>OX336371.1:23948143-24548143 GCA_946902895.1 Fragum fragum
TCCCCTCTTTTGGTTACGGTGGGCCTGGCAGAGATGGACCTGCTTTAAACAATCGTTGGTCTAGCCGGCGGCTCACCCATCGACCGCCACAGATCTATCCCAGTGGAGCGCCTTTCACTAGAATCCGCACCTTTGACCCCTCGTTTCGAAAGGGACGCCCTAACCATGCATGCACTTTACCATGGAAGATGTTAATTTTACTTCATCTATATTAATCATAGCCAAAACTGACACTTGATAACCAACTATATCTTGTAGATCTATATATTATACCACATTCGAAAAAGGATTGATAAACAGATAATTGAAATAATACGGAAAGTATGTGTCGGGATGAAAAAATAAAAATCTTTAGTAGAACAGAACAGAACATATCTATTAGGACAATATACGCACTAATATGAATGGATAAAAGATTATATACCTCGGGTAACACAAATGTTTGAGACAATATTTTAGACTTTTCGTGAGAAAGATGCACTCTTAAGATTGTGCAAAAGAGGTCAGGGGCGTTTCAAGCAAAATCTGAATGTTTAATGAAAGTAACGATTCGGCTTATACGGCATTTACGTCGGTAATGTCTTGAACGTCACTTGATTTGAAAAAATAAAGTGGGGAGGGGAGGGGGATTGAACAAAACAACTTTTCTCTGGTCCAGACTAAAATTCAGTGTGAAGCAAAATGCTGTCTTGTGCCAGAAAGGTCAGGAAATGTATTTTTCTTAACACACAGACCGTTGGCATCGGGCAACCCCTTCTTTTCCTCTATTTTTTTCCTTGGTAGGATACCGCCAAATCAGTATATATTGTTTGGAAACGGGTTAACCCCTTTACTAGACGATACTTTGTTAGACTGGTCCCATTTCAAAGAAGTAGTGGATGAAAAATTTAAAATGGTAGACTATTCAAATGCATTTGTCTTTTGGAGTAGAAAATCATGTGAAAATGATGAAATTGCTTGTAACAGATGCCTCCATTTTACACATTGCTTTCTAGAACACTTTTCCTCGGGATCGAGAAAAGACCAGAACATTTTTATATGATAATCAATTTAGCAGTTTTGCATGGGCCTTATTTTCAAATTGTCGATTGACGAGCAAAGTATCGTAATTACAGCTCTCTTACAACTTTCTTAGGTTTATGCCTACTAAGTTTTGTCCCCCCCCCCCCGCCTTTACAATTAATTTAAATCCCTTCCATTTTCCTACCTTCGAATTCTACATATGAATGGATCTATGTCTCCGTTTTTTAAGATAGCAAAGTGTCAGCTTTGAAAGCTAAAGTTATGTGGCATTCTCAGAGTTCAACGAGTGCCATCTACCATGCACTGGAGGTCAATTGAATGCCTAAGCCATAAAGAAGAACACACGAATTTGACTTTTTGAAATGGTATAGAGAACTCCCTCAAAAGCATGCTATTTAACCCATTCTCACCCAACTCTCCTTTTTAATCATCTCAAGAAAAATGTTTGAAACCATTGTGGACAATGAAGAAATGGCAATTTTTACAATGTTCACAATGTTTTCTATCCGACAAGGCAAGGATTATCTAAATTCCACCAACTTAAATTTGTCGTCTGCAATTTCTTTCCCCGGTCTAAGATGTTATCATGTTGTAATGGGTTACTTTAACCTCGTTCATTTGTCATGATAATCTTTGATAAAGACGATGACTTTACAAGCCCATGCCTTGCTAGCTTACAGTAATTTCAGTACTTTGATTAAGAGGGCGGTAAAGTTTGATATTTGGTTTCACGAGCAAAAGTTGCACGTTTATCGAGACTCCAGTCGAGTATCAGCGTTTCGTAACAAGCACGAATATGTTCAAGTGTGACCTTTTAATTCGATTAGCGCAATATTTTCCGTTACGAAACGAATCCACTGTTCATTATTGTATTGGAGTTTGTATAACACTCATGTGTAAACCAGTGTCGTTAATTAAAAAATAAAACATGAAGGACGAGGGTGAACTTGAGAACGTTGACCGGAACATAGCTGAAACTGTGGATTGCAGTGATACTTCTGTTTCCGATACTTCTGGTGAGCTCGTCAACATACGTGGCACCTGGGGAAACAAGTTCGAATCCGCTCTTACCCTCGTAGGCTATTCAGTCGGACTTGGAAATATTTGGCGATTTCCGTATTTGTGCTACAAAAATGGTGGGGGTGAGTGTTATTATTGTTGCTGGTTAGAATATTTCTAAGATATTTAATGTATTACAGCTGAAAGGAGAAATGGTGATGTCAATTTAAAAATGTTAAATGGAATTAATTGCCCGTCAAATCCTGCATTAACCCATTACCACACAATCTCGCTTTTCGACTCACCTGTATGAAAAGATAAACATTTTGAGAAAATGAGGAAATTGCTTGTAACAATTTGTACCTGTCTCAAAATGCCGTCTGCTACCCCTTTAAATAAAGACAAGTCTATTTTGAAAAACAGCAAACAGATAAAGGGATAAATTAGTTGTTTATTTTTTGCGATGTGGCAATGTTACTTGTCTGGAATTCAAACAAAAAAAAAAAAAAAAAAGAAAGAAAAAGAAATTGACAGGGCAAGTGTGTTTTTGTTATTGTATATATTGGGTTTAACACAATTATCCCTGTGGCTCGTGTGCAACTAACAATGGCTTCCTGTCACTTTGCCAAAACAACTACGGAATTCAATCCGGACTACCAGTTGCTCATCTAGACTGGTGAAGCTTTCCCATCCTACGCTTGTATCGTCAGATTAGGACAGTATAGTGTTGGTAGGTACAAATAATATCCCGGTTTGAAAGGATTACAATGGAATCACTGGGACTTATTTTCTTCCACAATTTGTAATCCTGTATAGCTATATTACGCCTAATCTCAAACTTGAACCTTATATATTTAATCGTCGGATGCGACCTGTACAGAAAAGCATCGTATTCCGGTAACAGAACTCTGTACTTAAAGACGCCTTTAAGGCGTTTTTTGACAACATAGCATATGACTCATCCTGTTCTATACATAGCGCATCCTGTTCTATACATAGCGCATGTTTCAGTGGGGAATCTGTCCTTTTCTGCATTACGTATGTCACAACGATTTCTACGTATAACGTATACTGTAACGATAAACTGTTTCTGTTCTGTTTATGGTCTTCCGTAAGTGTGTTTCTGCTCTACATCAGATAAAAGCGAGATACTTTTTCTGTTCTGCATAACGGTACAGAAAAGCGAAAGAGTGTTTCTGTTCTACACCAGATACGATTTATAGACTGTTTCTGTTCTACGTAACGTAGATAAGAGCTATAGACTGCTTCTGTCGTACGTTGGGTATCTTTCAGCGAATGATTATTTCCGTAATACATGTATAAGAAATATTTAAAGATTCCATGTAAAGTGATGTACAGGAAAGAAAACGAAGTTATAACCCTTTCCTGTACTTACCCGGGATATTGCGTCGCTTGCAAAAAGTAAGCAATTTCTTCTTTTCCCACAATATTTTCTATCTTATGGGATGGTTTCATTTCAATATGTTTTCTATCTCAAACGGCCCTTATTTGTCAATTTATAGCATTCTTTTTTTTTATTTCACCAACCCCTCTCCATTTGGACCAGTTGAAAATTATGTCGTTTGGGAATGGGTTAAGATAGCTAGTTTTGTGTTATATAACGTTCGAGTAAGTTTTGTATGGCTTTAGCCGGGAGAGGGGTTGAGCGTAGACAGAGAATAATAGCCACATAATATCAGGATTAAGATTCAATGAAACTCGCCTCTATAGATTGTGTAGATAATGACATTTTGAAAATATTTTTTCTCATTCAAACCAAGTGATATGGACATTCATTCAAATGAACCTAAGAGACTAATCAACTCATTGAAACCCAGTGGTGTTTACATTCATTCAAATGCCCCCCCCCCCCCCCCCCCCCTAAGAGGCGATTCAATTGTACAAGTAACATAGGATTTAGGACGGCACCATAAACCTTTTGAATAGTAAATCAAGGTTTATCACTTTAATATCTGGAGCTTTGAAGAAAGAATGTTAATCTCAATCATAAGCTAACCCTATATGCACTCGTAAGATAAGGTTCAAAATACGAGTTGTAAGAGACGGGTTTGAAAACATCGATATTGTTTCGTGATGAGAAATCAATATTGATTGTATTGTTTCTCTTGTTGCTGTATAGTCTTTTGTTTAACCTTTTATTTCACACGTTTTAGACTTGTTCAGGTTTTAGGAATTTAGAGTTTAACTTTAGAACTATTAATCTTACTTCAATTAGGAAACAAGGTCTTCCAACTTAGATCAATTCCTCTTGATTCTGCTAACCCGGATAATACACCAGTACTCCGAACATCCGGGCGAGTGCAAGAACCAAGATCGATTGTCGCTGTAGGGAATCGAACTCGAGTCTTCTTGACCGGGAAGCCGACGCTTTACCTCTCGACTACGGACACCACATATTAGAATTTTAGAAAGTGAATGTTCACCCTTCCCTCACAATCCCGCTTTTTTAAGGCTCCTCGAGGTAAAAAGAATCTATATAAAATATCATTGGAAAATAAAGATATTGCCTTTTTTATTCATTAACCAAAATACAATGTGTATGACCTCTATTAATAAAGATTTTAAAGATTTCACGAGCTTTACCCTTTACTGTACAATCACTGTTTTTTACGTCCTTGTGATTTTATACTTGAGAAAACATTGTGGGAAAAGAAGAAGCAATTTCTTCTTTTTCCACAATATTTTCTACCCTACTGGATGGTTATTTTTCAAATTAAATCCACTATAAATTGTCGTCTGCAAAACCTTTGAAATTGGAAAGGTCTAAAAAAAAAAAAAAAAAACGGGAAAGGGTTAAATTGTCGTCTGCAGCTTCTTTAAAATTTGTTCAGTGGAAAATTTAATCTTTTTTTTTCTCGTGGAATCTGAAAAATAAAGTATAGTTTATCTTGCTCGAGCGACCACCTCTATTAAGCGACCACTTGAAATAAACGACCACATTCAAAACTCCTTTTTCAAAATTATAGCTCACAGAAGAAGATGTATCATTTTACGGGACGGTAATTTACGTTCTATCTGTTTCTCATGCTATCATTATCAGTTGGCTCATCACTTATTCATCATCACCATCATCGTTTATTAGTACAATTATCATCATAAGCATTAAGGTTATGATAGATATGATAACCTCTTGAATTGTCAGTGGTCGTTTCAGAAGGCCTGATTGTAAATAAGCTCTTCATTACATTGTTTTTAGTTTGTGAAAGCTTAAAAGGTTACCTTCTCTAATTTTATTATTATCATAAGGTCGTATTTGGTAAATTGGTTGAATGAATGGGGTTTAACGCCTCTTTAAACAGTATTTCAGTCATATCGCTGCGGCTGGAGCACCTAACAAGGAATTCCTGGTATTTCTCACACCAGTACTACCACAACATCCTTTCCTAGCCTCCAGCTACTAATCCACTTAGGTTTACGATTATCTACCCATTGGTGAGAGACAAATGTCGGAAAGGATATGTGCCTCCGCCGGGGATCGAACCCATGACATCCCATGATTGAGGATTAAGAGTTTGACGCGCTACCGACTTCGCTATGACGGCGGCTCGTATTTGGTAAACATTTATCATAAATAAATAAAATGTTATTGAAAACTCAGTAGAGTCCTTTCAGTGAGACGAATCTAATGAGTCCCAACAACGAAGAATTTAGCAAGATTCATGTAATCTATCGAACCAATTCTTCATGTATTTCTCAGAAATGTGTTTAAGCGACCATTTTCTTAAGCGCCCACTTTGTGATCGCCCCATAAGTGCTCGCTTAACCCATTCCAACACAGCAAAATATTAGACTGGTCCAAATTGAGAGAAGCTGCAGACGACAATTTCAAGTTGATGGAATTTTGATTTTTTTTCGTCTTTTTGGATAGAAAACATTGTGGATAATGAAGAAATTGCTTGATACAAGCAATTTCTTCATTTTCTACAATGTTTTCCAAAGCTTTTTTCTTGAGGGCGTAAAAAGGAGGGCTTGAGTTGGAATGGGTTAATGCAAGATTTGCTGTATATTGAAGGTTTGCAAACATCTTGTGAGAGGAAGAAATTGTATGTTACAGTGTGTCTATATACCACAAATCCCATTTTCTTATCTGCAGATCGCTTTATCTATCTGTCAGATGAAAATGAATTCGTTTTGTAGGTTTTTATATAGGTTTTTATGGTGATCGATTTTCATTATCGATCTCTTAACCCTTTCCTGGTTAATCCGTGGATTTTACGTCCCCGAGTTTTTATACTTGAGAAAATATTGTGGGTTAAGAAGAATTTGCTTGTAACAAGCAATTTCTTCTTATCCCACAATATTTTCTACCCTATAGGTTGGTTACTTTTCAAATTGCACTCACTTTTAATTGTTGTCTGCAACTTCTTTTAAATTGGACAAGTCTAAAATTTTGAGAAACAGGAAAGGGTTAATTATGTGTAACTGACAGATCGATATTGTCAATCAAATAATTAATTGACCAATCAGTTCATTTAGACTAGAAGTGAACTTTTAAATCCAACATAGGCTGACAATTAAGTCAAACATTTCTGTTGGTTTGCTGACTTAATATTACGTCGTAACCACAGTTTATTCAAGCTGTAGTTACGACGTTTAGATAGCCAACAAGGAATTTACTTTTGTTGTTTCATAAATTGGCCATAAACTGTGTAAGATAACGCCTTTTAATATCGAAGTGTCCGTGCCCACTGCCTCTAACAGGAAGTTCGACTTAAATAGCGGTGTTATTTTGAAATAGTTACGGCGTTTATGTCACCAAAACAACAAATATGTTTCACATAAATGTCGACCAATGTCGGAGTGCAAAGTTCACTTCTGGTCTAAATTTTGGATTCGATTGCTCGATCCCTCGGCGGCGGCACAAATCCTTTCCCATACTTGTCTCTCACCAATGGCTTGATAATCGTAAACCTATCTGGGATAGCAGCGGGAGGCTAGGAAAGGATGTAATGGTAGTACTGGTGTGAGAAATACATAGTTAGATGCTCCAGCCTCCGCGATATGACTGAAACAATGTTAAAAGTGGCGTTTAACCCCATTGAATCAATCATTGATTGGTCGATCGTTTTGTTATTGACATCGAAAATCGGTTGATAAGAAAGGCTATTCCGCGCAGTTTTTTTTAAGTGTTACGCAGCCAGAAAGAGAGTTAACGCTATATTTGAATTACAGATGGTATGTGAGATTTTCGATATAAAATTTGCATATTTTTGGTGTTTTATAAGTATAATTAATATAAATAATTTCTCGCGATAAAACCGTGTTGACGTTCGCGACTATCAATCAAGGATTCAATCAACCAATCAAATCATACATTCAGCCTGAAATTGATCTTTGAACTTAAACATTGACTGCCATTTTTGTAAAACACTTTTGTTGTTTTTGCGACTTATGCGTCGTAACTACAGCTTATTCAAGCTGTAGTACTATGTTTGGGTCGCTAACTAACGAATTTATTTTTTGTTACATACTACTAATTATAAATTTTGCCAAATAACGCTAATTAAAGGCGAAGCAGAAATTCCTGTCAGAGTCAATGGGCGGGGTCAACGGAATAAGTTTGCGTTGCTAGCGATTGATTTTTTTTTTTTTTCATCTTTTATTCACTGTCGGATTCTGCGTGGCCAAGCGACTTTAGCGGCGGCGTTATTTGTCGAATATCTAAGACTAGCATGCTGAAATATCCTGGGTGATCCTGCCGCTGTGGGAATGTTAGAAATCCCCAAGATCGGTCATTTTTAGCTAGCAAAGCGTCAGCTTTAATAACTTAAGCTAACGGAAAAAATTGTGAGGTCTTCTCAGAGTTCCACGAGTGCAAACTGCCACAGGAGGCTTAACCACTAAATCCGTTGAATACCTACGCCATACAAAGTAGTTCTTATGTATTTGAGGAATATTGCAAACTCTGCCTGCAAGTCCATCTCCTATGTAATTTTAGCTCACATGAGCCCGTAGTGTTCAAAATGACTCCGATTAGCGTCTTCTAAGAAGCTGCAGACGTCAATTCAAATTGTTGAAAATTCTAAAATATTTATCTGTAGGTAGAAAGCAATGTGGAGAATGAAGAAATTGCGTGTAGCAAGCAATTTCTTCATTTTCCACATTGTTTTCCAGAACTAGTTTCGTTTGAAGCGTAAAAAGAAGGGGTTGTGTTGGGATGGGTTAACTCCTTGGTTAGCCTAATCATGATAACATTTGAAGATTAAAGAAGATTACTGAACAAAACAATGCTTTGCTAGCTTACAGTAAGCCTACTTCTCAGTACTTTGATTAACATTCTTGCCGAGCTGCTGATATACGCAGAAAGCACTGAATAAGCAACTGTCACATTGATTATTATAAATGTTGAAGGCGTTTTAAATCAACATAGGGTTCAAAATGACTCTGATCGCATTATAGATGGTGAAAACCATGTAAATTTTCTCATCTCGTACTTATTGTAATTTTCTACCAGATTCTATTCATGATATATTATTACATACAATAAGGTTTTACCATATGTGACCAATCGTTGGCCTTTTCCACTTACTCCTTTGGCCACGCCCACTGACCTTGAGTGGGAATCCCTGTTTGAATTTAAACGGCGTTATTTTGCAAAGTTTATAGCTAGTATAGCTTGTAACAAAAATAGTATAGTTGGGTGGCGACCTAAACGTAGTAACTGCAGCTTGAATAAGCTGTAGTTACGACGATTAAGTCGCCAAACAAACTGGAAAAGATCAACAAAAATGGCGACCAGTGCTGGATTTGAAATCTCAATACTGATCTGAATGAATCATTGCAAATGGGTCGACTGTTATTTGATTGACACCCGCGATTGGTCGATGCACAAAACCCTTCTTTCCCGACCTTGTCCAAAACCAAAAGACAAGGCTGGACTGGAATATGGGGAATTGTGATGTACATTTAACAAATATATATTACAATAAATTACAACAGGTATGATATAAAGACTGGGACAGAGCAACACTAGACAAGGATGCAAACAAGCATAAATATAGACAGTTAAAGGTTGTCGTCTGCATATTTTTCAATGTGTTTTGTCTTCTAGTATGAATAAATGGCATAATAATAGAAAAATATTCAACATCTTAACCAATTCCAATATAATAACGTTTTCAAGCGCTCCCCAAGAAAAGAAATTTGGAAAATATTGTGGAAAATGAAGAAATTGCTTGTAACGAGCAATTTCTTCATTTTCCACAATTTTTTCTACCCAGAAAGTTGAAAAAATTCAAAGTTTCGTAAACTTTCAATTGTCTTCTACGATTCCTTCAATTCATTTCAATTTGGACAAGTCTAAAATTTTGTCATTAGGTAATAGGTCAAAGCGGATCTTGAACAGATTTTTATGAAAATGTTCATGCTTTTCCAATATTTATTAATAGTTATTGTTCTTATTTTTTCACGATATATATTGTTTCTGCGTGTTCTGTCTCCTGAATTCCCTACAAAATTTAATTTAATAGAGTATACTCGTTATGTCCTTCTTTAAAGGACTGGGTTTACTTGAGGGGTCGTTAGACTTCGGGTGATGTCGACAACGACTGGATTGCTAACGAAAGCTAATGACGTACACGATACGTCATGGAAACCAAAATTAAGGCAATATCTAAATGATTAGAAATCCGTTGAAAACTCTGGTTGCCATGGTGACAGTTTTTTTTAAAAAATGTGAAATTTTAAAATGATCTTCTCCTCCGGGGCCAAAGGCGTAGGGCATTGACAGAGCCAGGGGGTAGGGCCTATATAGAAACAAGAAGGGTTTTCAAATGACATTCCCTCCCAAACCATTAGGCCAGTTTGAACCAAATATGGCAGAAATGTTTGTAGGTGGTCCTCTTTCACAATAGCTAAATGAACGTTACTAAAATTTGTTACTTTGTTTTCCCAGGTTCAAAGCCTATATATGTATAAAGTGTGGTTATGCCCACTTTTATCATAATCCTAACATGAAATTTGACTATTGAAAGAAAAAGAGCCTTTATCTCGGATGAGCGCACCACTTGTTTAAATTTATGAGCAATCATTTTCATAACAAAATCAGCTTAATGGCTTTCTTTAAAACGTCTAAATGCATTAGAGTCATGATTTTGAAATTGAGAGCCAAAAATTTCCATCCATAATTTATTAAAGGGAGGTATCGATGTTTCTCAACCTTAGATAAGAAAAAATACAAAGTGCCGAAAAATACTATCAAACGAACATTTAATACTTTAAGTTGAGTCAGGTATTGTCTTGGTGATAAACTAACAGGCCTAAGGCTGTATCGGAAAGGTTCAGCGGAATTCCAGGTTATTTTTAGATATCACGGAATTCGGCTGTCGACATCGAATGACCTCATTTGCATATGACCCAAAGTCAACTGAAGGTAACAAATTTACTAGTGAAATAGGCAACGTCCTAATTCATGTCACATGAAAGGGTTAGCGCAAAACTATGGTAAGTGTTTATATTCGTAATAACGCTTACGACAGTTTTGGACTGATCTTTACAGAATTAAAGACCGGCTAGCAAACATTACTCCTGATGACGTAACGATGACGTGGTTGTGATGTAACTTAAGCTAGATTCAAGCTCGCACCACGTGAATGATCATATAGTCTTCGCATCGGTCTCGGTTTAAACTAAAAATAGATTAATAGCCTACGTAGGCTATTAAGGAAATACCCTGCTTTTTTCTGACAAGCGACCTCAGATTTTTTCAAACTGCTTTTCGGCTTATTGTATTCAAATATTATTCGAGAGAAAATAGAAATAATTAAAATCTGTGACATGAGAAAAACATCGATACCTACCTTTAAAGTGACTAGATCTACACAGTGATCAGGGTTACGCAAAATATATTCACACGACATTATTACTTGGATGACATATAATTACATGCACAGGAAATGTATCTATCGGTTAAAAGTTATGACAAATTTTGCATTATTTTGTACAATTGATTAAAGGAAGTAATTAATGTTGCTGTCCTGAGTGACTAGGTTGCACTTTAATTGCTTCCCTTGTAACTTTCTAGGCTGAAGATGTTTTGAACACGTGTTGCTTACCTTTATATTTGTTTTTTTGTATTTTTTTTTAATAATTTCATCTTATTTCTTTAACCCATACCAATTTTAGACCTGTCCAGATTTTAAAAAGTTGGAGATGATTTTTTATTCTTTTTAGCTCACCTGAGCACGTAGTGCTCAAGTGAGCTATTGTGATCCCCTTTTGTCCGGCGTCCTTCCGTCGCGCGTCGTGCGTCGTGCGTCGTCCGTCAACAATTTCTTTAAAAGACATCTCCTCCTAAACCACTGGGCCAATTTGAACCAAATTTGGCAGAAATGTTCCCTAGGTGGTCCCCTTCAAAAATAGCTAAAAGAATTGAAATCCGTTGAAAACTCTGGTTGCCATGGCAACAAAAGTGAAATTTTAAAATAATCTTAAAAAATCTTCTCCTCCTGACCCAGAAGGCGTAGAGCCTTGATATTTTTCATGAAGCATCAGTATATTGACCACTTTCAAAACAGCTAAAATCGTGATCCTCGGGTCCCCAGGGGCGGAGCCCCAGGGGGGTGGGGTTTATATAGAAATAAAGAACGATTTTTGAACGACATCTCCTCCTAAACCACTGGGCCAATTTGAACCAAATTTGGTAGGAATGTTGTTTAGTTGGTCCCCTTCAAAAATAGCTAAAAGAATTGAAATCCGTTAAAAACTCTCGTTGCCATGGCAACAAAAGTGAAATTTTAAAATAATCTTTAAAAAACTTCTCCTGCTGACCCAGATTGCGTAGAGCCTTGATATTTTGCATGCAACAAAAGTGAAATTTTGAAATAATCTTTAAAAATCTTCTCCTGCTGACCCAGATTGCTTAGAGCCTTGATATTTTGCATGAAGCATCAGTATATTGACCTCTTTCAAAAAAGCTAAAATCATGATCCTCGGGTCCCCAGGGGCGGAGCACCGGGGGTTGGGGTTTATATAGAAATAAAGAACGATTTTTTAAATGACATCTCCTCTCAAACCACTGAGCCGATTTGAACCAAATTTGGCAGAAATGTTGCTTACGTGGTCCCCTTCAAAAATAGCTAAAAGAATTGAAATCCGTTTAAAACTCTGGTTGCCATGGCAACAAAAGTGAAATTTCAAAATAATCTTTAAAAATCTTCTCCTCCTGACCCAGAAGGCGTAGAGCCTTGATATTTTGCATGAAGCATCAGTATAATGACCTCCTTCAAAATAGCTAAAATCATGATCCTCGAGTCCCCAGGGGCGGAGCCCCAGGGGGTGGTTATATAGAAATAAAGAACGATTTTTTAAATGACATCTCCTCTCAAACCACTGAGCCGATTTGAACCAAATTTAGCAGAAATGTTGCATACGTGTTCCCCTTCAAAAATAGCTAAAAGAATTGAAATCCGTTTAAAACTCTGGTTGCCATGGCAACAAAAGTGAAATTTCAAAATAATCTTTAAAAATCTTCTCCTCCTGACCCAGAAGGGGTAGAGCCTTGATATTTTGCATGAAGCATAAGTATATTGACCTCCTTCAAAATAGCTAAAATCATAATCCTCGAGTCCCCAGGGGCGGAGCCCCAGGGGGGTGGTTATATAGAAATAAAGAACGATTTTTTAAATGACATCTCCTCTCAAACCACTGAGCCGATTTGAACCAAATTTGGCAGAAATGTTGCATACGTGGTCCCCTTCAAAAATAGCTAAAAGAATTGAAATCCGTTAAAAACTCTGGTTGCCATGGCAACAAAAGTGAAATTTCAAAATAATCTTTAAAAATCTTCTCCTCCTGACCCAGAAGGCGTAGAACCTTGATATTTTTCATGAAGCATCAGTATATTGATCTCTTACAAAATAGCTAAAATCATGATCTAGGGTCTACAGGGGTGGAGCCCAAGGGGGGGTGTAGGCATGAAGCATCAGTTCACAGACTTCTTTCTTATTTCTGAAATTACAACCCATGGAAAAAGTTATTTTCTTCTTTCAAATCAGCACTCAAGCCTTGGAATTTGTAATTTAGACTTTTGGATCCCCAGGTTCATAGTCTTCATATGTAATTGTGGCCCACTTGTTTCATAATCCTAACCTTAACATGAAATTAGACTGTTGAAAGAAAAAGAGCCTTTATCTCAGGTGAGTGCCCCAGGGCCAACGGCCCTCTTGTTTACGATAGGAGACCATAATGACAATGGACGCTTTTTTAATTTGTATGTCTTTTTCCCCGAGTGTCATGAAAATTGGAGATAACGCGGGAATAGGTTAAATGGTATATTCAGGCAGATTGGGCAATGCATAAAAGCTTCTCTAATTGTACAATCATTTTTATTTTCGTATTTGAAATATGGCCTACTAATGCTAATTAGGAAATATTAAAACGTGATTTTCTTCAAAGTTGTTTGTCCTTTATAAAAGAGGGTCAAATTGTATGAAGACGTGGAATTCAAAACATAAAAGCAAAATTTAGAGAGATTTTTTGGCTTTAATTTAGACACTTTAAGAGTAAAGATGTATTGATAGATATACATGGTGATGATGTATAAATAGATCGATCATTTATCCATCGATTTAAACACCAACCCTTCCCGTTGCCGACCAATCTTTTCATGAAACACCGTTAATGTGTCCAAGATGTCTTAAAATTTTATCTGAATACCAGGGTATTAGTTTACATATTCTACATAAGAATGATAACCAATTTAATTCGACTATTTAAATATTTTCTAATACGAAGCCCAACCACAACTTCAACTCAATATTGTAATAAAGTGGATCTTGCTCGAGCGACCACCTCTACTACGCGACTATTCCATTAAGCGACCGAAATCGAAATCCCTTTTTTAAAAGATGGAGCCTTGAAGAAATGACGGCAATTTGCTTAAAAAAAAAGTTACACATAAATCCTATGTTGTTAGAATGAAACAATTATTATGTGTCCCAACAACATAGGAGTGAGGAAGAAATTATATTATAATCTATGTATGCAATCGAATAAATCCTTCACAACTTGGGAAAAAAACGATACTAAGTTACCATTCTCATATACGACCTTTTTTGTCGTTTCTTTAGTGATGGCTTAACCCTTTCCTGTTTCTTGAAATTTTAGACTGGCCCAATTTGAAACTTGTTCAGACGACAATGAATAGTGGGTGCAATTTTAAACAAAACCATTCTATGTGGTAGAAAATATTGTGATTAAAGGAGAAATTGCTTGTATCAAGCAATTTCTTCTTTTATCATAATATTTTTCAAGTATAGAATTGCATGGACGTAAAAACCAGTGATTATACAGGAAATAGTTAATACAAGATTTACTGTCTTAGGGATATGGGCAACAGTTGTAGACTTTTGTCAATCAAGAGGTCCCGAGTTCTATTCCCGGATAGGCTATCGATCATGAGTCTTAAATTTAAAAACCAATCTAATGATAGTACAAGTGTATTCTTCTTAAAGCATATTTTAAAGGTATTTATCTAAGCTGTTGGAGCTTGTTTCTTAAACGATGTAATTGATATCGGGTTAATCTGTATATCTTTAGACCTGACCCATTTAAGACTGGTCCAAATTCAAAGAAATTTAAGAGAAAAATTTAATTCGGCAAGTTTTAAGAAATCTTTGTTTGGAAGGGGGGGGACATTGTGGATAATGAAGATATTGCTTGTTGCAAGCAATTTCTTCATTTTCTACAATGTTGGTAAAGTTTATTTTTCTGGGGGGGATCAAAAATCGCCATTGTGTGGGAATTGTTTAACCGATTTAAGTTCAATGTTCTTAAAACGAAAATAGTTTAAAATCATGATGATCAAAATCGACTATAAGTGTCACACAGTGTAGGAAACAATGTGGAGAAAGGATAAATTGCTTGTCTTCAACGCATAAAAATGCTGGTTTGTGCAGAAAAAGGCTAAATTCAGATGAAAAGGTATGCAGATTAACCCATTACCGCATAATGCCGCCCTGAAGAGATACAATCACGGAAAACATTGTGAGAAAAGTAGGGTTTTTTTGTAACAAGCAATTTCTTCTTTTCCCACAATATTTTCCATCCTGTATGTTGGTTACTTTTCAAATCACACCCACTTTTAGTTGTCGTCTGCAACTCTTTTCAAATTGGATAAGTTTAAAATTTTGAATAAAAAACAGGCAAGGGCTATAAGGAAATAGGCTAATGGCCTATAACGTTGAGTTACCCATTACCACACGTTTAACATTTCACTCGAGTCAAAATTGAAAGAAAAGGCAGACGACATTCCAAATTGTGTTTTAGTTAAATTTGTTGAATAAGCGCCTTATATAGTGAATTACATTAGGCAATAGAAACTCAATGCCAGTTTTACGGACGTTTCTATAACAGGTCTGTCAACTTAAAAGTTGACTACCAATATTACGACTGAATTTCACAGGATTTATCAATGGGTGACCCTTTATCGGATTCCTTCAAAGAAGTTTGCTCGGATGAAAAACAGCTTTTGTTGTTGGGGTTAATTACCATATATTGTGTATAGAAAACATTTTGAAAGTCTTCTTCTCAGAAACCAGTTGATGGACATCAAAGAAATTTTATATGAGATATCCTTGTGTGGCCTTTAAAAAATGATCGGGCTCAAATATCGTTTTAATGATCGGGATTTAAATTCATTAAATGGTGTTAAGTGAAAACTTCGAAAGTCTTTTTAGTAACCAGCTGATGGATTTCATCTAAATTTCACAGGAATGATCCTTTGATGACCCAAGTGATGATAATTCTATTTTACATTTCAGGAGTGTTCATGATACCGTTCATTCTATTCCTTCTTGTATGCGGATTACCTCTGTACTATTTAGAAGTATGTTTGGGACAGTTCTCGGGAAAGAATCCTATTCAAGTCTGGGATATTTGTCCCCTTTTTAAAGGTAAGCTATGTCAAGACTTTGACAGATTCCAACGCAACCCCATTTATGACGCCCTCAAAGAAAATAGCTTGAGAACACATTGTTACAAGCAATTTCTTCATTATCCACAATGTCTTCAAATCCAAATGGAGAAGATAAACTGTTGTCTATAACTTCATTGAATATGTACCAGTTTCAGTTTTTGTCGTCTGGTAATGGATTAACCCATTCCAACACAGCAAAATTTTAGACCAGTCAAAATTGAAAGAAGCTGCAGACGACAATTTCAAGTTGATGGAATTTTGAACTTTTTCGTCGTTTTGGACAGAAAACATTGTGGATAATGAAGAAATTGCTTGATACAAGCAATTTCTTCATTCTCCACAATGTTTTCAAAAGCCATTTTCTTGAGGGGTGTAAAAAGGAGGGATTGAGTTGGAATGGGTTAATAAAGCTAAAGTACATGTGATAAAACTACTATAAACTAGTATAAAGTATCCAGTGAAATTTTCATTATTTTTCCCCAATCGAAGTCTCACGAATGTATTGTTTTTACACCATTTAATCTTATTATTAATTATTATTGTTATTATCATCATAATCATCATCCTCATTAATATGATTCTTTATAATCCTTCAGGAAGAATGTTTTCCGGGGATTTCCCGTGAGCTGTTATATCTCGGAGACCTTAAGTGTAATTTGGGTTGAAATAATAATGACAATAACTTTATTTTAAAAAGGTAAAACATTAAGACAGCATTTTCAATTTACAATGAATAAAACATGTCTTTTTTACAATGTTGCCTTCTCTCTCTCTTATCTCTCTCACATCCTTTCTCTTTCTTTCTTTCTCTCCCTCCCCCTCTCTCTCTCTCTCTCTCTTCCTATCGTATTCTTCCCCTTCTGTCTCTCAGACACACACACACAGAGACTCACTCTCCCTCTCTCTCTCTCTCTCTCTCTCTCTCTCTCTCTCTCTCTCTCTCTCTCTCTCTCTCTCTCTCTCTCTCTCTCTCTCTCTCTCCTCTCCCTCTCTCTCTCTCTCTCTCTCTCTCTCTCTTTCTCTCTCTCTCTCTCGATCCATTAATACACGAACGTGAACGATGTAAAAATAAATCGCGAAAATGAAACAAATAATATAATGAGGAGAAAGAATGTTATCTTCAGAATTCATAATTGAATATTCTATGAAGTAAACATTTCAAAATGGCCACCATTTTTAAAATGGCCGTCATAAAGGGCTAAAAGGATGCGATTTGCATCTCAGACACTTTATATCAGAATTTCTTGAAATTTGATTGATATTTTGAGAATCACTCATTCAAAGTTAATACTGCTTACGTTCATATTTTAAACACTTTCTGTTGTAATTTTATTGCATTGGTGAATATGTTCAAAATCACGCTTCGATCATCTTTTATTTTTTTATTTTTTTTTTTTTTCGAAAAAATGAAAATATTTGCGATTTTCAAAATGGCTAGCACCTTAGGAAATATTATTCGGTTTAAATTTCTTACAATTTATGTCAGCATTTCGTGAAGTTTGGCAGAAAATTTCAAAATGCTAATCATTTTCGAAATGCCCGACATCAAAAAATATGGATTGGTCTCATACCAGGAGCTCTATGAGATATGACTTACCATATAGGGAAATTCACGATATTTGCTGAATTTATTCCGTATATATCAATATAGGTGAATTCTATTTAAGAACGCTTAAAAATGGCCACAGTTTTCAAAATGGTAAACATCAATTGAATATTGGTTGGGCCTATGTGAATATTTTGGTCACTATAAGTCAGAATGACATGGAATTTTCTGTATGTGTTCGTTGAGACTCAACGGTTGATTTATGAAAAAAGTTACGAGATGGACGCCATTTTCAGAATTGTATCCAGGATAAGCAGTATAAGGTAGGATTAGAGCTGTTGATTGGGGAACATCTGCGACGGCCGCCATCACAATAAGCACTATATAGTTTATCTATATTTTCGAACTCTGAACTAAACCTTTTCTCACTCATAATGATAGCCATAACATATATTTGTAAAAGTATCTTTTAGATCTATCAATCAGCCATTTAACCCATTCCAACACCATGGAATTTGAGACCGGTCTAAATTGAAAGGAGCTGCAGACGACAATTTCAAGTTGATGGAATTTTAGATTTTTTCGTCTTTTTGGATAGAAAACATTGTGGATAATGAAGAAATTGCTTGATCCAAGCAATTTCTTCATTTTCCACAATGTTTTCAACAGCTTTTTTGTTGAGGGGCGTAAAAAGGAGGGATTGGGTGGGAATGGGTTAATCGATCCGTACTCCATCTAAAACACCTAGTTTCAATTCATAATCACCAAACCTACTTTAAACCATTCCCACACAATGACGCTTTTTGACTTCTCTAAACATCGATTTGGAAAACATTGCGTAAAATGAAGAAATAACTTGCAGGAAGCAGTTACTTTATTTTACACAGTGTTTTCTACCCAGAAAAATTGAAAAAATCTAAAATTTCATCAAATTTACATTGTCCTCTGTCACTCTTTTGAATTTGGACCAGTCTAAAATTTTGCAGTCTGATAACGTGTTACAATATTGACTTTCAGGGATCGGCATCACCATGATGATTGTGTCAGCCATGTTTATCTGGTATTACGGAATGATCATTGGCTGGGTCTACTTTTATCTCATCCAATCGTTTTACCCGACACTGGGATGGTCCAGTTGCAACAATACGTGGAACACGCCTAACTGTATAGGTAACTCTCATTGGCTTTCGGCCATATTCATCTGGTATTACTGGATGATAATTGGCTGGGTCTATTATTTTATCACCCAATCGTTGTACCCGACCATCAGTTCTGTCAGCCCGATTAGCTCAGTTGGTAGAGCACTTGACTTCAAACCTCAAGATCACGGGTTCGAGCCCTGGGCTGACCATATCAACTAACTCAACTAATTGTCTTTCGGATGAGACGTTAAACCGACGATGCTATCCATCGAGCACGTTAAAGAACCAGGCGGGGCTCTCAGTAGTTTCGTCCTGTATCCTTGCACTATCCCCCGTAACAACTAACCGTCTTCTGGGGGCGTCGCTCATATGGGCATGTGCTACGGTAGCGACGATAAATAAACGGAAATACACACACCGACCACCAGACGGCCCAGTTTAAATAATACATGGCACTGAATGTGTAGCATGAATAAAATCAACCTGGATAAAGCGACCATATTTTGTCATGCGAATGGTTCTATATTAGCCATCAGTAAACTCTCTCACATTTTACTCCCACAAGAAATAGCACGAGCTGACATTGTTTGAAAAGGAGAAATTGCTTGTTAACAGGTATGTCTCTTTTTTCAAAATGTTTTCTACCCTATCTGACTTCTTTTTCTTTACGTCAATATCAAAATACCCGACTTTGGTCAAATTGAAATACTCTAATTATCGGCTATAATTTTGGCGAAACGAACGTTACAAAAAGTCATCTTCATAAGCGCAGAATTTCGTGTAACGGAGCGATGTCGACAAAATTGACGGAGTTCTAGTCCGGCCAACCTACTCCGTTGGCCCCGCCCACTTACTCCAACAGGATGTTCCACATCGATTTTAAAATGCGTTGTTTTAAAGAATTTGTGGCCAGTAAAATGTAACAAAAATGGTTGGTTGGCGACCCAAAGTCGTATTCAAGCTGTAGTTATGGCGTTTAAGTCGTCAAACTAGCAAAATAATTCACATTAACGTCGACCAATGCTGGAATTCACAGTTCATTTCGGGCCTGGTTGAATGGTTTGACTGGTCAGTTGATTATTTGATTGACATCAGCGAATGGTCAGTTCACAATGGTTGAAAGTCAATCTCCCACTGTTGGAATTTCGTCGAATCGCCCATAATTAGGATGAACACCGAAAACAAAGGTTTAGTAGAATTTCACTTGAGATATGATTAAAAACAAAATCGGCCCCGCCTATCTGAACCAACTTTGACTAGTTATGGGCGATGCCGTTTAAATCGATTGTTTGTAGGATTCTCTAGGTGTTTAGTACTCAGAGCTAGATTCCCCCCCCCGCAGTGATACGATTGGGATGGGAATTGGGGGGATAGTTTTGATGATGTCCGTCTGTCGGTCTGTCTGTCTTTCCGTCTGTCTGCCATCAGTAAACTCACGAAAAAATTACATGGGTGTAGCCGGCGATCCTTCACTTTAATCGTTCTCTTGATCGGTACGGAAAGCTGCGTGACTTATTTAACTATTTCGTTATTAACCCATTACAACACGACAAAATCGTAGACATATTGAAAGAACTTCAATTTCAATTTCTTTCATATTGAAAGAAGTTGCAGACGACAATTTCAAGTTGGTGGGATTTAGAAAAGCTTTGCCTTGTAGGCTAGAAAACATTGTGGACATTGAAGAAATTGCTTGTTACAAGCAATTTCTTCATTGTCCACAATGTTTTCCAAAGCTTTTCTCTTGAAATTTGTAAAAAAGCGGGATGGAGTGGGAATGGGTAAAAGCTTACGTTCATAATACTGTGAAAATTCTCTAGATAAAATACATGGTAATGAATGAAGCGGTACGAATCAAGTTTCAAGCTCGGAATTTAATCCTAGGAAAACATGCCTTAAACAAGGTATGACACTTTAAGTACGATTTACTGCTTATCCAAAGCATGTTTGTGGTAAGTTCTTAAGTTTGATTATCTTTCAGAAATCTTTGGAAATGATAGAAGTACGAATAATGTTTCACTGGGAAACACAACAAATACTGCGGCGACCGAGTTTTGGAAGTAAGACTTTTTTCCGTACATTATTATAAAAAAAATCGGGCACAGAGGTAATATTGCAGTACTGCAAACCATAAGCTTTGCTTTTCAAGATGGAAAAGAAGATAATGTCTCTGATTATGTATTGCGGAAAATAGCTGGTGAAAGTGACTTTAACCTGTCATGCAAGTCATATTGGTCAAACACTTAGAAAAGGATCTTGTGGTATTTCTCCAGATATTGTTCATTATCCCTTTCCTGTCTTACGAAGTTTTAGACTTATCCAATTAAAAAAAGGTCGCAGACGGCAATTTAAATTGAAGTTTATTGAAAATTTCACTATCCTTTAGGGTAGAAAACATTGTGTAACAAGCAATTTCTTCTTGTTCCATAATGTTTTCTCAAGCTTTAAATCATAGGGGCGTATAATCAGGAATTGTAAGGCAAAAGGTTAAGCGATAAAGGCCAAAGCTATAATCATACTTTCTTGAAACGTTTTGAAAAATTTTAGCGTGATAAGAAAGAGTCATTTTGTATTTGGCAAGGCCCTAGAGAATTTAACTTTAAATATGGAACATTTTCATGATTTAGTCCACAACTGGATTCTTTTAAAACTTTCCCTAGAAATTCGGAATATCAATAGAATTGTTCATTTTTAATTAAGAGATGATCTGTTTGCACAGGAAAGTAGGCCTTTAGGACTTGATGTAAGAAATCTCTAAAATGATATTGGTTTCTATTTGAAACTTTCCTAGGATGATTGCCTAAATTGAAGTGCCTAATAAGCATTCTGAAAATTGAAGTGACCAAGACATAGGGACTTTTAGGCCTATTTTATTACATTCTGTTTCGTGTATCAAAATATTGTACTAAAATTCACGGACCGAAGATCAATGGTGTTCTACCAAAACGTCGAGACTACAACTCTATTCAAGCTATTAGTATGCCATTCTTTTTTTCGTCCACTTCGGGCGAGAGTTATTAAGGTTTAATGGGAAAAAGAGAGGATATTTAACCCTTTCCTGTTTTAAATGTCTTTAGAATTGTCAAAATTCAAAGGTTTTGCAGACGAAAATTTATAACGGTTTTAATTTGGAAAATAACCATTCCGTAGGGTAAAAAATATTGTGGAAAAAGAAGAAATTGCTTGTAACAAACAATTTCTTCTTTTCCCACAATGTTTTCTCAAGAATCACAAGAACGTAAAATCCAGTGATTGTACGGGAAAGGGTTAATGATTTCTCACTAAAAACCTATTCTGTTAAACGAGTCATCTGTAAACAGATAAAAACGAGGCTATGCCGAGTTTTAATTCTTTTTTAGATGACGAAATTGATTTTGGCCTCATTGAAAATAAGTTTTTTAACTGTGTGATGTCATTTTAATGAGTTACCTGCGTAATATCATTATTATATTCTAGTTATATTATGACGTAAATCATTGTGATAAATCCATGAAGTTGCTGCACTTTACCGTCGCGAAACTTATAACGCCGTAATATGACGTCATTTCATGAAATACGTGACGTTATTTTCACTGTAACGAACACACGTTATCATAAGCCTCGGTTTATTTACATAGTTATTACACTTGTGTAATATCACCCATATCAAAAATATTCAAAGGTTTTATATTATTCCCGAAAGGTGGGTCATGTTATAAAATCTACGTATAACACCAACCTTTATAAAAAAAACACTCAAACACAAGGAAGCTATTTAGCAACCACCCCCCTCCCCAAGAAAAAATGTGAAAACATTGTGTAAAATGAAATTATTTGCAACAAGCCATTTCTTAATTTTACACATTGTTATCTACCCAAAAAAGTTTTTAAAAAATCTAAATATTCGTACACTTTAAATTGTCGTCTGCAAATCCTTTCCATCGATAAAGTCTGTAGTTTTGCTGTCTGGTAATTGGTTACAATTATTAACTCTAACTACCCATTCCTAGGTACCGAGTTCTAAACCTCTCCAATGGTATAGATGAACCAGGCCACATACAATGGCATCTTGTTGGTTCCTTGTTTCTAGGCTGGGTCATCTTGTTCTTTTGTCTGTGTAAAGGAGTCAAAAGTGTTGGGAAGGTATGACCTCTTTTTCTTTACAATTGGTGGGAGTATGAATTAAATAATGAATTTTTCAATTTATCAATCAGTCAAACAAACCAATCGTTGATCATTCAGTCAACGAATATTTGAACCCCCGAGATTCGATAAATGACTTGCAAGGAATTTTAGCTCCACTTTCTGAAAGCGAGCGGACTATTGTGATTTTGTTTTGTCCGTCGTGCATATGTACGTGCGTTCGTCCTTAAACTTTTACTTTTTTTCTCCCCCAGAAAAATACAGTGGAGATTTCAACTTTATTTCACTTAAATGATACCTAGGTGACCATTCCTGTAGGAATTAGATCTTCTAAAATACTTGGCTTATTTATGGGCGGGGGGGCTAAATTCCATATAATTTGAAAACTTTGAAAATCGTCTTCCCAGAAACTAGTCGTTTGATTTCAACAAAATGTCGCAGGAATAATTCTTGGGTGGTCCTTTATCAGGATCCTTCCAGTAATTGGCCAATCGCGGCTGTCAATCAAATAACCAGTCGACCAATGAAATCATTCATTTAGGACAAAATTGAGTTTCAAACTCCGATATTGGCCGCCATTTTAGTTAACAAATTTTGTTGGCGACTAAAAAGTCGTAACTACAGCTTATTGAATCTATAGCTACGACTTTTGGGTCGTCGAACACCTATTCTACTTTTTTGTTTCATACCACAAATTTTGCAACATAACCCCGTTCCGAATCGAAGTCTCGGAATCTGTGGTCGTGACTAAAGTAGTAAGTTGCCGGGGTCAGCGATTGGTTAATTCTGATAAGATGAAAAACAAGGCTTTTATGAACGATGCTAATTTCCGTATA
Organism: Fragum fragum; assembly: GCA_946902895.1. Classification (NCBI taxonomy): domain Eukaryota; kingdom Metazoa; phylum Mollusca; class Bivalvia; order Cardiida; family Cardiidae; genus Fragum; species Fragum fragum. Next base: position 23,971,748 of record OX336371.1, read on the forward strand.
TGGTATATAATGAAAACTTTGAAAATAATCTCAGAAACTAGTCTACAGATGTCGAAAACAAAATTTTACAGGAGTGATCCTTTAGTGACTCTTTTTCAAATTCGGGAGGAGGGGGGAGGGTAGTCGGATAAAAAATGGCTTCAACGGGCGGGCCCAAATTCAATATATGTTTTATAGTGACATCTTTTAAAATCCTTTCCTCGGAATCTTTATATAATAGTCTCGCAAAATTCTACAAGAATAATCCTTCAGTTGGAATTTCAATCGTTTTAAGAGCATGGCCTTATTATCGAGGCCAAATTTCAAAATATGGTACTTAATGAAAATTTTGGAAATTCTTTTCGGAAAACTTCAACCAGATTGCATTAGAAAGAACTTTTAGCGATCCTTTATCTGATATTTTATTTGATTAAAGTCTTATTGGTATGGAGGATTGACCTAATTTCAGATAGAGGGTACATATTGATGACAGGTATGAAATGGATGAAAATGAAATATTTGATGTTGCCTGACAGAGAATATTTGTTGTATAAAAGAAAGTTGCCTCCTTTAATGTATTTTGAAAAAAAAAGTATTTCTCTCTTAATTGAATTGCCTTCTGTATTTAAGAAAATAAAATAACCTATATGACATGTGTATCAGACCGTTGGAGCAAATCAGGCGCTCAAGAGCCTTCGTTATTTTTTTAAGATCACTTGAGCACAAAGTACTCAGTGTAAACTTTTTAGGTTGTGTGATGTTCGTCGTCCATCGTTATCATATATCTCGTTATCACTCGTAACACTGAGCATTTCGCTCAATCACCTTGAAATTAGTCGGAACGTTTGTCTTAACAAAATCTTAGACAATGTAGAACTGTTGTAGCTTAGGGTCATAAAATAGGGCACTAGGTCAAATCTTAGAAAATTCTTGTTGGGGTTCCAGAGGCCATATTGTATGCTCAATCTACCAGTTCGAACTTCGATTACTTTTGGTCAAAACTAGTTTTCTTAGTCATATCGTCACTGTAGTCACTCTTGAGACAATAGTTTATGCTCAATTAACTTTAAATTGACCAGATATGTATGTATGGATCAATTGTTTACCCTATCGTATTTGGGTATTTCAGTGTCAAAACTAGGTCACGAGGTCATATCCTGGAGAAAAAACCTATTTGGACACTCTAGACTCCACAAGTTTTGCTAAATCAGTTTTTAATTCATTCAGAGTGTCTGCATTTATGCATTTATAAAGTCTTGCTCAACTAAATTTGAGTCACATTGGGTCAAAATTAGGCCATTCGGTCATTTGACCTGTATTATTACTCTGATAATAATACTCTGAATGTTGATATAAATCTGAAACAAGTTTGATATTGGGTCTTTTAGTATTAAAAGGTAGGTCATTAAGTCAAATCTAAGAAAATATGTTAAAACTCTGGCGTCAAAACTAGATCACCAGGCCAAATGTTAAACAAAAAACTTCATGGAAAATGTAGCAGTCACATTTTCTACCGGTTATTTATCTAGACAATTAATTCAGGTGAGAGATTTAGACATTTTTTTGCCCACTTGTTTTATGGCTAACATTATTAAATCATTAATTTTCCTTAATGATTACACTGTTAAGGACGACAAGGTTGATAAATATATGTTTAATATTAGCACTTAGTATTATTACACTTCTGATAAGAGAAAATAATATTCGACAGAACACATCGCGACATGCATCATGTCTTATCTTTTAGCGAATGAAAAGTTCGCATAGGAGTTATTAGCATGGTGGCTCGGGTCGATTGTTATACTTGGGAAAGCATGGTTAGTTACAGTAGCCGCGATTATCTCAAATATTGTTGAAAGTGTTGTTAAACCCTATACAAGCAAACAACCCATTGATTCTGATGAACATTTTTACCCATAACCAGACGGCAAAATTTTAGACTGGTCCAAATTCAAAGGAGTTGTAGACGACATTTCAATTTTTGTGAAATTTTTGAAATTTTTAAGCTTTATGGTAGGAAACATTGTGTAAAAATCAGATAATAAAGAAAGGGTCTTTGGAAATTTATTGAAATTCAATGTCCTCAACGTTTTCTTTCAAATTCCACTATCTTGAAATCATCGTCTGCAACTTCTTTCAGTTTGAACCAGTCTAGGATTTCGTCATGTTGTAAGAGTTTAACTCCTGGGTTACTTTAACCGCCTATATTAATCATGATAACCTTTGCTTAAGAAGATTACTTAACAAAACAATGCTTACAGTACTTTCAGTACATTGATTTCTTATTTATTCTAGGTTGTATATGTTACGGTACTAGCTCCCTATATATTACTTGTTGTCCTATTTATACGAGGAATTACATTAGACGGCGCATGGGAGGGAATAAAGCTGTACATAAACCCAGACTTTAGTAGATTGTCTGATCCTCAGGTAATAAAGAAAGTCATAAAGTAGATCTATTTTTGACTCTCAGAAACAAAGAGTTGCTTCGTAATGGCATGTTTTTGCAAGATAAAATTTTTGATAGAAATATTCTATGATTTTTCGAATGGTTTTACGTGTAGTGTTTATGAGTTTATGGTATGATCAATGATATAACAACAGCCGCATCAAGTCTTCCGCATTTAATCCATTACCAGACGATTATTTTTTTTATTTTTTTTTGGGGGGGGGGGTCGGTCTAAATCCCAAGCAGTTGCAGATAACAATTTTAAGTTGATTTTATATATCACTATCTTTTTTTAGGGGGTTGAGGGAGAGGAGTGCAAGCATTGTGGATAATGAAAAATTGCTTGAAACAAGCAATTTCTTTCTTTTTTCACAACTTTTATCCAAAACTCTTTTTTTTCCTTTAGGGGCGTTAGAAAATGGAGTTGTGTGGGAATTGTTTTAACTATCTAATATGTTATATAAACCATAAAAAAAGATTTATCATTAAGTAAGACGGTGTTTTCTGCGTAATAAAGATAATCTTCCTTGTAATTTATCGACAGTTAACGATATAACCTAGTTAAATGACTACAATGGAAATCTCTGTACTATTTGCATCTATCTGTTCTTTTAATGCATTCTCGCACAATGACGCTCCCAAGATAAAACATATGGAAAACATTGTGGAAAATGTAGAAATTGCATGTTACAAGCAATTTCTTCATTATCCACAATGTTTTCTACCTAAAAAGACTAAAGAAAATATAAATATCACCAACTGAAATTTGTTGTCTGCAACATCATTGAGTCTAAGATTTTTTCGTCTGGTAATGGGTTAAGACAGAATGACTGTACTTAGAAAATGATATGTAGGATTTTTAACCAAATTTGTTTTATAGATTTGGCAAGACGCTGCTGTACAAGTGTTTTACTCACTTGGGCCTGCATGGGGAGGTGTAATCACTATGGCCAGTTTCAACAAGTTCCATAACAACGCATTCAGGTAAACCGATCATTATATTTTAATGCGATGGAGCATTTTTAAATCAAAATGGCAGACTTGAAATCAACCTTACGTCATTTGATATAAATTTTTCGTATCAAATCATCTGGAGACAAGTTTTTGTAAATCTTCTTTGTCGATGTTTCTCTCTGATAAATGCACCATGGGTTGGCGAGCATTTTTCCAGAAAAATACCTAGGCCTTTCACTATGGCCTGTCGTAGCATTCTGCTTTCCTCGTAACTCCTGGATTGCAGCAGGTTGGTGTCTTTATTCCAAAGCTTATATATGTGTCTATTTAATTATGCTTTAGGATGAAATTCACTGGCCTGTGGGAACCCGTTCTGTTATAAGAATAAACCACTACATGCCTACCTCTTTTATTTTCTGCCACTTTATTTGATGGATCCCAAAAAGGGTTAACAGTATTATAATTTTTTATTCATTCATCATTTATCATCCTCATATTTTGTGGTTGTCTTTTTGTTGTTCCTCTTCAATCATGGGTGTAATGGGTTCGATCCCCGGCGGCGGCAAATATTCTTTCCGACAATTGTCTCTCACCAATGGATGGATAATCGTAAACCTAAGTGGGATAGCAGCTGGAGGCTAGGAAAGGATGTAGTGGTAGTACTGGTGTGAGCAATACCAGGAATCCATTGTTAGATGGTCCAGCCGCCGCGATATGACTGAAAGACGTATTGCAATAGCTTTCATTATGACCAAAAGCATTTCATACAATTTCATCTCTGTCGTAGAAGAGCTTTTGGTGTATTTTTGATGTGAGAATCTTTGTTCTGCGAGAATAGTTTGAGCAAAAGTAAACCACTTCAAAATAAACTGAAGTTTAAAAGACACTTATACCGAAAATTAATTGTTCTTTTCATTCACCATGATATAAAAAGTTTAACCATGCTTTAACCAATTTTCATTGATTTTTCGTGTTTTTTTTTTTTTTTTTTTTTTTTTTTAACCAAAAATTTAATGTTTATGAAAATTTTAAGTTGGCTACCATTTACAAATATCAAATTTTAAATTTCTCTGATCAAATCTTGGAATATTGTCTTGAGACTTCTTGCTCATTCAACTATATAAATATATAATAGTCAATATAGGTGTCTTGATGAAAAAATATTACTTAGTTTGAAATTTGGTCATCGGTAGTCAAACACAATATCATTTTTTGAAACACCTAGTTGACACTGTGATCACATTTTCTGCTCAAATATTATGAAAAGTGGCCAGATTGAAAGAAGACTTGGAAATATTTGATAACGACATTACGTCCTTTTTTTTAAATTATGGTAAATTTGGTCTATTAACATTTTTTTTCAATTTCTAATGTCTTTTTTCAGATAGTCTTCACTGTTTCGGTTTTTACAGAATTTAAACATTGGATTTTTGAATCGATGATGGACAATTCTGTCTTTCAGGTCTATATGATACGACGTCTACAGTTACTAAGTGATCATACCTTTGCAATACCAATTGAAACGAAATGTTTTGATAGGTTTCAATATGTTGATTTGAACGTAAAGAAGGAGAGGGTTATTTTCATTATAACATTTTTTCATTTTACTACTTATATCTAGTGGAAACTATCTTAACCCATTCCCACACAATCCATCCTTTTTACGCGCCTTAAGAATAGAGCTTTGGAAAACATTGTGGAAAATGAAGAAATTGCTTGTATCAAGCAATTTCTTCATTATCCACAATGTTTTCTAGCCATAAAGACGGAAAAATTTAAAATTTCACCAACTTGAAATTGTCGTCTACAGCTTCTATGATTTCGGACCAGTTTAAATGTTGTGTGGGAATTGGTAAAAGGACTTTGAGTGGCTAGACCACTGTCACTAGATCATTAAAATTTGAGAAATATCTGACTAGGTCGATGAAGTAGTAACTTTATAACTTTCTAGATAGCTTAAGTATTATTATCTGTTTATTTATAGCTTACTAGATTAATGAACCGGCAAATTGTTTTATGGTTAATTACTAGTGGGCTAGACCTACCCGATGTACATGTTTTTCCATGCAGTATAGACCATAAAATTATTTGATAAAGGCGAATTTCCTTGGTGATTTTTAATGTCAAGAATTTGACTATTATAGATACCAGTACTGGCTTCTGGTGTCTATCGCACAAGACAGAAAGTAGTTCATTCAACATTGTAAAAAAATTTAACAAACTTCTGTAGCTTTATCCAACCATCGAAAATTACATTAGAATGAATTTTGCCTCTTATTCACTATGCTGGGCTTTTCGTCTACCATTTCAAGACAGCACATGCATTCAAAGCTTTTCTGTTAGAACTATGTCAATTTATTCTGTCATGGCTTACAGTTTCTTATAGAATATTGATCTGACAATGTATTGTACTACAAGAAGTTGTCTATAAACATAATTGATATAGAAGTGATTAACCCATTCCAACTCAATAAAATTTTAGACCGGTCCAAATTGAAAGAAGCTGCAGACGACAATTTCAAGTTGATAGAATTTTGAATTTTTTCGTCATTTTGGGTAGAAAACATTGTGGATAATGAAGAAATTGCTTGATACAAGCAATTTCTTCATTTTCCACAATGTTTTCAAAAGCTTTTTTCTTGAGGGGCGTAAAAAGGAGGGATTGAGTTGTAATGGGTTAATTCGAATCAGTAGTACATGGCTGCCCTGAGTAATATTCATGAGACGTCACAAACCGAATCCTGCTTCGATGTCATTTTTCGGTCCCGTTAGATAATTTTGTTGGTACGATGAAAGCTGAAGTACTAAGGTTTTATCTATTATGGAAGATAGTATATATCAGTGCCAAAAACCGACTTCCAACCAGAACAATAGTGGCAAAAATAAAAATGCATTCATTTATTTAGTATCGGTGTCCTATATTAAACCCCCCCCCCCCTTTAGCACAAAAGTAATTAGAAGGACATTGTTTGTTAGATATACCTTAAAAAGTTTAATCATTGACAATGTACGATATGACTTACTTTATATATCTTCGTTGTTGTTCTAAAACTTCGTAACTACAGCTTGAATCAAGCTGTAGTTACGAGGTTTTAGAACGACAACGACGATATATTTTGCCTTTAGAACAACTAATTTATTATAATCAAAGGGTAAAAAAAGTGGTAAGGCTAAATTTCAATGCAAAATCGAATATAGCATTCCAACAGCAAAGATTATACAAAAAAAGGGAGAATGAAAGTGAGGCTCAAAGATCAGAGTTGATCAAGTGCATAATAAAAGACTTTCATCTTTTATAACATTACACAGGCATCATGGGTACAAAACTTTGCTAAATTAGCATCTTGTATCCGTGAAATTTGGCATCAAATCAATCCTTTTGCTGAGTAAGAGAATTGAAACTGATTTCTCGTAAAATCTCAACCCTTTTCGATAGGTATGTAAAAAAAAGTCTTTTAAACGGGCTGGTGGGTTGCAGCCTAGGGTCCATACCATATATGCATCGAGCAATGAGGGACCTTATAAAACTACAAACACAACAACAACTGATTAAGATAAGCAATAATTTCTGGCACTTCAGTAATCTAAGTGCTTTGATTAATCATTGCTAGTATATCGGATTTTCTCTTTCTAAGTAATGTCTTTCATTCAGTAATCTGTGTTTCTTCAACAGAATTCCAGAGAAGTGATTCATAAGATAGTTTTTGGGAGTGAAGGCCAAAGAATGAGATCGTCGCACTCAACGAATTTTATCATCTTTTTTTCATTATAGAGTGAACTCAGATAGCAGCTTAAGCATACAGAATCGAATTGCTTTATAGTATTTCTAGTTTCGCTAGAATATGTTTTACATGAAGGTCTCGTTTCAGGGATGCAGCTATCACGTGTTTTGCGGACGCCTTCACGGCGATCTTCTCCGGTTTGCCAGTTTTTGCTGTGCTTGGATTCCTGTCGAAAGAAACAGGAAAGCCTCTAGAATATTTTCAGTCTTCGGGTATAAGCATTCAACCACCGTATATTTGATGTTGCTCCCTTTGTAACGTCCTTTCTGGATAACCTTAAAATGAGAAAATCGGAACTAACATTCCCTTTAGTCCTACATCTTTGTTTGCTTAAAAGAAATAGTTTTGAATCAAACATATTTGATACATTATCACTGAACTTTCGTAACGCCATGTTGTACGTTTTATATTGGGAGAGTAATGAAGTTAGAGTATATTAGGTCCATTTGGCAAATCGAAAAGTGCTCCTAAATATATTTATGTTTAGAAATAGGATCAAATCTTATGACTATTAGCAAAGAAGTCAAAGATTTCCATGCCCCAAATCGAGTCACTGGAACATGTTATTTTACCGTTGTCTATCTGTCTATTGTCTGTCTTTCCAAGTTAACTTGGGAAAGGTTTCTTTTACTTCAAGTCTATTTTAGATACGGAGGTCATATGAATTTTCTTTTATTCTATGGGTCGCGACGCGTCTATCTGTAGTAAGCTTAATGTTATCTTTCAAGGCGAGGTTAATTACAATAATTTGTTTTTATCAATGGCGCATTAGCTTTACACAAACGCATCTTGTTTTTATTAAGAACATGGCGTTTACTGGTAAACGCCAAAGTGACAAGTCTGAAACTTGAAACGGCGATTTGGAATAAGGGGAAATCATCTATGAGATTAGTTACGGAAAGCCATTTTTCTTAAAAGCCTTAATAAAAGCAAATCGTGTTTATTTTACAAAGGATATGAATAACTTTATTTTTTTGATAAATACTAGAATCACAATTTAAAAGATTCATGTGAAAGAGGAAAGTGTTATCGATCTGTTTTGACGGTCTTATTTTTCATTTGTCTTTCTTTAGTCTATATTTTAAGTTTCGTGACCCAGGAAACTATCTGCTCTATTCTTTTCTTTGAAAACGGAACGAATTGTCTCTTTCCTGAGTATGAGAAGAAGTTGCGTTGTTACTGCTGCAATTATACCCCACAAAACGAATGTTTTCGCGGGTGTACTGGAATCGGCGTGTTTGTTCGTCCATTCGTTCGTCTGAATAAATTCAAGTAATACTGTTTACCGAACTCCTCCTAAGAAATTGTTTCAACTTTATACATACGTTGATCACACGTTGAACTATTGGTAGACGCTTTTTTCAAGTTTCAGCTTCCCCTGGTAGAAGACTTATTTACCCTTGAACTTGGACACTTTTTCATTCACAAAGCTTAACCCATTCCCACACAGTGACGCTTTTAGACGCCCCCCCCCCCCCAAGTAAAACAAGCAATTTCTTCATTTTACACAATGTTTCTACCAAGCAAGTTGAAAAAATATATAATTTCATAAGTTTTAAGTTGTCGTCTGCAACTCTCTCCAATTTGGACCAGTCTAAAATTTTGCCGTCTGGTAATTAGTTAACTCAGTTATTTTGTGTCACGAACTCCTCCTACAATTTTGCTTCAAAAGTAACAAAACTTCATACATACATACATTGATTGCATGTTGAAGACTTTGCACTTTTTTTAAGTCTAAACTCCCCTGGCAGAAGAACCATTTTCTTTTGAATTTAGACATTTCTTTTTCAAAAACAAGGCTCATTCAAGTAAGTCTGTGTCGCGAACTTCAACAATTGTACCTCAAAAGTGATTAATCCTTATACATACATTGATCACATAATGATGAACAAGGCTCATTCAAGTAATTTTGAGTCGCGAACTTCCACAATTTTACCTCAAAAGTGATTAATCTTTATACATACATTTACCATATGTTTAAGAACAAGGCTTACTCAAGTACATTTGTGTCGCGAACTCCGACATTTTTATCTCAAAAGTAAAATCAAACATTTACCACATGTTGAAGAATAAGGCTAATTCAAATAATTTTTTGTCGCGAACTCCCACATTTTTACCTCAAAAGTGATCAACCTATATGCAAAGATTTATCACATGTTGAAGAATAAGGCTAATTCAAGTAATTTTTTGTCGCGAACTCCCACAATTTTACCTCAAATGATCATCCTTTATGCAAGCATTTATCATATGTTAAAGAACAAGGCTAATTCAAGTAATTTTTTGTCGCGAACTCCTCTCATGATTTTGTTTTAAACGTGATACAACTATATTCATTTACTGAGCAAATGTTTAATATTTTGCAAGTCATTTTTTCGAAGTCTCAACTCTTTCTGACGGAAGAATTGTCTCCCCTTAAACTTATATACTTTTTCAGAAGCAAAGTTCATTCAAGTAATTTTTCGTCATGAACTCCTGTTACAATTTTGCTTCAAAATTTATTCATTGATTACACGCTGCAGATTTTGCTTCGACAATTTTCCAGAAACAAGGTGGGGATATTAGGTCATCTCCTGTGACAAGTTCAAATTATTTCTATTTAGAATTCGGACAAATTGTTCAATGTTTTCATCGTCTATCTTGACACCAAACTGACTATGATCAATTTCAGTATTACAAGCAAAAATGGTTTAAAGTTGAAGATTCCTCACAATTTAAAAGCAATGTAAAAAAAATTGATTGTGCATCGAAACCGCAGCTCATATCTTTTGTTCTTATTATATATACAATAGTTATATCATAGTGAAATAGATCCTTATCATTTCATGAATTTTCATCACAAAATGAATCATTTTCTGAAATGGTCATGCTGCAACAAGATTTGAGACAAATTTAATCTAAATGGTTTTATTATTCTCATTTACCTACATTTCATCGTCGTGTATTCTTTTGTTCTTCCAATCGTATTTGTTTTTCAGGTCCCGGTCTAGTTTTCATTGCTTACCCCGAAGCTCTAAGTCAACTACCTTTTCCGCAAATCTGGTCTGTGCTGTTTTTCTTTACCCTGGTGTTGGTTGGAATTGACACTTCAGTAAGATCTCTTGATATATATATTATTTACGTTTATGGGCACAATTTCGGGAGACACTTTAGATCCAGGTTTAGAGTGCGCGAAATGATCGACTGGATCTCATTTAAAATATTTGTTTTATGGGCTTCCAAGATGGTCCATTTTCGACACGTGGCGCATATTGTTCGGTGTCTATTTTGAATCCGAGTCGTTTTTCATTATCCTTTTTTATTGAATAATTTTATCTCATCTGTGCACAAAGTGTGATCGCTAATTGCCCGGCGTCCGTCGTCGTGAGTATGTCAAATATTTCTTTAACCCTTTCCTGTTTTAGGAAAATTTAGACCTGTCCAAATTCAATGATTTTGCAGGCGAAAATTTAAAGATGATTTAATTTGAAAAATAACCATTCAGTAGGAAAGCAATTTCCTCTTTTTCTACATTGTTTTCACAATTATGAAATTATAGGGACGTAAAAACCAGGGATTGAACAGGAAAGGGTTAAACAACTTCTCTTCAAACATGGGTCAATCTTGATGAAACTTATTAGGGATTTTTTCTTGGATGAAGCTCTTCCAAATTTGATCATTTAATTGTAATGATCCTTAACTCATGTTGCCATCGCAGCAAAATGGGTGAAAATAATGGAATCTTGAAAATCTCCCTTTCTGAAGCTTCGGTAGTTGATATGAAGCACCTTGTACGGTACCTCTACCAAGATTTCTTTTTTCTTTTCTTTTTTTTTTTTTTTTTTTTTTTTTTTTGAAATTGAGATGATATTAAAACTCTTCTTCTCAGAAATCTCAGAAAGGCTAGATAGAGCATTGATAACTGGTTTTTAAAATCTCCTTATATATCTGTTCCAAATTTGTTCATATGATGCTACTAGGGTTCAATTTTGACTAATCTTGAGCACACTTTAACTTATTTAGAAACAAAGATGAAAATCCTATTCAAAATCTTATGACAAACCACTGAACTTAAATACTTCATATGTTGCATGGGGTTTCAGCTGATGACTTTCTACAAAATTGCCCCTTGTTAAGAATTTTTAAGTCATGACTCAGGTTAGCGCTTTAGGGCAAATGACCCTCTTGTATATTAATGTTTTTGCATTTTTAAGACTGAAATGTAAATCTTAAAATATACGTTTTCATTTAATATTTTCATACTATTGTTTCAAAGGCAGGTATGTGTTTAAAAAAAGGGGGGGGCTTGAATATGATTTTTTCTGTGCTTAGACAATCGTATACGCATTTATCAGGGCTTTTACAATAATTCCAGTATAGATTGAACCCATTCCCACTCAGTGACGCTTTTAGACGACCCCCCCCCCCCCCCCAAGAAAAAAAGCTTTAGAAAACAGTGTGGAAAATGAAGAAATTGCTTGTGACAAGCAATTTATTCATTTTCCACAATGTTTTCTACCAATAAAGTTGAAAAAAATCAAAATTATCATAAACTTTAAATTGTCGTCTATAGCTTCTTTCAATTTGGGCCAGTCTAAAATTTAGCCGTCCGGTAATGGGTTGAAGGTTTATGATTACCCTGCTAATTTTTACTCCTAAATATAGGATTTGATGGGTATATAGGAGTCAGCTTGTCGGTCGGTTTTGTTGGTTATTCCGTCGGTCGGTCGATCGTCTGTAGCTTTTCTTGTCTTCCAATTTTCTCATAACCTACCGGCTGGATCTGATTCAATTTCACGCAAGCACTCAGTATCTAGAAAATGCGTTCACGTGCTATCTTAGAATCTTTCCATTCATTTACTTGGAGTTAAAGTCCTTTTATTTAAAAAATCTTATTCGCTTTTTTTCTCCAACTACTGGATTGTATTTTATACAAACTTCGCATGTACACTCAGTATCAACTAGGAAGTGCATATATTTTGGTTACAGTCCATTGACTTATCCTTGATTTCTGGTTATTTGTTGTAAAAGTTTATTTTCAAGTGACAATTTTTGCGACATGGAGCCGTTAAGGGATATTTATCACAATCAGCGATAGTCGAGTTTTATGAGATTATTCGTCAAAAGATTTGATGATGAAATTGAAATGATTCCAGACCCAGGTAAGATCAATCATATTAGGGTCGGCACTTCAAAGCTGGATATTTTAGAAGATAAACCGGCTATTCTACATTCAGAAGACCTTCATAGCTCAGAGGTTTTGGCAAAAATAAGTATGTGCAAATCTCATAGTCTGTAGATACCTTTTAGATATTCCTACCTCGAACGATTGGGGGCATATTGTTTTACTTTTGTTCGCCTGTTCGTCTGTCTGTGCGTTTGTCTGTATATTTCAACCTTTACCTAAAAAAGGTCGTTTTCCTACATTGAAAAATATTTAAGTTACTATGTTCATAAATAGTACAAATTAATGCATATAATGTATATAAAATGTTTATTTACTACATTTTACTAATACTGCAAAGTTTTTTGAGTTACAATTCATATTTCCTAAGTAAAAGCATTCCATAAATAGGCATTTAATGAATATTCACATTTCTTAAGTATATAGATCTATATTCCATCAATACACATTTTATTGACAAGGTAAAATTGTGACCCTTATCCTTTTAACTGAAACTTTACACTTAACCTTGAATTGTGTTATTTCCTTGTACTCAAAAGCTAATCAGATTGAATTAAAATAGTAATGTTTTGTATGTAGGTATATTAGATCAGTCTACAGTTACTGAGGCTCATTTGACCTGTGTGAAAGTCAAACTTATAAACGTTTACCCGTAGATAAAATCAGATTTTTTTAAAAAAAAAAAATGCACAAAACACCCCAACATTTTCTTAATTTTCAAAAAGCTAAAAAGATACAAAATTCATATTTGGTATGTCGGTAGCTTATGTTTAAATTACGTTTAATGCCAGAGATATGCTCAAAGACTAGGTCATATTTTGAACACTAATCCTAAATTTAGTATATTAATAGTGCTATGTGTATATATCAAATGTTTGATGACAATACTTGGTAAGAGGTTGTTGACGAGGAAAAACAGCCGCTTTATATTGATATGTCTGCTGGCCGATTTATTTCTATGCCGATATGATAAAGATTAATTAGTTTCAGTTGTTTGTAAAAAAGTGGCAGTTTAGCCTCGTTGAAGTATAGACTCAAATTCAACAGATATCAATGTCAAGGTCATATATGAGAATTTCTGTTATATTGGGGCATCATTGATCATAAGCACATGCTGGGTTGTTTTTATAGCAATATATCAAACTACACCGGCCCTCTTGCTTTCAGTTTGCGACAACAGAAACATTATCCGCCACGGCTGTTGATCTTTTCAACCTCCACAAGTATAAAGTACAAACAGTCGCTGTTACAGTGTCGATTCTCTTCTTAGCATCAATTCCTTTAACACTATCTGTAAGTATATACTAAAACTAGTTTATAGATAACAAAAGTGTATATGACTTAATACCCAAACGAATGAGTTAAAAATATTTTAGCCACGCCTTAATGTGGTTGGCAAGTGTGTACCTTGTATTATGACGTAAACGTGCGCCACTTTCAAACAGCCATAGAACACCGGACCGTCCAGCAATCACCTATTGACTAGTTTGCTGTTTCTGTCTATCCCTGTACTGTATTTGTATTAACGTACTTAAAATCTCAGGGAATTTTAGCAGAGTGTTGTGGAAAATTATTTCATACAGGTTAAGTCACGTTGTAAGAAAAGGATTGTTACCTTAAACGTTTTTCAATTTTCAATGTTTTGGAAATACTTTCAAGAGTAGCATTACATATCCTTTTGAATAAGGGTAATCTAGAATTTTGCCGTCTGGTTATTGCTTATGACAATTTTCTCCGGGAGACGAAATAATAAAATACCGAAAATACAGTAAAACTAAGTCTTATGCTTTAATATTCGAATTCTACGAGCATATGTTAGAAATGTAAAACTATAGTAAAATATGCGGGAGTCTAATCCAACCTCCTTATCGTCCTCACAGATTGCATCGTGGTGTGGGCGTAGTTTACGTTCCAGGAAATACGTCCCGTTTTCGTGCTTATTATTTCCTCTTATTTGGTCATTACGTCAAAACAATAATTAAATCTATTAAATCAAGCCACCGTCATAGCGCAGTCGGTAGCGCATCGGACTCCCAAACTTCAATCATGGGATGTCATGGGTTCGATCCCCGGCGGCGGCACATATTCTTTCCGACATTTGTCTCACTAATGGGTGGATAATCGTAAACCTAAGTGGGATAGCAGCTTGAGGCTAGGAACGGATGTAGTGGTAGTTCTGGTGTGGGAAAAAAACAGAAATCCAGCCGCTGTGATTTGACTGAAATATAGTTAAAAGTGGCGTTAAACCCAATTCAATCAATCAATCAGAATTATTGTAGAAGCAATATTGTACAAAGATAAAAATCGAAATCTGTAAAATCCTGACCAAATTCTGTGAAGCCAAGGGCTATCATACTCAGGTGAGCGATGTATGACCATAATTGTCCTCTTGCATTCTAGTTATTTCGGCTGACTTTAGAAATTCAAAATCAATTAGTGTACGTCAATATCAACGAAATTTATATATAAAAAAGAGACATTATCAATATATGTTTGATCGAAGTGTCATGTTAATATTTTCGATATAATCATTATAATAGTTAATTATTATTAGTACTAATTAAGAGATGAAGAGAATATTTTTTGTTTTCATGGAGGTATGAACCGAAAAACCTAATCACACTGTATGAATACGCGAAGCGGATAAATACATTGTGTGATTAGGTTTTTCGGTTTATACCTCCATGAAAACAAAAAATAGTCTCTTCATTTCTTATAATTTAATAGCATCGAGCGAAAGAAACAAAAGATTTATAAATTTTGATACCATTTTATACGGGACTTTTTTGTGCAGAAGCATACAAAATTGCTGCGTGCTCAAAATTTTGTTAATGGAGTTATGAATATTTTTTTTCGACCAATCAGAACGTCCAATTTTGATAAACGAAACTAAAGATTAAATTATTAAAAAATGAATGAATAAGGTTTTACAGCGCATCGACAGCTGAGGTCATTTACATGCTTTTATGATATTAGCCAGTAGACCATGCAAGAGGATTGGGGCCGATTTAAACTAGGTAGTAACCCTTTTCATGCTGAACACGGGATATTCCTTTTTTACAGGAGGTGTAAACAAAGATCCGTCTGCATATAAGTGCAGTCTGGACTCGGCTTACTCCTCCTGGTTGTCTGCTTTTAGCCAATGTTGTTTAAATAATCAATTTCAAAAGGAATATTGACCCGCACGAAGATCTTCCAGTGCT
Source organism: Fragum fragum (assembly GCA_946902895.1). Classification (NCBI taxonomy): domain Eukaryota; kingdom Metazoa; phylum Mollusca; class Bivalvia; order Cardiida; family Cardiidae; genus Fragum; species Fragum fragum. Next base: position 23,987,276 of record OX336371.1, read on the forward strand.
GTAAGTCCTTTGATTTCAATTATGCACAATGTTTTACAATACCTTTTAGCTAGCAAAGCGTCTGCTATGATAGCTTAAGTTAACAGACAAGATTTTGAGGTCTTCTTGGGGTTCAGTACTTTGATTTCTTCTCGGATGGAAAAAGGCGGATTGTGTGGGAATGACGTCAGCATTCCTCGGTTTGGAGCGATGTTCTGTCCACAGATCGCAAATGACTAGCCGATCTAAATCCTAATTATTTCGTTAACAGGGTGGTTACTACATGTTTTTACTAACAGATTGGTATGTTGGAACGTTCAACATTGTTATACTGGCTTTGTTAGAGACGGGTATTGTCGGGTGGATCTACGGTACGTTTTTCTACCTGCTCCCTTTTCATATGAATCGATTCCTGCACAGTGACGTTTTTTGACGCCCCTCCCACAAAGAAAACATTTTGGAAAACATTGTGTACAATGAATGTTGTGTTTTTTGTTTTTTTTTTTTGTTTTGCCAGAAAGTTGATAGAATCTAATATTCAATAAACTTTAAATTGTCGTCTCCTAGTCCTTTCAATTTGGAGCAGTCTAAAATTTTGTCGTCTGGTAATGGGTCAAACTTGATTTTGTCAAGTCCGCCTGTGGAGAGCGAGACATAATTGTTACATTGTATTTCCAATGTATCTTCGTTAGTGCGTCTTAATTTCAAAATAGCTTGGTTCAATTACTTCCCATGAAAAGATCTGACATCTATATCTTCTATGTCATAACCAATATTACCATTCACGCTTTCCCGTTCAATCCCTGGTTTTTGTGTCCCTGTTGAAAACATTGTGGAAAAGAAAAAAATTGCTTGTGACGAGCAATCTCTTCTTTTTCCATAATTCTTTTCTATCCTACTGAATGATTATTTTTCATACAAAACCAACTTTGAATATTTATTCTTGTCGTCTGCAAAACCTTTGAATTTTAACAGGTCCATTTTTTACAAAACAGTAAAGGGTTAAAGAATTGTTCGGTCGATATGTACTACATAAATAATTCATTGAAAGTTTGCACGGCTATTTTTATAATCATGGGTAGATGATGAAATGACAACTCATTGGCTCCGACAGGGATTTCGACTTAGAAATTAAAACCATTCTCATGCAATCCCTCCTTTTTATGCCCCTCAAGAAAAAAGCTTTGGAAAACATTGTGGATAATAAAGAAATTGCTTGCCAAAAGCAATTTCTTCATTATCCACATGTTTTGTATAAAAAAAAAAATATGGAAAAAAATAAATTTTATCATTTTCTTATTGTCGTCGTCTGCAGTTTCGTTGAAATTGGACCAGTCTAAATTTCTATTGTATTGGAAATGGGTTAAACTATGTTATTTTTCAGTAACATATAACCATCATAACAGTAAAATAAATTGTTGACCTAAACGTCGTAACTACAGCTTGAACGAGCTTGATTTCCCCTAAGTCGCTTTTCAAATTTCAGGAGCTGGTAGATTCGCCTCCGATATCGAGATGATGACAGGCAGACGACCAAATACCTTCATCAGACTGTCGTGGTGTGTGCTAATGCCTGTCTTTTTACTGGTAGGTTGCTTTACGTTCTTCTGGTAACCAATTACCACACAATGACGTTTTCTGTTGCCCATTAATAAAAAAAGAAATATGAAAACATTGTGGAAAATAAAGAAATTGCTTGTAACAAGCAATTTCTTTATTTCCCGCAATGTTTTCTTCCCACAAACAGACAAAAAAATTAAGATTCCGTCAATTTGAAATTGTCGTCTGAAGGTTCTATCAATTTGGGCTAAGTTGGCTTTGGGTACATTCAGGATTTCAAAACAAAAGGCAATTTTCCTGTTTTGTTTCTTGATGTTGTTGTTGTTTATTTTCTTTTTTTCTAGGGATGGGGGTCTTTTTCAGAATGAAAGCAGAGTACTATTTTCTAGTCATAAGCAATCGTTTTGCCATTCCTAACGTAGATTTAGTTTTCGTCAGATATGAGTTTGATACACGAATACTTTACATGAGCTAAGCTTATTAGATACCTCGGACTTAGGAAGTATGTAAAAAATGGTTGGAGAAAAGAACGCGTAGACTTAACCCTTTCGTTTCAGCCTATTCTATTTACCGCTCGATCCTGCATTTTTTCACCTGCAAAATATGACTTTTAAACATTGCGAGAGAATGCGAAACTATTTTAGCAAGCAAGTTATCCTTTTCACACAATATTGTCTAATATTTTAATCATTCTTTTTCTTTTAATTTAGGTGCACTTTGAGATATCGTCTGTGTTTAATTTGTATCAGTCTGTAGTTTTGCCGTGTGGTAATAGATCAAGGCATTTTAACCCATTCCCACACAATGACGCCCCTTAACCCATTTCCACTTGACAAAATTTTAGACCAGTCCAGACTGAAAGAAGATGCAGACGACAATTTCATCTTGGTGGAATTTTGAATTTTTACGTCTTTTTAAATATAAAACAATGTGGATAATGAAGAAATTGCTTGATACAAGCAATTTCTTCATTTTCCACAATGTTTTCATAATCTTTTTTCTTGAGGGGCGTAAAAAGGAGGGATTGAGTTGGAATGGGTTAAGATAAACAATTGGGAAAACTTTATGTGAAATGATGAAGTAATTGCTTGCGACAAGCAATTTATTCATTTTCCACAATTTTTCTAGCCAGAAAGTTTAAAATCTAGCATTTCACAAACTTTCAATTGTTGTCTGCAACTCCTTTCAATTTGGACCAGTCAGAAATTTTTTCGTCTGGTAGTGAGTGAACATGTTATATCTCAATAGTATCATCAATATTAGAATCAATTTGTCTTGCATTATCCAGAATTGTAAGTTTGATCTTTTCCCCGATATCGCCTTTCTCTACGACTTGTTCAGTATCTCCGATATCTGGAACCAATCTGAATCCATATAATTTTATTTTTTCTAAATTGCCAATAGCGTTTTCGTCATTGTTACAACAAAAGGCAACCCAACTTTCAAGAAACTCTTCACATTTCACGTGTCCGTCTGTATGTGGATATGCATTAAAATGTTTGTCATGAAATGTTTTAACTCCGAGAGCTTTCTGTACGTTTCTAAACTCTATTTTCGAAATCAGTCCGTCGTTATTTTCGTCAGCCAGTGAAACAAGTGTTACGAAGTGTTTTCGAACAAATTGAACGAACTCTTCCTCACTGTTTGAATATTTATCACCCATCATTTCTGTGAACTGTGATTCTGTACATTCTTTTGAACCTTGTAGTAAAAACTCCTTCCAGAACAAAACGATCTCCGATTTGATGTCTTCTGCTTTTACCTCATTAATTTTGTATAGTTTGATGAAGTTTTTCCTGCAAAGAAACAGTTTTCGTGAAAGAAATGCGATTGCAATATTTTCAATTTGAGAGCACGTTTTTCTGGGCTTGTTATGGCTTGAATGAAACGTAGACACGAGTTTTAAAGGCCATTTTTGAGAGGAGGGGGGGGGCAGTTTTGTTTGAGTGTTTTTTGGGGATGTATTCTGATTCGATGAGTTTTTATGTATTTATTTTAAAGCATTTATAAAGCGAATTTCGTAGAATCAATTTTATACTTATTATTTCTGATGAAAAGATATAAAACAGTCGTTCGAACAATGTTTCGCAGTGTTATTAAAGGAACCAATAGATGGTTTAGGGAGATTTTTTTTAAGAGTGTCCACGAAATCAACGGGGTTGCGTTAATCCCTCGATTTTATCTTCGATAAGGGACCAAAACCTTCGTAACTATTGCTAAAGTTAAACTGTAGTTACGAGGTTTTGTTCGCCAAATGACGATAAACATATTTAAACAATACATTGTATTTCGAATTGACCTTTTAGTTAGCGCGAACACTATCGACCCTAGTCAGCCTGCCCGCCTTATGTAGACAGGAAATAGTCGAAACTTTTCGCTGTTTGACGATTTTCCGTATTAAAAATGACTATTCTACTTCATTTGATTTTTACTTTTGGAATGCGATCTTTGGTTGGCCTCTGATCCATTAAATATCTTTTTTTAAGTATTTGTTTCGCAGTCTATTTTCAACGGGCCACATATATAAAGGGAGTATTATGTTACGAAAGCGATACAATATGTAGTATTTGCTTTGAGATGCGGAGGAAATTTTTCCTCCGCAGGGAGGTGGCCGCCGTCATAATTCAGTTGGTAGCGCATCTGACTCCCAAACTTCAATTATGGGATGTCATTGGTTCGATCCACGGCGGCGGCACATACCCTTTCCCACATTTGTCTCTCACCAATGGGTGGATAATCGTAAACTTAAATGGGATAGCAGCTTGGGGCTAGGGAAGGATGTAATGGTAGTACTAGCGTGACATATACCAGGAATCTATTTTAAGGTGCAACCGTTGCGATATGACTGAAAAATTGATAAAAATCGACGCTAAACCCCATTCAAACTTTTCGCAGCGAGAAGCAAGTACAAGATATTGTGTGCTATCGTAACTTAATATTCTATTCATGCTATACCAACATTTTTATAAAATGAATTTGAGTGAATGATGAAAAAAAAATCTGTATTTCTACAAGTATTTCCCTTCTCCTTTACCATTCTGATTACGTTTATTCGCATAATGACGTCATCTACAGAATAAAGATGACGTCATCTAACACTACCTTTTATTGAATCGCATTTGACACTACCAGATACGTTGTTTTTTTCTGGGGTGTCCGATTTTGTCTGTGTGGAATGTATATGAGCCTGTGCGTGACATTTCCCACCATTTCGCATGTGCGTGACTCGCACCTATTGAGCACCCTGGATAGCCTTTCGGGGCAATTAGAACTTTCGCTGATTGTTTAAAGAAGCTTTGGGTCAGTGTCTATCTACAGTGCGCAGAGTGAAGACTCTGATCAGACTGTGCGGATGCACAGGCTGATCAGAGTCTTTTCTTTGCACACATGTGTAATGGTTGGAAATGTCACGCATGTGCTCATATATTTTACTAGAAATATGTATAGGTATGTAAAATTTATAGATATACATTTACACTCACTGGAACAATTCCATATCTGCGTCATCAGCCACCCCGTCTTTACTGACGTCAAATAAATTGAACACTTTCTTCCACTTGGTAATCAAAAATTCACCCGCCATTTTATCGATGATCCTTTTCCCAGTTCTTACACTCTGTCTCTTAGTCTTTCATTCCTTCTTTATAAGAAAATTATTTTGTAAACAAATTACATAAAATGAAGTTACAATGTTCATACACTTGTTAAGTCCTCGAGCCACCTCTAAAGTTTCTAGTATATATATATTTTATACGATGAAAATGGGGTGATATTTTAACAAAAAAATTAAATCATTTTACTATCCACCTTTTCCTGAAAGCTATCATAAAACGGGCAACTTTTCCATCCGTTTTTGAGATGGTAACAGCCACGTACGGCAATAGATTGCCTTGATTACCCCCACTGAAGAGATAAAGCTTTTGAATAATAAATGGGCATTAGCAACTAGGAATCGCATCCTTGGTTACGCAAACTTCTTTCTTCTTATATCCTTATTTTGATATACTCCTGTTTAGATACTTTACGGCGCCGCCGTCATAGCGCAGTTGGTAGCGCGTCGGACTGTCAATATAGAGGTCCCGGGCTTGATCTCCGACGGCGGCACTCATCCTTTCCGACTATTTGTCTCTCACCAATGGATCGATAATCGTAGACCTCTGTGGGATAGCAGCTGGAGGCTAGGAAAGGATGTAATGGTATTACTGGTGTGAGAAATACCAGGATTCGATTGGTAGGTGCTCCAGCCGCCGCGATATAACTGAAAGATTACACAACCCCATTCAAACAAACAAACAAACTAGATACTTTACCGAATCTTTCACCAAATATCCATTCTAGGTCGATGATAAAGTGTTACCGCGGCCAAAGTGAAAGCCGATTTAATTTTTACGAATTCCTGGGCTTGACTTTGAATCTCTAATTTGAATGTTTGAACTACATGTATGCAACGAAAGGGGCGAAAAGACTAAACTCATTACCAGATGATAAAAATTATGGAATGGCCCGAATCCAAAGAAGTTTCAGACAACAATTTCATGTTGATTAAACTAAATAAAACATGTCTTTCTTGATTTAAGGATTTTCTCCATATTCTACCAAGTTTCTTGAGTATTTTTCTTCGGGCGCTTCAAAAAATCAGTTTTTCTTGCCGAATTCGCATCTTTTTATTCCTTATTTCCAGATTTCAGCCAACTGCCGTCTTTGACAGGGGTGTTTTTCTTGATATTCCTCATTTCTAAGCAAATACGCATCATTATATTTTAACTTTAAGATTTTAGAAAGTTTGTTGCTGTTGTTTTTTCCGATTCTATGCTACTGGTCATGACTTCGGCCGTCTCAATGAAGTCATTTCAGTGAGAAACCTACACATAGCTGTAGTTACGCCAATTTGCTCGCGCACCGAAGATAGGATAATGGAATTTAGAATACACTGTTCGATGGCTCTTAATTCTGTCTTGAATTGGGTGACATCTCATAATCGATTTTCATGGGTAATCCTCTTTTCTTGTCCCCTTAACCCATTCCGAAATGACAAAATTTCTGAATGGTCCAAAATAAAAAAGGCTGTAGACAGCGAAACAAATTGCGTTTAAATTGAAAATTAAGGGTCAAATACGGTAGAAAACATTTGTATAAAGGGAGAAATTACTTGTGACAAGCATTGTCTCCTTTTCTCACATTTTATTCAGTGGCTATATTTCTTTCATGAGTAAAAATAAGGGATTGTGCGGTAATGGATGAAAGAAAAACTGTTGCAATTCGATGTAGTCCGAATAAATATGTTTACACTTACAACGGTTTTGCATTAATCCTTCGAAATGCTCTTCTCTTTTCAGTGTATCACTATTATGGCCATCGCCACGTTTTCCCCGCCTTACTACGGTAAAGACGGATATGTGTTCCCATTCTTTGCGGTCATCATCGGTACTTTGATCGCTGTGGTACCTGTCTCCTTGGTGTTCCTGGGAACCATTTTTCAAGCATCCAGAGAAAGAGGCTCCATATCAAAGGTAGAAATATTTGAGAAAAACTAGAACTTTGTTCTATACAATGTTTATAAGTTGTAGTCTCCCATCAACTATGTCACCATACTCCTAGGGAGTAAAATCGTTTTCTGGCGCCGCCTATTTGTCTGTCTGTCAGTCCGCCTGTGTTTCCACCAATAGTAATATTTCTTTAAAAAAATCTCTGAAAAAAAATTTTTTTTGGACGAAATCGCAGGCACGTGTTCGGCGTGAAACCAAAAAATAAACAAAAAATATTTTTATTTCATCCAAGTCAGATTGTCACGATTAAGGTCAAAGGTCAAATTCAGATCTGAATCTTGACTGGATGGAACGTTTTTGAATTAATACTTGTTAACCAAGAAACGTTCTTTTACTATAAATTTAAGGTCTAAGGTCGAAATTCGATATAAACCAACTTATCCCAATAATATCTTAACTGTGTTTCCTATTGGGATGCGATATTTTGACTCATTTGTTTGGTAGGAGTTCTAAAAGAGGAGAAACAAAACCATATTCTTTATATTTTTTCTTAAAAATGGAAATTACAGATCAGGATCAAAGGACGTGGGCTTTTGTGATTTCATGATGTTGTGTCCGTCATTTGTCCGTCCATAAATGTTTATTTAAGAATCTCCACAGAAACTACTAGATGTAATAGCTTTTCGGGCGGGGCTAATTTCCATATACAAAACCTCAGAAATCTTCTTCTCCAAATATATCGCAGGATTATTTCCTAATTTCACAGGAATGGTCCTCGAGTGACTCTTTATCAGATTCCTTCAAAGAACTTTGATTGTATTAAAACATAGCTTTTTTAAGATAATGCTAATATGCATATATGGTATATAGTGAAAGTTTTGAAAATCTTGAAAATATTTGCTGGATTACTACGAAATTTTGGCGACCCTTTGTCAGATACCTTAAAAACACGATCGATGAAAAACATGACTTTTATTGACGAAGCTATTTTCCATCCTTACCGTGAAAACAGTTAAGATCTTTTCAGAGTATGCATGATTGGTTTTAACTCAATCATTAGTAGCGAATTGAATCAAATATTTTACTTTTCCCATTTCGAAAAGTTTGTTTAATTGATTGATTGATTGATTGAATTGGGTTTAACGCCACTTTCAACAGTATTTCAGTCATATGGCGGCGGCCGGAGCACCTAACAATGGATTCCTGGTATTTCTCACGTCAGTTCTACCACTACATCCTTTCCTAGTCTCCAGCTGCTATCCCGCTTAGGTTTGTGAAAAGTTTGAAGATTATGTTTTATTTATTTTGAGTTGAAATATGGTATAAAGGAGTAGAAAAGGTAAAGAAACCATACACCCGTGTACATTTCCTCTTTTTTTTTTCTTTTTTACTAAAAAAGATGTCGAGGTCATAAATGCAGGTGACTGTAAAAGGTTAGGACAATGGCTTTGTCAGATTTAGTTTAACCGTTTCCTGTACAATCACTGGTTTTTACGTCCTCGTGAGTTTATACTTGAGAAAACATTGTGGGAAAATGAAGAAATTGCTTGTAACAAGCAATTTCTTCTTTTTCCACAATATTTTCTACCCTACTGGATTGTTATTTCTCAAATTAAATTCACTCTAAATTTTCGTCTGCAAAACCTTTGAATTTGGACAGGTCTAAAAAAAAATGAAAACAGGAAAGGGTTAAATAGATTGTCAATTCCATGCTTCTTTCAATAAGCTGCATAATTGTATTCATTTTACTTTGCAGAGAATATCAAACCTTCTGAAACCATCTGAAGACTGGGTCCCGAACGACAGAAAAATTTCAGAACAGTATAGAATTGCACCTTACAGATATAAGGACAATATAAAAGGGAGATTACTGATAGATATTCTTGGATTTAGGGATCAAGACACATACGCACACGAAGGTCCGTCAGAGAAAGAGTTACATCCCTTGTATGCGTAAAAATGAGGAGTTTCCTGATGACGATCTCAGTTTACCCATTACCAGACGGCTCAAATTTGGATGTCCAAATTGAAAGGAGTTGCAGACGGCAATTTGATGCTTATGGATTTTTTTCAACTGTTGGTAGAAAACTTTGTGTAAAATTAAGAAATTGATTGTAGCAAGCAATTTCTTCATTTTACGCAATGTTTCCCAATTGTTTTCTTTAGGGGCTTCCAAAAGCGTCATTATGTGGGAATGGGTTACCAGTGACTTCTAACTGGCAGCAACATATAAGAACCGGGCTTTCTTTGGAAATTGTCTAGCTATTGTCTTTTTTTAAGGATGAAAAGTTGCAAACGATTGCTGTTTTCTATTTAACATAATATCCGGCATTATATTTCGAGTGAACGTAAAATATTTAGCAAATACCATGACACAGCAATCCAAGGGTAGTTTTCTCAGATGTCATCCCTTTTCACAGGGAATGATGGACTTTCTGGAACGGAAAATAATTTAATTTGTTATTGCAAATAGCGAAAAGTCATACATGTTTATGGAATTGATAGATCAAAACAAATAAAAACTTAGTAGAAACAAATATGGTTCCTCATATTAATTTTAAAGTCCATACTGTATCATCCAATACGGGTACTATTCCTTGTGGGCCATTTTTCCCGAGAATAGCTTCAGAAAATTAAGGGAACCCGTTCGGGCCATTGCAAAATAAATCGATATATTTCGCGTGATTGTGGAGATCACTTTCGTGATATCACGAAAGTAAATTTGTGAGAGTTTAATTGTGTGAAATGATCTCATGACACACCATAGTATTCCAATGCTTGAATCATCTAACTGCCAAGTTTTCAAATCGTATACCTATACTCTCCTGATCTCGAATTCTTCAACTCGCGATCCCTTAATCATATTCTTTCGTCGTCGTCGTAGAATCGCTATATCACCACTATACTCTTGTTCTCTCGGTCGGATGCAGACATGAAGCTGGCACTTTTGGCTTACGAGGTTTTACCAAAGTCGAGTCCGGTATCCGTATGACAAAAGTACAGCCCTACATTGCTAAAACACGTTGACGGGAACGCATAAGGTCGTTGGTGAATTCGTTAGAGTGTGATATCAATAACGAGGGTGTGTGATAACTGATGTACGCTGACGAAGTCGCGAGCTAATGAGGACAACAAGGTGAGAGGTCGAAGGTGAAACTTGAGTTTACTGTGACGATTGAAAAATACGGAGTTTGATTGTGACCTCAGACTATTAACTGGTGACTTCGTCAACGTACAATATTCTCAACATTGTAAACACGAAGACCTTCGAGATAGAAATCAAAGCGGTTATATTGCGGTGACCTTGACGACATTCCGTAGAAAACGGAATGTCGATGATATGAATTAGAGGGAATATATTTGTATACGCTTTCGATTGTTCGAAAAATACATCTCTTGAACATCTCTTGAAAAGGAGTTTTTGATATTATCCGTCGCTTTTTCACCTCACCAGAGCACAAAGTGTTCAAGAACAGCTTTTATAACTTAGCTGTATCCATTGTCCGTTCTGTGTGAACATCTTTCATTTACTCTAGATGCCATTACTTTAGCTGAAATTTCCTGAAACTTGATTCGAGTATGTCACTCTGTGATATTTTGGACATGTTTTATTTTTGGTAATCTGGCGTCAAAAGTAAGGTCATTGAGTCAAATTTTAGAAATACGTTATAAGGTCATTAAGTCAAATTTTAGAAATCCGTTGTGTGTATTTCTTAATATATATGTCAGTGTGTTTATTTCATTATACCTCAGACAGGTTCGGTTCAAAAGATATGTATATGAGTTGCTTCCCACTGTTTAAAAAGCTTCAATAGTATTACTTAACCCTTGTCATGCTGAACCCGGAATATTCCGGTTTTGGCAGGAAGTGAAGACCAAAATCACATTAGTGCAGTCTGATCTTGGTCTACACTTTAGTTGTTTATGAAATTGATTTCTGGGCGAAATATTGATTTTGAACAACAATTTCTATCAGTGCTTTCAGACCTTTGATTTTACAGCAATTCAGTGAGGTTGTTTATACAGCATGGCAAGGGTTAACCCATTCCCCGAGACGACAATGTTAGGCATGTCTCAATGAAAGTGAAAGTGGTTGCAAGGGGTGCGAAAGTATCTGTAAATTCTAAGAGAGACAACTATTAACATGTGTCTTACTTTAGAAATAGATTATTTCCCTTGCACATTGATCTAGATCCATTGAGCTACCAGGGAAAATTGTGACATTTCAAGTATACAAATCACCAGGTCTGTGTACTCGTTAGAATCCTTTTATTACGTTGTATGAAGTTTGTTTCAAAACATAACGTAATGTTGGTACTAAGAACGATGTCCACACTTTAAACTCTGTCACGTGGCTACATTTCAAAATATCTACAGTACAATATAAAAAAATCCATTAGCAAATCAAACAAGACTTTTAGTCACAAGAACTTTTCTATTTAGACCTAATTTTCCTTATAAAACACAATATCACAAAGATAATAAGACAATATGACCAATAACAATCTTTAACCCATTCCAACACGATAAATTTTAGACCAGTCCAAATTCAAAAAGTTGCTGGCGACAATTTTCAATTGATGTAATCTAAAAATTCTTTGTCTTTTGGGGTAGAAACCATTGTGTATAATGAAGAAATTGCTTGTAACAAGCAATTTCTTCATTTTCCACAAAGTTTTCCAAAGCTCTTATATTTAGAGGCGTTTAAAATGCGTCATCGTGAGGGAATGGGTTGAAAATCTGTATAGATATGCAAGAGATATTGAATTAATATGAAAGTTTTCCTCGAAGTCTTTTCTTGCGACAAATCTAAAAGACCTAAATCCCTCAGAACATGCAAAAGGCAATTTGCCAACAAAGATTCTGTGAAAAATTCATTTAAGTCTAACTCTGAAATATAGCTGGATTTGCTCTCAGACGAAACTTTGATATATGCACCCTACAAAACTCTTGCGAAAAGTAACCCAGTGCAAGACAACAAAGTTATAGAGTGATCCAAATCCAAAGAAGTAGCCGATGACAATTTCAATTTGATACAGTTCTAAATATACTGGGCAAAATAAGTTGGATATTATGAACCAGTTTATCAACAAAATGAATTTCCTGTATACGTATGACGAATCGTATAAAAGAAAAGCAGTAACACCCTTTTTCGTCAGTAATTAATCGTATATCTTAGTTTAATTTAAAGGCATTTTACACAAAATCGACGAATATGTGAAAGGTGTGGAAAATGTCTTTGATAGATTACTTTTGATTCTAAGAAATTGTCCATAGCTGACCCAGTAATTTCATCAATATTTCGTGTCACCTTCGTTTGCTCTCAGAACAGCCTAGCACCGGCATAGCATACTCGTAATCAAGTTGACAATACTCCTAAGAGATGTGCCCAAGCCTCTCTCAGAGAATTTTCAAGGTCATCCGAAGTCTGTGGTTGGTTTGGGTGCTGAGAAGTTTCATGCTGAAGCTGATCCTAAACATGTCTAATGAGATTCAGTTCCGTAGAGACAACTGTCCACTCCATACACTCGATAGACTCCCTCTCAAGATACTCCTGAACCTTACGTAAGCGTTGGGGACGGGCGTTATCACCCATCGTAATGAAATTATGTCCAATTGCTCCCGCAAATAACCTAAGCATTGGATGAGTGATTATCGATATCGTAGAACAGTAAGTGCACCGTTCCTGTTGGCCATCATGTTAGTACGAACTGCCAGAGAGATTCCACCCTAAATCATTACAGACCCATCACAAATTGGCCGACAGACGAAAGAACAGACTGAGAATGGTTGCCACATGTCTACCTCGGGCGGCGTATAAACATTGTTATGAAAATAAAAGGCAACACTTAATCCATTACTAGACGAATATTTTCTAGACTCAAAATCAAAGATACTGTCGACGATACTTTTCATTTGGTAGAACTTTATACTTTTGGTCCTTTGGGGGAGAAATACTCAGGATAATGAAGAAATTATTTGTTACAAGCTTTTTTCATTTCCCACAACGTTTTCGAAAGCTTTTTCGTAATGGGGCGCCAACAAGCGTGACTGTGTGAGAAAAGGTTAAACGTCAAAACAAAAGTATGTAGAAAATATCGACTTAAATTGAAAGTACTGGAACTAACACCCCCCCCCCCGTATTCTCTAAAAAAAAGTTAGGATGATCCAGAAATATTGACTTATTCTTTATTTAAATCAAACTAATTGTTACTTGCGATTTTATGTTTAATTTAAGACTATATTTATCATTTTGGTTTTTGGTGTCTAACTTAGTAACGAAAAAATGCCTATCACTTTACATTCTGACAGGACTGTCTTCTTTCAGGTTTTTCCCTTCTTTTATCGAAAAATCATTGTGGAAAATGAAGAAATGTTAGTGTCGTAAAAGAGCGAAATTGTGTGGGAAGGGAATAATCAGAAACGCCGTCAAACAAACGTTAGGAAAACAAGGATCCGCAAAGGTACAAGTACATCTGAATAAGTATTTATAGATAAATGTATTGTTATCTAACAAACAGAATCAAATAACGGGATAACAATATATGTATTAACCCGAAGGCAACAACTGGAAAAAAACGTTTTAGAAATGGGCAAATGTTTTAAGACATTAAAAGATAAAAGTAATGGACTCGAAGGCGACCATTTGAAATAAGTGCCATATAGGATAGAAAACATTTGAATAAAAGGAAGAATTGTTTGCTACAAACGATTTTAAATTTTCTAACAGTGTTTTTCGTATCTCCTTTTCTTCAGTGCGTAAAATACGGGACTTTTTGAATTTTCTAGAGGTATTTTAGGACGCAGTCCATATTATCACCATCCCATGTATTTAATGTCCTAAAGTAAATAATCTTTAATTGAAAAATGTCTTTAAAGGCGAAGTTACTTATAACTATAATATTCTACTTTTCGCGTAATTTTCTTTTTCAATATTGCAACCTCGTCGACTAACATTAAGCTCACCCATTCCCACACAATTGCTTGTCACAAGCAATTTCTTCATTATCCACAATGTTTTCTTACCATAAAGAGACAGATTTTTTTTCAATTCTATGAAGTGCTGTCTGCCACTTCTTTAAATTTGAACCAGTTTAAAACGTCGTTTTGTAATTGGTTAACCCACTACCACTCAGTGACGCCTTTAGACACCCATAAGGAAAAAAGCTTTGGAAAACAATGTGGAAAATGAAGAAATTGCTTGTTACAAGCAATTTCTTCATTTTCCACATTGTTTTCTACACAGAAAGTTGAAAAAATAAAAAAAAAACATTAACTTAAAATTGTCGTCTGCAACTTCTTTTTCCGTCAGGTAATGGGTTAAATCCTAGATAATTATTTACTAAAGGTAGGAAAAAAACTATCTATCCTGCGGTTAGGTATAGATATCGATTAGTTTTTGTGTACTTCGGTTTAAAATCTATTCAAAGTAAATAAAACGAATCGAACAAGTCGAAACAGAATCAAAAACATATATTGATAATATAATGTTTTTAACACATATTCTATCTACGTTTTAACATATAGAATTTTTAGGCATTTAATTTGACTTCCGGCGGTTCAAAATGGTTATATTTAAAAGTCGGTCAGGTACTTTTTTAATTTATAATTCTTTTTTATTCTATTCTAACTTGCTGCCTAATTGCGAACTTAATTTATAAGGTTCTATTATTTTGTCAAATATTATGCACAATTTGTTACGCTTGAACCCATTACCAAACGGGAATATTTAAGACTGGCCCAAATTGAAAGGAGTTGCAGACCATATTTTAAATCTGATAAAATTGATTTTTTTTTTCTGGGTAAAAATATTGTGCAAAATGAAGAAATTGTTTGTTCCAGGCAATTTCTTCATTTTACACAACGTTTTCCCAATAGCTTTTATTGATGGGCGTCATTGCCAACATTCATTCTTACTTTTCACATATGCGATATCGACATAGATTATGTTTAGCTCCACTGGCTGAAATCCAGCGAGCTATTGTCATTGCGTTGTGTCCGCCGTGCGTCCTTCCGTATTACCGAACAAAATTCAGCCAAAAATTCACAGGAATGATCCTTTGGGACCTTTTATGAGATTCCGTCAAAGGGTTTTTATCGGATTAAAACATGGCTTTAATGGGCGGGGCCTCTTTCCCATATATGGTTAAATCTTTGAGAATCTGCTTCTCAGAAACCAGTGTATTGATTTTACTCAAATTTCACAGGAATGGTCCTTTGGTTACCCTTTATCAGATACTTTGAAGAAATATTGAATATGGTTTTTATGAATGGAGCTTATTTCTATAATGGTACTTAATTAAAACTTGTAAAAAAATCTCAGAAACAGATTATAGATTTCAACCGAATTTCACCAGAATGGGCCTTTGGTTACCTTGCATCAGATTTGAAAAAGAATTTTTACTGGATGAAATATACACTAAAACGTTTGAAATCTTCTACTTAAACACCAGTGGGTAGATTTTGACGAAATATTACAGAAATCACCCTTGAGTGATCTTTATCAGATTCTATCTTAGAAATATGGTTCGGATGAAAGATGTTTGGTTATATGGGTGCTGTTTATATCCATATATCTTCTTTTCCTTTTCAGTTTTAATTTCTCCACGATTTGGAAGTTTGTGATAACTTCGTCTATCGTTCTAGCCTTGTTCTACGTAATGACGGATGATCTACAAGAATACCACACCCTATATATGTTTAAACTAACGCGCCCGACAAGCAGACATTTTGTTTGCATCAACTTTCAAGGGAAACAACTCCAGCAGAAATTATTTGAACTCGCATTCAGTGTTGGTATGGCCCAAGGTATCGGAAGTTCTCTGATCATGCGCAAGGATGAAAATATTCGTAGGGTGTTCGAATTGAAGCCAGTGAAGTTTTTGACGAAAATTCGCGTGTGTGATTCTTTTGAGAAAATTTCATATCCAAATTGTAACGAAAATTCTTCCAATGTGACAACCATACAACAAGATACGAATTACCAATTGAAAAGCTGCGATTCATCGAAAATGCCATCCATTTTATATTTCGACGAATATAAACACATTTTAATGGAGTACTTAAAGTTTACGAACGAAATCGACAGCGAGGCTCAACAGTTTTTCAGAAGGCTCACACATGAGAGAGAAGAGAATTTGAACAAACAACGTACAAATGTTGCTATATATCTAGCTAATTCTACGAGCCTAACTGATGATTATATTACAAAATATCTTACTGTCGCAATGAATTATTTCTTAACGAGAATTCCCGGTGCTAGATTTGTTGTGTATTCTGTAAATTTTAATTTTGCCTGGTTAATTTTACAAAAGCAAAATATAAGTACTGTGTACATAGATGATAAATCCATTATGGTGAAGAAACCGGAAGTACTGATGAGAGTACTTTCCCTTTGTGATCACGTGATAACATCCGGTGCAGCAGACATGTTCGGTTGGTGGGTAGGGTATTTTTCTAAAGGAACTGTTGTGTACCCTAGAAAGTATTCTGATAATATTGAACTGTCTAATAAGGACATTTACCCCCATAGCTGGATAGGCCTTGTTTTCTAGGTAAAAATAGGCTATATACTCGTCAATACTGCCTGAAATATATTCGATCCTTTATCCAAGCTAGCCTTTCCTGAATGACGTTTGAAAATTCCATGCCTTGATGACGTCACAATTGTCTGATTATTGCTTTGTCTCTCAAAAAAAAAAAAAAAAAAAAAAACGTGGAAAATGAAGAAATTACTGTTACAAGCGATTTCCTCATTATCCACATTATTTCCTATCCTAAAATACAGATTTTAAAATTCTAAATATTGTAGTCTGCAACTTCTTTCAAATTCAGATCAGTCTTAAATTTTGTTGTCTAGTAATTGGTTAATATACAGAAAAAATGTTATAATGTCAGTTTTTAGATATATACCTTTTGTTATTTTTTATGAATCAGAAAAATATGGTCTTCTACATTTCGATATCAAGTGTAAAAATATTGTTTGTCGTTTTCTTTGATGACTCAGATCATTTAGAAAGCAATGTTGTTGGCTTGCGGTTTGTTTGTCTAGATGGTTGGTTGTTATTGTTGTTGTTGTTGTTGTTTGGTTGTTGTAGTTGTTGGGGTTGTCGCTGGGTATTGTTTTATTATTACCATCATTATTATTGCAGAGGGAAGTTTTGCTTAGTTACTAGGTTTGATTTATTTTAGTACATATTTGAATATACAAATAAAACTATTTGAAAAAATATGAAATATATATGTTTAGATATTTTATTATCTATTTATGGCTTCAATAGCATTAACTTGGTATTTCCCTTGTTTGTTAAATATGACATTTTTGAACATGTTGAATTCCTTTCCTCGTTGAAACACTTAAATTCCCACTACCGGGTTTTCTTTTTAACTTCCCTTTCTGATTACTGCTGTGAAATTTCTTCCATTAACTGCAACTAAAATTATACATAGAAATAAAAAGTCATTTTCTTTCGCTTTATTTTTGTGTAGTGTATCTAAATTTGTCATTTGAATTGGGCAAAAAAGAAGTGGTTGCGTTTGGCGTTTAATGTGGTTTGTTTTGGGGGTCAAATGTGTTGAAAATAAACAAGAACAACAGGAAATTATCTACTTTGATTCTAGAACCTGCAATTCAAAAGGATCATTAAATGCTGATGAAAAGCTGAAGCAAGTGCCCTGCCAAAATTTCAGCACTGGAATGTATGCAATCCGATACGCATGTTTGTAAGATTTGTGCAGTCCGAATCAGAACTGTTCTTTTATGATACTAGTATAACCAGTCTGTATTGCAACTATATACATATGCAGTTATTTCCAGTAATAAGTTTCATTCATTTGTGAAGCCTGGTCCAGATTTAAATTGTTTATTTTACAGTTCTCCTCATTGGCACAGTTTAAAGTGACAGACAACAAAATCGATCGCGGCTGTCAATCAAAGAATCAATCGGCAATCAAATCATACATTAAGATCGGAAGTAAACTATGAATTCCTGCATTGGTCATATTTATATGAAAGATTTATGTTGGTTTGGCGACTTAAACGTGAAACTACAGCTTATTCAAGCTGTAATTGCGACGTTTAGGTCGCTAACGAACGATTTTATTTTAGTTTCTTGCCATAAATCTAAATAATAACGCCGTTTGATATCGAAGTGATACTACCTGTTGGAGTCTGTCGGCGGGGCTAGCGGAGTCAGATAGCGAGGCTAGAGATCCATCAAATATTAAAAACATTCACTTCACTGATCGCTGATCACGCCAAATGCCCCCAGCCCCGCCCCCCCTCCCGTCCCCCTACATGACAATTTAATTGAAATATAAAAGGACTTAACCCATTTTTAGGGAATATCGGTATTTCTAAAATTTAAGAATGGCAGTTTCCGCAAATGCCCTAAAATACATTCCCATTGGGAATTTACTACGCAGATATTGTCTTCGCGATTATTTGATCGGCGAAAGCGAAACTAAATCAAAGCACTGGAAGTACTTAAGGGGGTCAATCCTGACAGAAAGCGAAACAATGAAAACAGTATAACATTTCTGATTACGAGGTAGACACTAAAATGAAAATTAGTAAATACAATTCAAAATTTAAAGAATAGCTTAATACATATCAAGCATAAGTCATTTTTTCTGGATCATTCTAAATTTTCAAGAATAAAACGGAGGGTCATTTCCACGCATGGACGCTTTTATATTCACCCCAAAGATAAAGTTTCAAGAAACGTTGTGGAAAATAAAGAAATTGCTTGTTACAAACAATTTCTTCATTATCCACAATACTTCTACCCCGAAAGAGATTTATTTCTGGAATTTCATCAACAAAATACTGTCGTCTGTAACTTCTTTCAATTTGGACTAATCTAAGATATTATCATCTTGTAATGTGTTAAGCAGACTTTACGACATTATTTTGTTCTGAAGTTTAACCCTTTCCTGTACAAACACGTGATTTTACGTTCCTGTGATTTTATACTTGGGAAAACATTGTGGAAAAAGAAGAAATTGCTTGTTACAAGCAATTTCTTCTTTTTCCACAATATTTTCCACCACATAGAATGGTTTCGTTTCAAATTGCATCCAATTTTCATTGTCGTCTGCAAACTCTTTCAATTTGGACCAGTCTAAAATTTCCAAAAACGGGAAAGGGTTAAGAGTTGTCCTACACTGTCATAACAATGTTTATAGGCCGCACAAGGTAGACACAGGTGGGTATCATCTTCTCAGTATGTCCGTACATCTATCCACCATTTCTTGTTAGCACAACTTTTCTGACATGCATATTAGGATGAAATATTTACAGCATGTTTCCCATCATATGACATTTCGTATTTATTTCACCAATTAACTCTTTATATGGATTTTGTAGTGGCATAAAGGAAATCCTCTTGTCAATGAAGTCCTACCTATATTTTAGTGTTAGATTTTAATGGATTTTTCACGGAATATTTCTCGGCATATTACCTCTTTGGTGTGTCACAGGGAACTGACCTCGAGTGAATTTTTCTTATTATCATCTCAACATCACTTGCATTTCTATACAAATTTGGACGAAATTTTCATAGATTGTGTTTGATCATAATGTCTCATCGGGTCTTTTGGGAATAATCTTTTTTCTCCTAACTTGCTTTTTTAGTTTTCATGGCAGGTTGACGAAGAAAGGGACTAGAAATTAATGAAAATAGATTAATTGGGCACTGCTATGCTCGAGTAAGCATAACATGGGATTCTCAAAATATATTTGTAACCTTAATACTCGAGGGTAATGAATAATCGCTGAGCAACCAAAATCCCGAGTCCATAGATTTGTTGTTTCGAGATTTCGGTCGCTCACTGACGGATTTTATCTGAATTTGTTCTTATTTCCTCTTCATTTTTTTTCAATTCAAAAAGTCAAGTCACCGAAGCCTGCGATCAAGTAGCGATTTTGCAAAATTTAAGACCTGTCCAATTTAATTTGCAGGCGGCAATTAAAAGTTGATTTTATTTGAAAAATAACCTTTCAGCAGAGTAGAGAATATTATTGAAAAAGAAGATATTGCTTGTTAAAGTATGTTTTCTTTTTCTACGATGATTTCTCATATAAAAGATCAAAGGGACGTAAAAACCAGGGATTGAACCGGAAAGGGTCAACCTATTTACCAGATGACAAAAGTATGGACTCGTCCAAATTGAAAGAAGTTGCAGACAACAATTTTTAATTGATGAAAATTTAAAAAAAACAACGTTGTCTCCTTTTGATAGAAAATGAGGATAATAAAGAAATTGCTTGTAAAAATCAATTTCTTCATTTCCCACAATATTAACCATTCAGCTTATTTTCTTAAGGGGTATATGTTTTGAAATGGGTTGCAGCCTTTTTTTTAATTTTCCATCTGCCGTTATTTGCCTTCTGCAACCTCCTTGGATTTAGAACAGTATTAAATTTTGTCGTTTGCTTAAGGGTTATTTGAAAAAAGCAAACACATAAAAGACTACTCAGTATAAGCAACTTTGTTTGCAAAGTGTTTGAATAGACCGCGTTGTTCACTGAACTTGAAATATTAACGAGCTTGAAATATAACGAGGTCATTTGATCAATAGTGAGGAAGGGTAGACGATGGGGCCCTAAGTGAACATCAGTAAGGTTAGCGATAACTGGTCATTTGTTGATTTTGAAATAATTGAAATAAGTGCAAGGCAGTGGCAATAGCGCAACAGTAACGCGTACCAATGGCTGGATAGTCGTAAACCTAAGTGGGATGAGCAGCTGAAGGCTCGGAAAGGATACTGTGGTAGTACTGGTGTAAGAAATACCAGAAATCCATAGTTAGGTGTTCCAGCCGCCGCGATATGATTGAAATACTATTTAAGGTGGCTTTAAACCCCGATTCAATCAATTAATCAAACAAACAAGTAATGCAAAATGACAAAATACAACTAAACAAAATTAATACGAAATTGAGAGACCGTGGCCATAGCACAGTCGGGAGCGCGTCGGGCTCCCAATCACGAGGTCTAGGGTTCGATCTCTGGCCGCGGCAAATAATCTTTCCGACATTTGTCACCCTCCAATCGGGGATAATCGTAAAACTAAGTTGGATGGTCAGTTGAAGGCTCTGGTAGGTTGTAATGGTGATACTAGTGTCAGAAATACCAATAATCCATGGTTAGGTGAACTCTGAACTGGTTTGCTAGCGATTGTTCATTTATTTTGTCGTTCAAGTTTTAGCTTTAACTCATTACCAGGCAAAAAGTTAGACTTGACGGGTCAAAAGAGAATGAAAATTGATCATTACCACATACTGCCGCTTTTTGATGCATTGAAAAAATATTGTTTTGAAAAAATGTGGGAAAAAGAGAAATTACTTGTAACATGCAATTTTTCATTTTCTCACGAGAGTTTCAACCTTATTTGGCACTGATTTCCCAAGTTTATCCCACTTTCAAATGTTGTCTCTTACTTCTTTCATCTTGGACCAATCTAAATTTTGTCATCTGATAATGGGTTAAGGGGTATAAGAAATGAGAGAATGGGAGGTAATGAGTTAGCAGTACGTAAGAATGAGGGACTCGAAGTTTTCAAAGCATGTTTAAATTTCTTTAGATAATTTGTGTTATTTTTTTTTTTTTTTTTCATTGTTAAGATGATCAGATCTTGATATTTAATGCTAAATACTCTATCGGTAACACATTGTCATGTTTATAAAGACAAAGTACTTATCGAGATAAAAATCCCTCGAATCGAAACATGCATATCCTTCAAGGGCTGGTGTGTAAAATATCGCGATCTTTATCATCAGTCATTTTGTCGACGTGCATTTTATAATTGTCTCGTCTGTGCTTCCGTAGTAAACCACCAATCCACTGAGTCGTAAAATTACGAAGTCAGCGGTGTAGCTTCTTTCATTTTTTGAAAATACACCAATAATTATCATGTGATCTAACCGGTTTGACTATTTTACACATTTTTTTCTAAATTTGGATGAATTTGGTGCAGTAGGGATTCTTGAATTTGGTGTAGTAGGGATTCTTTATTTCAGTAAAATGGTAAGTTTGTGATGTTATCTTTAAAATTACGCCTGATAATGGAATAAATCAATTGATGCGATCAGGGTGAAATCAAATCTGAAACTGAAAACAGTCTACCGAGAAATTTTCATCCTGTTACGGATTTGACCCATTACCACTCAATTGCGCTACGGAATTGACCCATTACCACACAATGGCGCTATCTGACCCCCTTAAGAAAAATGACCATTGAAAACTTTGTGGGAAAAGGATAACTTTCTTCTAGCAAGCAATATCTCCCGTTTTCACTATGTTTTCTACCCTATCTGGCACTTATTTGGAAAAATTACCATTTATTGGGTTAGGAAATATAGTGGGAAAAGAAGAAATTGCTTTTCACAAGCAATTTCTTCTTTTTCCACAATGTTTTCTCAATTATAAAATTACAGGGACGTAAAAACCAGGGATTAAGCAGTAAAGGGTTCAAATCATTTATGAACTCGGAAACTTCATTTTCAACAAGATTTCCCCTCAATGTTTTCTTCCCAGCATGACACTTTTTTTCAATTTTGATACACGTTAAGTTTTCGTCTGCAACTTCTTCTAACTCGAAATTATCCTAAATTCCGTTGTCTGTTAATAGGTTAAGCTGTAGTTACCATGATTTGTTTGCCAATGGACAATATTGCATTCAAATAATCAGGTATTGAAACACCGATCGGTATCGGAACATTGCTTGGTAGCCTGGTCTCATATTGGCCATTACATAGTTCATTTTCTAAGAATGGCATTAGACATCTGGCTTGGGCTTGTGATAGTTGTAGTATGCACAAACTGCGCCAATGTAACTACCAATTCGTTTAAAATGACGATAAAGTTAAACTGAAGCAGGCAGGGAGCTTATAGAAATAGACTTTTTCATTCCTTTTCTAAACAGTTTTCCAAAACTCCATACCTATAGATAGGTTGGATTCGGTTGAAAAAGCAGTAAGTGGTTATTTTTGCCCATTACCAGACGGCAAAATTGTAGACTGAACCGAATGCAGACGACAATTTTTAATTGATGTTTTTGTTTGTTTTTGTTTTTGTTTTTGTTTTTTTTTCTTTTTTTTTGGGGGGGTGCACTTTTGGGTAGAAAAACTCGTTGATATTGAAGAAATTGCTAGTAACAAACATTTTTCTTTCCTTTTTTTTTACATTTCACACAAATATTCCAAAGGTGTTTTTTCTCTCTCTTTTTTTTTTTTTTTTCCTTTTTTTCTTAGAGGTGTCAAAATACGTCCTAGTGTGGGAATGAGTTAACCGTTTACTGTAATTCACAATCTTAAGTCAAGAAAAGTAATGGCGCTTGTAACATTTTTTTTCAACAATACCTTCTATTCAAAAAATGTAAAATTAATATTCTATTCGTCCGAACGTTTTTCTCATCGTCTGTAACTTCTTTCAACTTAAACTAGTCTAAAATGTTGTCGTTTGGAATTATGTTAAAATAGGGAAGTTATTCGATTACAGGCATTTTATCTTTTGGGTCTCTATGTGAAGTGTCGTTTTCCCCCGGAAATAAACAAATAACGGGGCGTGCTTATGTAAAGAACGGTACAAACAATAAAATAAAAAAGCCTGCAGGTTTTGGACAACAATCAAAATAATGTCACTCGATCGTGTAATGGAGAAACCATGAGAAAACCGCAATGGACAATGTTTTCAAAATGAACTAACCCATTTCCATACAGTGGCGCTTTCTGACGCCACTCGAGAAAAATGATTGGGAAAACATTGTGTAAAATGAAGAAATTGCTTGTAACAAGAAATTTCGTCATTTTACACAATGTTTTGTACCCAGAAATTTAAAATAAATCTAAAATTTGATAATCTTTAAATTGTTGTCTGCGACTCTTTCAATTTGGACCAGTCAAAATTGTTGTCAAGTTGGAATGGGTTAAAAATGGAGCAAGCATCTGCATAATAAAAACGGTGCTCTACAAACCACTCTAAATTTTTCTATTTGGGATCTTCTCTTCGGTTAAAATTCCTAGATCAGCAGTTCATTCCTTTGATCGGACATTCTCGGTGAGATAAGCCAAGATTGTATAGAACCTCCAAATTATCCTATAATTGACAGATCGCTGGTCACGACATCTGACCTCCGACATGGCAGTTCGACTGAGTCTAAAAACGACATTATTTTGTTAAGTTTGTCGTTCACGACGGAATTGACCAATCGCTGGCTCCGCCTACTTACAACGTTAGCCCCGCCCATTGACTCACCAGGAAGTCCCGCTTCGATTTCTCACGGCGTTATTATTCAAAATTTATGATCAGTAGCAAGTAACAAAAAAATGGTTGGTTAATGACCTAAACGTCGTAACTACAGCTTATTCAAGCTGTAGTTACAACGTTTAAGTCGCCAAACCAACTAAAAAGGTCAACAAAAATGGGGGCCAACGTGGAGTTGACAAGCTCAGGTCCGGGCTGAATAAATTATTTGATTGGTCGGTCAATTAGTGGAACACTCTTGTCAGTAAATTGACCAATCAAATCATTGATTTAAAAAGGAAGATCAATTTTGACCTCTGAAATTTATCTTAAGAAATTTGTTTTATGTCCTTGACCACAAATAATGCAAACCGAATATTTCAGTTTAACTACTTTGTTGGAGGTCAGTTGGCGTGATCTGTCAATTGACCAATCGCGACTGTCAACCAAGGAATAAACCGACCAATCAAAAAATTTATTCAGCCCGGACCTGGGCTTTTCAACTCCAACATTTGCCGCAATTTTGTTCACCTTATTGTTGGTTTGGCGACTTAAACGTCGCAACTACAGCTTATTCAAGCTGTAGTTACGACGTTTCGGTCACCAACTAACCATTTCTATCCCCCGCCGTATCGGCGAAGGGGATATAGTAATGGTCTCCGTCCGTCATTCCGTCCTTCCGTCACTAAACTTGTCCGGAGCATATCTCTGAAAGTATAATTGCTATCAACTTGAAACTTCATAGGTGGATAGATGTCATTGAGAAGTGCAGTGCACAAGAACCACAACTCTTGCTTGCATAATTCAAAAATATTGCCCTTTGTTGTTTTAAACACTTACATTTTGTCCGGGGCATATCTCTGAAAGTATAATAGCTATTGACTTTAAACTTCATAGGTGAATAGATGTCATTGAGGAGAAGTGCAGTGCACAAGAACCACAACTCTTGCTTACATAATTTTGGAGTTATTGCCCTTTGTTGTTGTAAAGACTAAGATTTTGTCCGGGGCATATCCCTGAAAGTATAATAGCTATTCACTTGAAACTTCATAGGTGGATAAATCTCGTTGTGGAAAAGTGCAGTGCACAAGAACCACAACTCTTGCTTGCATAATTTTGGAGTTATTGCCCTTGGTTGTTTTAAAGTCTTAGATTTGTCCTGAGCATAGCTCTGAAAGTATTATAGCTATTATCAAACTATTTGAGAAGAAATGCAGTGCCTAAATCTAACTGGCTTCAGTTTACTATCAAGCTTTTAAGGCGGGGGATGGCCATGTCCGACATGGCTCTTGTACTTTTTTGTTTCATGCTACTAGCCATACATTTTGCAAAATAACGCCGTAAAAAATCATAACGCAACTTCCTGTCGGAGTTTATGGGCGGGGCCTAGGGAGTCAGTGAGCGGATCAAGCGATTGGTCAATAGTCGCTACATAATTTAGTCGCAAGTGATCCTACAATACGGGTATCTTTTTATGTACATAAACTTCAGATAAGCAAACTTTTGATAACTGATAGAGTACCAGTGATGCAAAAGTAATTATCATTAGTGGGAGATAAACGCATTCCGGCGAGGAATGTTCAAAGAATACAAGTATTGCGCATTGCACTCAATTAATACTAGGAATATATATCGTCGTTGGGCATGCAAAATGTCGTATCTACAGCTTTATTCAAGCTGTAGTTACGACATTTTGAACACCCGACAACGGTATCGGAACCGACATGAGAAAAGGGACTGTCTATGAAATGCGAAAAATATCGAACGTAGTCTGACAGCGCAAAGCTTACAGACTGAATAGGGTCCAAAGTTCCAATAGTTCCTCTGAATCTAGGATGGTTATTCTACCTTACTACATTTCTAACATCTAATGTTATATCCATCTGGTCTCGGCTGGATCCGGTCTCTTTTTCGAATATTGTTTCGCGGAGTTCCACATGAGTTTCACTTATATTACCGTCACCGGCGTCGTCGACGGCGACTCTTGCATTTATCATTTTGTATCATCAAACAAAAATAGGTCGTTCTATAAACGCATACGAAAATAGGAAACGCCGTGCTAGTATAATGATGCTTAGTTTCCATGTTGGATATGACTTGTATTTAAAATGTAAAAGTTAAAGTGAGTGATCAAAGGTGACTTTTGTCTTTGCAGATATAGACAAAATTTGCCTTTGATAACTCACTATAACGTGTACATCTATAGATTAGTTTATACTATTTCTTTCGACTGCGACGAAAGCTTTCGGCTCACGTACACTCGGAACCCAGTTGTTTTCACGTCCCTAAAAGAGAGGCAGTGACTTAAACCCACTGCTATCCATTTCTAAAACTGGGTAGACTTTGGCTGGCTATTAAGTGTCTTGTCCATGAACACACCCTGATACGATGTGGCTCGAGCCCGTGACCTTCAGATCATGGGTCAAGCATCTATACCATTCGGCCAGCGAGGAAGTCATTTGATATTACGATCCTGTTTAGCTTCTTTTTGCCAGATATGTGTGCGTTTTGCGTTAAGCATGCGTTAATCCGTTACCAGATGACAAAGTTTTGGAATGGTTTAGAGTTTAAAGAAGTTGCAGACGACATTTAAAATCTTTGTCTTTCGGAGTAGAAAACATTGTGTAAAAGTAAGAAATTGCTTTTAGCAATTTCTTTATTTTCCAAAATGTTTTCTAAGTTTTTATGTCTTGTTTTGTTTTTGTTTGTTTGTTGTTGTTGTTGTTTGGGGGGGGGGTCTTCGGGGGGGGTGGTCCAGAAGAGCGATGGCTTAGGAATGGCTTAAAAATGAATTAAAGAAGTAAAAGCAGAAAAATTGCGTATCGAGTGCAACTTTTTCTTGTAACAGAAAAGGGCCGTCAGGCACTACCTGTACAAGTGTACAACATCACATTTTTCAGTCGGTAATCAAGGTCGTAACAACAGCTTACTCAAGCTGTATTTACGAAATTTTTGTTGCTTTTCAACGATTTATACCTCAGTGTTTATAATAATGGCTGCATAGCTTTGTGCCTACAAAAATAACCTATAACACCAGACGACTGACTCAAATTGAAGGAGATTGTAGATGAGAATTTCGAATCGAAGAAAGTTTGAGAATCACTACTACTACCACCACTACTACCGCCCTACACCCTACCCCCAATTTTTCTTTTGCCCAATCTCAGAACCATGATAGGGATAAACGCTTTAATCAAAAACTTTGATGGAAAAAAGAAAATAAATCATGAAATATAAAGACCATTGTGTAAATAGTCTATACAAAAACAACAGTCCAAAAGTTCGTCCTTTAATAGCCTTTAAGGTGAAGGTTGATTTGATACTTGAATCATATCCGTTTTCGACATAAGTGTATCTAGATACATGTATTCCATGGGTTAGCGAATAAAATATCGTAACAACAGCTTGAAAAACAGTAGTTACAACATTTTTGTCGCCCATCGACGATTTATCACAAAATTATCTTATAATTTCATAGACTCAATAAATCAATACTTAATTAGAAAAAAAATCGTGACCATTTACCGAAAAGATTTTCCATGCAACATATTTTAGTTATACATAGTAATATTTCGAAATCAGCTGAAATTGTGATATCGAAACAGACCAAGTATTTATTGTCATGGCAAAAGTAATTCCAAATGAAGCCATCGCTGTCAAAACTTGTCTCAATGGTAACGCTTAAAACTGCGTGTCTATCTGAAATACTAGAGGTAGAATGAAGAGTCGGAACTCATTTGTCTAAATTCGAAATTAGACCTGTTATGTACGCAGGTGTACTGTGTCATGTAACATGGCATTCCGGATATTCACGAGTAGTAAAATCGACCCCCTCAAGAGATTCTACTTCAATTACATACCGTTGTCAAACTTTGCATAGATATATTTTTCCATTTTAATGGAATGTTGTCGTACATGAACGTACGGGTTTAAATTCTTGAACTGAACAAGTGTGGTGGAACACAAGCATTTGTTTCTCGATGTGGTTAATGTTATCAAGAAAATTGTTTGTTTTATAGTATAATCCAAACCGTAAAGGTTATCAAATTAAGAAACAGGCGTCAGTGGTTTCGACTTTTGAGTGTGGTGACCTATTCGTTACATTTATTTCTAACATCATATTTTTCAGATTCCGTACAATGTAGGTCGGTCGTTGGTAGCCATCCTATTATTGACGCATACAGTATGTGCACAAAATAGTTCTGATACTCTAACGCCTGGATCTGCTGACAACAGTACAGTGACAATCGCCGCCACAGTAACGTCAAAACAACTTACGAATACGACAGAAAACGGAAATATCTCAACACCAACCATCAGTACAGTAACTAAGAAACCTTCAAGTCCTGCCAGCTGCCATCTTGTTGCTAATGATACTGAAGTCATGTCCCATATTAAAACTCTCTTGAGTGGAGGCGCAAAAATTTTGAAATACAACGTGCACATTGAAAACGAAGGGGCGTTACTTCTAAAACTCAACGAAGGGCCGATGTACAAACCGTTATTCTGGGTTCGAACAACAGGGCGTCAGGGAAGGAATATCTTACTGTTGCGACCAGAATACGACGTGCTGTCACTAACAACACTATCGTTTGATATTTATACTATAAACGTAACTATAGCAGAACAACCCCATAGCTGTCTTTCAAAACTCGGACCTGATCAGATAGAGGAACTCATTCGGGAGCTAGTTATGAATAACTTTCAAAATACAAGTACGGACCATTCTATAGAAATTGGCCCCACAGAAAATGTATGTAACATGCATATAATAAACGAAACTGGTGTCGCCAAGTTTAAGTATTACTGTTGCAACCGGACGTCTGGTATGGACATTCAATGTCGTTATCTTGAGACAGAAATTTGGCTTGATGTGTTATTTGGTGTTATAACTCTCATTGAGATAGTTGTAATTCTCTTTAGTCCAAATTGGATACCAGAAACCATATATCGCTTGAAGCAAAACATCCTGCCATTCACTTACATAACACAACCGGAGGAGCCTATGAAATTACGTACAGTTCTGACTAGCAGACCTGAAAACTATCCCAATGCTAAAACAGTGTGCAAGATTTCAAAATTCCGTCACATGACGAAATTCAAAGAAACCATGCAAAGAATGATACCCGATGAGAAATACGACTTCCAGTTTCAGAATGTAGAGTTAATGCTAAAACAGAAACGTTTATTGGCCTCTGGAAGTGCCCCCGTAGGTTTCTTCGAATCCCTGTACGATACATTGGTTAGATGTAAAATCCGAGAAAAACAGTCCCTCCAAGCATGTTGTGACGCCAATATCTGTCCTAAAGTTTGCTGTAAGGACGAATGCTCCTGGTATCGACTTTTAAAAGAGTTAATGGGTATGTTGATGTTGGTTCTGATTGCTTTACCCTGGATACTTCGAGTAAGGATTTATTACAACCATGAACACGGTGAGTTGGAACTTCGTAGGGTAGCTGCCAATGAAAAAGGACTTAGATTTTATTTCCCCGGGAGCATGACACTGTACCTAACTCCTCTGCATGCTCTCTTTATCATGATGTACGTCATTCTTACAATGGAATCGTTCGTGTTCGGGGTGTTTCGTAAAAGGACGAAAGAAAAGTTGAAGTTTGTGCTCAGGAAATGTTTCAATGATATGAAGGAGATAAACAAACAACAAATTACTGGATGGGTAGTTCAGATGCTGCTATTGCCTTGTGCTAGTTGTGGACTCTTTGGTATCATTATTGCGCCCATCTCTTGGCTTATCACCGTACCGATAGCTCTATTGGTATTGTCCTTTTACATGCTGCCAACCGTTAATCTAACTGGCAGATTGTTAGCACACTTTATAGTTTATTCTCTGCCCCGCGAAGCTTACACACGTTGCAAGTTCTCCGTCCGTACATCGAGTTTTATTGAAAACATCGAGAAGACTCTGGAAGCAAAAGTTGATATGAAAGAGATCGCGAACAATGAATCACTGGAAATGAATGAAACAGCTCTCAGGACAAAACGGGGACGTTTCCAACAGGTTATCATCATTCTGTTTTGTCTGATCTCATTATACTCATGTATATTCCTGCTTACCGAATTCATATCTTTCTTTGTTGAAGTTATAGTGTATACCATGATAGGAGTTATTCTGAATGCGTCATTGACTCTGACGTACATATCGTTAGGCCTTTACGTCATATTTTACGCTAACGACGTTGTGGGTAGCGTTGCTAAAACGTTTCATTCATTCAGTGCCACACTCAACGCATACATACTGGGTCTAGGTAAAGAACAAGCCGAGCCTGTGTTCTTTAAGAACTTTGACGACCAACTAAATCGCGCTTTCCGAGTGAAAACTGGCCGACCGTGTCTACCAAAACGTCCTGTAATGTTGGTAAAGAATGATGAAAACGAGCCAAGATGGAAGTTCACCAAGCTAGTGCTGTTTGTAACAAAAACAGACCAACCGCAAATACCAAAGAAGTTTTTCTTCGAGGCTTGTAACATGCCATATTCGATGGTACCTGGACAGCTGTTTAGTAGCTACTTATCGGCGTTCAAAGAGCTTGGGTTCATCTTTGTTTTTCTGATTTTTGTTCTAATTGTCGTCCTTGCGTTTGGGGAAACATACGAACTATCCGCTACCAACCGTCTTCTAGCAACTATTGTTAGCGGGTTTTTACCTTTGATACTTAGACGTGTTCTGTTTAAAAGTCACAGTGTGCCGACAATAAATACAGGATCTGATATCAACTTTCAGGTCTGTATATACGATCTCCTCAACAGCTATGAACAAACGTTTCCAATATATGATATCGAAGTCACACATGGTGGTCCAACATACGCCACCGAAAATGTTTATATACGTAGCGAGGGTCCAGGAGACAATGAATCTCGCGAGATTAAAAATGAAAGCGCGGTAAAAGAAGACGAATCGGTTGAAAGTCAAACAGAAAAATCGAACCACGCTGATAATGTTGATCAAGCACTTGATATTGAAGACGATAAAGAAGCAATAGATCTAGTTATAAGTATACATGGCATGGATACAGAGGATTTCCCTGATATGGCAGTAAAACTTACACCTGAGGGTAGAGACATTGGTTCAACTTCATTCCTTGATGATGGGGATGAAAAGATTGCATTGTCGAGTGTTCAAGTAAAATAGATCCCATCAAAAGTAGAAATCAAAGCATCGCGATTGTTAGTCAAAAACTAATCGTCCAATCAGATTGGTCTATTAGACCGGAAGTTACCATTGAACTCCAACTTGGCCAAAATATATGTGATTTTTTTGCGACTTAAGTGTTTTAACTACAACTTATTCAAGTTGTATTTACGATATTTATGTCGCCAACCAACTATTTTACTTTTGCTTCATGTTACTTGTCTTAAATTTTACACAACAACTCCATCAATATCGAAGTGGAACTTCTTGTCAGAACTCAGTTGGCGTGGCCAGTGATCCTGTAGATCAGTCTTTACCCTTTATTGTTTTGCAAAATTTTAGACTTGCCCAAATTCAAGGGTTTTGCAGACGAAATTTAAAATGGGTTCAATTTGAAAAATAACAATTCAGAAGGAGAAGGTTGGATAATTCTGTGGGAAAAAAAAGAAATTGCTTGTAACAGGCAATTTCTTCTTTTGCTACAATGTTTTCTTGATTATGGGATCACAGGGGCGTAAAAACCAGGGATTGAACAGGAAAGGGTTAAATACAGAAATGATTCTTCCCTTTGTTTTGGCAGACAAAAAACGGGGTATTTGCTACATAATTGGCAGTTTATAATATCATTTTTCAGAATAATTTAATCACTTTTTATTCAGTATATAACAGTAAAACAAGTCATTTTAGAGATGATTTTTAAACATTACTTCAAAGACATTTTTATTTATTCATTTTTTGAAACAATATGTTTCCTTTACAATCCAGAATAACGATTTATTACTAGGTGTCACAGAGTTTATCGTTGGACCAATGTATGGTGCTTTTTTCATAATTTAGATGGATGCGTTACAGAGCTTATCGTTGGACCAATGTATGGTGCTTTTTTCATAGTTTTGATGGGAACAAATATAAACAAGTGTTAAGGTCAAACTAGATGAATAGCCGCCGATAAAGTGTAGTTTGGTTATTCCATCAACATATGACAAAATTCTAGACTGGTCCAAGGGATGACACATATACTCGGTTTTCACGATCATTTGATTTTGGAAGGATCAAATGAGAAAAGAACATCTCTTGTAATTATAGCACAATGTTTCCTATCCTATTAAAGGTCAAATTTCACTTCAGAGTAAGCAAATAATGATGTCTCCGTTATTGAATTTGGACAAGTCTAAAATTTTGTCGTATTGTAAAGGAGGAACTCTTCGTAAACCCATTACCAGACGACAAAATTTTAGACCTGTCCTTGAAAACATTTGCAGACTTTAATTTTAGTTGGTGAAAATTTATCAATCTTTTGTCTTTTGTTAGATAACATATACCGGTAATTGAAATAAATGCTTGTAACAAGCAATTCCTTCATTTTCCACAATATTTTACCGAGCATTTTCTTAAGGGGGTAAATTAACGGGATTGTGTTGGAATGGGATACTGTTTTTCATTGAGTTACGTATCGTCAAAATTGTTCCTTGTTCGGTTTCAATTGGCATACATAGATGTACTAAGTATTTTGAGTAAAATGATAATTAGATATTAAAGCGTGTAAGCTTGATACTGAGCTTTGATGTGTTTTTATTCCCATGACTAAATTGACGCGAATGTTTTATTAAGAATCTTGGCATTTATTGAAAGTGAGGTTATTTAATCAAGTCAATTTTCCAAATATCCCTATGACTATAGCCCGTAATCTAGGCTGCCGTTTCTCTCGCTACGACGATTGTAAGGTTTTATTTTCGATTTATTTATATGTCATCGGTTCATCGTCCAAAGTAACTATGTTATTTATATTACTCCAATCGACGGATCGCTTGCCACGACAACTTAACTGACGGATCGCTGGTCAAATCAACAGACCTCCATCAGGAGGATCGACTAAGATATGCATAGGAGTTATTTTGTAAAATATATTGTCGGTAAAATAATACATAGATTGTTGGTTTGCGACCTAGACGTCTTAGCTACAGCCTGAAAAAAGGAGTTGCTACACCAACAAAAATGCTTAAAATGAATGTCGAGGTTCAAAAATCACTTACGGTCGAAAAAAAGATGATTCGAATGGCTAATCGAATAATTTATTGACACATCGATCCGGATCGTTTGCCAGGCAAACTCAGTTTCAATAAGGCGGTTTATCTGAGAAATCCAGAGAAAACCTATGGAAAACATTGTGGTAGATGAAGAACTTGCTTGTGACCAGTTATTACTTCTTTTTCCACACTGTTTTCCAAAATTTGATATCGATATCTAATGAAAACCAGTGATTTATAGGGTAAGGGCGAAAATTGGGTATTCATGAGGTTTAGATTTGAAAAATAAAAACTACAGGCTCAAAGGATCTAAAGCTAAGAAATTCTGCCAGTCCTCCCTTAACCCATTCCAACTCAAGCCCTCTTTTTTATGCCCCTCAAGAAAAAAGCTTTGGAAAACATTGTGGAAAATGAAGAAATTGCCTGTATCAAGCAATTTCTTCATTATCCACAATGTTTTCTACCCAAAATTCTGGCAAATTTAAAATTCCATCAAATATAAATTGTCGTCTGCAGCTTCTTTCAATTTGGACCAGTCTAAAATTTTCTTGTGTTGTAATGGGTTAAGATCGCAAACCAAACTTTTACTCTTAATCATATGCGCTACACACTATTAACTTCAAAATACATATACTTTTGTATTGCATACATTATACCATTTTGTTTTGTTTGTCTGTTTGTTTTGAATGGGGTTTAACGCCGCTTTAAACAATTTTTCAGTCATATTTCGGCTGCTGGAACACCTAACAATGAATTTCTGGTATACCTCGCACCAGTACCACCATTACATCCTTTCCTAGCCTCCAGCTGCTATCCCACTTAGGTTTACGATTATCCACCCATTGGTAAGAGACAAAGGTCGGAAAGGATGTGTGTCGCCGCCGGGGATCGAACCCATGACACCCCATGATTGAAGATTGGGAGTCCGATGTGCTACCAACAGCGCTTTGACGGCGGTCCATAATTTTACGGACCTTCAAATACAAAGAGGACTTGTAAGAATTGGAACCGTCTGGTCCTACAGGCCTGCGGCAGGATTCAGTTAGTGTCGAACCTTGGAGCGTGTAACATTTTCCATATTTCAAGTAAATTCATCGTGAGATCCAGAACAGCTCCGCCTGTTTAGACTAGTCAACTCAAGACGACAGAAATCGAGGTCGAAAAAGTCAAATTCTAAATCTATAAAAAAAAATGAATATATATTCTTATTACCTGTAGGCCTGCACGGACAGTAGCCCATAGTATCAGGGCACGTGTTTGGCTCGTAAACCAGGGTTTTGACCATAAGAAAATGAAAATATCCTGTTTTTCAGACTATATTCACAGGGCAAGGTATTAACCCATTCCTACACAGTGACGCTTTCTGACGCCCGATAACAAAAACAATTTGGAAAACATTGTGTCAAATGAAGAAATTACTTGTAACAAGCAATTTCTTCCTTTGATACGATGCTTTGTACCCATAATCTTGCAAAAATCTAAAATTTCATGAATTTTGAATTGTCGTCTGCAACTCCTTTCAATTTGGACCAATCTAATATTTTGCCGTCTTGTAATGGGTTAATTGAAAATCTTTTTTTTTTTTTTCTTTTTTTTTCCTAATAAGTTGTGAGGATCATCGTTTCAGGTGATAAGTATTGTCTTACGATGAAAAAATGTAGAACTTGATTCTATTTGAAGGGGTTGTTACATAGTTTCTTTAGTAGGGGTCAAAAGAAGTGGATATGTGGTAAAATTCGTGCAGTTTAAACCTTTGTCATGATGAGTTTAAATACAAAACAAATTGCTTTAAATCAAAGAACTGACAGCGCTGGAAGATCTTAATGAGGGCAAATATTCCCTTTGAAAATTGATTATTTAAACAACTCTGGATGAACTATAAACAGGAGGTATAGACCAAGATCAGACTGCATTTATGTGCATGCTGATCTTTGTCTACACCACTTGCCAAAATCAGTAATATTCTAGGCTCAGCATAACAAGTATAAACAACATCACAAGGATACAAGTTCGGTTGAGCAAAATGAATATAATTCGCGTGAAAATTTTCAACTGAAAATTACATGATGAATGAATATTTTAGCCAATTCAATCCAAAGCGGTTACGACTTGAAAGAAGTTAGAGTATAGAAATGAGAAAAAAGTGTTTTACATAAGGGAAAATGGTCCGAAATGTGATGGTTGGGACAAGTTTGAGATCATTTTGAACTATGGATAGATCTTAAAATGAATGTATCTAAAGATGTCGCCTACAATGATGCTGACGTTTACCGTTTCACCTTTTTGCTCCGTTTAAAGACAACAATAATGGGCTTCATATACGGACTTATATATTTGTGCCAACAAATAAGAGAGGGAAATTTGGGGCGGGTTTAAATATAACCTCAAAATAATTCAAGTCCAAGTAAATGAGGACCAATCTGTGGGCGTTGAAAAATGTTACTTTTTGAAGAAGTAGTAAGCATGCATGCTTAATATCATCATTTTGAAACCGAAATGACACAACTACATCTTAATTAAGGTTGCAGTTACGACATTTTCGTCGCTCAATGACGATATTTTTTTAATGTCCAAACATCTTACCGGAAACAAATTATAAATATTTTCCTGGTGTTCAACTGGTTTTGAAAATCTTTATGATTGTAAACAAGTTATCCCGGATATATGTCATGGGATTTTCTTTTGTGCAAGCTTAGGTGCGTTCTTTTTATCGAGATTCTTAAGATTCTTATTTAACTTTTGGAGATAGATCGTTTTAAAGTAAGATTTTTAAGCCGCTAAATAAGAATCTTGAGAATTCTTACCGAGAAAATTAAGCGTACACAGCATTAGCTTTAAACGAGTAGTATTTATAACTACGAATGTGTTTATTCAAAATAACAAAAATATAAAAATAAATCACATTTAACTGGATTTTCCGTCGAAGCACTTCTGTTCTAAAAGAAACGGCTTAGAAGACGATCACATCAATTTGACGTCATTCGGAAAGTGATTCTACACAGTATATCAAGTGCTTAGAACAACAGTGCTATGGTTCAAACTTACAAATGGGGGGGGCATTTTCCTATTACAGTTAATCTTGTATTCAGCCACCATTGAGTGGACCAAATGTGGTCGCATAATAGAATGGTCGTTCAGTAGATGTTTTAACAAAAGATATAAAAGATTGATTCGATTGCATCAGAATTCTCGCTTAAATCCTGTGATGCTGGGGCTCATTAGAATCGCCTCATTGAGACGATTCTGATGAGTTCCAACAACATAGCATTTCGTTATGATTTTACTCTTTAGCGAAATACCTTCACTTCTTAATTTCTTTTGCTTTTAAAAAGTGGGATTTCTATTACGGTCGCTTAAAGGAAGAGGTCGCTTAATAGAAGTGGTCGCTCGAGCAAGATCAGCTGCATCAAATTTATTTGGAATCTCCCTATGAATATGACATAAATGGGCTACAGGGAGGGGGCGTTAACCCCTGCATATGGCTAACAAGGCTAGCGATATAAGAAAAACACTGCTACCTTTACAATTGACCTGTTACTTGCCCTGCCCACTTACTCCGTTGGTCCCACTAAATTACTTAGACTGGTACTACTGTCGACTTTAACAAGAAGATGGTACCGGTCTATAAATGACCCAGATAGGAAGTTCGAATTTAAAAGGCGGTATTTTGCAAAATTAATGCCCAGTAGCATGTAGCAAAAGCAGAATAGTTGGTTGGCGACCTAAACGTCGTAACTACAACTTATTTAAGTCGTACTGAGTTACACGACGTTTAAGTCGCCAAACCAACAAAAGTGCTTTGCATAAATGGCGGCCAATGTCGGATTTCAAACTCCACTCCCGGTCTAAATTAATGATGTGATTGATCGATTGTTTCATTGATTGACAGCCGCGATTGGTAAACGGAGCAAAATGCTAATTTCAAAGTCTCAGTAAACCATTGAAAAAGGTACACCATTACGTCTCCCTTTCTTTTCTACTCTTTTCCGTTTTCCGCTTTCCACTTAAACATATCTTAGACACATCAACAATAACTCGTCGATGAGCGACCTAAATCTCGTAACGACAGCTTGAATGAAACTGCATTTTGATCGCCAACAGATGAGTTTAGTGTGCTTAGTATGCAACCAGATAATCAAGAACTGTTGTTAAGCCTCACCGGCTTGTGATTAACGAAAGTGTAGCTATA
Organism: Fragum fragum; assembly: GCA_946902895.1. Taxonomy (NCBI): domain Eukaryota; kingdom Metazoa; phylum Mollusca; class Bivalvia; order Cardiida; family Cardiidae; genus Fragum; species Fragum fragum. Next base: position 24,024,908 of record OX336371.1, read on the forward strand.
TGCATCCGTCACATTCGGATTATCGCTAAGCTTTTCCCGTAAAACCATTTCGAGGTCCCGATTGTATCCGTCACGTAACGTCAAATATTGACCGATCGCCACTATCAGATAGAAAAAATCAATCAACCAATCAAATCACCCATTTAGACAGGAAATGAACTGTAAACTCCCACTTTTATCGAAATTCATGTGAAGCATAACTTTCGGTTTGGTGACTTACACTTGAATAAGCTGCAGTCACGATGTTTAAGTCGCCAACCATTATACTTTTTTGTTACATGTTACTGGCTAATCATTTTTTCAAAATAATGCTGTTTAATATCTAACTTGAACTTCCTGTTTGAGTCAATGGACATTGCCATCGATCCGTCAATTGCTTGTCTTTCAGGGGAGCTTATGTATGTATGTTTGTTTATTTTTCGACACTAGAGGAGCATTGCTCATATGAGCGACACCCCCAGAAGAAGGTTTGTTTTTACGGGGATTGTGCAAGGCTACTGGGAGACCCGGGCAGTCCTTTAACCCTTTCTTGTTTTGCAAAATTTTAGACATGTCCATATTTGAAGGTTTTGCAGACAAAAATTCAATGTGGATTATATTGGAACAAAAAAAAAACAAAAAAAAAAAACGGTTAGTTAGGGTAGAAAATATTTTGGAACAAGCAATTTCTTCTTTTACTACAATGTTTTCTTAATTATAGTTAAGGTGCTCGGTGTCATGGACTGACACACGGGACGTGAGTTGTGTCTCATACATGTAGTTTGTTAGTCGGGTCAGCCCGAGGAGAGTCACTAGGTCTTCAGGTAGTTTGCGGTTTTCAATACAATCAAGTTCATCGGATATCCGTCATGTGGTCGTGTCATACAAAACAAATAAATCAAGTCACCCCCATTGTCAGCCCTATTACCACAGTTGGTAGAGCATTCCACTTCAAACCTGGAGAACCGAGTCCGAGCGCCGAGCTGACCCGACTTGCAAACTAATTGTGAATCGGATGAGATCAAGGTTCTGTGAGATATAGCTTAAATCAGGCACGTCAAAGAACCAGGCGGTGCTCCAAGTAGACTGGTACCAGTAGCTGTCGTATCGACGATGGTTCCGGTCTATGCTCCAAGTAGTTCTTTGCGCCTTCCGATTGGGGGAGCCCTGTAACAAATAGCTTATCTTGTATAATTGCGTCGGGTTTTTTTTTTTTTTTTTTTTGTCGGCCCGATTAGCTCAGTTGGTAGAGCACTTGTTTCAAACCTCAAAATCGCGGGTTCGAGCCCTGGGCTGACCATATCAACTAACCGAACTAATTGTGTTTCGGATGAGACGTTAAACCGAGTCCCCGTGTGACGGTGCAATCCACCGAGCACGTTAAAGAGCCAGGTGGAGCTCTCAGCAGTTTCGTCCTGTTTCCCTGCACTATCCCCCGTAACAACTAGCCGCCGTCTTCAGGGGCGTCGCTCATATAGACATTTCCCTCTACGGCATCGGCGATAAATAAACAGAAACACACACACACACACGTGGCGTCGTTCATTTTGGTAAATGCTATAATATGTGAATGAACGAACACATTACATACAGCCTCACGAGTAGGTTTGTAGTAATCCTTCCCTGAATAGTGGATTTAGAGGGGTCTGATAGGGAAAATACAAGTAGACAAAGATATTGATTGACTTATATCAAATACCTAAAATAATGATTGACTATTAATGAATCGAATTAACATCACCAATCAACTTCGTGTTTTTGGGACGGCTGTTCAAAAATTGTGGCGTGGAGGCTTTTTGAGGGAGTTGCGTTTTGTTCTCGATATTAGAAAAAGGTCATAAAAGTCTGCGTTAAAAGACAAACTGTCTGTTGTCGCATGATTAAGCACTACTGCGATGAGCTTTTAACGCAAACTTTTAAGACCCTTTTCTAATATATGCTTGCTGAATAGATTTATTCTTTTTGATGACTATATGAGTTGTTTAGAGTTTACTTTTGTACGCGTGATTTACACGAATAAAAAATCCGTTCTTTTAAAACTCTTAATTGGGTCGAATACATACACTTTGTAACAGAGTATTTGATTGGCTTAAAATATTTCCATGGTCGGGACCTGTCCTGAAATCAATGAAATCTGATTAAAAAGAGAAAGTCAACTCCGTTTGTTGTACCAAAACTATATTAGTAAAGGTAAATCTAACAAAGATAGATAAAGTCGGCTGCAAGCGGAGGCACGAGGAAAGTGACCTCCCTGATATCTGTGAGACGCAGGACAGAAACGTGCCGTTCGACCCCGACATGTCTGACACCAACAAAACAGACGACAAAGAAGATAGCGAGCTTCTCACGAAACGAAAGAAACAGATAGATAGCACTAACGAGGGCCAAACCAATTTAGCTAAGAGTAAGTTATATTTTCAGAGAGTGATAATCACTGGTAAAAATGCTTCTAGACTTCTTTTCGTTGAGATCTTTCAAAAGATCATTTACCTGGAGATGGACATGAAGAATCCTTTTCATTATGTTGAAACCAAGAGCTAGAAACATTCTGATTTCGACATGGTCATTGCTCATGTGTGCAATGGTAACTATGGTAAATAAGGTTATCATATGATTGATAATTATGAACAAAGTTGGTTGAAAAATATGAACAAATGAATTGAGTTATTTGTATCAAAAAGGTATGACAGTCAAATCTCTTACTAAGCACCAAAGGGAAATCAAAAAGTAGCAGCTCATAACAGGTGACCATTTAATCCAGAATGAAGCACAAAGCAATTTTTCAACAATTTTTTGTCTTTAAACAACTTAATTTCTGTCAAAATCTTTATGTGACAAGAAGTTATTGGTTAATTTTTCAGAGCCCAAAGTTTCTTGGTCGCAAACAGATCATGAGATTATTGTCTCCATGAGAATAGAAGGAATGAGAAATGACCAGCTCAAACAACTTGATATCCAATTTTCTGATACAGACTTTTGTATCAAATTACCAGGTATTTTTTTCCAATCTGTTTACTATTGCTAATGATTAATTTCTATGGACAATTTCGTTAATCTTTTGACCTAGCAGTTGTTTGAACAACTAGCAAAATCTAAAACATCATCACTGATGTCATAATTTGATGTAAACAAACCTCAAATTATTGTGGGTCACAATTCATAAAATCAAAACTTCTTTCAGGAATTTAACCCTTTCCCGTTTTTGGAAATTTTAGACTAGTCCAAATTGAATGAGTTTGCAGACGACAGTGAAAACTGGATGCCTTTTGAAATGAAACCATCCTATGTGGTAGAAAATATTGTGGAAAAGGGAGAAATTGCTTGTTACAAGCAATTTCTTTTTTTTCCACAATGTTTTCTTCAGTATAAAATCACAGGAACGTAAAATCCGTATTTGAACGGGAAAGGGTTAAGGCCTACCTTAAGAAGAATTATTTGGATCTTATACCATTCGTCATATTTATGTATGCTTTTTGAGCCTCTAGTATGGTTTCTTATTAATTTTAAAGTGTGTTTTGGGAGAGATATGGCTTTAAGTGTCAAAACCCAGGTGTAACATGAGTCCTGCCCCATCACACAGCAAAATTTTAGGCTGGTCCAATTTGAAAGAAAAGGCAGATTACATTTTGAGACTTTCAAATTCTAAGATTCTTTGTTTATTGGAGTAGAAAACATTGTGGCTAATTAAGAAAATTCTTGTGACAAGCAGTTTCTTCATTAGTTCCACTGGCTGAAAGCCTGTTCGTAGATGTTTATTTTAAAAATCTTTTCTGCAGAAAGTATTGAACAGATTTCAACCAAAGTATACAGAAATGATCTTTGTGGACACTTTATCAGATTACTTTGAAGATTTCCTAGATATGGTGAAATCTTTAAAAAATCTTTAGTTTTAAGTCGCTGAAAGCTCTGAGCGACTTATTGTTGTCGCATGAAAATTTGTCATTCAACTCTCAAAATTCCGGGGCGAATTACAGCTTCAATACCTTGAAATTTACTAGCTTTCGTTTTTTTGTAAACTGAACAATTTATTCATTGTTGGATTGCTTTCAGCTAAATTTGAAAGGAATGTTCTTTGGGCGACCCTTTATCAGATTTCTTCAAAGAATTTGGATTGGATGATAAACATGGCTTTAATGGGTTGGCTTATTCCCATATATAGTGAAACCTTTAACAAAAATTCAGATGACTTCAAAAAATTTGGATCAAATGATAAACATGACTTAAATGGGCAAGGCTAATTTCCATATTTTGTGAAAGCTCTAAAAATCTTCTCAGAAGCCAGTAGATGGAATTCATCTAAGTTTAACAGGAATTATCATTATCTGACCCTTCATCAAATTCCCTTTAAGAATTAGGATCAGATGATAAACATGGCTTTAATAGGCATGTCTAACCTCCATACATGGTTAAAGTTTTAAAAAAAAATCCTCACAGAAACCAGTTGATGGATTTCAACTAACTTCAAAGAAATCATCCTTTTGTGATGCTTTATCAGATTCCTTCAAAGAATTTTAATCAGATGAAAAAACATGGCTTAAATGGGTGGGGCTAATTTCTATATACATGTATAGTGAAAGCTTTGAAAATGTTCTTCACAGAAACCAGTAGATGGATTTCAACCAGATTTCATAGGAATGATCCTGAGTTGACCCTTTATCAAGTTCCTTCAAAGAATTTTGATCGGATGATAAACATGACTTTAATGGGCGGGGCTAATTTCCATATATGGTTAAAGCTGTGAAAATCTTTTTCAAAAACCAGTTGATGGATTTCAACTGAATTTCACTGAAATGATCGTCTAGTGACTCTTTTTCAGACTCCAATAATTAAATTTAACATGGCTTTTATGGTCCTGGCTTAAGTCCATAGTGGTATACAGTGAAATATTTTAAAAATGTGTTAATATCTTTTTCATCTGACTTAGTAAATGAATTAACATATGTAAAACAATGAATTAACTTTTATTTGCTACACATGGTGAATAAGATTCTATTTATATTGGATTCCTGAAAACACTACATGTATTTTCTTAATCAGTACAATCAGGCCTGTGGTTGAGACAGGCACTTAAGTGCCTCTAGTTTTTCCACTAAGTTTTTTCAAAACAGGAAAGGATTAACAAAAAAACTTACTTTTCCCAGATGACAGACAATGGATATGGTTATTAAGTAAGGAGATACAACGTGAGAGAAGTAAAGTGAGAATAAAAAAGGGCAATATGACATTGTCAATGGTAAAGAAGAAGCCTGTTATTTGGGATGAATTGGAGGTACTGTAAATTCACAATCTTAATCCTTGTCATGCTGAACGCAAAATATTCCTGTTTTTGCAGGAGGTGCAGGCTGATCTTATTCTACACTACCTGATTTTTATTTCAAACCGTTGATGTTTGTGACATAAGTTTTCATTGAACTGTCAAGGCTGCTTTTTGCACCATGGTCTCCCAAAAACTGTAAATGTTCCCAATGGGGAGACTGTCACCTTGGTTCCAAATTCCTGGCAGCTAGGCTCTTACTGTGATCCATGAATTTTGCTAAATGTTCCCACTTTTTTCATATCATTGAGACACTGTCCCCTTGCTTCCAAAACCTCGACAGATCACTAAGTTTTCTAAAAGAAATATTGACCCACAGCTATTGATTCCAGTGCCTTCAGCCCTTTGATTTTAATGTAATTCTGAATAGCATTTCATTCAGTATGACAAGGGTCATTATATATTCTTGCAATGGTTTAATACAAGGCTAAAGGACAAACAGGTTGTAGCACAGGCTGTGATCAGGCTGCAGTCTCTACATATATGAAGATTCATCTGTGTCTTGCTGCCTGCTATAGAATGCTAGACATTGAACAGAAAACAAGTGAATAGACAAAATCAGGACCAATATGGAGTTTCATAATACAGATAAACTTTGAAAAATAGGCAGATAAGCAATTGATGTCTTTTTCTTGTAGATTTTGTTCTAAGTCCGTGAAATTTGCCAGATCTAAGGGAGTATGCAGAAATATTTGTAGCTCTATGCCAAGTCACTTATCTCTGTATGTTTTTGATAAGCTGGCAGTATGTATACACATAGACAGTCCAGAAAAGTGGTGTTTCTTTAAAAGTTTTATAGTCCAATATCCATATTTTCATCAAGATCATTTAACTTTATTGAATCTCAGACTTTGTCTATTCTCAGGAGGGTTCTCCCTAGGCCCTTATGGCATTCTATGCTCAGTCAAGCTAATCTTTTTCAATACTATCAGATTACCAGAAATATACTGAGTATACTTTGATAATCCCATTCCCATAATACCCATTCCCACACATTTATGTCTCTCAAGAAAAAAAAGCTTTGGAAAGCATTGTGGAAAATGAAGATATCTCTTGTATCGAGCAATTCTTCATAATCCATAATATTTCTATCCAAAAGGATGAAAACATTTAAAATTCAGTCAACTTGAGATTAATCTCTTCAGCTTCTTTCAATTAAATTTTTGTTGTGTGGGAATAGGTAAAACAAATAGTATTTAGCTGATTTTTTGTGTGAAGGTCCACAATTTTGGGTTACAGATTAATATTTAGTTTTGGTCCTGCGATCTTTTTTACGAAAAGGCAATAGTTAGACATCAAACAATGCTCCTAAATCCATGTTTAGCAGATTCTTCCTCTACATGGTTCTAGATATTAACCAATTGCCTCACAATGATGCTTTTTTATGCCCCTCAAAAAAAAGGCCCTGGAAATGATTGTGGACAAAGAATAAATGGATTTTATCAAGCAATTTCTTCATTGTCCTCAGTGTTTTCTATCCAAAAATTTTGATAAATGAAAATTGTCATCTGCAGCTTCTTTGAATTTAGACCAGTCTAAAATTTTGTTGTGTTTGAATGGGTTAAATTTTCTTTTGATGAGTCAGTCCACAATTCAGAGTCACAGAGCAAGTATAATTTGCTTTAGTCTGTCTGTCTGTCTGAATTTTTCCGGACAATTACTCCTACATTTTTTGGATGGATTTCAAAATAACTTGGCACAATTATTCTCAATCATAAGTAGATGTACCATTTGAAAGAATTTTTGGGATAGTTCTATGTCAAGGTCCCAGCTCAAGGTCAAACACTAAAATTGTGATTGTCAAGAGCATTTCTCTTACAATTATGGATGGATTTCAAAATAGATTGGCACAATTATTCTCCTTCATGAGTAGATGTGCCATTTCAAAGAATTTTTATACTCCCGAAAAATTTTTCGGGGGGAGCATAAAGTGGCAGGCCTGTGCGTCCGAGCATCCATCCTTCCGGCCGGCCGTCCGTCCATCCCAAGTCATATCTCAGCAACCCCTGGGCCTAATTGGACAAAACTTCATATATAATCTTCCTAGGAAATTTCCAAGACCATTTTTTTTTATTTTTCTTATTTCAAGGCTGCGTCATGGATAAAGGGGCCTTAATGTAAAAACTAGTTTTTTGCAAATTTCCCCAAGACTAATTGTTAGAATTCCATGAAATTTCATATGTGAGTAGCAAATCAGATCCCCTTGACCTTAAACTAACGGGAATTTTCGTTTGAAAAAATGCGTCATGGGAAAAGGGGCCTTAATGTTATTACCTTTACGTTAACTGTCTTTTTCCCAGCAAAAACTAAAATTGGCAATAACTTTTGATTGGTTACAGATGAAGCCTTCATATTTCACATGTGCATTGCTTGTGACAAACCCTTTCTGTTGGTACCAAGTTCAAGGTCATCATTCAAGGTCAAGGTCATTTCTGAAGATCAAAATTTAGAAAATCTTAACTTAAACATTGTCTATAAGTTTACAATGTAAAGTGATAACCTTCATATTTCACTTGTGCATTGCTTTTGACATGGACTTTCTGTTGGTACTAAATTCAAGGTCATCTGTCAAGATCAAGGTCATTTCTCAAGGGCAAAATTTGAAAGTTTAACTTTAACATTGTCTATAAGTTTTCAATGGTAAGTGATATAGTCTCCATATTTCACATGTGCATTGCTAATGACATGACCTTTCTGTTGGAATTCAGTTCAAGGTCTTCTGTCAAGGTCAAGGTTATTTCTCAAGGTCAAAATTTCAAAAAAATTATCTTTAACAGAGCCCATAAGTATACAGATATAGCCTTCATATTTTACATGTGCATTGCTTATAACATGGACTTTCTGTTGGTACTAAGTTCAAGGTCATCTGTCAAGTTCAAGGTCATTTCTCAAGGTCAAAATTTTGAAAAGCTTAACTTTAAGATCTCCCATAAGTAAACAATGGTAAGTGAAATAGCCATCATATTTTACATGTGCATTGCTTATGACATTGACTTTCTGTTGGTATGAGGTTCAAGGTCATTGGTCAAGGTCATTTCTCAATGTCAAAATTTCGAAAATTTTAACTTTAACATCTCCCATAAGTAAACAATAGTAAGTGATATAGCCATCATATTTTACATGTGCATTGCTTATGACATGGACTTTCTGTTGGTACTAAGTTCAAGGTCATTGGTCAAGGTCAAATTGTCATTTATTTTCATATATTCACTAATTGCCAAAATTTCTTGTTACTTTACATAAATGTTGTTCATTAAAAGCCCTAGGTTATTCTTATTTTAATTTTTGACCCAATGAGCCTTACCATGCTTAAAGGGGGCTTAATGCCATGTAGCTTTACATTTTGTATATATCCTATTCTAAAATAAATCAGTCTATTGTTTCTGCAAGACTGCTCAAGTTAGAGTCTTCGTTTTTTGTATGGAGACATTTTTCATTGATTACTTGGATAGTGAAGGTAAAATTATTTAACCCTTTACCATATAATGATATTGAATTTTACTAGAATCAGGCCTGTGAAGCCAAACAGCTTCCTTCAATGCTTGTCAAACTTCCAAATTTCTTGTGAACTGAACTCTCAAACTATAGTTGCATTCAATAAAAAGTTTTTTGTCCAATAATGGCATATAGTTCTGTGACAAAAGCCTTATTCAGGGAGCATAATCCGTCTCCGACAGCTCTTGTTTGGATAGCTTCAAGTTCAAGGTCAAAGCTCAAGGTCAAACACTCAAATTGTGCTTGTCTGGAGCATGATGCCTACAAAACTTTGCGGGCTCGAAAGCTGTTGTCCTGGGACAACCATCTAGTTTGTGTTGTCTTTTGAATTTTAGCAATGAAATATGCATGTTGCATTTAAAAATTTCACTTAAATCTAAAGAAATTTTACTGGAATTTGATTTTTCTTAACTTTGTTTTAAGGTGTTGTAGATATTGAGCTGATATTTGGTATGTGCCTGAAATCAGGAGTTACATATCAGTTTTGGGTTATTTTTAGTCTACTATAATATGGTGAAGATATGAATAAAAGACAATTTTGCAGAAAAAATAACTTTATGATTGCTCTTTGACCTGGCAATGACATGCAATACTTAGAATGATTTTTTCCCATTGTACATAAATTTAAAAATATGTGATTGTGTGTACATAAAATGTGCGATTGTGTGGTGATGTTTCTATACTGTAATCTTTATTCTCTCCACTAGACAGGAGATGTAATAGATTCTGAGGACAAACCAGAATCAGAAAGCAGACACTTTGGTAATGATAAGATCAAAGCAATGATGGCAGCAGATCCAACTTCAAAAGGAGTCTCTTCATTTACCAAGATCTCAGAAAATGTTAACACATTTCCAGAGCATGTCTCTGAAGATGTTTTTGAAGCCTCAGAAGATGTTGTTACAGTGCCTGAATTGGAAGAGACAAATGAAGTGTTTGTCTACGATGAAGATACAGTAGATATTTCTACTGAGCTGACACCTGGGGCTGATGTTGGCTTAAATGTTGAAGTGCAAAATGAAGACGTAGACAGTGAAGTGTTTGAGAAAGAAGAAGGTTTGTTTTGTGGAACCTTTATACAAGTTAAAGTCACTGTCATATGGCAGCCGGTAGGGCGTTAGACTCCTAATCTTCAATCATGGGATGTCATTGGTTCGATTGCAGGTGGCAGCTTATTCTTTCCGACATTTGTCTCTTATGAATGGGTAGATAATTGTAAACCTAAGTGAGATAACAGCTGGAGGCTAAGAAAGGATGTAGTGGTAGTACTGGTGTGAGAAATACCAGGAATCCATTGTTAGGTGCTTCAGCCACTGCGATATGACTGAAAACTGTTAAAAGCAGCGTTAAACCCTATTCAATTAATCAATTATACAAATTAAAGGATAAGAGGGATCGTTTGATTTCATAAAGAAATTCAGATTTTTATCCCAATTTCTTTGTCAAAAGCAATTTCATTTTACACAGTGTTTTCTATGCAGAAATTTGAAAAAAATCTAAAATTTTATAAACTTTAAAATGTCATCTGCAACTTCTTTCAATTTGGACCAGTCTAAAATTTTGCCGTTTGGTAATGGGTTAAGCTCACCTGAGCACATTGTGCTCATGATGAGCTTTTGTGGTCCTTGAATGTCCATCGTGCATTGTCCAATGTCAACAATTTCATTACTTCCACTCTAGGGGCCACAATTTTCACTCAATTTGAATGAAACTTAGAACATTTTCAGGTTATTATGATGTCCCATAATTGAACATTTCAATGTTGTGTTTGAAAACACAAGTAAATGGGCCATAATTACAATTTCTTAGTTTACTCTGTATATGCTTCAAGTTTGATCTTGTTGAAGCTTGGTAAGCACAATTGGCTGCTACATCATAAAGATGACCCCTTCAGGAGGTTCCATTTGAAAACAAGGGAAAAGGGGCCTTAATGATATTTTTGACTGTTTTTTGCTCTATTTTTTAAAAAATTTGAATGGTTTTTCTGTTTGTAAGGATAACTTCTATTGAACTACTCTGTTTGAATAGCGGGTAAATGGGCCTTAACCCCTTCCAGGACAAAACCGGGATTGTACGTCACTGTGATTTTATACTTAAGAAAACATTGTGGAAAAAGGAGAAATTGCTTGTAACAAGCAATTTCTCCTTTTCCCACAATATTTTCTACCACATAGGATGGTCAGATTTCAAATTGCATGTATTTTTCATTGTAATCTGCAACCTCTTTCAAATTGGACCAGTCTAAAATTTCGTAAAATAGGAAAGGGTTAATTACAATTCCCAGTTTACTCTTTGGAAGTCACAATTTTTGTTCAATCTTATGAAACTTGAGTTGAATAATTATTGGTTTAGAATGTCTCCTTTTGTATATGGGACTGTTGGGACTGTTTCAAGCAATTTCTTCAATGTCCACAATGTTTTCTACCCCAAAAGACAAAGAGTTTTAGAATTTCATCAACCATAAATTGTCGTCTGCATCTTCTTTCAATTTGGACCAGTCTAAAATTTTCTTGTTTGGGAATGGGTTTTCCTTCATAAATGAGAACCACTTTGAAGTTTCAGTTTCATGTTTCTTTGTTTATCCAAAGACTCAAGTGGGAAATCGATGGCCATCTTAGCCCTCTTGTTATATTTAATGGATATTGAACAATACTTAATTCATTAAACAAGTTTGATAAATCTGTTTTGTCATTAACAAAAACTACATATTCAATTTATACTATGACCTGAATTTTCATGATAAACCGAAGAAATTATTGAATAATATCAATTAATGGTAAATGTAAAACAGTTGGTTGGTAACTTAAATGTTGTAACTACAGCTTGAATAAGCTGTAGTTACGATGTTTATTTCACTAAACCAACAAAAATGCCTAAATTAATGGCAGCCAAATAGGAAAAGAAGAGCAAAATGTAGATGTTACTTATTACAAGCCATTTCTCCTTTCTCACCATGTTTTCCACCCAAGAAGGTACCTTAATGAACAAAATTTTACTCTACTTGCAGAGCCTATTGTGGAACTGCAGCATGTGAAACATGATTATATTGAAAAGGTAAGTAAGCATGTGTTAAATTTGGGTATATGTATTCCTTAATATTATCCCTCGGGGAGTCAAAGTAAGGCATTATGTGGTAATAGGTAAAGACCTGGATGCAGTTTTTACATGCAGCATAATATTATGACCATTTTGGACTTACAATATTATGACCATTTTGGACTTACAATTAGAGTGTGCGGTTTGTCTTACAACCATTGATAAAACAAGGTCAAGGATATGTAATCTAGGCTGGTTCATATTCAAGCTTCAGATAACACTAAGACAGTTGGTATTTTCCAATTAGAAGACGACAAAATTTCAAACTGGTCCAAATTGAGAGAAATTGCAGACAGCAGTTTCAATTCCTTTTGAATTGAAAAGTAGGTGCATTATTTGGTAGAAAATATTATGAGAAAAGAGGAAATTGCTTGTTTCAAGCAATTCTCCTTTTCTATTATTGTTTTCCAAGCTGTACTTCTTCAGCATGCATGTGTGATTAAGTGGTATTGGGTTGAATAAGACTTAAGAACGTTGATGTATTTGAATATCATTGGTTATAACAAACAAGTAAAAGAATACAGTCAAAACTGTGTTAGCGGTCACCTGAGAATAGCGGCCAATCTGCGTATAACGGCCATCCCAGGTCCGCCCGTGCAATTTGCTCTTTAAAATTACTGTGAATAGCGGTAATCTGTCGTATGTGGCCAGCGGTCACCTTTAATTGTCCAATTTGCACTTCATGTATATCCCTTTAAACGGTCACGCGACCCGACTAACTGCTGACAGGTGTCGTGTAAAAAATCAATAATGCGTCTGGCTAATCTTGTGCATAAACTTTTCAACACGTGAGATAAACCTGAACACGCCACTTAAAGGTGTACTCTTTCAACGCGTGTTTGGTTGAATGCAATAAATGCCGAGTTATGTTGATTATAATTAATCGAAGATGATGGATTTGATATGAAGTCTAATTACGTATCCAGTTTGTAAGTTTACCACACATCAAAATCTTAGACTGCTCCAAATTCAAAGAAGTTGTAGACGTTTTAACTTAATAATAATCATCTTTTGCGATAGAAATATTATGGATAATGCTACTTCTTCATTTCCGACAATGTTTTCCAAAGCTATTTTTAGGGGCGTAAAAAAGCGGGATCGCGTTGGAATGGGTGTGGGTCTGGATCCGAATATTTTTCACAAGCGGTTCATAGACATTATTTACCGGTATTTAGGAAACATACGGTCGTAATAGAGTATCTAAAATATATTTTTCGGCGAACTTTCGAAGAAAATAAATTCAACGGAACGTCAGTCTCGAGCATAAGTCGTTCGACGTTTTATCATGCGAATTATCCTACACCGACCGTAATGCGCCGTAAATGTTTAACTCTAGACGAACATGTCAATGTTCTTCAGTTTCTTGATCGCGGTCGGTTTGTCCCTTCCGAGTTTGGGTTGTGCAAATTAAGAAATGATTGGAATTATTTTATCAAGAATACATAAATATTGGTGTGTTTACTTTTTTGTTAATTAAAACAAATGTATTTTTTTTTTTATTTTGTACATTTTATGTGTCCGTTCTGATAAGGAGACGCATCATTATATCATAAATACCATATGTCAACAGGGTTGTAACCCCCCCCCCAAAAAAAAACAAAAAAAAAACCTGATCTGTGTTAAGCAACCAACTGTCGTATGTGGCCAGTTTTGATCTGTCCCTTGGCTGGCTGCATACGACAGGTTCGACTGTATACTCAATATTATATTACAATTTCTCAACATGCTTTATTTTGGAGAAAGTTATATTGTGTTCTTTAAGAAATCTAGAAAGGACTTCTCAGAATAATCAACTTAATGAAACTATCGATGAAAAATTGCTTCAACCAATCAAACCATTAAAGCCATATCTGCCCTCCGAGGAAGGAAAAAAAGTTGAAATAATCTATTGCTTATTTGGTCATTAAAGCAAACCAGGGCCTTTTGAATAACGATATGCAAAAGCAGGGTTTGGGTAATGTTCTATAGAAAGAGTATTTTGTTTTCTTCTTGGTGATATCAATTTGTGTTTATTACATTTTGAAATGGAGACGAATTCACCCGATTCTTCACCGAAAATCTTCAATAATATTCGGAATTGACTTTTATATGCACGTGTGCTCGTGAATAAACTTTACAGACGATTTTGTTAATCTTTGTGACCTAGCTATTTGTTTGAATGACTAGCGAAAGTTAAAACGTCATCACTGACGTCATAGTTTTTTGTAAATGAACCTTAAATTGTGGTGGCTCACTATTTGAAATATCGAAAATTCTTTCATGCATTGTAGGCTCACTGCGGAGAATTATCTTGATCTTCTAAGATCTTTTGAGCCTGGGGTATGGCTTTCTTATAAGTTTTATGGTGTGTTTTGTGGGAAGTTATGGCTTTAAGAACAGAAGTGACATGTTGACTTCTTACTATTTTTAATACATTCTCATGGATTATGCTTTAGTTAGGATGTTTTGGTCATTCACCGACGCTTTGCCCAGGGCAAAAGTCTCGGAAGAACTATTGTTATACCCTCAGATGTCAACGTAGGTGTCTGCGTCCATACTTGGTTAAAGTTTTATATATCTTTTATATGACTAGTGCTAGGGTGCTCATATTTCACCCATGCACTCTTTAGGTTTTCATTTGAGACAATCACATTAACCATGTGACCTTGACCTTAAACCACTGTGATATTTAAGGGTGTTGTTGTGCAAAATTTATGGCCAGTAACATGCAACAAAAAAGTTAAGTTGTTGGTTGACGAACTTAACATCTTTACTACAGCTTATACATGTAGTTACCATGTTTAAGTCGCAAAAGCAACTAAAATGATTCACAAAAATGTACACAAATTTTGGAGTTCAAAGTCCACTTCTGGACTAAATGAATGATTGGACTATAGATTCTTTGATTGACAGCTGCGACTTGTTAAGTGGTTTATTGTTGCTTTTATAATTCCAGGAGAACACATTTGTGGTCCATATTTATGTGAAAGGGGTTAGCAAGGATAACTTAAGAGTAGTATTTGAACCCAAAACTTTCAGAGTGAAATTCCAGACAAGGTAAATAGTGAAATGTATTTACAATATTTCTAGATTTGATGACTGTCAATCTTTATGCATGAATAAATAGTGCAATGAGCAAATGGCAGGATTGAAAATAAAAAAAGGTCAATAAATGAATTTCAATTCTCCTGTGATAGAGGAGATTGCTTGAATCTATCCAAAACTATGACATTTTGTGATATCTAATTTTACTGTAGATATTTAATTGTACTCATGATATCCAAAATTATGATATTTTGTGATATCTAATTTTACTGTAGATATTTAATTGAACTCATGATATCTTTCCACTATAAGAAGAGTCATGGAGCTTTTGTTATGGCGTTAAGTCTGTCGTGAGTCTGTTCGTGCATCTGTCTGTCCGTAAACCTTTACTTTAAAAATCTTCTTCTCAGAAAGTACTGAACAGGATTCAACAAAATTTCACAGAAATGAACCTTGGGCGACCCTTTATCAGATTCCTTCAAAGGATTTTGATCGGGTCAGTGTTTCTGCCAGGATCTATATTTTGAGCGTCATTTGTGACCCCCTGTCTTCATTTCGGGGGGGGGGGGGTCTTTTAGAATTTTAGAGCGTCAATTTTTAAGTGACTAAATCAATTGTTCTTAAAGAGTATCTAGGGACAGAATGATCAAATCACTTATTAAAAGAAATAAACAAAATATAATTACATTTGACAAATCTTTACTAGTGCTAGAACTTTTATTAGTTTATTAGATTTGTGGATAGCAAGAAAAAATCTGCTAGTCTATTTGTTTCGGTTAGTCTGCCATGATTACGTAATTTTGTCTTTTCTTTACAAAAGTGTCCAGGTTACCCATACTAAAGTGTTTAGTCGAATGATTACCTCTAGAAGGAAAAGTGTTGATGGTGCAGTTTTAACGTTAAATTTAACTTGACTGCTTCCATTAAAACGAGTAAAATAAAAGAAAAAATATAATCCCAATAAAAGTTCTTTTTCCGGGGTTTCTACATATAATTATACTGGGCTCATGAAGCCGGAAAATAAACCAGTCGTATAAATAGATCAACAACACGGTTGACAGATTTCCGCAAAACTCAATTCAAGCCATTCCCTGGCAGTTTTGTACAGTTTAGTCTAAAGATGCCATCAAACACATCATACAAAATTTGTATTTCAAAGTCAATTTAGGTTGCGTCTCCATATTGTGTATTTAGTGCAATCCTGAAAACCTTAATCTTGCAAACTGCAGGATGGTGAATTCCTTAGGAATGATAAGTAAATTCAGGCCTATGGAGCAAATCAAGCACTCAAGAGCCTCTAGTTATTATCCCTTTCCTGTATTTTACGTCACTGTGATATTATACTTGAGAAAACATTGTCGAAAAAGAAGAAATTGCATATAACAAGCAATTTCTTCTTTTCCCACAATTTTCTACCACATAGGATGGTTCCATTTCAAATTGCATCCAATTTTCATTGTCGTCTGCAACCTGTTTCAATTTTCAACAAAAAAAAATTGGAAAAGGTTAAACACTATCCAGTACCCACTAGCAGAGTTTCAGGCATCAGCATTAGGTTATCTATCTGTTTTCCACAGGAGATGCAATTCAAAGCTATCTTTGAATTGTCATCAGTTTCTTTCAATTAAGACCTATCTGAACTTTTGTTGTCTGGTTAAGAATGAGCATTGCAATAAGTATGAAAATATCACATTTATACAGGTTATTCATGTTATGTACATTTTCTCATTTCCTTTATGTATGCATTCTTCAGTCATGAACAGTTCCTAAAACTTCACAAGGATTCAACAGGAGACACCAAATTCAGATGGCAAGTCAATCTCAGGTGAGTTTTAGACTCATGAAACCTTCAGTTACAGATCAAGTTGAACCCCTAAGCAACCAACACATTTTTTGAATCTTTAAAATAGTTTATGTGGCAAAATGAAAGAAGACAGTTGTATGGATATGGGCAAGAGGGACTTTGTAAAGTTGAAACTGTTCTTGAAAAGGAGAGTTTGTATTGTGATCTTCCGAAATAAGTAATCTTAGAGCTGTGCAGGATTGTATATGACAACTTTTTGATAGATTCTATTCAACAGACAATCTATGATCCTGGGATATAGTATTGAAGGTTCTACTTCCGTATAATTTCCATAATTCTGTATAAGCTAAAGGTAATGTCACTTCATAAAAAG
This sequence comes from Fragum fragum, assembly GCA_946902895.1. Classification (NCBI taxonomy): domain Eukaryota; kingdom Metazoa; phylum Mollusca; class Bivalvia; order Cardiida; family Cardiidae; genus Fragum; species Fragum fragum. Next base: position 24,041,993 of record OX336371.1, read on the forward strand.
AGTGCACTTTCAAGAAATATATTTTGAAATGAACTTTAACCCTTTCCTGTTTTACGAAATTTTAGACCTATCCAAATTCAAAGGTTTTGCAGACGAAAATTTAAAGTGGGTTTAATTTGAAAAATAACCATTCAGTATGGTAATTTCTTCTTTTCCTACAATGTTTTCTCAATTAGAAAATCACAGGGACGTAAAAACCAGGGATTAAACAGGAAAGGGTTAAATAGCATTTTAGTGAAGATAAATGAATATGAGCAACAAAAATACTTCAAAGAAGTTTTTTCTATTAGTGAGACAAAGTCTTTCAGTAAAGAGGGAAGCATTTTTATAATGGGGTTACATATGGTTGTTGTCGTTCTAAAACGTAGTAACTACAGCTTGATTCATATTGATGCTGTTTGACGTGCCTCTAGAAAAAAGCTTTCAGAAACATTGTGGAAAATGAAGGAATTGCTTATTACAGGTAATTTCTTTGTTATGCAAAATGTTTTTGACCCCAAAAGATGAAGATTTTTAAAATTTCACTAACTTATCATTGCCATCTGCAACTTCTTCAGATTTGGACTAGTCTAAAATTTTGTAGTTTAGTAATGGGTTAAGAAAGGGCCATGTTTATCCTTATTCCATTGCTATAGTGTAAAAAGCAAGTTCAAATAATTCAGGATGGGTAATGAAGGTTACATTTTCAGTTATACAGGGGAGGGGTATATAAAATTGAAATATCTCAAAAACTTCAAGACCAACCCTTCTATTTCTTTTAAAATTTGGAGACATACTTTTTAATACTTTTATTTGGCAGAGTATGAGGAAACTTATTTCTTACAAAGTATTAGTTTTCTGGATCTAAATAGCATCATAAAGTCCATGTACGGCCTTTTAAATTACATAACAAGTTGACAGTATTTTGAAACAGAAAAGTATAAAGGCAAGGAAAAAACATCATTTTTTGGGAGACAACTGACTTACAATGTGGTTTAAGGATGTACTGGGCACTAAACATGACTGTATTTAAATTTAGATTATGAGCAGATGTATGGAAATGCAAAATTTCTCTTCTTGTCCCCAGACAAGCAAGATACAATTTTGTACTTGTTTCGGAATAAAAATGAATAGTGAATAGATAAATTTTGAGAAAAGATCATTGTTAATTAAGAAAATGCTTGAACCCAGCATTTTCTTAATTAACAACAACATTTTCTACTCTTTATTATAAACATAAGGACAATAAATCTTTGAGATCTATTCCAAGATTTGCCTTGGTATGTACATGTCCCCAGACAGGTAACCTTGAAAAATGTACTTGTCTGCAAGTAGAAAAGCCCATGTTGGACAAGTCAGACCTGAGAACTCCACACCCCTGACGAGTCTATTCCACGTAGATTTTTTGTAGAATCATGCACAGAAAATATAGAGCATGTCATGCCCTTTAAAAATGTCTTTAACAAAAAAGCCTACATGCATACAATTTTCAGATCATCTTTCAGCAGACTATGTAAAGCCTAATCTTTGGTGAAAAAAGAAAACAGCAAATAATAAGAAAAAAACTGTACTATTTTGATATACTGATCTATGACTTGAGTGCATCCTCAAAAAAACTTTGAGCAGGAATGGTAATTAAAAAATTTTGATCTAGGCACTGGTCTATAAGACTCCTGTTTGTAATGATTGACACTAGACAATAATGATATGACTTCAGCATTATGAACTTGTATCTACAATAATTGATTAACAATGTTACCATTACCACGATTGATTGTTGTCACATTTTATGTTAACCCTTGTCATGCTGCATAAATTACCTTACTGAATTGCTGTCAAATCAAAGGGCTGAAAGCACTGATAAAACTTGTTGTTCAAAAATCAATATTTTTTAGAAATCAACTTCATAAGCAACTCTGGCAGGAAAAGTACAAGCAGGAGGTATAGACTAAGATCAGCCTGCACATAAGTGCAGTCTGATCTTAGTCTACACCTCCTGCCAAAAACCGGAATATTTCGGGTTCAGCATGACAAGGGTTAATACCTAGGTCACACATTCATTGATGATTCCTTTGGAAGAGCTTGGGTTTACTTGCTCAAAGATGACTAAGGAAATTTAAAATTCTTTAGTACTCTACTATTCTAATACGGATGAACAACGTAGTAGATAGTGTTCTTAGGATCTGTTGCTCTTAAAGCTACTTAAGTTCAGGGAGATAAACTGATTGCTATACTTTGACATGGATTGATATGGAGTGACATAATTTAGAAGTACTATATGAGGGATATGTTACGTTTTTCTACAGCATTAGGATCGGTTAGTACAAGGAATACGGTGTGATACCAGATAAAACTAGTGTTCACAATTATGCATTCTGCACAAAACATCTATAGCTTGCTAACTTTGAAAGTGTTTACTATACTTATTGCTACAGACTAGTATAAGTAGCTTTGGCCACTCTGGCCACCATCTGTGAGTTTGTGACCTCGGCATGACATTTTGTTATGCATACATATTGTCTTATTAAGCAATAAAACTTTTTATGCCCACGCATCAAAAGATTGGGGCATATTTTACCGTTGTGCATCTGTCTGTCCGTCATTTGTCTGTCTGCAAAACTTAACAAAAAAAACATAATATTGCCAGCCTATTCAAGATACAATGCTCTTATTTCGCATGATGATACATCTCCATAATACGCATTTCCTCATGTCAAGGTCATGTGATACGGGCAAGGTCACATACCAAGGTCAAAAGCAAAAAAACCCTCATGGGGGCATTGTGTTTCACAAACACATCTTGTTTAATTATGAAATTATATCCTATCTGTTGTTTAAATCAATGCTGTCTATCAAATGCTATAGTAAGCCAGAATATAGCATTAGGAAATGTTCCTACTTAGGAAATTTAATGATTTGCACAATTTATTCAACTTATTACCACATTACAAACCTTTTAGACTGGTCCAAATTGAAAGAAGTTTCATGCCAAAAACAAATACAAATTCTATCATATTATCATATCATATTATATAAACTGTTTTCTTGGAGGTCATAAAATAACAGGAACATGTTAAATAATTTGTGAAAATATTTCCTCTGCTCAGTACCCCTGAGAGAATCAGAAATGAAAGGAAGGCATGTTTAGGTGTGTCAGCAGATATATAAGAAATTAATTGAATATTTTTTGTTTTCATGGAGGTATAAAATGAAAAAATAATCACACTGTATCAAGCAAAGCAGATTCATAGATAGGTATTATTAGGTTTTTTCATTTCACACCTCCATGAAAACAATTGTCTATTTGTTTCTTATAATTCAATGACATTGAGTGAAAAAAACAAATATTTTACAAATTTGATAATTTTTAAATGGAACTGTTTTTAGCCCAAGCATATAAAATAGGTGCATGCTCAAAATTTGTTCATGGAGGTACGTGTAATATTTTAGGCCAATCATAACGCTGGTTTTTGATAGACTGAAAAAACAATAAAATAATATTCCAGTCAATGTCTTAAGTACCAATGATATTAAATTACAGGGAGGAGGTTGTTGTGGATAAATGCAGCTTTAAAGTCACATCTTCCTACATAGAACTTTCGCTGTATAAAAAAGAAGCTGTAAGATGGGGTGATCTTGAAGCTTTGAAAAGGAGAGGTAAGGAGTGTTTCCATTTTCACATTTGATGGCATAATTGTATGCCCACCTTCAAGGAATTTTGACTGCGGTTACAAGCAACATAAGTTTTCAAAATATTTTGTTAGGGACATAAACAATAAGGGAAACATTGGTGAGGGACTTAAATGCCATAGCTATAGTTTGAATAAACTATAGTTGCGATGACTATGTGGCCAAATATGAATGGAGTTGAAATAGCACTACTGGTTTAAATGAATAATTTGATAGGTCGGCTTAATTAAGTAGCACATTCCCATATAATCCTGTTTTTTTTACGCCCCTTTAAAATGGAGAATCAGAAAACATTAAAGAAATGAAGCCTGGTTATCAGATATATATATCTTTTACAGAAACCACAGCTGCCCCCAAAAGTGACTCTTGGGTACCACTGAGTAATGTTAAAACAGCCACAGAGACCAAAAAGCTCGACAGACAAGTAATGTTTGACGAGATGAAACAAAATATTGAGAGACAAAATTTGTCAGAGAAAGCTGCAGATTCTGGACCAGTGTCGTCTCCAACTGTAGAAGCAGCGCAGGTCAGTTAAAGTTTATAGGCATGCCACATGGCTACCTCATCTAGTTTTTTGGTGTTTTTTTTTTTCTTTTGTAGGTTAAAATCCTGGCATTGCCACTGGTCATGTTGGTATATCCTGGGACAAGATGTTTCATTGCAACAACATATTTTTGGTTATACCAAACACATGGTTAAGGGAACTTGGCCATAATACAACAGAAAGATTGTTCGAAGATATGTTAAGCCTATAAATATGAAATATTCTTCCTTTTAATTTCTTCAGCTAGCATAAAAAGAAAATAAGGTGTTTGGTTAAAATACTTATGCTCTCTGAAAAAATAAGAGGAAGCATTATTATTGCTGCAAAAATTATATTTTCCCTAATTGGCTCAATAGCTCCCTAAAGGAAAACAAAGATATCCAATCATATATGTGTGCTGGTGTAAGCATTGATTTAATATCATTGTGGAAATTTTTACCATTTAATTGTTTACACAATCTTACTGAAAACTTATAAAAGATCTTATCAAAATATATCTGTAGACACCAAGGTCGAGGTCATGTGAAAAGGTAAAGGTCACCTATTGAGTCACATTTCTGAAAATAAGCTCTTTACACTGGCATGATGTTACACAAACACATCTTGTTTAGTTTCTGTGTTTTATAAAACTTAGAAAATGGACCAGAGTCAATCCATCCCAAGCTTTTTGAAACGCTTTTAACAGGGTTTTCCCTCAACTTTCAAAACTGGGGGTCATTTTGCCATACTATGACCCCTTTCAAAGGAGATAAAGAAGGCTGCTAAGAATTTTTGGGGGTCATTCCTAAAAACTGAGGGTCCAAATTCAAAGAAACAGAGGGTCATGGAAAACACTGTGCTTTAGAAACATTGTTATAGAAAAGATTTGAGAGAAGAAGAAATTGCTTCTAACAAACAATTTCTACTTTTCTCACAATGCTTTCTACCTTATATGGTCATTACTTTAACCCATTACCACACAAGCCCTCCTGTTTACGCCCATCAAGTAAAAAGATTTTGAAAACATTGTGGAAAATGAAGAAATTGCTTGTGACAAGCAATTTCTTCATTAACCAAAATGTTTTTCTATTCAAAAAGATGAAAAAAAAAATAAATTCCATTGACTTGAAATTGTCATCTGCAGATTCCTTCAATTTGGACCAGTCTAAAATTTTGTTGTGTGGGAATGGGTTAAGATTAAATTTTACTTTGAATTGGTGTCTGCAACCTCTTGCTCATATGAAATGAAAAAAAAAAATGTTGTTGTCTGTACTTTTCAATGATAATCCAAGTGATGAATGTTTCATAGTTATTTTACAAAGGGCACAAGTATGACTTGACCAATAACAACAAATCTCTCATTTTCATGCTGTCCAAGACTTGCAATGAGATTGACATGGTAGGAAAAGGGAAAAAAGCTCTTGCGACAAGAAATATCTTCTTTCATCATAATGTCTCTTTGAATTTCCTGTGCAACCTCTATTTGGATCAGTTTATAATCTTGTCATCTAGTAATTTGTTAACTTAACAAGGCTTAAACTAGACCTTTAAATTGAAGAGTAATTGACTCCTTGTTAATGAAATTCTAGGGGTCAAAACTAGATTTTAAGGATGTCAAACAAACAAACAAAAGTAGCAAGCAGGTATGAATTTTAGGATCAGCAAACCTTTTCTTACTGATCACTTAGCTGATTCACTAGCATTATTTCTCTTAAAAAGTCATGAATTAACTCTTTGCTGTATAATCACTTGTTTTTATGTCAATGCAATTTGCACTTGAGAAAATATTGCGATCAAAGAAGAAATTGCTTGATACAAGCAATTTCTTCTTTTATCACAATATTTTCTACCACATAGAATGGTTTTGTTTCAAATTGCACTCACTTTTCATTGTCGTCTGCAACATGTGTCGAATTGGGCCAGTCTAAAATTTCGAGAAACAGGAAAGGGTTAAGCAATTTATTTGTATTATGTACAATAGTACATAAAATGCATCACTGAAAATTAGAGGGTACTTAGCTTAAATTATCCTGTTTTTGCTCCTAGAAATTTTTCCAAGGGGGTCATTTTTTTTTTTTAAATTATCCTGTTTTTGACTCTTAGAAATTTCTCTCAAGGGGGTCAAAATTGGATATTTTCAGATTTTTGAGCTTCAAAAACCTTGGATACGAGTCAACAAGGGCCCTGTTTAAATTTCTGACATTTATGTATTAATTTTGAGTCTATTTTTTAGCCCAAACCTACTTGTAAAGTCCAGCCATTGAGCAAGCACCCAGAAATGAAGGAGCAGGTGGTGACCCCCGGATACACGGGGCTTGATAATCTTGGAAACACTTGCTTTATGAATGGTGTGCTACAGTGTCTAGCTAACACAAGAGAATTTAGGGATTTCTTTTTAGGTAAGTTAAAAAAAAATGTCCGAACATTTAAAGAATGACCTGTTTTATGAGTAGTGGCTTCAATGTCTTGAAATACCCGGGCTTTTTAGGTAGATTAGCAAAATAATGAATATATGCTTTTACCATTTTGGAGTACCACACAATAAATCAATGAAAAAAAGATAGGATGTAGTAGGAAAATACAGTATCTCTTCTAATAATAGTGTAAAAAGATTTTTATCTTTAATTTGATGAAAATTTCCTCTTTACATTCATTTTCAATGGTTGTAAAAAGGGAAATAAACCTCAAATTGAGGAACCTTGTGGGTTGCTGAACATTTTTCAGGAATATTAACTTGGCCTTTTTATGTGGCTGGATGTAGAAAGCAGCTAAAAATCGAAACAAGAGACTACCTTCCCGGTAACTTGTTGATGGCAATAGGTGATGGAATATATTTGGATTATAATGATGCTATAATTAGGATGTAAATATGTTTGAAATGAAAATCACTTTCCTTAGATTAACTTGACATATTAGTTTTAACAATTGCAGTTTTGCAATTTTTCCTAGGTTCCAGTTTTATCTGGTTTATAAAACATGATAGCACACATGTTGTATCTGGTGACATTTCATGTTTACTACATGAACTCAGTGGTTGATGTGCTGGGAAACACTACTTCTTAAATTATTCATTAAATTAATCCATTCCAACACAATATATGGTGCTTTTTGATGTCCCCAGGAAATACATTTGGGAAAATGTGTGAAATGAAGAAATTGCTTGAAACAAGGAATGTCTTCACTTTTCACATTGTTTTCTATCCAGAAAGATTAAAAATGAAAAAAAATTATATCATTTAAATTGTTGTCTGCAAATTCCTCCATTTTGGACCTATCAAAAATTTTGCCATCTGGTATCGTATGAAAGAAGGGGTGTTAAATTCCTCTAACTGACTTGTCTGGCTCTGGCTCTTTTGTCAGTAAAGTTACTGTTAAATTTTCTTTGGACATTTGTCTGATGACAAGTGGATCTTGAAGCAGTGAAAAGATCTTTAAACCATTCAGTAGCAACAGAATTTGTCTTGTCAAAATCAAAAGAGGTGAGTTTGAACTAGAATATTACAGTACAATTGTAATGAAAGCTTTAATCCTTGTCCTGCCGAACTACGAAACTTCCTGTTTAGGGCAGGAGATATAGTCTGTGATGAGCTCACACATATGTGCTATCTGATTTCAGTCTACACCAGCTGTCCTTGTGTTTATAAAGTTAATTTTCAAAAGAAATGTTGACCCTCTACATTAAGGCCTTCTATTGCTCTCAGTCCTTTAATTTGCACGTAGTGCTCAAGTGAGCTATTGTGATCGTCTTTTGTCCGGCGTCCGTCCGGCGTCCGTTGTCCTTCGTCCGTCAACAATTTCTTTAAACGACATCTTCTCCTAAACCACTTGGCCAATTTGAACCAAATTTGGCAGAAATGTTCCTTAGGTGGTCCCCTTCAAAAATAGCTAAAAGAATTGAAATCCGTTAAAAACTCTGGTTGCCATGGCAACAAAAGTGAAATTTTAAAATAATCTTTAAAATCTTCTCCTTCTGACCCAGAAGGCGTAGAGCCTTGATATTTTGCATGAAGCATCAGTATATTGACCTCTTTCAAAATAGCTAAAATCATGATCCTGGGGTCCCCAGGGGCAGAGCCCCAGGGGGGTGGGGTTTATATAGAAATTAAGAACGATTTTTTAAATGACATCTCCTCTCAAACCACTGGGCCGATTTGAACCAAATTTGGCAGAGATGTTGCTTAGGTGGTTCCCTTCAAAAATAGCTAAAAGAATTGAAATCCATTAAAAACTCTGGTTGCCATGGCAACAAAAGTGAAATTTTAGAATAATCTTTAAAAATCTTCTCCTTCTGACCCAGAAGGCGTAGAGCCTTGATATTGTGCATGAAGCATCAGTATATTGACCTCTTTCAAAAGAGCTAAAATCATGATCCTCAGGTCCCCAGGGGCGGAGCCCCAAGGGGGTGGGGTTTACAAAGAAATAAAGAACAATTTTTTAAATGACACCTCCTCCCTATTCACAGGGCCAATTTGAACCAAATTTTGCAGAAATGTTCCTTAGGTGGTCCCCTTCAAAAATAGCTAAAAGAATTGAAATCCGTTAAAAACTCTGGTTGCCATGGCAACAAAAGTGAAATTTCAAAATAATCTTTAAGAATCTTCTCCTCCTGACCCAGAAGGCGTACAGCCTTGATATTTTGCATGAAGCATCAGTATATTGACCTTTTACAAAATAGCTAAAATCATGATCCTCGGGTCTCCAGGGGCAGACCCGGGGGGGGGGGGGATAGGCATGAAGCGTAAGTTCACAGACTTCTTTCTTATTTCTGAAATTATAACCCATGGAAAAAGTTTCTGCTTTCAAATCGTGGCCCACTTGTTTCATGATCCTAACCTTAACATGAAATTAGACCGTTGAAAGAAAAAGAGCCTTTATCTCAGGTGAGAGCCCCAGGGCCAACGGCCCTCTTATTTTGCCATTTTGATGAGAAATTTATTCAGCATGACAAGGGTTAAGCGTATATATTCACCCTTGAACAATCAATCCATATATCTATACTTCCCTAAAAAAGAGGCAGTGTTTTAACCTAGCTCAGGCTAGCAATTAAGGGATTGAAGGCCACACCCTCTGAGCTCAGAAGTAAAATAGTTTGTTTTTAACCTAAACATTGTAACTACAACTTGAATAAGCTGTAGTTACGCTATTAAGACACCAAACCAACAAAATTCTTCATAAATGTCAGCTATTGTTAGAGTTAAAGTTCACTTTCAGTCTAAATGAATGATATGAATTTTCAATTTATTCTCTGATTGACCCCTGTGACTGTGGCTCTTGTGACCACAAATCACTTAACAAACACCATAGCACTTGGCCATTGAGGCAGCCAAAAATAAGAGGTTGCAGATCAAATGCCATCACTTTTAACAAAGTTATGCATCAATTAGATATTTTTCTATTTTATTAAACAGATAATGGTTTTCAGAAAGATTTAAACACTGAAAATGTTTTGGGTAGTGGTGGGAAGCTAGCTGTCTCATTTGCTGTGTTAATGCGGGTTTTATGGTCAGGGAAATACAGTTCATATCCTCCTTCTAAACTTAAGGTAAGGCTCTTTTGTCCTCATTTATGAATTTCTAATGACTGTAAGCTCCAACTAATTACCACATGACAGAATTTAAGACTAGAGGAAGTTAAAAGAAATTGAAGACGACAATTTTGAAAAGCAAATTTAAGCTCAAGATTTTTTAAATAGAAGACCAGAGGCTAGATTTATTAAATGTTGTATGATCTATTTTATGAGAAATCTGTAATTGTCATAAAACTTTAGATGAAGTTAGCTGTGTTAGGTATACTCAGTCAGAAGTACCTATGCTCTCAATCCTGGGGTTGTGAATACAAACCCTTGCTCAACCAGCTTTCTTTCCAACAATTGACAAAAGTTATTGCTTCTTGCATCATTTGTTTCTCACCAATTAGTGAATGATAAATGGTGCATGTAAGTGGTATGAACAATCGATTGCTCAGATGGAATGTTGTTGTTCTGGTGTGAGAAACAATAGAAAGCAATTGTCGGATAAAAAAGTGCACCAGCTACACAATTTTACTGAGATACTGTTGAAAATAGCATTAAAGCCAAAAGACTCAACAATTGTGATAATTTATCATAGAAATATTACTTGGAAAATTACACAGAAAAAAATTGGTATATTGTCTTGTAAGAAGACAATTTGATAATTCTATTTCCATATACAGAGCAGCCATCATAGCACTGTTGGTAGCGCATCAGACTCCCAATCTTCAATCATGGGGTGTCCTGGGTTTTAAACCCAGCAGCAGCACATATCTTTTCTGACATTTGTCTCACCAATGGTTGGATAATTGTAAACCTAAGTGGGATAGTAGCTGGGATAGAGGCTAGGAAAGGATGTAACGGTGTTACTGGTGCGAGGCATACCAGGAATCTATTGTCAGGTGCTCTAGCTACGTGATATGACTGAAAAATTGTCAAATGTGCTGTTAAACCCCATTAAAACAAATAAATCCATCTACAAAATTAAAAAGAAATACAATAACGTGATCTGTTATGCAGGGAAAGCTAGGTATACCAGGAATCTATTGTTGGGTGCTCTAGCCACACCGATTTTACTGATTTTTTTTTTTAAATGTGGCATTAAGCCCCATTCAAATAAACAAATCCATATACATAATTAAAAAGTGCTCTCAAAAAGGGCAAATTTCAGGAATTTTTAAAATTCCAAGTTTCAATTTCAGGTAGTTTTCACAAAATCAAGGAATTTTTTTTCAACCTCGACCATACCCCCCCCCCCCCAAAAAAAAATGAAAAAGATGAAATGAAAAAAAATATACATAAAGCCTACAGTAAATTCTTTTCCATCCTTTACTTATAGTCCCTAAATTTTATGTCTCATTGAGTTGAACTAGAGAAAACAATATGGTAAAAGAAGTGTTTCTTGAGAAATTTGTCTCTTATATAAATTTTCCCTTTTCCCACAACATTCCCACCCCTTTAACACTATTATTCTCCAAATTTGGATGGATAAATTTGGTATTTATTATTTGAAAATCTCTCAGGATTTGAAAATGTTTGATTACTAGAATGTCAGAAAACTGACTGTTTGAAACGTTTTGGGTACGAAAAAATCGAGACTGGATTATTCCGAGACCATCTCCGGTCACATCACAGATATCCAAGTGCATACGCCATGAATAACACTTAGGTAAATAAAAGTAACAGTACAAAAAGAAATGAAAGTAATAGCAGAGTTGCATCTTTTAAGGAATTCCCTAATTCGTTTCTGCTAGTTGATGTATATAGACATCATTAAAAAGGGACCGAACTCTAGCAAGATCAATGGAGTAACTTTGATGTTTCTAGGACGGATGTCATGTCAAGTTTCTAAATAGAATCCCCGCATCATAGACGTATTTAGGATGCAAATTTGACGCACCGTTCTGCATCCGCCACAAACTTTACCCAACCGGCTATAATCGAGTACGCTCTAAGTACATCGGTAGTCATGGAGACATTTCGATAAACTCCTTGTTGATTCAATTTTACCCGAGGGTATGGCCAGAATATACATTCTTTTATTTGTTAAACCCTTTATATTGTTACTTCAGAAACGTCCGAGTCATGAAATCAGGACGTTTTCCTAGAATCTTGGAAGTTAATTTACGTCCGGGTCTGATTTTCTGGACTAAATATACGTTGATGTCCGCTTATTGAGAGCACTGTAATAAGATGATCTGTTATGCAGGAAAAGCCACCTAAATGACAAAAAAAATCTGATTTTGGAGATTCTATTCAATTTTAGGAAATTCCAGCTGATTCAAAAATTCAATTATTCAAGCTGAAGTTACAACCTTTACATCGCCAACCAAGGATTTGCCCATTATTTTATGCTCCTGACTACATATTGACAAAATAACATGGTTTATTGCCTCATTCAAACTGCCATGTCAGAGATCAGTGAGAAAGGCCAGCAATCTGCTAACTCCCTCTGTGGACTACTCTTGTTCAGTAGTTTGACCCAATTTCATAATAATGCAAAGATTAACCCATTCCCTCACAATGATGCTTTTAGACGGTCCTTTAGAAAAATAATTAAGAAAACACAGTGTAAAATGAAGAAATTTCTTGAACAAACAATTTCTTCATTTTACACACAGATTCTACCTAGAAAGTTAAAAAAAAAATCTAAAATTTCATAAACTTTAAATTGTTGTGTGAAACTCTTTACAATTTGGACCAGTCTAAAATTTAATTGTGTGGTAATGGGTTGACAGATATTATTCTTTAATTTCAGAATTTGGTTGCTCAAAAAGCTAGTCAGTTTACAGGATTTGCTCAACATGATTCTCAAGAATTTCTGGCATTTCTTCTGGATGGATTACATGAGGTAAAATGAAAGGGGGAAAGTGACATTATGTGGGAATTAATTAATTACTTAAGAGATGAAGAGAATATTTTTTGTTTTCATGGAGGTATGAACCGAAAAACCTAATCACACTGTATGAATACGCGAAGCGGATTCATACATTGTGTTATTAGGTTTTTCGGTTCATACCTCCATGGAAACAAAAAATATTCTCTTCATTTCTTATAATTTAATAGCATCGAGCGAAAAATTCAACAACTTAACAAATTTTGATACCTTTTTGTAGTGAACTATTTTGTGCGGAAGCATTCAAAATGGCTGCGTACTCAAAATTTTGTTCATGGAGGTATGAATTAAATTTTTCTGCCAATCAGATCGCTTGTTTTTTGATAGATGAAACTAACAATTAAATTATAAGTCATTGGCTTTATAATGTCCCTGCCATGTAATTGTAACTGGCATATAGAGTTATCTCTGCTCGTAGGAGTATGTTAGGATGGTTGTGTTTATTGGTGTAGGTGTCAAATTATTGTCCGGAGCATATCTTACATTAAATGATGGATTTCAAAATTACTTGGCCCATTTGTTCCCCTTGAAGAGTTCTAGTGTCACATGTAAAGTAGTGTTGGATACTTCCAAGTTCACGCTTACAGCTGACTGTCATATGACAAGAAATTATTCAGGGTCATCCATGTCTATTACACATTTCTAGTTCACTATTTAATAATTTCAAAAGTTTCCTTGGTGTTCTTTTACACATCATTTGTTGGTTAACCCATTCCCACTCAAGGAAATTTTAAACTGGTCCAAATTGAAAGAAGTTGCCAATGACAAAGTCAAGTTGATGAAATATTAAAAATCTTTGTATTTTGGGGAAGAAAACATTGTGGATCATGAACAAATTGCTTGTTACAAGCTATTTCTACATTTTCTACAATATTTTCCAAAATCCTTTTCTTCATGGGCATCAAAAAGTGTCATTGTGTGGTAATGGGTTAATGTTTTTGACATTATATAATCAGGTTTATGTATGTAAATTTCCAGGATCTTAACAGAATCAAGAAGAAGCCGTATACAGAGACAGTAGAAGATAGAGGTCGACCAGATGAAGTCGTGGCTAATGAGGCCTGGGAAATTCATAAAAAAAGGAATGATTCATTTGTAGTTGATCTTTTCCAGGGTCAATATAAATCTAAACTTGTCTGTCCTGTCTGTGGTAAGGTAAGTATGGAGTAATTATATGCCCGTCGAAGACGGGACGTATTATGGGATCACCCGTGATGTCCGGGCGTCCGGGCGTCCGGTTGTCCGGGCGGTGTCCACTTCTTTGTCCGGGGCATAACTCTGTCACCGTAAGTCTGATTGACTTTAAACTTGGCAGTTATATTCTTCTCATCAATACAGAGTGCAGTGCGCAATAACCATAACTCTACCTGGCTTATTTTTTGAGTTATTGCCCTTTGTTGTTTTTCATACTTGAATCTTGTCCGGAGTATATCTCTGAAAGTATTATAGCTAGGATCATGAAACTTCATGGGTGTATAGATCTCACCAAGGGGGAGTGCAGTGCACAAAACCATAACTCTACCTGGTCTATTTTTTGAGTTATTGCCCTTTGTTGTTTTTCATACTTGAATCTTGTCTGGAGTATATCTCTAAAAGTATAATAGCTAGAATCATGAAATTTCATGGATGGATAAAGCTCACCAAGGGGGAGTGCAGTGTACAAGAACCACAACTCTACCTGACATATTTTTTAGTTATTGCCCTTTGTTGTTTTTCATACTTGAATCTTGTCCAAAGTATATCTCTAAAAGTATTATAGCTAGGATCATGAAACACCATGGGTGTATAGATCTCACCAAGGGGGGGTGCAGTGCACAAGAACCATAACTCTACCTGGCCTATTTTTTGAGTTATTGCCCTTTGTTGTTGTTCATTCTTGAATCTTGTCCGGAGTATATCTCTAAAAGTATAATAGCTAGAATCATGAAATTTCATGGATGGATAGAGCTCACCAAGTGGGAGCGCAGTGTACAAGAACCATAACTCTACCTGGTCTATTTTTTTAGTTATTGCCCTTTGTTGTTTTTCATACTTGAATCTTGTCCGGAGTATATCTCTAAAAGTATAATAGCTAGAATCATGAAATTTCATGGATGGATAGAGCTCACCAAGTGGGAGAGCAGTTTTCAAGAACGATAACTCTACCTAGCATATTTTTTTAGTTATTGCCCTTTGTTGTTTTTCATACTTGAATCTTGTCCGGAGTATATCTCTAAAAGTATAATAGCTAGAATCATGAAATTTTATGGATGGATAGAGCTCACCAAGTGGAAGTGCAGTGTACAAAAACCATAACTCTACCTGGCCTATTTTTTTAGTTATTGCCCTTTGTTGTTTTTCATACTTGAATCTTGTCTGGAGTTTATCTCTAAAAGTATTATAGCTAGGATCATGAAACTTCATGGGTTTATAGATCTCACCAAGGGGGGTTGCAGTGCACAAGAACCATAACTCTACCTAGCCTATTTTTTGAGTTATTGCCCTTTGTTGTTTTTCAGACTTGAATCTTGTCCAGAGTATATCTCTAAAAGTATAATAGCTAGAATCATGAAATTTCATGGATGGATATAGCTCACCAAGTAGGAATGCAGGGCACAAGAACCATAACTCTACCTGGCCTATTTTTTTAGTTATAGCCCTTTGTTGTTTTTCATACTTGAATCTTGTCCGGAATATATCTCTAAAAGTATAATAGCTAGAATCATGAAATTTCATGGATGGATAGAGCTCACCAAGTGGGAGTGCAGTGTGAAGAACCTTAACTCTACCTAGCCTATTTTTTGAGTTATTGCCTTTTGTTGTTTTTCATACTTTGTTTGACAAAAAATATTTATTCAAAATAACCTGTTCTATTCAAATCCCCAGTTAATATTAAACAGTGTGACGGGCGTATCTTGTGACAGTTTGGCACCTTGTTTTTGATATGGTTAACTGCAGAATTGATAAACATTAATTTATGGGTTTTAATGATTCTTCAAATTTAAAAAGAATGTCCATTGTATCTTAATCTGAATGTCAATCAACCTAATATGAGAACAGTACCTGGCTTACTTGTAAATGCACTTGTTTAGTAACAATCAAGGTTTTGTACTCCAGTTCACTTTCCACCTTTGGCAAGGTAACATTTAGCCAACAAAAGCTAAATTTAGATATAACATTAGCATCAGAATTGAAGCTCCAAAACTTCTATATAAATTGATGGATTATCAAATAGCTTGAAAGAATGACTCTCCTGCATGAAACTCCCATTTTTTAAATTTTAGACTTGTCTGATTGAAAGAGATTGCAGACAACAATGAAAGTAGGATGCAAATTGAAATGAAACCATCCCATGTGGTAGAAATTATTGTGGGAAAAGAAGAAATTGCTTGTAACAAGCAATCACTTCTTTTCCACAATGTTTTCTCAAATAAAAAATCACAGGGATATAAAAACCAGGCATTGAACAGAAAAGGATTAACCTCAGGTCTCAAATTCTCCACTCTTTTTCCCTCATCAACTACTGGTTGAATTTGATTCAAACTTCACAGATAGACTTAGTATCAAGAATAGATGTGCATATCCTATTTTGGTTCTGGTTATGGCACTTTGGTGAAATTTCTTTTATTCTGATTATGTCAACCCTTTCTTTATGGATTAGAATCAAACTTCATAGAAATCTTAGATATCAAGCAAGGATGTTGCATGATCTATTTGATTTTGGTTCATATACAGTAAAACCTGTCCTTACGACCACCCCGGAAATACGGGCACCCCGCTATTATGACCGAATTTTTACAGAATGGAATTTTTATACGCCCGTCGAAGACGGGACGTATTATGGGATCACCCGTGATGTCCGGGCGTCCGGTCGTCCGGGCGTCCGGTCGTCCGGGCGTCCGGTTGTCCGGCGGTGTCCACTTCTTTGTCCGGGGCATAACTCTGTCACCGTAGGTCCGATTGACTTTAAACTTGGCAGTTATATTCTTCTCATCAATACGGAGTGCAGTGCGCAATAACCATAACTCTACCTGGCTTATTTTTTGAGTTATTGCCCTTTGTTGTTTTTCATACTTGAATCTTGTCCGGAGTATATCTCTGAAAGTATTATAGCTAGGATCATGAAACTTCATGGGTGTATAGATCTCACCAAGGGTGAGTGCAGTGCACAAGAACCATAACTCTTCCTGGTCTATTTTTTGAGTTATTGCCCTTTGTTGTTTTTCATACTTGAATCTTGTCCGGAGTATATCTCTAAAAGTATAATAGCTAGAATCATGAAATTTCATGGATGGATAGAGCTCACCAAGGGGGAGTGCAGTGTACAAGAACCACAACTCTACCTGGCATATTTTTTGAGTTATTGCCCTTTGTTGTTTTTCATACTTGAATCTTGTCCAAAGTATATCTCTAAAAGTATTATAGCTAGGATCATGAAACACCATGGGTGTATAGATCTCACCAAGGGGGGGTGCAGTGCACAAGAACCATAACTCTACCTGGCCTATTTTTTGAGTTATTGCCCTTTGTTGTTTTTCATTCTTGAATCTTGTCCGGAGTATATCTCTAAAAGTATAATAGCTAGAATCATGAAATTTCATGGATGGATAGAGCTCACCAAGTGGGAGTGCAGTGTACAAGAACCATAACTCTACCTGGCCTATTTTTTTAGTTATTGCCCTTTGTTGTTTTTCAGACTTGAATCTTGTCCGGAGTATATCTCTAAAAGTATAATAGCTAGAATCATGAAATTTCATGGATGGATAGAGCTCACCAAGTGGGAGTGCAGTTTTCAAGAACCATAACTCTACCTAGTATATTTTTTGAGTTATTGCCCTTTGTTGTTTTTCAAACTTTAATCTTGTCCGGAGTATATCTCTAAAAGTATAATAGCTAGAATCATGAAATTTTATGGATGGATAGAGCTCACCAAGTGGAAGTGCAGTGTACAAAAACCATAACTCTACCTGGCCTATTTTTTGAGTTATTGCCCTTTGTTGTTTTTCATACTTGAATCTTGTCTGGAGTTTATCTCTAAAAGTATTATAGCTAGGATCATGAAACTTCATGGGTTTATAGATCTCACCAAGGGGGGTTGCAGTGCACAAGAACCATAACTCTACCTAGCCTATTTTTTGAGTTATTGCCCTTTGTTGTTTTTCAGACTTGAATCTTGTCCAGAGTATATCTCTAAAAGTATAATAGCTAGAATCATGAAATTTCATGGATGGATATAGCTCACCAAGTAGGAATGCAGGGCACAAGAACCATAACTCTACCTGGCCTATTTTTTTAGTTATTGCCCTTTGTTGTTTTTCATACTTGAATCTTGTCCGGAATATATCTCTAAAAGTATAATAGCTAGAATCATGAAATTTCATGGATGGATAGAGCTCACCAAGTGGGAGTGCAGTGTGAAGAACCTTAACTCTACCTAGCCTATTTTTTGAGTTATTGCCTTTTGTTGTTTTTCATACTTTGTTTGACAAAAAATATTTTTTCAAAATAACCTGTTCTATTCAAATCCCCAGTTAATATTAAACAGTGTGACGGGCGTATCTTGTGACAGTTTGGCACCTTGTTTATTCTTTATTTCAATGGTCGCAAATCCCTCTAAAGCGCCCCCCCCCGCTATTCTGAAATACAACCACTTAATTCAGGACCAAGTTTAGCTGAAACACTGTTTAGAACCCCACTAAAACGACCAGTAACTTCACACCTTGATACCGACCACCCGTAATTTCACACCTAACAAGCACGACACTAATTGGGTACGAATGTATTGTCAATACTTTATCGGATTTTTATGCCCCCGCATTGATAAGATCGGGGGCATATTGTTTTACCGGTGTCTGTCTGTCTGCAAAACATAACCTGCCAACTAAACATTTTCCTATAACTTCAACCCTGATTAAGTTACAATGCTAATATTTGGTATGTAGATAGGTCTCAACAAGGCGCAACTGGGGAAGGTCATTTCATCAAAGGCAAGGTCAAAATTTTAACCCTTTACCCATTTCTAAAGAATTCCCGTTTTGGGGCATAGTGTTTCACAAACACATCTTGTTGATTAAGTGATATCGAACCCTAATTATGATAGGAATTATTTCTATTAGATAGATTAATGTGGCCAATCTCTTTTAGAAATTATAGCTTGTATTATTTTTAATTTTTATTTGAATATGTCATACGTTTTGACTGGAATTAAAAAGTCAAAGTGAAAAAGTATCCGAGAAGTCATGATTTGTTTGTTTACGGCGTTCCGACATTTAATTAGCAATTAATTTTTGATTTCAACTTAATTGATGTTAGGTATTTCCATTATAGAAGATATTATATCAACAGTTTGACACTTTGAGCCTGTACTTACGTATGAATAATCTGAGGTCGGACTTATGATTCGTATCAAATTGGGGATGAGAGAAAGTAGAACTTATCAAAGATTGTAAATTTGAAAATGACATAAGATCTTGCTGTAAAACATTTTTTTATAGTTTTATTTTTTGTATGTATGAGTATTAATTTATTCAAATTACGAAGATAAAATAAACATGAATTACTTGACAACAAACGACCAAACCTCGGTATTACGACCACCCCGCTATTACGATCACTTTCAGAAAGTACCGCAAGTGGTCGTATTAGAGGGGTTTTACTTTAGATCTCGCTGTAAAACATGTTTTTATAGTTTTTTTTGTATGTATTAGTATTAATTTATTCAAATTACGAAGATAGAATAAACTTGAATTACTTGACAACAAACGACCAAACCTCAGTATTACGACCACCCCGCTATTACGATCACTTTCAGAAAGTACCGCAAGTGGTCGTATTAGAGGGGTTTTACTTTTGATCTTGCTGTAAAACATGTTTTTATAGTTTTATTTTTTGTATGTATTAGTATTAATTTATTCAAATTACGAAGATAGAATAAACATGAATTACTTGACAACAAACGACCAAACCTCAGTATTACGACCACCCCACTATTACGATATTTTTCAGAAAGTACCGCAAGTTGTCGTATTAGAGGGGTTTTACTTTAGTTTTTACTGGCGTGTAGCCGTTTGATTAAATTCCTTGTACATTCATTTTCTCTCCCAATATTAGAAGGATTTGATTAATACTTTACAGAAAGACCAAGTGTCAATCAAGGTGTAACTATTTTAACTTTATTACTCTTTGTGGATTTAAATAATTAAGTTTGACTTACTGATTTATTACAGTTGTCTATAACCTTTGACCCATTCCTGTATCTATCTCTACCTCTACCAAAGAGACAAAGATTGTTACCGGTCACGTTCATGTGGAAAGACCCATATAAAAAGCCAATCAGGGTAAGTTCAGCTTAAACAATCTTAAATGCAATACAAGGTATCATTCACTATGAAATAAAAGTTGCTTTGATAGAAAATAAACTCTGCATAGCTTTAGACTTATTTGAAATAAAAACAAAAAACACACACACAAATCAAAGTAACTAACAGCTCCATCACAAGTGCATTTTTGATGAAAGAATAATACTTAAAAGATTCTTTGAAGTCAGTCAAATATTTCCTTATCAAAATATATAACCCATAATATTGAACACTGGGATTCTTAGATAGATCAATAATTTGCGGATCAATGGCCTGCTTTATGACCTCCAACATGGCAGTTCAACTGAGGTAGTAATTGACATTATTTTCTAGAATTTGTGGTGAGGGAAATTGAATAAAAGCCTTATCCTTTGCTGGTGACCTTAACATTGTAGCTTCAGCTTAACCCTTTCCCGTTTTTGGAAATTTTAGACTAGTCCAAATTGAAAGAGGTTGTAGATGACAATGACAACTGGATACTATTTGAAATGAAACCATCCTATGTGGTAGAAAATATTGTGGAAAAAGGAGAAATTGCTTGTTACAAGCAATTTCTTCTTTTTCCACAATATTTTCTCAAGTATAAAAACACAGGAACGTAAAATCCCGTATTTGAACGGGAAAGGGTTAAATAAGCTGTAGCTACAATGTCAAAATCACGAGACAAACAAAATATTTGAAATTAAAGTTCACTTTATGTCTAAGTTAATGATTTGATTGGTCTATCGTTTTTTGATTGACAGTAGCAGCCTGTCATTTTCAGTCTGAAAGTGACGCTTAGGTGTCATTATGTGGATATGAAGTGTCTTTACCGACTTGAAAATTTGCTATTTATTGCTAACTGCATAATAATTTCATGTGCAGTGATGTGCCCAGACCAAAATTCTTAGGGGACACAGGTGTCCCCCTACCTTGATTTCAGGGGGACACTTGAAAATTCTAGGGGACACAATAATAACAACATTTTTTCATATTTCCATCAGACTCGAGTAACCATTGGAATTTAACAAGCCAAGATTTTTGGAAAGTTCAATCTCTTTTTTTTTCTTGTCCTGGGGACCGAAGAAGAGGCCGCCTCAGTATCAATGCTTCGGAAGACATGGAGGGCTTGGGATCTGATGACGGGATCAAATCAGCATTTTCTCGTGTTCCTGAAGATTTGTCCTCGTCTGCTAGTCTTCTATTTTTAGGGCTTCCCGACATGAAGTCTGTCAAACAAAGCTGGCGTTTGCCATGTTTACAATTTAACAAAGACTGGTTTAATATCGGAATTTAAAGGCAAACTAAAAATCGATAATTCCGCAGGTCACAGTCTATGTTTTGCAGGTGCGTGTTAGAATAAAACGCTATGAAATCTAACTACAAAAATCAACGTCAGTTTAGAAAAATCGCAATTTTTCGTGAGCGCGCCCGAGATCCCCCACTGGCTTGATTTTTGGGGGACATTGTTGAAAAATATGCGGTATTCCTGCGATCCTGTGGTCTAGGCACAACACTGCATGTGTTCTCATATTTCTACCCAATACCGCATAGTCCAACATTTTGGGGGCCAAAGAGCTATGGAAAAGTGTGAGGAATGGAGAATTTGCTTTTGGCTACAAATTACTCCTTATCTCACCATGTTATCATTTGCAATTTATATTTTCTAACTTAAACTCATTTTGAATTGTGGTTTCAACCTTTTTGAACTTTTGACTAGTCTTAAAAAAAAACTCACAATGGCTTAACCCATTCTCTCACACTCCTGCTCTTTAGTCCTGTTTAGAAAAATGTCTTTCCTGCAATTTATGCATTTCCCACAATATTTTCTTTCCAGCCGGACAAATTTTTTTTTAAATTTCATCAAAATGAATTTGTTGTCTGCAACTTCATTTGGACCAGTCTAAAATAGTGTGTTTGGTAATGGGTTAACCCTTTCCTTTTTTGCAAAATTGTAGACCCGTCTAAATTGAAAGGTTTTGCAGATGAAAAATTAAAGTTGATTTGATTTGAAAATTAACTATTTACTAGTGCAGAAAATATTGTGGAAAAAGAAGAAATTGCTTATTTCAATCAATTTCTTTTTTTTCCACAATGTTTTCTCAATTATAAAATCACAAGGACGTAAAAACCAGGGATTAACCAGGAAAGGGTTAAATTGAAAGTAAAACAGTTCTGTCTACATCTCCACATTTCTTTTTCTACTGTTACAGTACATGTTGAGATTATCAAAAGAGGCAACAGTTGAACAATTAAAAGATGCTCTTCAAAAGAAAACAGGTGTACATCCAGAAAATGTAAGTAATAGGAGAACTTTTTGTATGCGGGTTCTTTTATTTTAAAAGCTTTTTATGCTCTATTAGTCGGTAAATAAAGTGCTCCAACACCTCCAGTTTGAATTATGTGTAGCCCTAATCTCTTCTAGTAGATAAAGTTTTCTATTGTGCTGCATCTTAACCCATTCCCACTCAAGCCCTCCTTTTAACGCCCCTGAAGAAAAAAGCTTTGGAAAACATTGTGGAAAATGAAGAAATTGCTTGTATCAAGCAATTTCTTCATTATCCACAATGTTTCCTATCCAAAAAGACAAAGAAAATTTAAATTCCACCAACTTAAAAATATCATCAGCAGCTTCTTTCAATTCGGACTAGTCTAAAATTTTGTCGAGTTGGAATGGGTTAATGGGCTTGGTGGTAGGGTTTTGGATGAGTAACGAGTAGGGCATAGCAGATCTCAAGCCTAGTTTTTGTGATACATAGGAAGGGTGTAAATGTGCAAACTTTGCAGTGATGTTTTGAGAAATTGTTGAAAACTGATAAACTTGTTTAACTAATTTACAGAATTAAAAGAAATTAATCTTAGTTGTAAGAACTTGTTTTTTGATCAATGTAAAATTAGTTGATTTAACCTGGTACCTGTTAAAACTGCATTTCAAAGCAATGAACAAAATAATTTGATTGCTTGTATGAACCAATTTCTAAAAAAAAAACCCAATGTTTTCTACCCTATTTAAAATTGATTTTTTTAATTTAAGCATGCTTTAAATTGTTGCCTGCCATGTCTCTGAATTCTGACCAGTCCAAAATTTTGATGTCTTATGATTAGTTAAACAAGCTATATTTTTAGTTCAGACAAACATATCAAACATGCTAGTATTTTGTAGATACGAGTTTTTGAAGCCTATAACGGAAGAATCCACAAGATTTTTAAGCGAGGATCAAATCTCAGTAATGTACAGTCTAATGACCTTATTATAGGGTATGTATTATTCATTAGATGGACATCAAAAACACTTGTAACTATAGCTTTTACAAGCCTTTATGACAAGGTTTTGGTCACCTAAAGATGAATTATTCTTTCGTCAGCAAGCTTTTCTATCAAATAGAATCTTGAGATTAGCAACTATTACTAAATATTTCATTACCATATTTGAAAAGTGGAAAAAAAGAAACTATTAGCCAATGTTACAAGTAAAATTTAACATTTTTTAGACTCGATTGTATCAGAGTGCAATGAAACATTACTTAACCCATTACCAGATGACAAACTTTAGACTGGTCCAAATTGAAAGGAGTTGCAGATGACAATTAAAAATTTATGAAATTTTAGAATTTTTTAAACTTTCTGGATAGAAAACTTTGTGCAAAATGAAGAAATTGCTTGTTACAAGCAATTTCTTCATTTTACACAATGTTTTCCCAATTATTTTTCTTGAGGGGTGTCCAAAAGCGTCAATGTTTGGGAATGGGTTAAATCAACACAAATTGTCCTAGAAATGGGGATCGTGACTTTGTAAAGAAAGCAATGCTAGTAGGACATGGAACATTTATTAGCTCGGCTGTTTTCAGAGAAAACCAGAGGTATTGCGATAGCCTTGGTGTCGTCGTCATGTGAAAACTTTGATATTTTGTGATATCTCTGGTTCTACTAAAGCCATTCTCTTGAAACTTTGCATACTTGTTCACTATCAAAAGAGCGACCTATACTATCAAGGGGGATAACTCTAGATGCATTTTGAGCTTTTATTTACTATCCAGCACCCAATTGCCGAGCGTAGGCACCCGTAGGTTATGTTCTTGTTTTGGCTTTTAACATTGAGGGTTTGAATATTTATATAGTACAGTGGAATCCCGTAAATTGCAACTACAATGAGTCAACATTTTGTTTGGGAGATACAGAAGTTGCAAATGAAAGAACTGAATTATTATATACACCTAATGATTTTGCATATTGCTAATTGCTCAAGCAGTGTATTGCTATCGATAGGGTCGAAATTAAAAGGATTCTACAATACAGGCATTTACAATATTTTGGCTATTGTCTATTTGCTGCTATTATTACACAAGTAATTATTACAGATGTGAGGTATTCTCGAAAACGATTGCTGGTGAACCTGTGTTTGAAGTTGCAGTTGTACAGGTAAATTCTTGAGTCAAAGATGTATTTTTATTATTTTAATTTTCTACTTGTCCAGAATTGAGGTGAATAGATATATTTTGAGAAAATATTAATATTATTTAAGAAAATGCTGGAACCCAACATTTTTTTCATTAACAACAATACTTTCTACCCTTCAATATATAAACATTAGGAAAATAAATCTTTGAGATCTATTTTGTACCATTCAAAGACTTGCTCTGGTATTTACTTGACCTTGAAAGATGTACTTGTACACAAGTAGAAAAGCCCATGTGAGGCAAGTCGAGCATGGGAATTCCCCATACAATATTATTTTTGGTTATGAAAAAGATGGATTGTGTGAGATTGGGTTACAACTTATTGAATAAGGTTGTCAGTGCTCCCTCTTATCAAGTGCCCAGGGCAACTGTTGCAAGATGAACTGTATTGTTTACATAGCAATAGTTCTCAAGTCTGAAAATAACAACACAAAATAGTGATAGTGTAACTTGAGCTTAATTGCAAAATTCAATGACATAATTCCAAAGTTCATTGACATAGTTGTGTAAGATATTTCAGTTGTTGAGTTTGTGTTATTTCAGAGAACTTTGATGCCCAACCAATTTCCCACCCGCTGTCACAGCTGTAAAAAACCTTGCCCTGAGGGCTCTAAACTCAAAAGATGTACAAAATGTTATAAAGTTGGATACTGTGATCAGTGAGTATACACAATCGAGAAAGAGAAACAGAAGAATCCTATTAATTGCAACACTTGTTGCAATTAACCAGAAGTTGCTGTTAAAAGGACCTTTTTGTTCTTTAACCCATTCCAACTCAATCCCTCCTTTTTACGCCCCTCAAGAAAAAAGCTTTGGAAAACATTGTGGAAAATGAAGAAATTGCTTGTAACAAGCAATTTCTTCATTATCCACAATGTTTTATATAAAAAAAGATGAAAAAAAACAAAATTCCATTAACTTGAAATTGTTGTCTGCAGCTTCTTTCAATTTGGACCTGTCTAAAATTTTGCTGTGTGGGAATGGGTTAAATCTAATATTTGTGCATAATGCCTGTTGAAATTAAGCAGTGAATTGCTATTATCAGGGTTGCAATTAAGAGGATTCTACTCTATTTAGTTTTTATGGCCTGTAGATGCACTCACCAGCTACCAAAGACAAATAACAGCATTTGAAATAAAAAAAAAAAAGCATTTCTAGAGACATAACTTTTTTTTATTATTCACGATTTATACTTCACATTTAATTTAGTGTTTCATACTATAGATCTTGTTTGAGACAGATAAGCTAACCAATTTCCACACTATAAAGCTTTTTGACGCCCCAAACAAAGACAGCTTTGGAAATATAGTGGAAAATTAAGAAATTATACCCAGGAAGTTGAAAAAATCTATATGTTCATACACTTTTAATTTTTGCTACAACTCCTTTCAATTTGGACCAGTCTAATACTTTGCTGTCTCGTAATGGGTGAAACATTTTGAAATGAAAAAAAAAATTGTGGTCTGGAGAATGCAGTAGAGCACATTTGACCAATTATCTGACAACAAAATTTTAGAACGGTCAAAATTGAAAGTGTATGAAATTTTAGAATTTTAGCTTGGCTGTTTTCTGAGAAAAACATTGCTTTAACCCTTTCCTGGACAATCACGGGATTTTATGTCACTGTGATTTTATACTTGGGAAAACATTGTGGAAAAAGGAGAAATTGCTTGTAACAAGCAATTTCTCCTTTTCCCACAATATTTTCTACCACATAGGATGGTCAGATTTCAAATTGCATGCATTTTCATTGTCGTCTGCAACCTCTTTCAAATTAGACCAGTCTAGAATTTTATAAAACAGGAAAGGGTTAAAGGGGTGGCTAATTTCCATATGTGGTAAAACCTTTAAATATCCTCCTCTCAGAAACCATTTATTGGATTTCAACTAAATTTACATAAATGATTCTTGGGTCAATATTTATTGGATTCCTTCATAGAATTTTAATAGGATGAAAAATATTGCTTTAATGGGAGGGGCTAATTTCCATATATGTTGGAAGCTTTGAAAATCATCTTCTCAGAAACCAGATGATGGATTTCAACCAAATTTCACAGAAATGATCCTTGGCTGACCCTTTATCAGTTTTCTTTAGTGAATTCTGATCAAATGAAAGACATGGCTTTAATGGGTGGGGTTAATTACCATATTTGGTAAAGGCTTTGAAATTCTTTGTCTCGGAAACCAGTTGGGTGGAGTTTAACCAAATTCTTACCAAATTGATTGTTTAGTGACTCTTTATCAAGTTATCAAAAAGAATTTTGATCGTACAAAAAATTGGTTTAAATAGGCAAGGCTTATTACCATATATGGTATATACTGAAAATGGGCTGTTGATGGATTTCAACCAAATTTCACAGGAATGATCCTCAGATGACTGTTTGTCGGATTCCTTCATATGATTTTGCTTTGTTGAAAAGCTTGGCTATTATGGTTGTGGCTTATGTCCATATATGGTATGCAATGAAAGTTTTTAAATTCTGTTACTACTTTTTCATCTTCCCCAGTGAATGAATTATACATAACCTAATTTGAAGTTTGTAAAAACAATGAAAAAGTTGAAATGCTTCTCTAGAACTATTTCAAAGATTTCAGTGACTTAGATTTATTTTCCTTATATCAGTTTATATTGAGTTTATGAAAAATTTGCTGAATCAGTACATTCATACCTGTGGAGCGATACAGGCCCTCAAGCGCCTCTAGTTAGTTTAATGACAGCAGTGATTCGTAATTTGTTATTTGCACAAATCTTATATTTCAGAACCTGTCAGAAGCATAACTGGCATTTCCATAAAACCCAGTGTAAGTTGACCCCAGACCCTGTGGGATCACCATTTATTATCAGTATACCAGAATCCAGGGCCACTTTCTCTAAACTATGCCAGTTGATGGAAGCTTATGCCAGGTACTAAATAGGGCTTCTTGTTTTTGATGAATAAATTGAAATGAATGGTATTAAACCATTACTTCACAATTTCAAATTTTGATGAAGTGGAGAAAAATTGCTGTGGAAAAATGTATTAACCCTTGTCAGGCTGAACCCAGAATATTCCTGTTTTTGCAGGCAGTATAGACAAAGATCAGCCTGAACATAAGTGCAGTCTGATCTTAGTCTACCCCACCTGTTTGTCCCTTTCAAGTGAGATTAGTGTAAGAAATTTCAATTCTAAAAGAAAGATTGACCTACAGTTAGTACTTTCAGCCCTTTGATTTTCATCGAATTTTGAAAGAAGGTTTATATTCAGCATGACAAGGGTTAAGAAGAAATTGGCATTGGATATGTCCAAAATTGTGTAGTCTGTTAATGGCTTAACCCTTGTCCTGCTTACTCCAAAATATTTCTACATTGGCAGGCATCACAGATAAAGATTGCCATGCATATGCCTGTGTTCTGTTCTTGAAGCTTGAACCATTGCAAGACCAGGCTGGTCCACATATGCAAATTTAGACTGGTCCAAATTGAAAGAAGTTGCAGACCATAGTTTTAAGTTAAAGAAATTTTACAAATCTTTTTTGTTCAGGTTAAAAACATTGCGGAAAATGAAGAAATTGCTTTTTGCAAGAAATTTCTTCATTTCCAAAATATTTCCCAGACGTTTTTGTTGAGTTTGTAAAAAAGTAAGTTTGTGTGGGAATGGGTTTATAGAAGTCAATTAACCCATTACCAGACAGCAAAATTGTAGACTGATCCAAATTGAAAGGAGTTGCAGAAAACAATTTAAACTTGATGAAATTTTAGATTTTTCAACTTTCTGGGCAGAAAACATTGTGTACAAACAATTTCTTCATTTTACACAAATTTTTGCCGATTGTTTTTCTTCAAAAGTGTCGCTGTGTGGGAATGGATCAAAGTAAGCCAAAAATTACAAGTATATTTGATTTACAATGTCATACATTGCAGATACTCAGTAGATGTCTTTCAGCCCCCAGTAAAGGTAGAAGCTCCCCCTAAACTAAGCAGCCAACCATCTTCCTCTAGTCTCAGTAATAGTAGCCAATCAAGTGGAAGTTTGAATAGTCTGGATAGCCAATCATCTTTCAGCAGTTCTTGCACTATCACTGCAGAGCAAGACCAAAATATTGAAGATCATGACATGCCCCCTGAGGTTAGAAATGATAATGAAGATATTGCCACGACAACTGAAAGGTCAACAGAAAGGTTAAACTGTGATTCTTGCATTGATGGAGGTCAAGGGCAGAGATCCTCAGGGCAAATGAACACATCTAATAATGAAAGTGAAAATAAAATTGTTTCAGAGTCGGATATTATTTCTATAGATTCGGGTTTTAAGTCTATGTCTGAGGGTCTTTCTAATATTGGAAGTGGGGACTCTGTGTTAGCAGAGGGTGTCACAGAGAAGGAATTTGTGTCCCCAGTTAAACCTGTGATGGGAATACAATCTGGGGATGCAGAGAGGACCACACCAATGTTTTACCTCAAACCTGTCAACAGTGAGGGGGTTGGGCTGACAGGACCAGATGGAGAGAGGCTAGATGATAAAGGTAAAAGTTATTGTCTCTGTCTCTAAGAAACTAGAAAGCTTACATACAAGGAAGATTTCAAAATATCCTTCTTATACCCCCCCTTTTATGAAGTAGAGGGAGGCATATTGGTTTCTCCATGTCTGTCCATCTGTTCATCCTTTCATAGACTTATTTCCTTGCTATAAATGTTGAACCTGTAGACAACCATGAAACTTTGTATATTTGTTTCCAATGACCAATTGTTTTTATGTAACATAGGTCAAAGGTCAATAATGCTATATTAGTAATAAAATGCTGGTGGGGGTAAAGTCCACTTTACAATAATTCTAGTTTTCAGCTCGGCTGTTTTCGGAGAAAAACCGAGGTAATGCTATAGCCTTGGTGTCGTTGTTGTCATCATTGTTGTCGTCGTTGCTGTGCGAAAACTTTGACATTTTGGGATATCTCTGGTTCTGCTGAAGGCATTCACTTGAAACTTGGCACACTTATTCACTATCAAAAGAGCAACCTATACTATCAAGGGGGATAACTCTGGATGCATTTTGTCCACTACCCGGCACCCAACAGCCAAGCATAGGCACCTGTAGGGGTTCTCCTGTTAGTCCCCCCACCATGTAATGGCATATGGTGTTGCCTCTGTACGTGGATTGATGTGTTTGTGACACTATTAATATTTTTTAACTACTTTATGTATTCTATAATGGTCCTTATACCAACAGAAAACTCATATGCTAGATATGGACAATGTGATCAGTTTTGAAAGTAGTGGTCCTCTATGTCCTCTTTGGTAAGCTTTTTATACGCCCGTCTAAGACGGGACGTATTATGGGATCACCTGTGGTGTCCGGGCGTCCAGGCGGTGTCCACTTCTTTGTCCGGAGCATAACTCTGTCATCCTAAGTCCGATTGACTTTAAACTTGGCAGTTATAATCTTCTAATCAATACGGAGTGCAGTGCGCAATAACCATAACTCTACCTGGCCTATTTTTTGAGTTATTGCCCTTTGTTGTTTTTATACTTGAATCTTGTCCGGAGTATATCTCTAAAAGTATAATAGCTAGGATCATGAAACTTCATGGGTGAATAGATCTCACCAAGGGGGAGTGCAGTGTACAAGAACCATAACTCTACCTGGCCTATTTTTTGAGTTATTGCCCTTTGTTGTTTTTCATACTTGAATCTTGTCCGGAGTATATCTCTAAAAGTATAATAGCTAGGATCATGAAACTTCATGGGTGAATAGATCTCACCAAGGGGGAGTGCAGTGCACAAGAACCATAACTCTCCCTGGCCTATTTTTTGAGTTATTGCCCTTTGTTGTTTTTCATACTTGAATCTTGTCTGGAGTATATCTCTAAAAGTTTTATAGCTTGCATCATGAAACTTCATGGGTGTATAGATCTCACCAAGGGGGAGTGCAGTGCACAAGAACCATAATTCTACCTAGCCTATTTTTTGAGTTATTGCCCTTTGTTGTTTTTCATACTTGAATCTTGTCTGGAGTATATCTCTAAAAGTTTTATAGCTTGCATCATGAAACTTCATGGGTGTATAGATCTCACCAAGGGGGAGTGCAGTGTACAAGAACCATAACTCTACCTAGCCTATTTTTTTAGTTATTGTCCTTTGTTGTTTTTCATACTTTGTTTGACAAAAAATATTCATTCAAAATAACCTCAGTTCTATTCAAACCCCCAGCTTATATTAAGCAGTGTGACGGGCGTATCTTGTGACAGTTTGGCACCTTGTTTTAAATGTTATCATGCTGAGCTTTAATTGTTCCTATATTGGAGGGAAATAAAGACAAAGATCACCCTGAACATGCATGTGGTCTTAGTATATATGTACCACCTGTTTGTCCATTTCAAGTTAGAATTGTTTTAATCCCTTCCCAAACATTCATACCTTTTGATACCCCAAACAAAAGAACTCTGGAAAACATTGCGGACGGAAAAAGGAAGAAATTGCTTGTTACAAGCAATTTCTTCATTTTGCACAATGTTTCCTACCTCATAAGATAATTTGTTTTCTTTAAAAAAAACTATCAACTTAAAATTGTGGACTGCAAAATCTTTGAATTTGAACCAGTATATAATGGGTTAAGATGATTATATTGATTTAAAAACATCCCTTTCAGTGCTTTAAACCCTTTAGTTTTGATGCATTTCAAAGAAGGATATTATTCAGCATGATTATTTGGTTCAAAATTTGTAATTAAAATTTTCAATATATCCATTTTTTTCTAAGAAATTTCTTCTCTTTTTTATCTAATATAGGAGATACAGCTCTAGATTTGACTGGAAGGCCTTTCCTATCCGTAGACTGGAAGAACAATGATAAACTTCCTGGTTATGTGCTTGTCCAGTCTAAGGAAATGGTGAGTGAGTTGATGTATCAACACCATCAAGCAAAACATTGACCAATGAAATTATTCATGTAGACCAGAAGAAAGATGTAAACCTCCAACATTTTTATGCCCCTGCATCTATCAATGCGTGGGCCATATTGTTTTACTGATGTCCGTCTGTCTGTCTGCAAAACTTAACCTGCCAACTAAACATTTTCCAATAACTTCAACCCTGATTAAGTTAAAATGCTAATATTTTGCCTCAAGAAGGCGCAACTGGGGAAGGTCATTTCATCAAGGTCAAGGTCAAAATTTTAACCCTTTTCCCTAAAACAAAGAAAAAAATAAAAACAATAAAAATCACCTGTTTCTAAAGAACTCCTGTTTCGGGGGGCAAAGTGTTTCACAAACACATCTTGTTATTTTTCATTTTCATTCATGTATATTTTTTCCAAATTTATAATGTTTCAATATGAAATTTATTTATAGACAAATATCATATGGGGTAGAAACATTTAGAGAAAAGGAGACATAGTGATTGCTTTATTCTACTCATACTTATCAAGCATCTTAAATTGATCTGCAGATTTGTCCTAATTCATTTTGTCAAGTAAACCCTTCCCTGTTTTGCAAAATTTAAGACCAGTCCAAATTGTAAGCTTATGGAGCTGTGCTGACAAAAGAAGGCAGTCAGAAGGGAAAAGAGCACTGGTCAAAATCTAGGAACTCAATTAGAGTTCATGAATCACTCCCTGTTTCGGAAAGTCCATAGTTTTCATCATATTCTGTTCAA
The DNA here is from genome assembly GCA_946902895.1 of Fragum fragum. Classification (NCBI taxonomy): domain Eukaryota; kingdom Metazoa; phylum Mollusca; class Bivalvia; order Cardiida; family Cardiidae; genus Fragum; species Fragum fragum. The sequence continues at coordinate 24,073,989 of OX336371.1, forward strand.
ACTTTCACAGAATTATTGTACCATCATCAGGATCATAGATTTTGAATTTGGGTCTAATCTAATCAGTATCACATGACACGGGGCTTTAGGAAAACTTGTTTTAGATATTGTAGTTACCACAAAATGAAGTCCCCAGATCTCATTGGATTCACTTCAAACTTTCGCAGAACTATTATAACATAATAAGGATAGTTCTTTTTTAAATTAGGTCTGGTCTGTCAAGTACTACGGGAATAGTGGCCTTATGGGAATTTCATTTGAAAGTCCTCATTCACGCAATAAAGTCTACAGCTTTCATCTGATTCTATTAAAATGCTTGGATATCCTAAGGATGGGTTCTTTTTAAAATAAGGAAGGTCAATCCAATATCACGGAAACTGTGGTTTTATGAGAACTGATTGAAATAGCATTGTTTTCACAATAAAGGCCAAAGTTTTAATCAGATACTCTTCAAAGATTCATGGAATAATTTTGGTATCATAAAGATCCTTTGTTTAGGTCTGTTATATAGCACGGGAAAAGGAGCCTTATGATAATATAATTACAAAATCCTTGTAAATGCTATAAAGTGCACAGATTTCATTGGACTCTCTTTAACCCGTCCCCACACTATCCAACCTTTTTATGCCCCCTGGAAAAAAGCTTGGAAAAATATTGTGGAAAATGAAGGAATTGCTTGTCACAAGCAATTCTTCATTGTCAATAATGTTTTTTACACAAAAAAGTTTTACAATTTCACCATCTTGGAATTGTCATGCTCAACATTTTGAATTTGGACCAGTCTAAAATTCTGTTGTGTGGTAACTTGCAAAGGCTGATTTTACCATGGTAAGGATCCTTTTGTAGTATTGGCCCTTTGTGAAATTGGTCATCCCCACCAAGTAACGCGAAAATGGGTATTACAAGGGTTAGTCATTAAGTAACTAGCCTATCCCATGAGATTAGATTGGTAATTGATCTCAAATCATATTTCTATACAAATTTTACAAACAGGGACAAAATTACTTCCATTTCTAAGGATGCCTTTTTAAGCATTTTTCTTGAAGGGCTTCAAAAAGTTGGTTTGTGTGGTAACAAGAGAAATGACTTCAGTTGTAAGAGCACAGTAAAAAACCCATTCAACATTTGTTCTTTCTATTTTATAGGAGAGTGACAATGACAGTAGTATGATGACTGCCTCTTTAGAAGGTAGGTAGATGTTCTAAGCTTTTAGCCAAGTTATCAGCAGTTTGTGATATCATTGACATTCCATTTCCATGCAACAAAATTTTAGACTGGTCCAAATAAAAGAAGGATTCAGACAACAGTTTGAAGTTGATGGAATCTTAAAAACATTTTGGAAAAAAAAATGTTTTCCAAAGCCTTTTTCATGAGGGGTGTAGAATAGGAGGATGGTGTGGGAAAGTGTTAACCAATGGAGTTTCTGGTGCATGTATTTGAAAGTATAGGTGTATAACTAAAAGGTCATCTGGCTGTAATCCTCTCTCTGCAGTTTAAATTAGAAAGAAACACGAATTTGTTAATGCTTTTGTCGCAATTAACCAGAAGTTGCTATCAAAAGGAGCTATTTATTCTTTGAATGAAATGTTTGTACATTAATTTAGTTGCAATTAAGCAGTGAATTGCTTTTATCAGGGTTGCAATTAAGAGGATCCCACGATATCTATTTGATGGAAAGAAATGCTGGCTATGAGTAGATGTTCATGGCTGGTAAATAAAGCAAATCAATGTTTTCTTAGATTTTGTGGGTAGCATTAGAGCACTGATTCTTCAAATTAACCTATTACCACACAATACCCATTTTCACGGGTTGAAGAAATAATGCTTATCAAAAACATTGTTGGAAAAGAAGACAGCCTGTAAAAAGCAATTTCCCCTTTACCCAACTGTTTTCTATCCTATATGGGACCTATTTTCAATTTAAATAGGCTTAGAATTGTCGTCTGCAACATCTTTCAATTTGAACCCATCTAAATTTTGTCATCTGATTGTGGGTTTTTCAAAAGTCTTAAATGGTGAACATTGGAAAGAAGTTAAAAACAAGACACTGAAACTGTTGTTAATCTAAAACTTGATGTTTTGTTGAGCCGAAATTGTGTTTAACATACAAAGAATGTTATGTGGTAAAGCAATATGCAGACAGTAGACTCTGACTATGCGCTGTTCTATTCCAGAAAACACCAATGTAACATTAGACCAATGTCTAGAACTGTTTACAGAACCTGAAGTACTGGCTCCAGAGGAGGCTTGGTAAGCAAGGAGGGGGGTGGGGGCATTCACAAACGATCCTGCTATTTCATGACACTCACAAAATGAGTTTGTGAAAAGAATGCAGAAAATTTAAAAAAAGATTGCCTGTGACAAGCAATTTCTTCATCTTCCACATTTTTGAAAGTCAAGAGAATTTAGGTCACTGAGCTTTGGTCATGGTGACTTATTGCAATCATGTTTTATTGTCGTCAAGCATCGTGCATTAAATTTTTACATTTTTGTCTTCCTCTTAAGAACCCTTGAACGGATTTCAATCAAACTTTGGAGGAAGCATTACCATGGGAAAGCCCCCCCAGATTTGTACTTATCATAGAGTTATCTTCCCTTAGGGCTCCGTATGGGGGCAAAAAATTGTACATACAAAAAATCTTCTTGTCAAGAACTAGCAGTTAGATTGGTTCCACATTTTGTATTAAGAATCTTTAGGGTACAAACTACAAAGTTTGTACAAGAAAAAAAGATCTGTCAAGAAATGGCGGTGCTTGGGGGGGAGTGTGTGGGGGGGACATAATCTTACATAGTAACAACTTTGAAAATCTTTTTCTACTAAACCAAAAGACCTCAGCTCTGATATTTGGAATGTGGCATCATCAAGTAGACATCTAACAAGATTGTAGCCGCCGTCATAGCACAGTTGGTAGCGCAACAGATTTTCAATTTAGAGGTCCCGGGTTCGATCCCTGACGGTGGCACTCATCCTTTCCTACTATTTGTCTCTCACCAATGGGTCGATAATCGTAGACCTATGTGGGATAGCAGCTCGAGGCTAGGAAAGGATGTAATGGTAGTACTGGTGTGAGAAATACCAAGATTCCATTGTTAGGTACTCCAGCCACCGCGATATAACTGAGATTGTTAAAAGTTAAAAGCGGCGTAAAACCCCATTCAAACAAACAAAATCTAACAATATTGTACAAATTACCCCCCCCCCCCCGGGTCAAATTCGGCCCTTCCCCAGACATCACTGGTTTTACATAGGATATATAGTGAAAACTTTAAAAATCTTCTTCTTCCAAACAGGAGGGCCTAGAGTTTGATATTTGGTATGTAGCATTATTTTGTTGACCCTATCAAGATTGTACAAATTATTGCCCAAGGGTCAAAATTAGCCCATCCCCGGAGGTCACAAGTTTAATATATGCTTATAAAGTGAAAACTTTGAAAATCTTCTTCTCTCAAACAGATAAGCCTAGAGCTCTGATATTTAGAATATAGCATCATCTAATTGACCTCTATCAAGATTGTTTAAATTATGGCCCCAAGGTCAAAATTGGCCTATCCCAGGAGGTCACAAGTTGAACATAGGCTTTTATAGTGAAAATTTTGAAAATATCTTTCTCTGAAACAGAATGGCCGAGAGCTTTATTGATGAATCTAGAGTGCGCTATTGGCCCCATAAAATTGTTATGGACTCCATAGGAATTGTAATCCAGGCCCAGAGGCCCACAGGATTTAAATCAGCAAAACCTAGAATACATGAGCTGTTGCAAAGGCTCAATGTCTTGTCTTTAAGATTGATGGATTTTCAATTATCCTAAACTTTGCTAATCATTAATGGTGATCTGTGATGATCGCATTTTGTCTGTCGTCCATTATACTCCTTATTTCTTTCCCTCAATATACTCACGGGAATAATTAGTATATGCTTTATCAATTTATCTATGGTTTTTGTGCTCTTTGGACTCATGCGACTAATAAGGCCCTATGGGCTCGTCTTATTGCTGATAAAAACCTGGTGAATATTCGAAGCTTTGTAGTTGTTATTGTTTTTGTTGTCTTTGTGCAAAAACTTTGACATCATTAAAATCTGGTATTAATGAAAGCATTCATTCGAAAATTTTGTTCTCTATCAAACCATTCCCACACAATCCCACCTTTTTAGGCCCCTTAAGAAAAAAACTGGAAAACATTGTTGAAAATGAAGAAATTGATTGTTACAAGCAATTTCTTTATTATCCATGATGTTTTCTACCATAACATTTGTTAATGTGGGAATGACTTTAAAGGGAAGGGAAAAAAAACTGCTGTCAAGGGAACCAACTCTGCATTTGTTCTTGTTATAATTTTGCCCTTTTCAACTTTTTGTATCCATTATCAAGCACCAAACAACCAAGCATCAGACTCCCGTAGCTTGTTGTCTTGTCTACTCTGGCATTATCTTCAAAATTTTCTGCCATACAGAATCATTGAAAGTTATTGATGAAATCTTCAGGTATTGTCCACAGTGTAAAGAACATAGAGAGGCCACTAAACAGTTATCTACATGGAAATTACCTCACACACTCATTATACAGCTCAAAAGATTCTCATTTAGAAATTTTATTTGGAGAGACAAGATTGACAAAATGGTGGAATTCCCAACCAAGTAAGATGTACATTTTAATTGTTAATCCATGATCAGACAGTATAATTTTACACTGGTCCAAATTGAAAGGAGTTGCGGACATCAATTCAAAGTTTATGAAAATTTAGATTTTCTTTTAATTTCATGGTAGAAAATTGTGTAAAATGAAGATAACTTGTAAGAAGCAATTTCTTCAAATTACACAATGTTTTCCAAATTGTTTTTCTTGTGTGTACTTGTGTTTGAATGGGTTAACTGCACATGTTTTTAGCCTTTAACAGACTACAAAGTTCAAGACAGGTCCAAATTCAAAGTAGTTAGAGATTTTATTTCAAGCGAGAATATCTTTGAATTTTGTGTCAGATTGTGTAAAAATATTGTAGCAAAAGAAGAAAATGCTGGTTTGCCAGCATGTTCAGGTTGTTTTTCACGTTTTCATTAGTTCATTTTCTTCAGCATGTTAAAGTGAAGGATAGTTTGGTAATGGGTAACTCAACAGAATTTTAGACAAATTGAAAGAAGTTGTACACTACATTTTTAACTTGGTGAAATTTAAAAAAATCTTTGTCTTTGGAGTAGGAAACACTATGTACAATGAAGAAATTGCTTGTTACAATTTCCTTCATTTTGAACAGTGTTTTCTTGTGGCCTTTTTCATCAGGGGTGTAAAAAGGAGGGATTATGTGGGAATGGGTTAAGGGGCATAATAAATACTCTGTCTTTTGTCAAGTAAGAAAGCAACTTATTGTTTGTTTTGATTGTTTGTTTTATCTCTCAAACAATAGAATCAAAATTTTCAAGAGGGGCCAAAGAGAAGTGAAACTGGCATTTATTGTTCACAAGACAAGTGGGTGTTAGTCCACATGAATTTCTCCAGAGCATATTTTGTACTTTAATTGCTGGATTTCAAAATAATTGAGCACAATTAATCTCCACTATGAGTAGATGTACCGGTTAAAACAAATTTTCAGATTGGTCAATGTCATGGCTAAAGGTCAAACATTCAAATTGAGCTTATCCAGAACATATATCCTACATCTTTCAATAGATTTCAAAGTAAACTGGCACAATTTTTATCAAATCTTTTGTAAATGTGCCATTTTAAACAACATTTCATATAGCTCCAAGGTTAAGATTAAATATTAGATGGGCTTGAATTGTTGTCCGTGGACTACTTTTTAGATTTGACAATTTTTTAAAAGCATGTCATTTGGCATTAGTGCATGGTGACTCCATGATATTATCAGTATTTTTGGTCTACTGAGATGACTTTGAGTTGTGGAATATTGAGTTGTTAAATATTAAGTTGTGAAAATCGGTAAAATCTGAGCCAAATCTATCAAAAATACCAAGTTTATGATAGTTTCATTGGTGTGCTTGTTATATCATTAAGCAATGATTCACCCAGAAACATCATTAATCTATCAGGAAATCTAGATGATCTATTAGAGAGCCTTTAAGAAAGTAAATAATCACTAATTCAGAAGTTATTTTGAACTAAATATTGTGACTTTTCTAGAAATATTAACACCAAAATCAATGTTTTATTATGCAAGGTTTTGCCTTATTAGTACAATGTACAGTCAAATCTGTGTTAGCGGCCAACTATGCACAGCGGCCAATCTGCCGACAGCGGCCACTCGAGTTCCCCCGGTGCAAATTCCTTCTTTAATTGCACTGTGAATAGCGTGATCTCCTGAAATGCGGCCAGCGGTCACCTTAATTGGTCTTTTGTCAACAGTATATCGCACCTAAACAACGGTCATCTTACAAAACACGCGACTTGATTAGTGGTGTTCGAAAAAATCGATAATTACTACTATAGTAACTGCCGAAGTCGCCTTATCGTAATGTACAAGATATAAACAGCCAACTATCGACTTAATCCCGTGTAGTTGATTAAATGACGTGTAATTAGCCATTAATATTTATTTGGTCAATTTGAGTGATGATTATTGATTAAAGGGTAGGGAATTTTTTGAGTTGTCTAGTCTCTTAAATAAAATGAACTTTAGCATTACAGGTTGTTTACACATTTTTTGGGGTCTTTAAAATAGATGAAAACTTGCTATTGCTGTCAATTCTCCCTATAATGTCGCTCTCTAAACGTAGGTTCCTTTTTCTAGTGGATTGTGTGAAATTTGTTCGCATGCTTGAATCTGGACGTTCTTCTAGGATTATTGTTAGTAAGTTCGGTGTAGGTTGTACGCAGGTTCAAAATGTAGCCAAACGTAAACGAGAAATTCTCGAATATGAAAATGGTGATCCTTCTTCAAAGCGCGTCAAAAAGAATGTCTCATTTGAAAACTTGATGATTTATGTTACAAATAGTTTATGGACACCACATATGGCCAAATGAACGTAATTTGTCCACTATGTTCAAATTTTGTGAGTTTTACATGCCTTCTTACACTTTACTTATAACATGATATTTTCACTCCTGTCACATTTTTTTCTATCTTAAATGGTACAAATTACCTTTTCTTTTTTTAAAAGACACTTAAAATGGAAGCTTAGACCTTCTTAGAAATTGGCGTAGTCTAAAGTTTTGTGTTCTGTTAATGAGCTAACCAAATATGGTATGGCAAAATGGCCGCACTATGGATACTGTGAACAGCAGCCAATCTGTGAACAGCAGCCAATTTGACTCTCTCCCTTGACTGGCTGCTGTACACAGATTCGACTGTATAAGGATTCAAGTTGCTTAAACCTTTCCTGTTCAATTCTTAGTTTTTACACTTGAGTTTTTATACTTGAGAAGACATCATTTCTTCTTTTTCCACATTATTTCCTTCCCTATTAAATTACTATTTTCAAATAAATCAACTTAAAATTTTCATCTGCAAAACTTTTGAATCGGAACAAGTCAAAAATTTTGCAATATAGTAAAGGGGATATAAAAGGACCAGATGACAAAAATAACAGACTTGATAGAATTGAACAATATTCCTAATGAATACATTAGTAAAACTTGCTGTGAAAAATAATTGATTTTTCATCCAGTGGATTATATGGAAAGAGAGAATACTGCTTTAGAATTAAAAAAAAATCTCATTTTCTCATTTGCTTACCATTTATTTTACAACAAATCTGTAGTCTGGTCCAAATTTAAAAAATTAAGACAACAATGTAAATAAGGTTTAGTTGAAAAATGAGCACAGTTTTTCAAGAAAACTCTTGAAGAAATTGTGTATGTCAAGAAATATGTCTTTTCATGAAACACTTGCCAGAAAGTATATCTTTGGTACATCATAATGTTAGATTATGTGGTAATTAACCAATCGTGGCCCTGCCCATTGACTCCAAAGAGGAAGTTTTGCTTCAATTTTAAATAGCTTTATTTTGCAAAATTTATGGCCAGTAGCATGTAACAAAAAATGAAAATGGTTGGTTGGCGACCTGAATGTGGTAACTACACCTTGAATAAGCTGTAGTTATTACGTTTCAGTCACAAAACGAACAAAAAAGCTTCACAAAAATGTTGACCAATGTCAGAGTTCAAAACACTCTTCTGTTCTAAATGAATGATTTCTTGAGACGACTGCTTCTAAAATTGACAGCCGTGATTAGTCTATGGATTGAGTATATCATCATCAGATATTACTGTTTCTTTTTACAGGGGACTGGATTTATCTCATTACTATGTTGGAAGTCGACCAATGAATGAACCACCTCCAGTTTATGATTTATATGGTGTTGTTAATCATCATGGGGGGATTCTGGGAGGGCATTACACTTCATATGTACGGTGTGCTGATCTAGATAACAGTCTGAAAAATGATGTTGGTAAGTGACATAATTCAGTCCCTTCCCAATCCATGCAACATTTTGACATGCTAGGCAATATTGCTAATGAAAAATTATTGTTGGCATTTTATCAACGGTATATTGTGTTCTATCTGTTCTGATAGAACTTCACAGTTCTAGCTATTGTATTTGTAACCTCTACCAGTTGGAAGGTAATGGGGTGAAATATGAGGGGGAAAAGGTAAATACGCTGGAATGAAAAAGGATCTATGATTGCACCAATTTAAGCAGTCTGTGGTCTAGTGTTAGACACATGACTATGGATCAAAGGGCCCAGAGTTCGAATCCCATCCTTGTAATGTTAACTTTTATGATCCCTCCAATAAATGGCCAAATGATATACAGAGTTATCTTTATCTGTTGGCAAATTTTCCCCCTTAATGAGTACTCATGCCATGCCAAAATTGTGTCTGCTCAATTTCTCAGCAACCATTGGACGGATTTGATTCAAATTTCACAGAAAGACTCGGTATAAGTCAGATGTGCATATCCTTTTTTTGGTTATGATCCATTTATTTTTGACTGATTTATGGCCCTTTAATGAAAAAGTCCTTTTTTTGTTACGGCCCTTTTGCGGATAGCACTTGTATATGGACAGGCGCTGTTGGGAAGTATAAGTCTGCTTTGCGACAATTTCTAGTTTAATTTGGACCAGTCTAAAATTTTGTCATCTGGTAATGGGTTGATAGACTTCAAAATAAATGGCATGGTTGCTCACCTTGACAAGTACTAGTAACATGTTAAAAACTTCTTTGGGTACTATGAAGATCAAGATCACAGCAGAAGGTCAAGTGGTAAAATTTACCTTGTCCAGAGCATATCTTCTAAATTTATTGGATTTCAAAATAACTTGGCACAGACGTTCACCTTGAAGAGTAGTGTTATGTTGAAGCTTGTTTGGATACCATAAAGTTTAAGGTCACAGCAAAAGGTCAAGTGGTAAAACTACCTTATCTTGTCCAGAGCTATTCTTCTACTTTTATCAATGGATGTGAAAATAAGCAATTTAGAACAAGGAATTCATTTTTTTCAACAATGATTTTCCAAGCAGTGTACTAAAAGATTTTTAAAGAAAAAAGGTGTATTGTGTGGTAATCATCTTAAGCCATCAACAAAAGCTTATGAAAACACCAAACATACTACCAATGAGCCACCAATCATTGTAACTAATCTGAGCTTTAGTTACAATGTTGAACTTTCTTAATGTTAGCTTTTAGCAAGTAATTATGAAAACTATTTGTAAAGCATATTACAAAGTTGCTTTTTGTATGATATAGAAAAAAGTACTAAAATGCTTGAAATTGTGAAATGCATTTTTGACACAATTTAATATTATTGCAATATTTACAGAAATGCAACCATTCAGATCTAAATTTACTGATCCTTTTATGAGATCCAACCCATTACCACTCACCCTCGAGTTTTGATACACATAACATTTTAGAAAAAGGAGAAAGTACTAATTACGAGTAATTTTTCCTTCTTATCAAATGTTTCCAACTCTAATTTGCTTTTTACCCTAATTAACCCATTCCCATACAACCCCACATTTTTACAGCCCTCAAAAATTAAGGTTGAGAAAACATGGTGGAAAATGAAGAAATTGCTTTAACAACCTGATTCTTCATTATCCGCAATATTTTCTACATCAGGAGACAGAGAATTTTTATCAACTAAAGTTTATTGTCTGCAACTTCCTTGAGTTTTGACCAGTCTAAAAGTTGTTGTTTTGTTAAGGAATGGGTTAATCAGACCTTGAACTGTCTTTTTCATCTTCCTTCAAATTTAAAAAACCTGTCTAGAATTGTATTTGGTTTATTTTTCCTTTTATTTCATGCTTAGGTTGGCGACTTTGTGATGATAGTAGAGTGAGTCCCATCAGCCATGAAAAAAATGTTGTCACTAGAGCGGCATATTTGTTGTTTTATCGTAGAAGAGAGACATTTACCCCACCCCCTTTATCACAACAAATCAAAATGGAGGAAACAGTGCAGACTGGTTATGGGGATATAACCAAGGAAGTTGAAGAAGGGGTAGAATCAAATAAGGAAGAGTATGACAGTCTGGAATCAGGGAAGTTAATAATTGATACAAGAGAGAAAGAGACAGAGTTACCTGACTTGGATGTCTATCAAGAGAAAGGGGAGGTGCTGGATGAAGTGGGTGGGGTTCCATTTATAACTCTGGATGACGATACAGATTTAGGTTATACTGATATGGATTCAGTAGATTGATTGACCCATTACCACCTAATTTCTCTCTTTTTTATCCTTAATCAGGGCCTTCTCTGGACTGAATTCTTTACTTTTCGCCAACAATTTCAACAAATTGAAAAAAATGGAGCCAAATTTTAAGCCATTTTTCTCGCCCAATGTTTCACTTGATAAAAGACTGTTATTTAGACTAATGCCGTAACTCATTTCAACAAAATAAAGCTTTTAGATACCCATAAGAAAAAAACATTGGAAAAGTGGAAAATGAAAATATTGGACAAATTTGGAATCTGTTGTTTTTTCAAAAATTTCTCTTAGAGTTGATAAGAATATCTCTAAAAAAGAAAAATTTATTTTAGAAGCAAAAGTGGCTTTATCATACTGATCCTTGAATGTTCTTATTTTGACAACAACTGTTTCAGGTGTATAGAATAAGAACAGCCTACACAGACATGCAGTCTGATCTTAGTCTACATTACCTGCTTGTTCTGTTAGTGTTGAGGAAATATTTGAACACAAAGGAGATCTAAATTTGACAAAAATTTTGTTGACCTCTTCCATTGATGTCAAGTATTTTTGTTTGATTAGCAACTTAATTGTCATAACTACTGCTAATTCACAGATCGATTGCTGTGCCCACTAACTCCTCTGGCCACCTCCAATGACTCTGACAGGAAGTTCCACAATATTAAACATTGTTATTTTGCAAAATTCAAGGCCAGTTATATGTAACAGAAAGTAAAATAATGGGTTGGCCACTAAACTGTCATAACTGCAGCTTGAATAATAATGATTCATTTAGTTGATTGATTCTTTGATTGACAGCCAAGATTGGTCATTTTGGTTGCCTACAAAAACTTTGCTGATCTTACATTATGCAATCTAAGGTAGATTGATATCTTAGTGGAACTGGCTTCATGGATGCAAATCCCCATACCTACCATGTGAATATGTATTTGTGTGATCTGATTAGTGTGTGGTTAAAGATTATTTCTTCCATACTTAAGGTATACCATAGGCTAATATTTTCACTCTGTCATTACTCAAACTGTTAAACCTTGTCATGCTGAATCCAGAATATTCTGATTTAGGCAGGTGTAGACCAAGATCAGCCTGCACATAAGTGCAGTCTGATCTTGGTCTACACCTCCTGCTTGTACTTTTCCTGCCAGATTTCTTTAAGAAATTGATTTGTAAAAGAAATATTTATTTTTGAACAAGTTCTATCAATGCTTTCAATCCTTTGATTTTACAGCAATTCAGGTAAGGTAATATATACAGCATGACAAGGGTTACTTTTATAAACACTCATTTACAGATTCCTTTTTCTTTGACACAATGTTGTTACATATTGATGAGTCAGCATGAAAGAGTTGTAACTGTCTATAATCAAATAGGCAGTTACAATTGTTATGCCTTGACCCAGAAATATGTGTATCATTCAATGTTTACTTGGCTCAGTGCTAAAGATATTGGACTCGTAATCTAAGAGAAGTTAGAGGCTGTGGGATGAAATCCCAGCTGTGCCGCTGGCTATGTGGTTATGTGCTTTGGCAGGACTTTTCAAAGCTCCAGCCATGTACTGGTGATACCCAGAAGCACATGAACAAGTAAACTTCACCATGATGTAACAAAAAAACTTTCGAAGTGGAATTAACCCTTTCCTGCACTATCCCTTGTTTTTACATTCATGGGATGTTGGACTTGAGAAAACATGGTGGGAAAAGAAGAAATTGCTTGTAATTGCTTCTTTTCCAGCAAAATTATTTAACATGGAGGTCTGTTACTTTTCAAATTGCACTCAATTTTGGCTGTCGTCTGCATTGTTTTCAAAATTTGACAAGTCTAAAAGTTTGAAAAACTGCAAGGGTTAAATCAAAGATGAACAATTTAACCCATTTCCACACAATCCTGCTTTTTTTACACCCCTCAAGATAGAAGCTTTTTTTTCTTAAAAAAAAGTGGATAATGTAGCTATTTCTTCATTGCCCTCCATCCTTTTACCCTAAAAGATGAAGAATTTTAAAATTTTGTTGACTTAAGAAAAATTGTCATCTGCAACTTCTTTCAATTTGGATCAGCCTAAGGTTTTCGTGTTTGGTAACATGTTAATCTCTATTAACTTTTACCTTGGACATGATCTCTCAACTCTTTTTGTGTGTGTGCACTAAACAACCTCTGCTGTTGATGCACAGTGAAATCCCAGGTATTCATCCCTATTTCCTCTATATATTCTACATTCATTTTGATTTGAGTGGATCCTTAGTTTTGAAGAGTTCTTCCTTATTGTGTATCATGGTAAAGGATTTTCCTACATGTGTGTTATGCATTTCAACCAATAAAAAATCTTTTGTGTTCCTTTTGATAGTGTGGTGAAGCCATATGACTGACTGTTGTGATGCCAGCCAGAGATTTCATAATATTTTTTTCATTCCTTCCAGATGCACTGTGCAAGTGGATATTTCCTCAGGCATTTCTTGTCAACCAATTCCTTTCTTCATTTTCTACAATGTTTTCCAAAACTTTTTTATTGATGGGCATAAAAAGGAAGGATTGTGTTGGAATGGGTTAAACCGAGGAAGAAACTAGAAAAGCAGATATCTTTAAATTATACTGAAACATTTTCTAAGAAGTGTAAACCACCTGCAAGCAATGAAAAATTCCATCTTATCGAAAATTCTTAAAAAGTCAAAACCCTTATCTTTATATTCAGAAGCCTTCGGAGATTGCTATTTCTTTAGGTGTTTGAAAGAAAGTGTCTATATAGCAAGTTGAGATTTAAGGCCTTCTAATGTTATACAATATTTGAGATTTTCTTACCTATGTTGATTTGTATAATTTAAGCAGTCAGTACAAAACTATTTTAATCCATTATCCGACAATTTGGCTTTTGGATGCCCCACAAGAAAAAGTGCTTTTGGAAAACATAGTGGGAAATGAAGGAATTGCTTCATTATCATAATGTTTTCTACCCAAAATACAAGAATTTTTGAAATGCCTTCAATTTAAACTATTTAAACTTCTTTGAATATTGACCAGTCTAAAATGTTGTCATTTTTGTAATGCGTTAACCCATTCTCACACACTCCCTCCCTTATGCCCCTGAAGGAAAAAGCTGTGGGAAACATGGGAAACATCAAGCAATTTCTTCATTATCCAAATTTTTTTAATCCAAAATTTAAGAATTACATCAACTTGAAATTGTTGTCTGCAACTTCTTTGAATTTGGACAAGTCTATTTTTTTTGTGGGGGGGGGGGTAAATTGCCTCTAGGTAGATATACTAGTTTTTCACTAACTCTTCATCATCTGCATATTCATGTTTAAATGTGTATATGAATTATTATGTATGTTTTCTTACACTTTGATCAAGACATAAATTGTTACTGAAAATGACAGTTTGCTCCTCTTTACTTTAAACCTAAATTAACCCATTAGCAGAAGCCAAATTTTAGACTGGTGCAAATTGAAAGAAGTTGCAGATGACAATTTAAAGTTATGAAATTCTTAATTTTCAACTTTCTAGTTAAAAGCAATGTGATTAATGAAGAAATTGCTTGTGACAAGCAGTTTCTGTATTTTCCACAACGTTTCGCAATTTTATTTCGTTAGGGGTGTCAAAAAGCGTCACAGTGTGGGTTAACATCATTATGAGGAGCTGATTTGGTCTAGCTGTATTTAGCTGAACTCCAGTATCAGGGGTCCTAGATTTATCTCCCTTTTATCAGTTTATCGATGAGACTTTACTCATCATCACATGATCCTATTGGATTTTGTGAAAAACGTTGTCGATTATCATTAGGGTCTAGCGTTTTTTAAACATCTTAATGACAGTGTCCAAATGTTAATAAAAGAATAAATGGAATTGTAGATACATTATTACCATTTTATCCAAGACATTCCTGTAATGTTTTTCCTTTTTTACTAAAACAACACACTTTGAAAAAGTCAGGATGATATTTGTTTTGGAAAAAAAAAATAGAAATTACTTTTAGTCGGATAAGCGCCTTCAGACTGAAAATAGCCACAATGTTTTCAGTAGCGAGTACATGTACATTTATGTAATTAACCCGTCCCATGTTCCATAGGAATTTTATGCCCCGCATCGAAAGATCGGGGGCATATTGTTTTACCGTTGTCCATCTGTTCGTCTGTCCGTCATTCAGTCTTTCCGTCATTCAGTCTTTCCGTCTGCATGTCTGGCTGAAAAACTTAACCAAAAAACTTAACATTGCCAATTACTACCAGCCTATTCAAGATACAATGCTCATATTTGGCATGATGATACATCTCCATCAAGTTAACAACACTTGTCATAGTTAAGTCCTGTTGCGGGGGACAATGTGTTTCACAAACACATCTTGTTTTTCTTCATATTTTGACGTCCACTTTCCATAAATAAGAAAAATCGGGGTTCACCGTGTTTATGCAATTTTCACCTGACTATACTTGGTAGTTCCGGTTTAAATATGATACCAAGAATGTATTGGAGCTGAGACATGATACTTATGTTTTGAGCTGAATCAGATATTATATACATAGAGAAACATTGTATACTCTTACATGTCACCCCAATAAGAAAATTCCATACCCGTTCTATTTATGGATTCCTCGGGCAACGTCCTAGCAATTCGTTGCCTATTGAATAGCTAGAGCTCCATTGTAACAATCCAGCACTTATTTCGGCAACGAAACGCAAAAGACACAATGTTCGAAGAAACCGAAATATTGCGACGTCAAACGGCACTAGGTAAGAACTACTATAATTTTGCTTTAAAGAAATTCAAACCTCTTTTATTTTTTGCTCTTTTTACCGAGGGCAAGAAAATACAGCGATGACATGTTTCCCGTCCGTCTTTGCGTCTGTCCATTAACTTTATCTTGTTTACACAGAAAAGTGTATAGTTTCCCTCGGATTCTCTTCAAACTTCAAACTAGATGATTGTACTACCATATGGATCGATCCATTCGAAACTTCCTCAGGTCAATCATGTATCACCGGAAAAGGGAACTTATGAAAAATTGATAAGTTCACACTCTCAAACAATAAACATTTTCCTTAGGACTCTCTTTTAACTTGCACAGCATGATTGTACCATCATAAGATTTTTTTCTACATTATGCCAAGTCTTTCAAGTTACACAGGAAAACGGGTCTTGTGAAAAAGGCATTCTTAGACCTTGAATAGATTTCACTCTGCATTCTGTTCATTGACTCTGTGACCTTAGGTTTGACCTTAGACCGAATTTAAAGAAAACTTTAACTTCGTTTAAATTCCTTAATTCTAACACATATCTTTAAGCACTAAATAGTCATGTTTCTTAACCCATTCCAACTCAATCCCTCCTTTTTACGCCCTTCAAGAAAAAAGCTTTGAAAAACATTGTGGAAAATGAAGAAATTGCTTGTATCAAGCAATTTCTTCATTATCCACAATGTTTTCTATCCAAAAAGGTGAAAAAATTTTAAATTCCAACAACTTGAAATTGTCGTCTGCATCTTCTTTCAATTTGGACCAGTCTAAAATTTTGTCAAGTGGGAATGGGTTAAAGAATCTTATTGCGTGTATACCTACTTTGGCCAACATCAGATGCCATTTTTCGTATAATTTTCAATTGGACCGAAGGGTGTGGTATTTGTGCGTATTGCTGGGAAATACCAACTGATTATTAACCCATCATCACGCAATCTCTCCTTTTTACGCCCCCAAGAAAAAAGCTTCGGAAAACATCGTGAAAAATGAAGAAATTGCTTGTATCTAGCAATTTCTCCATTATCCACAATGTTTTCTATCCAAAAAGACGACAAAATTTAAAATTCTACCAACTTGAATTTGTCGTCTATAGCTTCTTTCACTTTGGACAAGTCTAAACTTTAGTCGTGTGGGAATGGGTTAAACAGAATAAAGTATGGCAAGAGGGTTTGGTGTTGAGATTTAAAAGAGGTACCTTACTAATCTAAAGATAGAGCTTTCGTTTCGTTCAACCAAAGATGTTTGAAAGGAATATTTACCTGTCTCTGAAAATTCTAATCTTTTTTAGTCTGCTTTCGATTATATTAAATCGTCATCTTCAACCAAAATTTGGTAAACAGCAGGTATTCATTCTGGTGAAGCAATATTTAAGTTTCGCGTAGGACGTCGATTTTGGTGTCCTAAGTTTGTGACAAAATATGAGAACTTGCTAAATTTCGAGAGTTTGATTGAACCCGATTTGTGTCTTAAAAATTGGCTTTGAAAGGTTGTAAGACAAAAAAACGCCCTAAACATTTTGATGAAACAGGCCTCAAATCAACTTAAATGATTCAAAATGAATTCGATCAGTTCACTTCCGTTCTAAATGAAAGATTTGATTGGTCGATTGATTCTTTGATTGACAGCAGCTATTCGTCATTTTTATCGCGTGTCGGAGAGTTGAATTGTGCCCTCAATGCTGGATGAAATCCGAAATGATAATTTCGACAATGCTGTTTAGTCACTGTTTCAGGTTAGCTTACTGTCCAAAGAGAGTTCACACCAGGTTTATCGGCCCGAGAAGAGTACATTTAGAAAAAGAATCAGTTCACGTGAGACTAAACCACGTTGGAAGTGCTAAATTGGTCGACCTCAGGGCTGACAAGGCGAAATTTGCCATCGCGAAATGATATAAAGTACAACCTGCTAAATTTACCACCTGTAAAGTGCTCCACCTGTCTACGTGAGCCACTTTTAGTGATCCCACTACTATTGGGTCTCAAATGAACCCAACCTGTATATAAGCTCTATTGTAGAGAGAACTGACCAATCGTGACTGTCAATCAAATAGTCGACCAGTGAAAACATTCATTTAGAACAGAAGTGTGTTTCTAGCCCAAACATTGGCCGCCATTCATATTAAGCTTTTATGTTGATTTGGCGAATTGAACGTCGTAAATACTGCTTATTCAAGTATGCCAGTATGGTAGCGTACATTCCACTGAAACAGAAACTTTTCGAACCTGATCAGTCTGTTTAACTCAGCGTGTGCAGTTCCAGAAGGTGCTTGGCGGGTCTCGTTTGTTTTGCGGAGTTGACATATGACCCCTTTTTGTTTGGGTCTGTGGTTTTAAACGTGATGTTTGTTGTTTCATAATAATTGTCTTTTAACAATTATACAACATTTCTTTGTGTCCATTTGAAAGTTCTGTTATAGTTTCTTGACCTTAGTCCTAGTTTCTAGACCATTTAAATTCTTCTAAGACTTGATAATCAGCCAAAATATTTGTGAATTTTCAAAACAATCGCCACTAGTTAAAATGTCGAAACGGATCATAATTTTATTTTTTATGAATGTATGGGCAGTAAAGTTCGGAGTGGGAAGTTTGTTCGATCCTCATTTGTTTCCAAAAGATGGACCATTTTTCGAAGGATGGTATTTGAGAATCACGGACTTCGAAAACAAGGATAGCTTAGGATTTCTGTTTGGGAGCGTTCTTCCTGAAAAGACTTCAAATGGTTCAGCGCCGCCGATAATAGTGTCAATTTTACGAAGAAAATGTTCTAAACCAAATGAGCTGTGTAAATTGTATTCGGTCGATCAAGCCTTCGCACTGGAACAGTTAAATATAACCATTAACGGATCGAAATCTGTTACAGCAGATCCCGATCGACAGTCTCCGCCATATTTTCGATGGGAGGTGAGTAATCAGAAAAGTGGCTGCTATTTTGAACAAGTTGGAAATAACACAAATTGGAATCTAAGAATTGGCGATTTGTTGCTGAGGGGACAAGCTGATAGCCCATACTTTTGGGACTTGGGCGGCCAGGGACCAGAAGGTTCTCTCGGATATTTTCCGTTACCTTTACACTGGTTCGTTTATAGTTCAAGATCTCGTCTGGTTCATTACGACATTCAAAACGTCACTTCCGGTGAAACTCTCAGAAGCAGTAATGGCGTTGTACATATGGAGAAAAATTGGGGTAAATCATTTCCTCGAAGTTGGATTTGGTCTGAAGGCGTTGATCCTTTATCTAATGCTTCTTTTGCGCTTTCGGGTGGACTTGTAGATTTTACTCTGATAACGATTCCTGGATATCTAATTGGCTACAGAAATCCATCGACTGGGGTGAATCTGAGTTTTAAACCAGTTACCAGTACTACCGACGCAAAAATCGATGGCTGTAGAGGGACGGTTAATATAACCGTTACCACTCCCTCACATCGAGTCACCATCGATTTATACGGCAGGACAGACACATTCAGTTCGTGTCTGTTTGGACCGGAAGCGCAGGGATTTCGTCCAGTTTGTGTAGAATCATATGACTCTACAGCGATCTTCGCTGTGTACACTCGCAAATCATTTCTGTTGGCAGAATACGAGCTCATCGAAACTAAAACGTTTACTAATATAGCATTAGAGTTTGGAGGACTAAATGTGTGTAACAATACTTGTTCGTCTGTATGAACAATGTAAGCTGCTGTTTTTATCAAATAAATTTTCATGATGTAATTCAAATACACGTACTTTGTGCGAATAAAAAGTTCTCCATTGATGATCGTGCGCACATTGGCTGAACAGTTTGACAGAGTGTGAACAGCAAGTCTGATGAAAATGTACTATGAGCGCAAATACTGATACACGTACAGTCTTTGTTGCATAAGCGATCACCTCTAATAAGCCACCACTTTTATTAAGCGACCATAATATAAAGTTCCCTTTACCAAAGGGGTAAGCTTTTGAAAAATCAAAGAATTGTCTGAAATATTCCATAACTGAATCCTATTTTATTTGAACTTATCAGAAGTGTCTCAATAAAGCGATTCTAATAAGTTCAAGCAACATGGGATTGAGAGAAAATTCTGAAAAAATAATATGTATGCAAGCAAGTCTATTAATCATAATCATGTCACAAAATATTCTCTTCACCTGCCTTGGAAAAAATTCTTTGATTTATGTATTGGTGTCAAAATTCATTTTTAACGTTATTGGATTCAGAATCCAGTTAACGAATAAATTTACCTCAGTTCATTTATTACTTATTTGAATATTATTATTATTATTTTTTTTTTTAATTTTTTTTTTCAAACAAGCGAAAAACGAACATGAATATAATCCATTCCAAATGCATGTACATCGGAATTTTTTTAGAATGTTAGAATGATCGTACAAGCTATCGCATTCATCGCAGCTGATACATGTCGAATGAGCAGTCTACGAAATATTTCGGTCCTGATCAGACAGCCTGCTCATCCCGACTTAACAGTTTTACACGGACGAGATGGTCCTTTTCTTGGTCACGTGATCAATCTACTCTTGAAACAAATAAACGCGTGATTATTTAAGAGATGAAGAGAATGTTTTTTGTTTTCGTGGAGGGATGTATCGAAAAAACTAATCACACTGTATGAATACGCGAAGCGGATTCATACATAAGTGTGATTATGTTCTTCAGTTCATACCTCCATGAAACAAAAAATATTCTCTTCATTTCTTATAATTTAATAGCATCGAGCGAAAAGAAAAAAAAATACAAATTTTGATTATTTTTTCAATGGGACTATTTTGTACGGAATCATACAAAATTACTGCGTACTCAAATTTTGTTCATGGAGTTATGACGACCAATCAGAACGCCCGTTTTTGATAGACGAAACTGAAAATTAAATTATTTCCACATAAACTTTGTTTCGATATAGTTTACATCACGTGTATCAACCGATTACTTTTGTTAAGTTCGTGATCTTACTAACCTCTCGACCTCTTTTGATAAAGCGAATTATCTTTCATAAGTAAATACAAGTGTATGTGTATACAGTACAGTATTCATGATTCATATGTAACAAGCAATTTCTTCTTTCTCCACAATATTTTCTACCCCACTGAATGGTTATTTTTCCAATTAAATCCACTTTAAATTTTGGTCTGCAAAACCTTTTAATTTGGACCGGTAAATAAATCTGTAAAACAGGTCAGGGTTAAGGCAAGCATGAATAACGAGTCAAACGAGCCTGGAAAGTGCGAATTGACGGAACGCTGATCCCGCCCACCGAATCCGCTGGCCACGCCCACATACTCAAACAGGAAGTTTTAGTTCGATATTAAGCAGCGTTATTTTGCTAAACGTATTGCCAGTGCCATGTAACAAAAACGTGTAACAGAATCGTTGGTTAGCGACCTAAACATCGTAACTACAGCTTGAATAAGCTCTCGTTGCCACGTTTAAGTCGCCAAACCGACAAAAATGCTTCACATAAATGTCGATCAATGTTGAAGTTCAAAGTTCATTTCCTGTCCAAATGAATGATTTAATTGGTCGATCGATTCTTTGATTGCGATTGATCGATTCAGTACACTCCGAAACATTTGACATCAACAGATTTGTTGAATGAAGAATGGTCAGCCGCCATAACTGCACATGTACATTTATCTTTTGAAAAACTCATCTGAGAGACCCATACTTGTTCCTATTTCTTTTTAAGATGCATATATTTTTAATGGAATTTCCTTATTCGACTATCCTTCCGAACTTTGACCCTACTTAATAATCTCGTGATTTTGGTCACGTGTGTCTTACGACGATACCAACATATCGGTGAGGGGAGATCAGAATGTCGTAACTACAGTTTTAACAAAGATGAAGTAACGACATTTTCGTCTACCATCGACAATGTAGCACTTACACAAAAATAATAACTTCCGTAGCTTACCAGTAAACCGACAGATTCGGGTCAGATATTGAAATATTGGGAAAATGTCAAGATTGTTATTGTTGGTATTTTCTATACACGTGTGGGCGTTCTCGTTCTGCGAGGGAAGTTTATTCGATCCTCACTTGTTTCCAAAAGATGGGCCGTTCTTCGAAGGATGGTACATGCGCATCACGGACTTTGAGAACAAAGATAGTTTGGGATTTCTATTTGGGAGCGTTCTGTCAGAAAATACTACTAACGATACGGCACCGCCGATCATTGTGTCGATTTTACGAAGAAAGTGTTCTAAAGGTAGCGGCCTTTGCAAATTGTATTCAACAGATGAGGCATTCAAGCTAGAACAGTTGAGTATCACTGTAAATGGATCGAAGCCAGTTACCAAAAATCCAGACAGAACAACGCCACCATATTTCCGATGGAATGTAATTGGTCAGAAAGGTGGCGGCTATTTTGAACAAATTGGAAATACAACAAATTGGAATGTCAAAATTGGCGATATATTGCTCAGAGGACAAGCTGATAGTCCATCTGTTTGGGACTCCTGCGGTTTAGGACCAGAGGGCTGGCTGGGGTATTTTCCATTGCCGTTGCACTGGTTCGTTTTCAGTTTGAGATCCCGTCTTATTCATTACGACATTCAAAACGTCACTTCCGGAGAAACTTACAGAAGTAGTAATGGCGTCGTACATCTTGAGAAAAATTGGGGTAAATCATTTCCCCGAAGTTGGATTTGGTCTGAGGGCGTTGATCCTTTATCTAACGCTTCCTTTGCACTTTCAGGCGGACTTGTAGATTTTACTTTAGTAACGATTCCTGGATATTTGATTGGTTATAGAAATCCATCGACCGGAGTGAACCTGAGTTTTAGACCAATTACTAGTGCAATTGATGCAAAAATCGATGGCTGTAAGGGGGAGGCGAATATGACAGTCACAACTTTCTCTTATCGCGTTACTATCGATTTATTTGGCAGGACAGAAACATTTAGTTCGTGCTTACTTGGACCGGAAGCTCAGGGATTCCGCCGAGCATGCGTAGAATCTTATGACTCTACTGCAGTGTTCTCTGTGTACACTCGCAAATCATTTCTTTCTGCAGAATATGTATTTATGGAGTCTAAAACCTTCACCAGTATTGCTTTAGAATTTGGAGGGTTGAATGTGTGTAACAATACATGTGCATCTCTATAAGATTAGTTCACAATGGATATTGCTGAACTGAAAAACAAGCAGAGTAGCAATCAGCATTTGAGAAGCTAAGATTATGGCTGGCGTAATGGCTGGCGTAATAGTTTGTCTTCTAACCCATTACCACACAATCACACAACTTAACCTACTCTAGAAAACAGCTTTAGAAAACATTGTCGAAAATGAAGAAATTGCTTCTAACGGCGGCATCAGTATAATATAAAATGAATTCTGCAACCTCTGTGACTTTGAAATCATTCTCAAATCTTGTCGTCGTGTAATGAGCTTAATAATAAAAACAATAAGTTTTTAATCGAGAAATATTTTAGTAAAAGACATTTTTTTCATTTAGAATTTCAACGGCCAGATTGCGGTTTTATTGAGATACGGTTTTGTATGGCGTTTTTCGTGTTTCGATATTTGAGCGTCATTAACTGAATTAGGAATACACAACTATAGATTTTATATAAACGATGTATTTCGAGTGAAGTATATGCATTTTCATTTTTTCCATAAAATTGAGTGGTCAAATAACAATCTATTTTGGAATTTTGCTCTTCTGCGACCAAATTATAACATCTTTTTTCGTCAAAATGTTTTGAACGATTTCCACAATGACATAGAAACGTAATAACAAAGTAACAATTTTTACTTTGTTATGCCAACTAATCTCTTTACTCGGAGCAATAATTTAGTTATCTTCTGTAGCAATAGAATCGACTAATCACGGCTGTCACAACTAACTAATCAGTCGACTACTCAAATCAACCATTCACAGCGGGAGTGAATTTTGAACTCCGATATTGCCCGGCATCTATGTGATTTTTTTGTTGGTTAAGTATTTTAAACATGGTAACTATACAGCTTATTTAACCCATTCCAACTCAAGCCCTCCTTTTTACGCCCCACAAGAAAAGAGCTTTGGAAAACATTGTGGACAATGAAGAAATTGCTTGTATCAAGCAATTTCTTCATTATCCACAATGTTTTCTATCCAAAAAGACGAAAAAAAATTCAAAATTCCATCAACTTGAAATTGTCGTCTGCAGCTTCCTTCAAATTGGACCAGTCTAAAATTTTGCTGTGTTGGAATGGAATAAGCTTTAGCTACGACGTTTTGGTCGCTATACAACTATATTTTACTTTTTTGTTACATGTTGCTGGCTATAATCTCTGCCGTTTCATATTTGATTAGACCTTGCCCGAGGTCAATAGGCGTGGTCAACGAGCCGTCAATTGATAGGGGGACAAGGTATACAGCTGGGAACGTTTCGCTGTAGAAACTACTTTGAGGGTGACGTACACGTATAAATCATTCAGATTGTAATTGATTTGATTGGTAAACCGATTCGATAACCAGTTACCAGACGATAAAATTCAAGACTAGTCCAAACTGAAAGAAGTTGCAGTCATCACCTAAACCCTTTCCCGCACAATCCCTCCTTTGTACGCCCCTCAAGATAAAGGCTTTTGAAAAAAAATGTTGAAAATGAAGTAATTGATTGTATCAAGCAATGTCTTCATTATCTACAATGTTTTCTGTGCAAAAGACAAAAAAAATTGAAATTCCATCAACTGGAAATTGTTGTCTGCATCTTATTTCAATTTGGACCAGTTTTAAACTTTATTGTGTTCGAATGGTTTAAGTATATTGATATTGCAAAATTGGAGCAATAAAGGATAGAAAATGGTGTTACACAGGAAGAAATTGTGAAAATCTAACACGTTAAAGTGCGGGATTTGTTGGTAGCTGGCTTACACATTCCCACTCAAAGACGCTTTTTGACGAGCCCAAGAAAAATCAATTGTGAAAACGTCTAAAATTCTTCATTTTTCTCAATGTTTTCTACAATGAAAGTTAAAAAGATTTCGGATTTCATAAACTTTAATTGTCGTCTGCAAGTCCTTTCATTTAAGACCAGTTTAATATTTTGCCGACTGGTAATGCATCAATTTAACATTAAAGGCCTTTAATTTGCGTGAATTTAAACAGGAGGAGTTTTTATACTGGAGGATGCAGTTTTCCAAACCGTTTGACTGGAATGATTTCTCCTTGTGTGAGCTAGCGCGTATGTGCGTGCTTGTGTTTGTGTGTCCGAGCGCATACGTGTATTTTATATGTAGTTAGTTTCGTGTTAATGAACAGAAGTCTGCAGATTTGTATGTTTTTAATTTTACACCACTTTGAACAATCTTTCATGTATATCTCAGCGAGGTTAGCTTATTTATGGGCTTCCTGAGTATCACCAGTCCTAGGCTGGGACTCTGAAATGTCTTGCCCAAAGACTTACCCACGTGACCAGTGGCGCGGCTTGAATTCTAACTTATAAGAACCAAACGCTTTGATAAAGTACCTCAATACCATTGCTTATAGGTTTATAAAATTAATCAGATTAAGAAATCGTTTCTAATCTGAATGATAATAATACCTTCATTTAACGAAGGTTACTTATTAAGACATCATCACATGTATTCAAACAACAGCATAATGATTAACTTATTTACAACAAGGCCTTCGAGAAAAGAAACAACAAGCAACAACAACAACAAAAGTGACAAAATAGTCACACACAAACAACACATGCGCTCATACGTAAATTGATTACGTACATGATATATTTTTGGACATACATATTGATTAAACTGTAGAAATAATGCAATAAGCTTCTATATAGTTATAATGAAAAGTCGTTTACAGACATTAAATATTTCTTTAGATTCCTCTTGAAACATTTGATATTTTTAATCTGTCTTAAATGTAATGGGATCGAATTCCAATATTTCATTCCTGTAAAAGAGAAAGATTTTTTCACATATTCAGTATTTGGCGAGCAATGGTGATAAATTTCATTGTTTGTTTCGGATCTTAGGGCATAACGCTGATTCTTACTTAAATTTTAAAGATTTGACATGTAAGGTGGAGTCAAACAAAACTATCGAAACGGTAAAATAAACGCATCGAGCTTTGAATGTTAACCATTTTAATACAGAAAGAAATTCTCTTGTGTCGGATCTCCTGCGTTTGTTTAATATAATCCGAGCCGCCCTCTTTTTAATTTTTCTATTCTATTTACAGTTGCAGACGTGCAATAACTCCATATTATACAACCGTTATCAAAACATGGCATTATATATGAACTGTAAAAGATTTGCCGCATTTCAGGGATTAAAAAGTAGTTAATCCTTTTTAGCAAATGTAATATAGAAGACAATTTTGCAAATGTTTTATCAATATGAATTTTCCAAGCAGGGTAATGTCAATATAAATGCCCAAAAGTTTCTGAGAAGATACATTTTCTTGTTGACTATATACCAATAATCTTTAAATCTAGTTTTTGAACTTGTGTAAGTTTTTTTTGTTGTTACAATTAACACGAATATCTAATACTGATAGAATGTATTGTTGTTTACTATTTTTACAAAGTAATTTTTCTTTCGTCAAAATGCCCCTGTACGAATTCCAAACTTCTCTCACTTAAAGTCGACACACCCTCTTTCCATTTGTTTAACAAATTTATCACAAATTCTCTGTCCTTGGGCGAGTATCTGTCCATGTACTTCAATTCCATATCCAACCATTTAGTCAGTGAGAACTCGAAGTCCCCTCCTAGTTGCCTTTCACCTCTACACGCTAACATATCAATTAAACTTTCTATAAGGTAATCGTCCGCATTGTCAACACCAAGTTCTACCAATCCTTTTGTTTTATCGATTGCTTTGCCTTCAACAGATACCGGAAAGAAATATTCAGGGTGATGCGGGTTGACAGAAAGATGGTGCTTCAGAGAAATCTGCCACTCTACTTCAGCGTCGGCTTTTTCATCCGGTTCGAACTTAGCACCTCCAAACTTAGCAGCATAACCTAAAACCTCATGATGTGTGAACTTACTAAGGTCATGAATGCGGATAAGTTCTCCAACTTTAGTTGGCAAGTCCACGCCGATTTTGATGAGAAATTTGTAGGTTTTCTTCAGCCATCCCCGGTGAGATGTTGCGGTCTTTAAGTGTGTCATCGCTTGTAGCTGTATTAACTTT
This sequence comes from Fragum fragum, assembly GCA_946902895.1. Classification (NCBI taxonomy): domain Eukaryota; kingdom Metazoa; phylum Mollusca; class Bivalvia; order Cardiida; family Cardiidae; genus Fragum; species Fragum fragum. The sequence goes on from OX336371.1 coordinate 24,100,512, forward strand.
TCATAAACTTCTTTTATCTTATTATCCTGATTGTATTCGTCCAGCTTTCCAGAACCGTTCTCTATCTCATTAACTTCTTTTAAAAGCTTATTTTCCCATTCAGCTGATGGCGCTCCTGTTCCGATCTTTCCATCTAGCCAATCAGATATCAGGTTACTAAGCGCTGTTTTATAGACAAAATATTCGGCGTGTAGAAGTGGCACGGTTTGCCTTTTGGTGAATTTTGTGCCATTAATCGGTGATAAAATTAGAGCCTGAAAGAGAGAGAATATAGCATTAAAACTGGTATCTCGATATTCAATTTAAGGTTTAGTTTCATACCTCCACGAAAACAAAAAATATTCTATTCGTTTCTAATCATATAATCCCATAAAGTTAAAAAAGCATTTTTTTTACAAATTTGATACATTTTTTATGGAACTATTTTGTGCACAAGCACAAAAATTAGCCGAGCGCTCAAAATTTTGTTCATGAAGGTATGCTTTTTTCCCGACAAACCAAAACGCTCGTTTTTGATAGACCAAAATCAAAATAAATTATATAATAGTAAAAAATATAGCTTTTGTTGCTCATTAAGTGGAAGATTTATCGATCTAACAAATAAAGCAAACGATTATTGCAAAACAAAATCGCGAGAGGATATATTAAATCTGACACACATGACATCGGAAATTTGATAACGATATTCGCGTATCGTACCCTGTAACGTTATAAGAAAGCGGTGTCTTATCATGCGGCCAAAAACACTGAGTTCACCATTACTTTGATAACTTCACTAGCCATTTGTTAAAAGTTTAAAGTGATAATTTATCAGGAAATGTCTATAGACATAATTCAAAGAAAAACAATAAAGAAATTTCATTCTTCTAACTGTAGACATGCACCTGAAGAATTGGAATTTGGAAACAGTTTTATTATGAAAAGATAAAGAAGAGAAGTTGACAGCTCTTGGCAAATTACTATCTAGGGCGCTTGTTATCTAAGGGTATCGAAAGGGTAGTATTCGGTACATATCCGTGTACATAGCTTTGCAAAGTGTGAGTTTACGGGGTAGTTTTTGTTTGGTTGGTTTATTTTTTTAAATAAACAAATAAATGCCGAAAACATGGGTATAACATTATCGAGAAAATATAGATTTTATAAAGGTACGACGAAACTATGCGTTTAATCAACCCATCATAGGGCGACATAGATGAGACAGCTCTAATCAATATCTCCTTTTTCTCACGACTGTGGTAGTGGATTCTATCTCATTCTTCAAAGACCTTGAGATATTTGACAGGAAAACAAGTGAAACCGTTTGGTTTGTTACTCATATTCGTGTGTATATTACAAATCGATGATTCAGCGCGAAACAGTTGAAAATGCCTATAAACATAGCAGTTACAACTATTTCGCGCTGAACCATCCATATGTATTATGTATTACTGAAACACTCGAAAGATTCACAACTTCCTTTTACTCACTCGAGGCGATCCAGTTATATGCATTACTAAACGAACTTTATGTAGCTGGTTTAAACCTTTTTATTTTACATCGTTTTGGAAACAAGTTTTAACAGCTTAGGCAATCCCTCTCGATTCTGGTTCCTGGAGAATACGCCAGTACTCGCGCCGAATGTTTGAATCAAGATCGATAGCCACTCCTGGGAAAAGAACTTGGGAACCGTTTGATGACAGAGCCCCATGGGCTCGCACTAACTACAATTAAACATAGAGGGGAGAAGGGAAAAGGGTGTTGTGACAAAGCTAGCCCACTTGAGATGTATATCTACCATATATTAACAGAGATTCCTTCTTCAAATTAAGAATTTTAAGATTTCCTTATAGTTATAATTGGCCGAGATATCTCACTTTTTTAAAAGATGCCATGGTATTTAAGTAGCTTTCTAAGATAAAACTGTCACTCTTTTAAATATGCAGCCCCGTGACTAGCGCCACCAAAAGTGACATTCGAAAAATTTGACGAATGTAATCTAAACCCTATTAAAACCGACCGTTCAAACATATTTTATCGTTTCCCATGATCGTTAATTTCAAACTTTCTTAACCCATTCCAACACAAGCCCTCCTTTTTACACCCCTCAAGAAAAGGCTTTGGAAAACCTTGTGGAAAATGAAGAAATTGCTTGTATCAAGCAATTTCTTCATTATTCACAATGTTTTCTATCCAAAGAGGCGAAAAAGTTTAAGATTCCATCAACTTGAAATTGTCGTCGGCATTGTCTTTCAATTTGGACTTGGTGTGTGGGAATGGATTAAACATTGTCGCGAAGAGGATGAATATCGATAGTGAAAGGAAACAATCTCTCTTCATCTTGTCGCCGGTGGGCGAGCAAAATACCTCACACCTTGAATTAAACTGTATGTACGATATTTGGATCGGCCAACGACGTTGCCGTATAACACATCCATGTAAATTTCTGATACAACAAATCCGCGTATTTATTAATAAATAAATTCTTTTTACTCTACTTACCAGTTTGTAGTCCATCGTTTACAGTCTACCTAACCTAATTTAAAGTTAACCTAGATATATATTTGCTGCGCTAGGCTCTATTATATATCATGTCAGTCGGCAAAGGTATTTCCTGATGTCGGTATCCGCTATAAATAGAACAGCTTGAAACTCCGATCGGAATTCCCATAGCTGACGTCACATGCTGTTTTGACGGGATTTTCACAGCTATTAACCAATTATCAGACGGAAAAAAAGACTGGCCCAAATTGAGAGGAGTTGCAGACGACGATAAAAAGGTGATGAAATTTAAGATTTATTCACCTTTCTGGTTAGAAAACATTGTGCAGAATGAAGAAATTGCTTGTTTCAAGCAATTTCTTCATTTTACACAATGTTTTCCCAATTGCTTCTAAAAGGGGTTCAAAGAGCGACATTATGTTGGGATGGGTTAATTCAGCATAGACTGACAGCGATCACGTGACTTTTGACCTACACTGACTTTTCAGGTATTCTAATTTGAAAATGACTTAATGTTCTACCTTCATGAAATAAAGCTATTAAGTTAAACGGAGTTATTTTGGAAATTTTTGTCCAGTGATGGGTAAAAAAACTAAGAAAAAATAAGATAGTTGGTTGACGAGGTAAACGACGTAACCAGAGCTTGAATAAGCATTTAATTACGACGTTTTAAGATGCCAAACCAACAAAATTGCTTCACATAAATGTCGATCAAAATCATAGTTCAAAGTTAACTTCAGATCCAAATGAATGATTTGACTGATCTATTGACTCTTTGCCGATTTACAACCGCGATCGGTCGATTGTAAAGAACAACAAAGCTATATACATGTAGCCCGTTTTCAGTATCATATTTTCGCCAGTTTGCCACTGTCATGTATTATGGCATGTTTGTGTTAAATAACGTTATATAACGTTGGTGGCCGATCAAAATATCGTAAATGAGTGGGTTGTCAGGCTTTGATCAGGTTCGCGTCCTTAGCAAATGGGGAGGAAGTCACAACTTGTGTAAATAAAAAGCTTCGTAACCCCATTTCATAGCTTTTTAAGACAACATTTTCTGAAAATGCTGGTAAATTCTATTGATTTGTACAAAGCCCTATGCGTAGTACAGAAAGAAATTTCGCATGGAGATTTTGGTTTCATTTTCGAATCGACCCACTGAAGGATCACGATGGTATCTTTCAAATGGTTGGCTCAGACTTTGTTCAGGTTTGTGTATCGACATAGATTAAACTGGATGGGACGATCATGGGTGTATCAACCTTTTCGTGTACAAACACGGGATTTTTATGTCTGTTATTTTATGATTGAGAAAATATTGTAGAATAGAAGAAATTGCTTGTAACAAGCAATTTCTCCTTTTCCACAATATTTTCTACCATATAGGATGGTTTCATTTCAAATGGTATTCAATTTTCATTGTCGTCTGTAACCTCTTTCAATTTGGACTAGTCTAAATTCTCAAAAGACGAGAAAGGGTTATGATCGTGTAACAGTCCCATTCGATCAATTTGTAGAGTACTCGATCGCGGGCTCGTGAACAACAATAAGCGTTGGCTTATTGTCTTTCGACCGAGGCCCAGTGCTATCCATCCGTCAAAGAATCAGATGAGTTCACAATAGTTTCGTCCTGTATCCTCGCACTTCTAACTTCTTGTCACCAAGGGCGGAGAAAGTGCTACTAGAGGAAAAGGTTATGTCGATATCCATTCACCCGTGAGGATGACCCTGTAATAACTAATCGTTTTCGGGGGGGGGTGTCGCTCATATGAGCAAATGCTATGGTAGCGACGATACCGCATATTAAAAATAGATTTTCAGTGGTGGCCTCGACGGTATTTTGGTTACGTTTCTTCATTTTCGACAAGTTTTCCCGGGTTTTCTTGATGGGCGTCAAAAAAAGCGGGAATGTATGGTAATGGTTTACACTCGGGTATATACATGTGTACTTGTGTATATTGGAACATTCATTTCAAATGACTAGCAAGTAGAATCGCATCCATCCGATCAATAAAATCAATAAAATTCCCAACATTGGTCCCACAGGGACTTGTCCCAACTGATTTTTTATACTATACATGTATATGTAAATATATAGACAAGGTAGGACTATATATTTACTTACATGTATATAGTATTAAAAATCAATAGTGTCAAGTCCCTGTAGGACCAATGTCGGAAATTTTATTGCAAGACTGGTCAAAATTGAGAAACAACATCAAGCTGGTGGACTTTCAAATGCTTGTCTCTATGAAAATAAGAGATGAAAATGCAGAAACAAACATATCTGTATTTCCAACATTGTACTCTTAAACTCCTTTTCTGGTTGGATGTAAAAACCAGGATTGTGCGGCAAAGGAGTAAAACGCATCACTGTCTTTTCCAACAATGTGTTATATTATGTTATGTTGGTGTTGTCGTCGTCGTTGTCGTGGTTTCTTCATTTCCTCAAAACCCAGAAGATCTTAGAACTCGGCGAAATAAATGAGATCATTATGACACACATAGGACCATACCGATTGTTTGTTTGTTTTTTTTTTAATCGGGTTTAACGCCGCTTTTAACATTTTTTCAGTCATATCGCGGCGGTTGGGTGACCTAACAATGGATTCCTTTTACATCTCACACCAGTACTACCATTACAACCTTTACCAGCCTCCAGCGGCTTTCCCACTTCGGTTTACGATTGTCCACCCATTGGTGAGAGACAAATGTCGGAAAGGATATTCGCCGCGCCGGGGATCGAACTCATGACACACATTGGTTGAAGATTGGGAGTCTGATGCGCTACCGACTGCGCTATGACGACAGCCCTCATACTGATCGAGATAACAATACACGTCCGACGGAAACGGTCGGTCTTTATATTTCTTCTGTACAGAGCCGATCAATCATTGGTTAGTAAACCAAAGCAATAATTAGACCATATCATTTTAAGCTATTCCGAACTGAAATAAATACTTGAAGACAAGTATAGCTAGTTTTAAATTAAAAATAAATGACATAATATATGGAAGCACTCACTTTCACTCAGGTTCATTCTTCATTCTCATGTGCGGTGAGAGTAACGGTGGACAACTCTGCTTGGAGAATTGATGTGATCGAAAACATTTTGGAAGTTGCTCTTTAAAAGCAAATTCTGAATTTCGTCACATGGTTTTCCCCGATCTAATTCTTTAGGAGCGTTAAAATGAGGGATTGTGAAGTAACAAGTAAAGCCTGGCAACATAGTACGTGTACTTCAAAATGGCAATCATTTCTCAAGTTTATCACTCGAAATGTCATTATTGGAAAGCTATTTCTCCTCGTTTATTTATTCTCTTAACATTTGTCATGCTGAATAAAATAGCTTTCTAAGAACTGCATCGAAATCAAAGATCTGAAAGCTTTGAAATACTTGATTGTGGGTCAATATAACTACTTTGGCTTCATTGGAATAGACAGGTGGTGTAGGCTAAGATTAGACTGCACAAATGTGCAGGCTGATTTTTGTCTACACCTCCTGCCAAAACAGGAATAATCCGGGTTCAGCAATACAACGAAGGTTAATATCATTATCATTATTTTATAGGCCTACACACCCTTTTATCAGCCGGAAGGATCGTATTATATTATGACCCCGTTCGTCCGTCCCGACGTCCGTATGTCTATCTGTCCGTAAGCAGCATTTTATATGCGTAACTCCTCCAAAAGTTTTAATTGGACTGAACTGAAACTTGACAAATGAATCTTAATGATGTCTAATCGTGCACGAGACAAAAAATATTAGTCTGGGTTATCTGTCCTTACCTTAAACCTTCGAGCATATATGCGCCGCTCTGATGTTCTTAGTTGTTTTTTCCCCTTTTGATAATTCCCATGGTTCTGTTTTATGATGATGATCGGGAAATTAATAGACTTATGACGGGGCACTGGGTTTCCCAATACTTGTGAAACTTCGAGGATCTAAATAGGCATTGTGTTCTACAGTTGTGGGTATTTTTAACCTCTACTACGGGGAAATTTGTTCATTTTATTGACATTTTAGTCCGGGTTCTTGAACTTGATTTCCGGATAGTCAAACATTTCAACGAAATTTATCGGAAATATTTAACCCCGGACACGGTTTTATTTTCACATTTTACTTCCCATTCATATATTTATCTCTCTCTATCTCAAACTGTATACTCATGTACTCGCTTTTTGGCGCTCGAATAAATAAAGCCTATGAAAATATTGTGGAAAAGGAAGAAATTGATTGATAGAAGCAATGTCTTGTCCTATACCCTGCCCACAGTGTGTAGAGACAGTTTTTAGGCATATGCCTCTGTGGCCCTTTTATTCTTTGTCAAGTCTTTCGATTGCCCGCTTCCGGCCCGTAACAATCGGGGGAGACCCTAACAGGGTGGTTTTTAAAATATGTCATAAAAACAGGGGAGACTGCAGTTAAAACAACCACTTTTTGATAAATCTCAACTAGAGCTGTCCTGGTTACACAGAATTTGTTGTAATGATGACCGTATCAAACATCAACATATCTCATACAATTCTTAAAGTTTGACAGATATATACTGAGGGAAAAAAGTTAAGCAATTTCGTACGTTACAGCAAATTTCTCTGGTGTCTATCTCTGGATTCAAACCATATTTTCACATATCGACCTTTTATGTGTTAGCCACAGTATTCAAAATAATCAGATGATTTCAAGGTCATACGTCTTTGTTGTACAGCGTCAAACATGGTAGGGGTAGGGAAGTAAAAGTAACACAAAGATTCAATATCTTGTGTGTCCACCGTTTGCGCCAATAACAACACATCAACATTATTAGTCTGTAAAAGGTCCAACGTGTGCCGAGCGACATGTGAGCGGGCATTATCTTGCTGAAAATGGTAGCAAGCCCTTGACGCAAGAACGGCAATACCACTGGCTGGACAATTTCGGTGCAGTATCGAACGGCATTTAAGTTTCCCTGAATAGCTACCAAGTCAGTCTTGCCACGGTATGATATACCACCCCAGACCATGACGCTGCCGCCTCCAAAACGGTCATGTTGAATGACGTTGGCGGGATCCACCCTTTCGCCATCACGCCTCCAAACACGTACCCTGCCATTCGCAAAAATCAAATTAAAACGGGATTCGTCTGTGAATAGGACCTGATTCCACATTCGTCTTGGCCATCGACGGTGTACCCTTGTCCAATTCAATCTTGCATGTCTGTGTGCACGTGTCAAAGGAATGCCAACGTAAGGTCGACGTGGGCGTAAACGTGCCGAACGAAGTCTGTTTCTTACAGTACGAGCACAGACCCGTGTTCTCGTTGCATTTCGGACCAAACCGGCTATACGAGTGCTATTGAGGAAGCGATTACGCCATGAACACGTCACGATGTAATTGTCCTCACGTTGGGTAGTCTTACGTGGCCTGCCTGATCGTGGCCTGTCTTTGACGGAACCTAATTAACGATACTTTGTTCCAAGTCTTGAAATGGAACTTTTGCTCACGCCAAAATGTTGAGCCACCTCTTTTACCATCATACCACCAGCCAGCATGGCGATGGCTATGTTCCGTTGGTCTAAGTTAAGCCTTGGTCTATGGGGCGACGTCCCATTTGATTTTTTTTTAAATGTTTTAATGAGTTATCTTGTTATTGATGCTAACCAATAAACTGGGATAGATATTGTGGATATAGACTTCACGTACATGTGGAAGCACGTGCAGAACGTATTGCGTCAGACAGCCTTTAGAAGCGAGGAAACGTGCTCTTAATGCATAATTAGTTAGTTAGCTTTTAAAAATTGCAAGCGAGACTGATTTAATAAGGTTTATACATTTACGTTGAAAATAATGTAGGTCGAAAAAAATTGCTATTTTTTTTTCTCTTGGTATATATTTTCTACATCCTGCTTTCACAAAAATTCTTTCAAACACAGTCGGTCAAAATGATTCATTTTATCCCAAGGACGGGGCGGTTGAACCAGTATAAGGGGAAGGTTGAATCAGTATTGGCGATGATACTAATAATACTCATCGGTAATATGATTTTTCCTAAATGACTGAACATTTGTTTCAAGTGAATGTTCTTAGTCATACTACAGTGATTGTAATATCTCAAACCTTTAAGCTCAAAGACGACGTACATGAAGGCACCAGGGATTTAAGAATATTTAGACCTGTCCAAATTTTTGGTAAACTGGTAGCCCGCTGTCTGTGAGAGACAACGGGTAGTGTATAAACTTTCCAGCAATCTGATTGGTGGTTGTAAATATTATTGTAGTTCTTACGACGAGTGAAGTCTCCCGGCGCCATTAGAAATTTCCCATCATGCAATCTCACATCCGCTTGAAAAGTTGGTGGTTTTGTTGTTAACCAGTTTGGAAGACCTCGCCAATTTGGAATATCTCGGTATTCCGAATCTGAACGAACCATCTCGGAACGGAGAGCTCCGTCCCGCCTTCTTTGTGTGACGTCAAGTTCGATAGAATTTCTGCTATAAAGTCAATTAAAATGATTTTAGGAATCAAACTTGATTATATTTTAATGATGGAAGCAGAGAACCGTAGACAAGTAGTATTTGAAGATTGGTGTCAACAAACGTTTGTTGACGAGAAGTCGACTCACGCTGTTGTCGCAGCCAGATGTGAGTCTTGTGATAAGATACTTGCAGCATCCAGAGCAAGAAGATGTCGTTCTTGCCGAAATGGAAAAGGCAAAACGTTCGAAGTTTAAGTTCAAGGTAATCATTCATTAATTCTTAAATTTAATAAATTATTTTAAAGATTTCAGTTGTACCGGATTTTTACGCGCTAAGACCGTAGATGTGGCTTGGGACATCTGTCATTTCTTTAAGATGTTTGGGAAAATTGGAGATTTTAAAAGAATCTAGAAATAATAAATGGTATTGTTTGAAATTCATTGGCCACATTGTTAATCACCCAAAAATGTTGAAGGTAGTTTGAGTTTCTTCAGATAAAATATTTAAAAAAGACATAGTTTAATAATGTGTTAACTGTGTCATGAACCAGTCCTGTTCAATCCCTGTTTTTTACGTTCAAGTGTTTATATACTTGAGAAAAAATTGTGGAAAAAGAAAAGAAATGCTTAAATCAAGCAATTTCTTCTTTTTAAACAATATTTTCTACCATACCAAATGTTTTTTCCAATTAAATCACTTTAAATTGTTATCTGCAAAACCTTTTAATTTTAACAGTTCTAAAATTTTGCAAAAAAGGAAAGGGTTTAAAATTCAGGAAAAAAGGTACAAAATTTATGTATGTAAGATAAGCAGTGGTGTATTTTAAATGGGTTGCAAGTTTTTGTTTGAACCTCCTCCCCTAAGTATATATATTTATTTTATTTTTCAAAATTGTTCACTTGTTCAAAATCAGAGGGGAAGCAGACAAATAAAAAAGTCTGTACTATTCAAAAAGTAACTGTCTTTTATGATAAAAAATAATGAAAGAAATAGCTTGTTACAAGAATTTTTAGTCCTAAAATGATTCAAGTTTAACCCTTGTCATGCTAAATAAAATCTTTGATGACATATGCATTACAATTAAAGCGCAAATGGCACTGCAGGTCTGCTTTTCGGGGTCAATATTTCGTTTAGAATTTGATCTAATAGATAAATCTGATTTAAAATGGAAAAGCAGGTCTTGTAGACTATGATCATATTGCACATATGTGTAGGCTGATCTTTGTCTCTGCCTCCTGCCAAAGCAGGAATTTTCTGGGACCAGCATGACAAGTAACAAGACAGGGACGTAAAGATCAGAGATCAAACGGGAAAGGATTAAAACAACATATTTCAATTTCATTGTGTGATAAAAAAAATGGTTATTGTAGGAAATCAACTTTGTTGAATCCCTTTACATAAACTGTTGTTTCCACCATTAAAAAAATACATTTAGCTCATAACAATACTACAAAATATTAGACTGATTCAAATTGAAATAAGTTGAAGCAAGAATTACAGGTTTATGAATGTCACTTGTTTTGGAGAAGAAAACATTGAAGAAAATGAAGGAATTGCCATGGCAAGCATTTTCTTCATTTTCCAATATATTTTTTTAACTTCAACCAATGCAATCCCCCTTTCTTTCAAAGTAATTAAATTACACCAAAGACAGATTTGAGGAGTAGATGACAAGAAAATGAAAAGCAGTTGCCAATCAAAATATCATTTACAACTTAATAGTTTTTGAATAATTTTTGTTAAATAAAGAAAAAGCGTGTAAGAGATTTTTCCCAAAAATTGGGGTTTGAAAGTTAGTTGAGGGTAATTTGACAATAAAGGGGGTTCATCAACATTTCCTGTTATATTTAAGTAATTTCACACCTATTTCAAGTGAAATGTAGTATACTCAAAAAATGTTTTATGTGTCAAAACAATGACAGTTATGTGCTGACTTCAGTGTACAATTATAGCACCTGCAATAATCGATTACTTCACAATGATGCTATTGACACCCTGAAAAATTACAACTTTTGAAAATAAATTGTAAAATAAGAAGAAATTGCTTGTAATTAGCAATTTCACCTTTTCTCACAGTGCTTTCTTACCTTATTGTCTCATATTCTTAATTTTAGCACAAAGTGACAATTTGGAATGTTGTTTGCACAGTCTGATATTTTTCTTCATAGTTAAATATGATATTGGTTTCTCGGAAGAAGATTTCAAAGCATTCACCATAAATGGAAATTAACCAAGCCCATTAAAGCCATGTTTTTCATCCAATCAAAATTCTTTGAAGGAATCGGGTAGAGGTTTATCATAGGATCATTTCTGTGAAATTTTATTGAAATCCATCCATTTGTTTCTGGAAAGAAGATTTTCAAAGCTTTTACCATGTATGGAAATGAGCCCCGCCCATTAAAGCCTTGTTTTTCATTTGATCAAAATTCTTTGAAGGAATCTGATAGAGGCTCACCCAAGGATCATTTCTGTGAAATTTGGTTGAAATCCATCGACTGATTTCTTAAAGAGATTTTTTAAGCTTTTACCATATATGGAAATTACCCCGCCCATTAGTCATGTTTTTCATCCGATCAAAATTCTTTGAAGGAATCTGAAAGAGGATCACCCAGGGATAATTTCTACAATATTTGGTTGAAATCTGTTCATTACTTTCTGAGGAGAACATTTCAAAGGAAAAGTTTACGGAGGGGCGGACGACGGGCAGACGCACGCATGCACGATTGACACAACATCATGAAAATAGCTCTCTGGTTTTCAGCCAGTGGAGCCAAAACGATATGTCTCAATTAAATAATGAGAAGGAACAAAACCAACAAAATGGAATCTACTTTTGTTCTGGTAATAACAAAAAGATTTTTTAACCCTCATACATTTTTTAACACATTGATAAAGTGATTCCACAAATGGGTAGACTTCCCAATTTGGAATGGACTGATTGTTCATTTTCAATGAGGGGAATAGATTTTCTTTTAATTTTTTTTTTTCAAGCAAATGAGTATTAGATCCAACACAACAATCTAGTTCCTTTCAATATTAGATCTGTTATTAACCAAACAAGAGTGTTATCCTGGAAATATGTTTTAAGATTCAATGTGATTAACAAATATTAAGAGAATGATGATTCCAAAATTGCTAGACTCCCAATGTTGAATGGAATGACAGTTAATTTTGGAATGGAGTGAAAAACATTTTGCAATGTTCATATTCAAGTTATTTTGATGAATTATGGACCAGTATCTAGTCCCTTTCAATTAAATGCTATCTAAGTCTATAATCTAAATATGTATTGTTTTTGGGGAGATAAACCAGGCTTTGGTTGAGGAATAAGCAGTCAGCCCAGTGTCCAATGAAAATAACTAGAAAGCAGGTATTGCCATTACTATTCCTACCACTTAGTTGAATTAAAACACATCAATTGCAGGATTCATTGAAAACAAGCACATTCTGATGTTTCAAATATCATGCCCTATTAATGACTGAATAAAATCAGAGTTAATTTTTTTCAAATAAGTGTTCAAGTTTCCTTCTTTATTTCTATGTAAAGTCACGGATCGCGCAGAAAAGGGCTAATTTTCAGAATATGGTAATTCTTTGAAATAATTTTGTAGAGGGTCAATAGAGGATGCTTTGTACCAAATATCAAAGCTCTAGGCCTTAACGGCTTGGGAGAAGAATATTTTTTAAGTTTTTCCACTCTGTTGCCAAGGCAACCAGAGTTCTTCATGGATTTCAATTCTTTGAAGTATTTTGAAAGAGCATGACCTAAGGATCATTTCTGAAAAGTTTTGTCGAAATTCCATGGTGAGTTTAAGAGGAGAGGATTTTTTTGTAATTGTGAACGGACGACAGACGATGACCGATCACAATAGCTCCCACAGAGCACTTCGTACTTAGGTGAGCTAAAAACGGGCAACTCTTCTAAAAATGGCTAATTTTAACCAAATTTGACAGAAATTTCCCAGATGCTCCCTTTTGTAATGTTATTTACTAAAAGATAAAGCATTGGTAGCCATGGCAAAATATATTGATATTACTTCAATATTAAAGGAGGTCTTCTCCCGACCAAGTTAGTATTAGGCATTGAATAAAAAAAGCCTTATCTCTGGTGAGCACCAGGGCCGCTGGCCCTCTCGTTTAACTTAACCCATTACCAGACAAGTTTTAGACTGGGCTAAATCGAAGGATTTGCAAATGACAAGTTTATGAAATTTAAGAATTTTTGATTTTCTGGTTAGAAAACATTGTAGGAAATGAAGAAATTCTATGTTACAAGCACATATTTTTGCACAATGTTTTCCCAATTGTTTTCTGGAGCGGCTTCCAAAGGCGTCAGAGAGCTCCAAGGGTGTGGTCACATTTCAAGGTGAAAAAAATCAGCAGACTTTACATGTTCTTCATGGAGAGACAGACTATCTAGTTTTGTTTTTTTTTTTGAAGAATTTGAAAATGAGAGTCATCCTAGGCACATTACTGTCAATGAAATCCATCCAGCAGCTTATGAGCAGATTTCAGAAGTGTTTTTTTTTTTTAAATATATCATACAAATAAGCTCAGCATAATATGGAAATAAGCTCAGCATGTACTCTAATGGTTCTGGTACTGGTGTAATAAGATTTTATGAGTTATGTATAATGGTCTTCTAATTATCGTCCCTGTCTTTACAAATACACAATTTCCAACTTTCGGTCTAAATACCATTAGTTCACAATATAAAGGCATTATTAGTAGATCTCATTGGTGGTGTACTTTTCACAGGGCATGTATCTGTCATAATTGGTTTTGAAACACACACTGTCTTAAGAGTTTATGATTGTGTCAGTTAAAGTTCCAATTGTTAATTGTTCACACGTTTTTGATCTGAATGACTTCATGAAGTTCTTGGTTTATCAAGTTTCTAGAAGTTACCAGCAGTACACATATCCCAGAAATCTAAAAGCTCATTGGTAGAAACATCATCTATATTTTGTACTATTTCAAAAACTTGTATCACTTCCATATAGGATTTCTTCTAGTAAGTAAATCATGTGTCCATGAATAAAAAAGAGATATCCAACGACAACAGTGTCTTCCAGCTTTTAAGACGCTCTTGAACCATTCAATGTCGAACAGTCTTACTATTTTCATCTATAGAAAGCAGTTTCTTTTTGACCATGTGAAAACCAAAAGTTGTCATTCACTGAAACTAATGTCTGTGACCCAAATGCATTGGCAGCATTGACGATTGATGGAAACTTGCCCTTAAGCATGCAAATGATATTTCTCCGGATATATTCTAATGGATACCAATTTCGTAATGTTTCATCAATGTCTCTCAACCACCCGGATGGTTACTAGTCGAGTTCTAGTTCATAGTTCTCCTTTACCGAGAGTGTACCGAGGAAAGGTGTTGCGGTGTAAATGAAAAGAACAAGTATTTCTTTAATTTTAACAAACGTGTTGTACATCCTGAAGTTAACATATTATCATCGGCAACTTTTCAACAAATCGTGTTGTACATCATTCAGTCAACTTATTGTGATCTGCAACTATAATTGTTTGTTTTACCAGATGAACCATCTCGAGACTGAGCGATCTAACTTGGAATTCCAAGTTGGAGAGACGCCCATCTTGAGATAGTCAGTATTCCAAACTGGTTAACAACATCTCGGGCTTATTGAAATTGCAGCCTTGTGAATGAAACTCCTCCTAAGTTTCTGGCTGGATCTAAATGAAACTTGGTGGATGTTGTCACCTTAATTGGTAGATGTGCATGAAGTAAGGATTTTATAGTTCGTTGATTTTTGCCTCAGTTATGCCCCCTTTAAACTTAGTCTCTGGGGCTTATTGAAATTGCAGCCTTGTGAATGCAACTCCTGCTAAGTTTCTTGGTGGATGTTATCACCTTAAATTAGTAGATGTGCATGAAGGATTTTATGGTTCCGCTATCACCCTATCAGATTCGATTTTTGGGTTTACGTCATTAAATGCCCATCAGCTAATCTCTTGATGCAGTCATTTGGGATCTACCTGTTGGCATTATTAATGTCGACGGCGGTACCTGTCTATCACTAGGTGGCATTTTTCAAGTACAATATTCGGAGAATATAACATGCGCAGACTCTGCGCATGTCATATTCTCCGAAGATTGACCTGTCTTCGGGACCGTGTCACTTATCCAGATGAACTGGATAAATATTACTACGTCGTACGCATAACTCGATATTATATCACCAAAAAGTAGCAAGTGGATAATTGCAATAAAACCTACAATTGTGGAGAAATCAAACTTAACTGTCGCCCAAAATTAATTAGAAAAATGATTTTTTTAAATTGCTAAAGCAATCACGTCTTACATGTGCTGCAAGAAGAGGCATCAAAAATTAGAAGCGTGCCTTTCACGGGCGCTGACATTTTGAATGTAGGTCGACGGAATCGGCCGAGTTGTCACGAATGACAATACCCAGAATGCTCAAATTAGATAGGTCAGTATTTGAAAAATGCTTCCTATCGGAAGATAACGGCGCAGACAACGGATCGTAGATCGGCCGAGAGATATTCCGAATGACGTCACTATGTCTGCCGAGAAAGAGAAATTGGTATTTGTTTCAGAAAAAAACAAGCATGGTACTTAATTTTCTGCTAGGAATAGAGGTAGGTGTCCAATTTTACTAAATATATGATTAGAGTACATAAACCAAATATTTAGGAGAAAATCCAAAGCAACATCTAAAGTGTACCAGTAACCGGAAATGAATTGAATTTGGATACAAAGTAATAAATGGCCTACAATTCAATTCAATGGAAAAGTGAACTCTTGGTAAATATACATTGACATTAATTATCATTAACATGATATTAACAATTTACACATCTAGAGGCAATCAAATTCACCCAATATTTAAATTTTATATTATTGTAGTTTTCTTGACAGAGTACAAGGTTTTAATTAAACATCACTAAAATGGGGGTCTCTTGGACTCAACAATCTGTGTCATAATAATCCTTTGATTTTAGTCAAAGAAAAAGAAATCTTGAATTTTAGAAAATATCCTGGAAAAAGTCTGGGAAGAGTCTTGAAATTTACAAGCAGAAAATTGTGGGAACCCTTGGTGTTGTGGGTTTGAATCTTGGTGGCAGCACATATCCTTTACTGCATTTTGTCTCCCCAATGGGTAGATGATCATAAACCTAAATTGGATGGCAGCTGGAGGCTAGGAAAGGATGTAATGGTAATACTGGTGCAAGAAATACAAGAAATCAATTGTTGAATGCTCCGCAATATAACAGAAAAATTGTTAAAACAACTAAGTCAACTTTCATTGGACATTTGGCAAAATCATTGTGACAAGTACCTTTTGCCTGCCACCAAAGGGCAAAATACAAGTGGTATGTGCAAGATGGGCAACTAGTGAGAGACAACAACTGATCTTCAGTGTTTAGCAAACAGGGCTTCTTTTAAAATTATTACTTTCTTTTTGTCAAGCCTACTTGTAGTGAGAAAGACAAAGTTGTCTCTATGACAAGTTGGTGTATGTGCCTTGGTAATTTTAACACCTCTGCCACTAGCCTCCAGCTGCCCATACTACTTAGTTTTCAATTATCCACCAAAATGAAAGAAATTTTGGAAAGGATATTTGCTTCGACCGGGGATCAAACCCTGAACCCTATGATTAGGAGTCCCATGCGCTACCAACTAGCTATGGCCGTGGCATGTGGATAATGAAGAACTAGCTTTTGTGGTAATGGGGTTCGAAGCGGCTTTAAAGGTACCGATTCTATTATGTATTTCTTGGATGAAACTAGTTGGATAGGGGAGGGGGTGTTGCGAACCTGTTTTCTCTGCGACATAGTTCATGCCATGCCCTTATTGATTGAGAGGAATTTAGGGAATATGAAATCAATGCTTTTTACGAACATATCCTTCTTTTTCCACTATTTCCCTAGAAGGACATCACTCGGGAATAACTGGTTATATAAGACCTGAATTTCAACAGAATGCTTTAGGTTTATGGAATTTCAGAATAAATCGTCAGTGGGAAGCGATATGTCATAACTATGGCTTTATCAAAGCTGTAGTTACATTTGTTCATATCGTTGGACGATCACAACTTTAATTAATACTGCGGTTACAAGAATTAGTCACAAAATAAAGATGTCATATTTGTGTGGAGGAGATTTTAAGGAAACATCTTACCCCCACCCCCCCTCTACTCCAAAGAAAAGAGAAAAAATTTGATTGCGAAGACGATGCACCGAGTTCAAGATTTATAATTTGCCAACCAAAATTTGTAATTATAGCTATAAAAAGCTGTAGTCTAGTCCACTGGTGATGAAAAACAATCAAGGTACAGGTATAGTCTGGTATGCACTGTTTTACAAGCATGCTATACATGCCGGCAGGGTACCAAATTTTCAGAATCTGTCCATCATATTTTTGACTTGTAGGAGCTTATAAGTAGTTCTAAAAAGACGGGGGTTCCACCAACTTTGATAGAAATATGAGGTAGGGCCTACAATCAAAATGGCTGGTGCAGTTGACAACAGTATACTTATATTTATACAAAGGTTAACCCAGTGCCACACAATTACGCTTTTTGATGCCTTCTAGAAAAAAAAAGCTTTGGAAAATTTTTATTCTAGCAAATTCTTTATTTCATAAACTTTAAATTGTCTTCAACTCCTTCCAGTTTGGACCAGTCTAATTTTATCGTCTGGTGATGGGTTAAACCCTGCAAAAAATCAATCTGAGAATTGGAAGCTCAACTTTCTTGTTGAGTTTGCCAGTTTGCGAGATAAGAAGTTACTTGTTGCAAAAGCCAAAATGCTAACCTAAGTGGGATAGCAGTTGGAGGCTAGGAAAGGATGTAGTGGTAGTACTGGTGGGAGAAATACCAGGAATCCAGTGTTAGGTACTCCAGCCGCCGCGATATGACTGAAATACTGTTAAAAGTGGCATTAAACCCATTTCAATCAATCAATTGAATTAAAAAACCATGTAGTTAACAAATCGTTCATTTACACAGTAAGACAATGTTGACCTCAAACATTGGGGGAGCAACCAAAAATATATTAGTTTTTATAATATCCGTCAGTTGGTAATAAAAAATTTAACAAAGCTGTAGTTGCGATGTTTCGGTTATCTGCCGACAATTGATACTTTGATTGCTAGATTTCCGAATGTTATGACCATATTTTTCCGAAATTCCAAGGGTGCGGGTCTGGATAACTGGTCCCCCCTCCCCTCCTCAATCTGCGCAAGACCAACATTTATATCAATCATTACTGCTGGTTTGCCGTAAGTACAGATTATTCAAGCTGTAGTTATGATGTTGCAGTCTTCAAGTCAAAATTTCCTTTTTTATTCTGTTTTTGACTGTTGATAATGCAAATTACCATCATTTAAAATCTCTGTCATGCTGTAATGTCAGAGGTCATACAACATGGCTAGTGATCCTCTAATTGACCAATTGCTGACCCCTGCCCACTAACTTATTTAGCTACGCCCTCACTTCCCACAAGAAAGTCTGGCTTTGATCTTAAATGGCATCATTTTGCAAAATTTATGTCCAGCAGCATGTAACAAACAAGAGGCCCATGAGGGCCTGAGACGCTCTACTGGTTATCAAGTTTTATCTGTTAAAGAAATCCGATATTTAAGGAAGGCAATTACTCAAAGAAGAATGCATAAAGAAAAAAGCAAGAGGACTTTATCCCCTTTAATATTTTAAGCAACAATCCTCAAGGCCCCTTTTCCTGTGTTTCATGACGGATCCACTCCATTTCCAAAGGAAAGTTACCTAATGACGCTACAATCATCCTTTGAAATTTTCATCAGAATCTGAAAATAATTGTTGACTTTATCACATAAACAGGATTGTTTTGAATGAAAATCAATAAGGCCCCTTTTCCTGTGTTTTCTGATGGATCAATTTCATTCCAAAAGGAACTTTCCTTACAACCCTACAATTCTCCTGTGAAATTTAAAAGACAATTTGATAATCATTGTGATCTTAATTACATACACAAGAGTTTTTTGAATGATAATCTGTAAGGCCCCTTTTCCTGTGTTTCGAATGCCACAATTATTCCATGCATCTTTGAAGAAAATCCGATAAAACTGTTGACTTTATTGGCCCCTGTTTCTTGATGGATCATACTCGTTTTCAAAAGGAACGATCCTTAGGATGCCACAATCATTCTGAGAAAGTTTGAAGAGAATCTGATGACAACTGTGGACTCTATAGAGTATTAACGAGGATTTTTAATGGAATTTTTCAATTAAATTTTCATAAGGCCCTTTTTCCCATGTTTCTTGACGGATCATACCCAATTTCGAAAGGAACGATCCTTATAATGGTACAATCATTCTGTGAAAGTTTGAAGGGAATCCGTTGAAAACTGTGGACTCTAGAGTCTTAAAGAGGATTTTTTATTTAAATTTTAATTAGGCCCCTTTTCCCATGTTTCTTGACGGTTCTGACCCAATTTGGAAAGGAACTATCCTTATGAGGGTACAATCATTTTGTGAAAGTTTGAAGGGAATGCAATGAAAACTGTGGACTTTAGAGTGTTAACAAGGAAAAGTTAAATGGACGGACGGCCGTTGAATGGTTGGATGTTGACCTAAACGCCGTAACTACAGCTTCAATAAGCCGTAGTTACGACGTTTAAGTCGCAAAACCAACAAAAAAGATTAACAAAAAAGGTAGCCAATGTCGAAGTTAAAGGCCAAGTTCCGGGCTAAATAAATGATTTGATTCCTTGATTGACAGCTGCGATTAGTCAATTACAGAGGGCTGTGAAACATGCCATTAGAATAAGAAAGGGTTGAGGAAATAGCAAATCATCAGACTTTGTATGTTTCAAACTGTTGCCAATTTGATAATTTGCATAAGAAAATTTGGAGAGGCAAATGTATCGGTCTATCTTTGCGAACGATCTAATATCTGGTAGCTAACCATCACAACAACATGACGGATAGTCGTCACAAGTTGAAATTTCATCATGATGTTTAATGATCACAATCTAATACTGAAGTAAAAATCTAAAAATAGGGAGAAGGAAGGATAGTTGTCACTGGGAAAACATTGTGAAGGTTAATCACGACAAGTAATGGAATTTTGGAAGATTTAGATACTTTGTTTGTTGAATGGGGTTTTTGCCGCTTTCAACAATCTTTCAGTTATATCGTGGCGCTGGAGCACTTTACAATGGAATCCTGGTATTTCTCACACCAGTACTACCATTACATCCTTTCCTAGCCTCCAGCTGCTATCCCACATAGGTCTACGATTATCGGCCAATTGGTGAGAGACAAATAGTCTGAAAGGATTAGTGCCGCCGTCGGGGATCGAACCCAGGACCTCTAGATTGACAGTCCAACTGGCTACCATCTGCGCTATGACGGCGGCTTTAGATACTTTTTAAAACAGTGATATGCTTCAGAATCACCTTGGTGGCTTAGTGCATTATGGCATTACTTTCAGGTGTAATCTAGCTATGAATTGTACACCGCTTTTATCCATAAGGTAATGTATTTATTGAAAGCACTTTTTAAACAGGTTATGCAAGAGAGTGGGTCATCGTTTCAACCAATAAATCATGTATGGTAATAAAATAACGCATAATTTTGATTCCAGTTAAAAATATTTTCATAAACTTCATGCTGGCAACAAAAGAAACTTAAGGGGTAGACGGGAGAAAATCCATTTATTTGGAAAAATTACATTGTGATGATTTAGCGTCACAGCAAGGGGTAATGGTTAGCCGTCAGATAATGGACTGGAGACAGGGCTCTTCCCTCTACCCCTCTCTTAGAACTACAATAATATCAAGGTGAGACACTTTACAGGCAACAAGTGCAGCTCTTTAACCTTTTCCTAATCAATCACCAGTTTTTACGCTCGTGTGATTTTAAAATTGAGGAAACATCATAGAAAAAGAAGAAATTGCTTGTACCAAGCAATTTCTTATTTCTCTATAATATTTTCCACCATAAAGAAAATTATTTTTCTAATTAAATCCACTATGATCACGCCTATGATTCTCCTACGATTACAAGCCAAATTATTCTGTGATAGAAATTAGATTACATATTAGAATTAAACATGTTTAAAACACAGCATCATAAATGATTGTTTGTTTGAATGGGGTTGTACACTGCTTTCAACAATCTTTCAGTTATATCACGGCGGCTGAAGCACCTAACAATGAAATCCTGGTATATCTCACACAAGTACTACCATAACATCCCTTCCTAGCCTCCAGCTGCTATCCCATATAGGTCTACCATTATCGACCCATTGGTGAGAGACAAATTGTTGGAAAGGATTAGTGCCGCTGTCAGATCGAACAGCATCATAAATGGATAATCTTATATAACAAAAGCCATAGTGAACACATTTTTGAAACAAGTTATATTCTAAGACTATCTGTCAGTTATCCTTGCCACTAGAAATGTTGTTTGATGCCTTTTTAGCTCACCTTAGCCCAACATGCAAAAGGTGAGCTATTGTGATAGTAAATGTCCGGGGTCCATCTGTCCATCCGTCCGTAAACAACTATAAACAAGAGGACCAAGATGGTCCTATATCGCTCCCTTGAGTATGATTGCTCAAGGCTTTATGATATAATATTCAAAATATCAAAGCCCAACACCTAATCATTTTGGAGAAGAAGATTTTTAGCTCACCTGAGCTATCGTGATCACCTTTTGTCAGGCGTCCGGCCATCGTGCGTCAACAATTTCTTTAAACAACATGTCCCAAACAACTGGGCCAATTTGAACCAAATTTGGCAGAAATGTTCCTAAGGTGGTCCCCTTCAAAAGTAGCTAAAAGAATTGAAATCCATTAAAAACTGTGGTTGCCATGGCAACAAAAGTGAAATTGTAAAATTATCTTTAAAAATCTTCTCCTCTTGACCCAGAGGGCATGGAGCCTTTATATTTTGCATGAAGCATCATTATATTGACCTCTTTCAAAATAGCTAAAATCATGATCCTCTGGTCCCCAGGGACAGAGCCCCAGAGGGGTGGGGTTTATATAGAAATAAAGAACGATTTTTTAAATGACATCTACTCCCAAACCACGTGGCCAATTTGAACCAAATTTGGCAGAAATGTTCCTTAGGTGGTCCCCTTCAAAAATAGCTAAAAGAATTGAAATCCATTAAAAACTCTGGTTGCCATGGCAACAAAAGTGAAATTTAAAATAATCTTTAAAAATATTCTCCTGACCCAGTAGGCGTAGAGCCTTGATATTTTGCATGAAGCATCAGTATATTGACCTCATTCAAAATAGCTAAAATCATGATCCTCTGGTCCCCAGGGGGGGAGCACCAGGGGGTGGGGTTTATATAGAAATAAAGAACGATTTTTTAAATGACATCTCCTCCCAAACCACTTGGCCAATTTGAACCAAATTTGGCAGAAATGTTCCTTAGGTGGTCCCCTTCAAAAATAGCTAAAAGAATTGAATTCTGTTTAAAACTGTGGTTGCCATGGCAACAATAGTGAAATTCTAAAATAATCTTTAAAAATCTTCTCCTCCTGACCCAGAAGGTGTAGAGCTTTGATATTTTGCATGAAGCATCAGTATATTGACCTCATTCAAAATAGCTAAAATCATGATCCTTGGATCTACAGGGGAGTAGCCAAAGGGGAATATAGGCATTAAGCATCAGTTCACATACTTCTTTCTTATTTCTGAAATTATAACCCATGGATCCAGAGGGAGGAAAAAGTTTTTTCCTTCTTTCAAATCAGCACTAAAGCCTTGGAATTTGTAATTTAGATCCCCAGGTTCATAGTCTTTATATGTAATTGTGGCCCACTTGTTTCATAATCTTAACCTTAACATGAAATTAGACTGTTTAAAGAAAAAGAGCCTTTATCTCAGGTGAGCGCCCCAGGGCCAACAGCCCTCTTGTTTAAAGGTTTTCTCTTTTAATCCTAGGTATAGAGAAAACCCAACCATGTTAAGCTAAATTCAAGAGTACTGTAATTCTTTGAAGTAATAAAGTAGAGGGTCAATAGGCATTAATACATACCAAATATCAAAGCTCTAGGCCTAATGGTTTAGAAGGAGAACATTTTCAATGATATCCTTCTTTTTATTCCTATCTAGAAAAGGCCTTATTTTCAGAATACAGTAATTCTATGAAGCATTTTAGCACAAGGTCAATAGGCATTAATACACACTAAATATCAAAGCTCTCAGCTTTATGGTTTTGGAGAAGATTTTTATAGATTTTCTT
Source organism: Fragum fragum (assembly GCA_946902895.1). Taxonomy (NCBI): domain Eukaryota; kingdom Metazoa; phylum Mollusca; class Bivalvia; order Cardiida; family Cardiidae; genus Fragum; species Fragum fragum. Next base: position 24,123,685 of record OX336371.1, read on the forward strand.
CTTCAAATCTGTGTAAAATCAGGAATCGCACAGAAAAGGGCTAATTTTCAGAATACAGTAATTCTTTGAAGTGTTTTGGAAGAGGGTCAATGGATGATGATTTATACAAAATATCCAAGCTCTAGGCCTTATAGTTTTGGAGAAGAGGATTTATGAAGTTTTCCTTCTTTATTTCTATGTAAAATCAGGGATTGCACAGAAAAGGGCTAATTATCAGAATGCTGTAATTCTTTGAAGTATAGTGGTAGAGTGACAAAAGATGATGATTTGAACCAAGTTTAAAAGTCCTTGGCCTTATGGTTTGGGAGAAGATTTTTAGAGTTTTCCTTATTTATTAATATGTAAAATCAAGGATCACACTTAAAAGGGCTGATAATTAGAATACGGTTATTCTTTGAAGGTTTTTTGTAGTGGAGAGTCAATAGATGATAATTTATACAAAACATCAAAACTCTAGACCTTACAGCTTGGGAGAAGATTTATAAAGTTTTCCTTCTTTATTTCTATGTTAAATCAGGGATCATGCAGAAAAGGGCTAATTTTGAAAGTACAGTAATTCTTTGAAGTATTTTGTTAGAGGGTCAATAGATGATGATTTGTACCAAATATCAAAGCTCTAGGCATTACGCATTGGAGGAGAAGATTTTTTAAGTTTTCCTTCTTTATTTCTATGTAAAATCAGGGATCGCACAGAAGAGGGCTTATTTTCAGAACACAGAAATTCTTGGAAGTATTTTGGTAGAGGGTCAATAGATGATGATCTGTACCAAATATCAAAGCTCTAGACCTTACAGCTTGGGAGGAGAGGATTTTTTAAGTTTTCCTTCTTTATTTCTATGTAAAATCAGGAATCACACAGACAAGGGCTTATCTTCAGAATACACTTTGAAGTACTTTGGTAGTTTGGTTGAAATTCCATGGTGAGTTTAGAAGGAGAAGATTTTTTGTAATTGTGTATAGACAGACGTTGGATGATTACAATAGCCCCCCCCCCCCCCTGAGCACTTTGTGCTCAGGTGAGCTAAAAAAAACTCATAACCATAAGGCCTAGAGGTTTTATATATGGCAAATATCAACAACCTATTGACCCTCTACCAAAATACTTCACAAAATTACTGTACTCTCCAAATTAGCTCTTTGAAAATCATCGCCTCCTAAAATATAAGGTCTAGGGTCTAGAGCTTTTATATTTGGTACATGTCATCACCCAGTGACCCTCTACCAAAATACTTCAAAAAATTACTGTACTTTCAAAATTAGCCCTTTTCTGTGCAATCCCTGATTATTCATTCAAAGGAATAAATGAAATTTTTGAAAATCTTCCTCACCAAAACAATAAGACCTAGAGCTTTAATATTTTATACATACCATCAACTAGTGACCCTCTACCAAAATACTTCAAAGAATTACTGTACTCTGAAAATTAGCCCTTTTCTGTGCAATCTCTAATTTTGCAGAGAAATAAAGAAGGAAAACTTTGAAAATCTTCTTCTCCCAAACAATAAGGCCTAGAGCTTTGATATTTGGTACATATCATCACCTATTGACCCTCTTCTAAAATACTTCAACAAATTATTGTATTCTGATAATTAGTCCTTTTCTGTGCAATCCCTGATTTTATAAAAAGGAATAAAGAAGGAAATCTTTTAAAGTCATTTTCTCCTAAAGAATAAGGCCTAAAGCTTTAATATTTGGTATGTATCATCAGCTAGTGACCCTCTATCAAAATACTTCAAAGAATTACTGTACTCTGAAAATTAGCCCTTTTCTGTGCAATCTCTAATTTTGCAAAGAAATAAAGAAGGAAAACTTTGAAAATCTTCTTCTCCCAAACAATAAGGCCTAGAGCTTTGATATTTGGTACATATCATTACCTATTGACCCTCTTCTAAAACACTTCAACAAATTATTGTATTCTGATAATTTGTCCTTTTCTGTGCAATCCCTGATTTTATAAAAAGGAATAAAGAAGGAAATCTTTTAAAGTCATTTTCTCCTAAAAAATAAGGCCTAAAGCTTTAATATTTGGTATGTATCATCAGCTAGTGACCCTCTATCAAAATACTTCAAAGAATTACTGTACTCTGAAAATTAGCCCTTTTCTGTGCAATCTCTAATTTTGCAGAGAAATAAAGAAGGAAAACTTTGAAAATCTTCTTCTCCCAAACAATAAGGCCTAGAGCTTTGATATTTGGTACATATCATCAGCTAGTGACCCTCTATCAAAATACTTCAAAGAATTACTGTACTCTGAAAATTAGCCCTTTTCTGTGTGATCCCTGATTTTAGATAGGAATAAAGAAGGATATCTTTGAACATCTTCTTCTCCTAAACCATTAGACCTAGAGCTTTGATATTTGGTATGTGTTGATGGCTATTGACCCTCTAATAAAATTCTCAAAGTATTATCATATTCAGGAAATTAGCACCTATGGTGGGATCATCAATATACCGAGGACATATTTTCTCCAAAATAATTAGACAGAAGGCTATGCTATTTTGTATATATCATAAATTCATGAAACCATCATACTTAGGGGAGCGATTTAGGACAATCATGGTCCCCTTGTTTTTTTAAACTTGAGCGCTTTTATTGCTCCACTGGCATGAACTTACTGATTAAGCAAATTTTTTCATGAATTTAAAATAAACTGAATGTAATGAACTATTCATAGTTTTTACAAAAGTCAAGTCAAGTTATGTAAAATTCATTATGTAAAATTTTCACCATACCATATATGGACATAACCCACCACCATAATAGCCATGTCTTTTTACCAATCAAACTTAAATGAAGGAATCTGAATAACAGCCATCTGGTTATCTCCCGTGAAATTTGGTTGATATCCATCTACAGGTTTCTGAGAAATTTAATAAGTTGTCAGTATATACCATATATTGAAATTAGCCCTACCCTTTAAAGCCATATTTGTCATCCAATCAAAATTCTTTTTTAATCTGATAAAAGGTAACCCAAGGATCAAACCGTTCAAATCCATCCACTGGTTTCTGATAAGAATTTCAAACTTTTTACCATATATGGAAAAAGCCCCGCCCATTAAAGCCATGTTTTTCATCCGATCAAAATTCATTGAATGAATCTGAAAGAGGTTAACCATAGGATCATATCTGTGGAATTTGATTGAAATCCATACTCTAGGTTCTAAGAAGAAGATTTTCAAAGCTTTTACCATACATGGAAATTAGCCCTGCCCATTAAAGCCATGTTTTTCATCCGATCAAAATTCTTTGAAGGAATCTGATAAAGGTTCACCCAAGGATCATTTTCTGTGAAATTTGGTTGAAATCTGTTTCATTACTTTCTGAGGAGAAGATTTTCAAATTAAAAGTTCACAGATAGACGCCCGCATGCACTCACGACAGACACAACGCCTTGACAATAGCTCTCTGGATATATGCTCCAGTAATGTAAACGTAATAATACCAAAAAGCAATAACTAAACAAGAGGCCCATGAGGACCTGAGACGCTCTACTGGCTATCAAGTTTTCCATTAAAGAAATCTGATATTAAAGGAAGTAAATTTACTCAAAGAAGAATGCATAAAGAATACAAGAGGGCCAGAATGGCCCTGAAATCGCTCACCTGACTAATGTAAGATGATTCAAAATTTTGCCAACACTTTTGAAAAGGGTCACCAAAGGAATATTCATTTAAGTTTAGTTGAAATTGGCCCAATAGTTACTGAGGAGATATTGAAAAAATTAAAAAAAAACCTGCCTTACCATGCCACGCCCATATTTGGGCGTCAATCAAAATTCTCGAACAACTTTTGAAAAGGGTCATCCAAGGAACATTCTTAACAAATTTGGTTGAAATTGGCCAAATGATTACTGAGGAGAAGATATTTAAAGATTTCTAAATAAAAACAGCCACGCCCATATTTTGGCGTCAATCAAAGTTCCCAAACACGATTTGAAAAGGATCACTCAAGGAACATATATGACAAGTTTGGTTGAAATTGGCCAAATGGTAACTGAGGAGAAGATTTTTAAAGACTTCTAAGTCAAAAACTGCCCCACCCTGCCACGCCCTTATTTGGGCATCAATCAAAATTATAGAACAACTTTTGAAAAGGGTCACCCAAGGAACAATCATGCAAAGTTTGGTTGAAATTTGCACAATGATTACTGAGGAGAAGATGTTTAAGATTTCAAAGTCAAAAACTGCCACGCCCTGCAACGCTAATATTTGGGCGTGAATCAAAATTCTGCATACAACTTATGAAAAGGGTCACCCAAGGAACATTCATGCCAAGTTTGGTTGAAATTAACCCAATTGTTACTGAGGAGAAGATGTTTAAAGATTTCAAAGTAAAAAACTGCCCCACCCTGCCACGCCCATATTTGTGCATAAATCAATATTCCACTGACAACTTTTTAAAAGGGTCACCCAAGGAACATTCATGCCAAGTTTGGTTGAAATTGGCCCAATGGTTACTCAGGAAAAGATGTTTAAAGATTTCAAAGTAAAACAAGAGGCCCATGAGGGCCTGAGACGCTCTACTGGTTATCAAGTTTTCCGTTAAAGAAATCTGATATTTAAGGAAGTTAATTGCTGGAAGAATGCATAAAGAAAAAAAAGGGGGCTTTATCCCCTTTATCATTTTAAGCAACAATCCTCAAGGCCCCTTTTCCCATGTTTCATGACGGATCCACTCCATTTCCAAAAGAAAGTTACCTTATGACCCTACAATCATTCTGTGAATATTTCATCGGAATCTGACAATAATTGTGGACTTAATCACATAAACAGGATTGTTTTGAATGAAAATCAATAAGGCCCCTTTTCCTGTGTTTTCTGATGGATCAATTTAATTTCAAAAGGAACTTTCCTTACAACCCGACAATTGTCCTGTGAAATTTAAAAGACAACTTGATAATGACTGTGATCTTCATCACATACCCAAGAATGTTTTGAATGATAATCTGTAAGGCCCCTTTTCCTGTGTTTCAAATGCCACAATTACTCCATGCATCTTTGATTGTTTGTTTGTTTGTTTGAATGGGGTTTTAGGCCGCTTTTAACAATCTTTCAGTCAATCGCGGCGGCGGGAGCACCTAACAATGGATTCCTGGTATTTCTCACACAAGTTCTACCATTACATCCTTTCCTAGCCTCCAGCTGCTATCCCACATAGGTCTACGATTATCAACCCATTGGTGAGAGACAAATAGTCGGAAAGGATGAGTGCCGCCGTCGGGAATCGAACCCGGGATCTCTAGATTCCATGCATCTTTGAAGAGAATCCAATAAAACTGTTGACTTTATTGTGTTAACAAAGATATTAAATTCAAGTTCTCATAGGGCCCCTTTTCCCGTGATATTTTACTGTTGGTTTTATCATTCTATGAAAGTTAAAAGTGAATCCGATGAAATATTGGAAATTCATTATGTTTACTAGAATATTTAAAAAAAAAAAAATCATATGGCCCCTTTTTACATGATACTTGATAGATTGTACCCAGTTCTGAAAAGATCCATTCAAGTAATTGTACAATCATTCTGTGAAATTTTGAATTGAATCCAGTGATATCAAGGGACATCATTGTGTTAACCAGAATATTTAAGAGATTTTTTCATAAGGCCCCTTTTTATGTGACCCTTGCTATAGTCAGATCCACTGTCAAAATCAACAATTGGAATGATGGTACAATCAATCTGTTTAATCTGTGGAATTTATTGTGTTAATGAGTTTATAGTGAAATATTCATAGGGCCCCTTTTCTCATGATACTTTATAGAACAAACAAAATTTCAAAAGGAACAATTCTAATGAAGGTAGAATCATTCTTTAAAAGTTAAAGAGAATCAATGAAAACAGTGGACTGAATTGTGTCAAGAATTTTTGTAACTAAATTTTCATAAGGCCCCTTTTTCTGTGAAACTTAACAAATCAGACCCAATATACAATGGAACAATCCTAATGATAGTTTGAAGAAAATGATAAAGACTGAGGACTTGATTGTATTAATGATGTTTTGTAATAAAATTTTTATAAGGTCCCTTTTCTTGTGTCACTTAACCAATTAGACCTAATTTACAAAGGAACAATCCAAATGATGGTACAATCATTCTATTAAAGTTTGAAGAGATTCTGATAAAGACTGAGGGCATTGTTGTGTTTATGAGGATTTGGTAATACTTTTTCATACAGCCCCTTTTCCTATGATACTAGACAGATCAGGCCCAATTTGGAAAGAAACAATCCTTATGATGGTACAAACATTCTGTGAAAGTTTGAACAGAATCTGATGAAAACTGCAGACTTTATCTTGGTGTCAAATTTTTAAAATAAAATTTTCATAAGGCTCCTTTTCCTGTGATACTTGAAGGATCAGGTCTCATGTCAGCATCAACAATCGTGATTATTGTACAATGATTCTGTGAAGGTTTGAATAAAATACAATGAAAGCTCTGGACTTGGTTACAAGGATTATAGATAAAATTCTCTAAATGCCCCTTTTCCCATGATACTAGACAGATCACGCCTAATTTGAAAAGAAAGAATCCTTATGATGGAATAATCATTCTGTGAAAGTTTTAACAGAATCTGATGAAAACTGTTGACTTTATTGTGGTACAATGATTTTAAAATTAAATTTCATAATGCTCCTTTTCCTGTGATACTTGACGGATCAGGTCTAATGCAAACATCAACAATCATTATTATTGTACAATTATTCTGTGAATGTTTGAAAAAAATCCGATGGAATCTCTGGACTTGGTAACAGATTAATAAATGAAATTTTCATAAGGCCCCTTTTCCTGTGCTTCTTGACAGTTCAAACCCTGTTATGACCTTCCAATCATTCTGTGAAAGTTTCAACAAAATCTGATCAAAGCTGTGGGCTTTATTGTGTTAACAGGGTTTTATTAATTGAATTTTCATATAGCCCCTTTTCCCATGTTACTTGATGGATCTGAACCAATTCCAAAGGGAACTCTTCTTACAAAAGTATAATTATTCTGTTTGAGTATAAAGACAACCCCATCTCATCTGTGGACTTACAAGCATTAATTAAGATTTTTTTAATACAATTTTCCTAAGGCCCCTTTTCCTATGTTTCTCAATGGATCAGACCCAATTTGAAAGGAACAATCCTTATGATGGTACAATCATTATGTGAAAGTTTGAAGTCAATCAGGTGAAATCTAGGGCCATTACATGTTAACTAAGATTTTTTTTATTAAATTTTCATAGGGCCACTTTTCCCATGAAACTTGATGGATCAAACCTACTTCCGAAAGGAACAATCCATTTAATGTAATAATCATTCTGGGAATGTTTGAAGAGAATTTGTTGAAAACTATGGACTCTATTGTGTTTTCGAGGACTTTTTCAATCCAGTTTTAATCGGGCCCCTTTTTCCCGTGGTCCTTGACTGATCATACCAAATTTTGAAAGGAACAATTCTTTTGATGGTACAATCATTCTATGAAAGTTTGAAGTCAATCAGATGAAAACTGTGGACTCTAGAGTGTTAACAAAGATCTTTGAATTAAATTTTAATAAGGCCCCTTTTCCTATGTTTCTTGAGGAATCATATCCGATTCCAAAAGGTACAATCCTTATGATGGTACAATCATTCCTGCGAAAGTTTGAAGAGAATCTGTTGTAAATTGTTGGCTCTAGATTATTAATGAGAATTTTTTATTAAATATTTCATAAGGTCCCTTTTTCCTGTGTTTCTTGAAGGATCATACCAAATTTCAAAAGGAATAATCCTTATGATAGTACAATCATTCTGTCAAAGTTTGAAGGGAATACGATGAAAACTAATGACTCCAGAGTGTTATCAAGAATTTTTTAATTAAATTTTCATAAGGCCCCTTTTCCCCTGTTTAATGACAGATCAGACCCATTTTCGAAAGGAACGATCCTTATGATTGTACAATCATTCTGAGAAAGTTTGAAGAGAATCCGAAGAAAACTGTGGACTCTATCGTGTAAACGAAGATTTTTAATGGAGCTTTTAATTGAATTTTCATAAGGACCCTTTTCCAATGTTTCATACCAAATTTCAAAAGGAATGATCCTTATGTTGGTACAATCATTCTGTGAAAGTTTGAAGAGAATCCAATGAAAACTGTGGACTCTATCGCGTAAACGAGGATTTTTAATGGAATTCTTATTAAATTTTCATAAGGCCCCTTTTCCCATGTTTCTTGACGGATCATACCAAATTTCAAGAGGAACGATCCTTATGTTGGTACAATCATTCAGTGAAAGTTGAAAGAGAATCTGATGAGAACTGTGGACTCTATCGCATAAATGAGGATTTTTTAATTAAATTTCCATTAGGCCCCTTTTCCTGTGTTTCTTTACTGATCATACCCATTTTCGAAAGGAACGATCCTTATTCTGTGAAAGTTTGAAGAGAATCTGATGAAAACTGTGGACTCTATCGTGTAAACGAGGATTTTTAATTGAATTTTTAATTAAATTTTCATAAGGCCCCTTTTCCCGTGTTTCTTGATGGATCATACCCATTTTCGAAAGGAACGATCCTTATGATTGTACAATAATTCTGAGAAAGTTTGAAGAGAATCCGATGAAAACTATGGACTTTATCGCGTAAACGAGGATTTTTAATTGAATTTTTAATTAATTTTTCATAAGGCCCCTTTTCCCGTGTTTCTTGACGGATAATACCCATTTTCGAAAGGAACGATCCTTATGATGGTACAATCATTCTGTGAAAGTTTGAAGAGAATCCCATGAAAACTATGGACTTTATCGCGTTAACGAAGATTTTTTAATTAAGTTTTAATTAGGCCCCTTTTCCCATGTTTCTTGATGGATCTGACCCAATTTTGAAAGGAAAGATCCTTATGATGGTACAATCATTCTGTGAAAGTTTGAAGAGAATCCGATGAAAACTGTGGACTTTATTGCATAAACAAGGAAAAGTTTGACGGACGGACGAGGACGGACGGACGCACAGACAGACGCACGGACGTCGGACTGGAAAAAGCCATAGCTATAGCTCTAGTGGCCTTCAGCCAGTAGAGCTAAAAACTGCCACGCCCTGCCACGCCAATATTTGGGCATAAATCAAAATTCTACAACAACTTTTGAAAAGGGTCACCAAAGGAACATTCATGCCAAGTTTGGTTGAAATTGGTCCAATGGTTAATGAGGAGAAGATGTTATAAGATTTCAAAGTCAAAAACTGCCACACCCTGACACGCCCATATTTGGGCAAAAATCAAAATTCCAACAACAACTTTTGAAAAGGGTCAGACAAGGAACATTCATGCCAAGTTTGGTTAAATTTGGCCAAATGGTTACTGAGGAGATGATGTTTAAAGATTTCAAAGACAAAAACTGCCACGCCCATATTTTGGCATTAATCAAAATTCTACAAACACCTTTTGAAAAGGGTCCCACAAGGAACATTCATACCAAATTTGGTTGAAATTGGCCCAATTGTTACTGAGGAGAAGATGTTTAAGAATTTCAAAGTAAAAAACTGCCGCGCCCTTCCTAGCCCATATTTGGGCGTCAATCAAAATTCTCGAACAACTTTTGAAAAGGGTCACCCAAGGAACAGTCATGCCAAGTTTGGTTGAAATTGGCCCTATGGTTACTGAGGAGAAGATGTTATAAGATTTCAAAGTCAAAAACTGCCACACCCTGACACGCCCATATTTGGGCGTGAAACAAAATTCTGCGAACAACTTTTGAAAAGGGTCACACAAGGAACATTCATGCTAAGTTTGCTAGAAATTGGCCCAATGGTTACTGAGGAGAAGATGTTTAAAGATTTCAAAGTCAAAAACTGCCACGCCCATAATTGGGCGTCAATCAAAATTTCGCGAACAACTTTTGAAAAGGGTCACACAAGGAACATTCATGCCAAGTTTGCTTGAAATTGGCCCAATGGCTACTGAGGAGAAGATGTTTAAAGATTTCAGTGTCCAAAAATGCCCCGCCCTGCCCATATTTGGGCATCAATCAAAATTACAAGAACAAATTTTTGAAAAAGGTCACCCAAGGAACATTTATGCAAAGTTTGTTTGAAATTGGCCAAATTTTTACTGAGGAGAAGATGTTTAAAGATTTCAAAAGTCAAAATCAACATCACTCTGCCATGCAAATATTTGGACATCAATCAAAATTACCGAACAATTTTTGAAAAGGGTCACCAAAGGTACATTCATGCAAAGTTTGGTGGGAATTGGCTTAATGGTTACTGAGAAGAAGATGTATAAAGATTTCAGTCAAAAACTGCCCCACCCCTCCATGCCCATATTTGGGCATCAATCAAAATTCTGCGAACAGCTTTTGAAAAGGGTCACCTAAGGAACATTCATACCAAGTTTGGTTGAAATTGGCATGATGGTTACTGAGGAGAAGATGTAAAGTCATAAACTTCCATGCCCTGCCACACCAATATTCTGTCATAAATCAAAATTCCGCGATCAAACGAAGGAGCATTCATACCAAGTTTGGTTGAAATTGGCCAAGTGGTTACTGAGGAGAAGATGTTTAAAGAATAGCTGACGCCTTCCGACGGACGATAAACAACAGACAAAGGGTGATCACAAAAGCTCACCTTGTGCACGTTGTGCACAGGTGAGCTACAAAGCTTTATAAAACATTGTGGAAAATGGAGAAATTGCTCGTTACAAACAAATTCTTCTTGATCCACAATGCTTTTTATCATAAAGAATAAAAATTATTAAAATTCCATGAGCTACAAACTGCAGTCTGTAATTTTTTTGAATTTGGACCAACCTTAAATCTTGAAGTCTGGTAAGTTTGTTTTGTTTGAATGAGGTTTTATGCCGCTTTCAACAATCTTTCAGTTATAATCTGGCGGTTGGAACATCTAACAATGGAATCCTGGTATTTCTCACACCAGTACTACCATTACATCCTTTCCTAGCCTCCAGCTGCTATCCCACGTGGGTCTATGATTATCGACCCAATGGTGAGAGACAAATAGTCGGAAAGGAGTGCAGCTGTGGGGTTCGAACCTGGGACCTCTAGATTGACGCACTGACGTCTTGTAATGAGTTAAAAATAATATTTGGTTGCTGGAAGAAATACAAGAATTGTAGTTAGACTAGTATTTATTATACAAATAATCACATAGAAGTCCTTATGAATAAATTAAACGAAAAATTGATGAATGTGTGTTATATACGAGTAAACCCATTCCAACACAGTGGAATTTTAGACAGGTCCAAGTTGAAAGGAGCTTCAGACGACAATTTTAAGTTGATGGAATTGTAAATTTTTTTGTGTTTTTGGATAGAAAACATTGTGGATAATGAAGAAATTACTTGATCCAGCAATTTCTTCATTTTCCCCAATGTTTTCCAAAGCTTTTGTGTTGAGGGGCGTAAAAAGGAGGGATTGAGTGGGAATGGGTTAACCTATTATCAATGACCCTTTCTCATGCCCTGAAGAAGTACACACTGAAAATATTGTGAGTAAAGAAAAAATTGGTTGCAACAAGCAATTTATCTTTTTCTTACATTGTTATCTACCCTATTTGGCACTTATTTTCCATTTTCAGTGGAATTTGAGATGTCTTTTGCAATTTCTTTCAATTTCGACCAGTCTAAAGTTTTGCTGTCTGGTAATGGGTTGAGGAATATTTCTGTCAGCTTTATTAATTTCTAATGTAAATAGAACTGGGAGTCAAAAGGCTCCATATATCCTTCAATTGATGGATTGCCACTGTAAATAAACAAGAGCACTGCCTACGGGTGCCTACTCACAGCTGTTGGATGCTGGATAGTGGACAAAATGCATCTAGAGTTATAGAATTTTAATTCAGCATGACAGCATGACAATGGTTAAGTTTGAATAAGTATCTTACAAGAAAGATATAAATACATGGAATATATCATAGGGTCGGTGTTTTGCATGTATAGCTTTAAATGCAATTTCTATGCATTGCAATATCTAATAAATGTCTACCAACACTGTCTAAGTGTTCAGTAATATCCAAAAATGTCCTTTTTAATATTTCAGAAAGTTCTTGACTGCCTCTGTATCAAAATTTGTGATGTCTAATCCAGTCGTACAATACTCCAACGTTTGTGTACATCCCATAGTTTCCAGTGTCACATCCTTTCCAATGAGAGATGATCCCAGTCTGATACCATATTTTGTAGTCTGTCATAATCATTGCACCACCGCTGCAGGTTTGCTAGAAAAAACAGTGAAAATAAAATGGTTCTGTTAACCAATTCCCACACAGTGATGCTTTTAGACACCCCCTAGACCTGTCTTAACCCATTACCACACTAAGACAAACTGGAAGAATTGATATATGTCTTAACCCATTACCACACTAAGACAAACTGGAATAATTGATATAGCGGATAATGAACTGGTTATTTTTTTTATGAAAAATTTCTCATGAGAATGCATATTAAGGCGTTAATAAAACAAGTTTTTCTAACTTAAAACAACATATTCGAGTGAGAGATTTTTCTTATAAAAAATAACCAGTTGATAATTCTATTTATCATAATCGAAACAGTTTTATTTTTCAATTGTTACCTATTTATTTCAATCATATTCCTTATTCTCGGCATGGGGAACCGTGCGCATAAACATCCACAAATTTTTTTAACAATAATATCTGTTTGCAATCTTGGACTGCCTTTCCAAGTGGGCAGGGTTTAAAAGGAATTTTTAAGGGAAAGTCCGTATTTTAAGACACTTAGAGATTTGCAGTGTCAGGCACGTAAATAATTTGGGCGAAACATACTGTATCTAAGGGCGACAATCTTATCGTTGACCCGGCATATTTTGAACATCAATCTTTCTTTCAAGACTTGTACTTGAAAAGAATCATAGAATTGGCAGTCTTTGATCACTCAGTCTCCTGACTTGGGCGAATGAAGCAAGCTCATGCGGGTTAGGCATGAGTGTCTATCACTTTAACTGCAATATCATCAGTATTCGAGGTCAGTCATAATTTTGGATGCAACAGAATATTTTGAATTTGTTTGGGTCAATCAGTGATAACACAAACATCCAGGCTCATTATTGTTTAAAACCAGTTGTTAAGAATTGTTTGTTTGTTTGAATGGGGTTTTATGTCACTTTCAACGATCTTTCAGTTATATCACGGCTGGAGCACCTAACAATGGAATCCTGGTATTTCTCACACTAGTACTACCATTACATCCTTTCCTAGCCTCTAGCTTCAATCCCACATAGGTCTACGATTATCGACCCATTGGTGAGAGACAAATAGTTGGAAAGGATGAGTGCCGCCGTCGGGAATCAAACCCAGGACCTCTAGATTGACAGTCTGATGCGCTACCAACTGCACTATGACGGCTGCTCAGTTATTAACAAACAGGTTATTTGGTGTTTTAGTCATTTACATTAATTTCTTCTTATTTTACTGTTTTTTGATTGATTTTTAGCCTTAGAAATTAAATGTAGGGTCACTGAGCTAGCTGGCCCTTTGGAAAAACAAGAGGGCCAGAGTGGCCCTAGAATTGCTCACCTGACTAATGTAAGATGATTCAAAATTTTGCCAACACTTTTGAAAAGGGTCACCCAAGGAACATTCATTTTGGTTTAGTTGAAATTGGCCCAATGGTTACTGAGGAGAAGATGTTTAAAAATTTTCAAAGTAAAAAAACTGCTCCGCCCTGCCACGCCCATATTTGGGCGTAAATCAAAATTCTGCAAACACCTTTTGAATAGGGTCACCAAAGGAACATTCATGCCAAGTTTGGTTGAAATTGGCCCAATGGTTACTGAGGAGAAGATATTTAAAGATTTCTAAACAAAAAAATGCCCCAACCTGCCACGCCCATATTTGGGCGTCAGTCAAATTTCACAAACAGCTTTTGAAAAAGGTTCACCCAAGGAACATTCATGCCAAGTTTTGTTGAAATTTGCCAAATGCTTACTTAGGAGAAGATATTTGGTTGAAATGGCCCAATGGTTACTGAGGAGCAGATGTTTAAAGATTTTGAAAGTCAAAAACTGCCACACCCTGCCACGCCCATATTTGGACATTATTAAAAAAACCGCGAACAACTTTTGAAAAGGGTCACCCAAGGAACATTCATGCCAAGTTTGGTTGAAATTGGCCCAATGGTTCCTGAGGAGAAGATGTTTAAAGATTTCTAAGTCAAAAACTGCCACGCCCTGCCACGCCCATATTTGGGCATCAATCAAAATTCCACGAACAACTTTTGTAAAGGGTCACCCAAGGAACATTCATATCAAATTTGGTTGAAATTGGCCCAATGGTTACTGAGGATAAGATGTTTAAAGATTTCAAAGTCAAAAACTGCCACGCCCATATTTTGGGGTCAATCAAAATTCCACGAACAACTTTTGAGAAGGGTCACCCAAGGAACATTCCCACCAAGTTTGGTTGAATTCCGCCCAGTTGTTACTGAGGAGAAGATGTTCAAAGAATTGTTGACGCCTTCCGACGCACGACGGACAAAAGGTGATACCAAAAGCTCACCTTGAGCACGTTGTGCTCAGGTGAGCTAAAAAGTAGTTTCCAATTTTTGGAGTGAAAGTTGTTATCACTAGTGATGATAACAAATTTATTACACTGGAAAATCCAAAGATTATACAGCTAGTAATATAATAAAATGTAATTATCATTAACCAGAATACAAAATTTTAGACAAGTCCAAATTGAAAGAAGTTGCAGATGACAATTCAAAGTTTTAAAATCCTAAATTGCTAGTAACAAGCAATTTCTTCATTTTCCACATTGTTTTCTACCCAGAAAATTGAAATAATTATATTGTTGTCTACAACTCCTTTCAATTTGGACCAGTCTAAAATTTTACCATCTGGTAATGGGTTAGCAGTCAAAATATACTTACATAGACTCTGTTTTTTAATTTTTGGTGAACAACCGTCACAGTCTTCGGCTACACAAGTTTATGTGCCAGTGTCATCCTCCTCCACTGGAAAAAAATGAAGAAAAAATAATTGAGATTAAAGAGATGAAGAGGTTTTCTTTTGTTATCATGGTGGTATGAAATAGAAAAATAGAAGAAAAAGCCAAGGACATACATACAGAAGCATAATTAGTTATTTCGTTTCACACCTCCATTTGAAGAAAAAATATTATCTTCATTTCTTATAATTAAATGACATCATTTAAAAAAAGAAAAACACAATTTTACAAATTTTGATACATTTTTGATGGAATATTTTGTGTGCAAAATAGCAACATGCTAAAATTTTGTTTATGGAGGTATGAATTTTTTGTTTCGCCTAATCAGAATGCTTGTTTTTAGCTCACCTGAGCACATAGTGCTCAAGTGAGCTATTGTGATCCCCTTTTGTCAGGCGTCCGTGCATCGTGCATCGTCCGTCAACAATTTCTTTAAACAACATCTCCTCCCATACCGTTGGGCCAATTTGAACCAAATTTGGCAGAAATATTGCTTATTTGGTCCCCTTCAAAAATAGCTAAAAGAATTGAAATCCGTTAAAAACTCTAGTTGCCATGGTAACAAAAGTGAAATTTTAAAATAATCTTTAAAAATCTTCTCCTCCTGACCAAGATGGCATAGAGCCTTGATATTTTGCATGAAGCATCAGTATATTGACCTCTTTCAAAATAGCAAAAATCATGATCCTCAGGTCCCAAGGGGCGGAGCCCCAGGGGGGTGGGGGGGTTATACAGAAATAAAGAACGATTTTTTTAAATGACATCTCCTCCCAAACCACTGGGCCAATTTGAACCAAATATGGAAGAAATACTGGTATTGCTTATTTGGTCCCTTTCAAAAATAGCTAAAAGAATTGAAATCTGTTAAAACTCTGGTTGCCATGGCAACAAAAGTGAAATTTAAAATAATCTTTAAAAATTTTCGCCTCCTGACCCAGAAGGCATGGAGCCTTGATATTTTGCATGAAGCATCAGTATATTGACCTCTTTCAAAATAGCTAAAATTATGATCCTCAGGTCCCCAGGGGCGGAGCCCTGGGGGGGGTTATATAGAAATAAAGAACGTTTTTTTAAATTACATCTCCTCCCAAACCACTTGGCTGATTTGAACCAAATTTGGCAGAAATGTTCCTTAGGTAGTCCCCCTTAAAAGTAGCTAAAAGAATTGAAACTGCGTGAAAACTCTGGTTGTCATGGCAACAAAAGTGAAATTTCAAAATAATCTTTAAGGATCTTCTCCTCCTGACCCAGAAGGTGTAGAGCCTTTATAGTTTGCATGAAGCATCAGTATATTGATCTCTTACAAAATAGCTAAAATCATGATCCTCGGGTCTACAGGGGGGGGGGGTTATAGGCATGAAGCATCAATTCACAGACTTCTTTCTTATTTCTGAAATTATAACCCATGGAAAAAGTTTTTTCCTTCTTACAAATCAGCAATAAAGCCTTGGAATTTGTAATTTAGACTTTTGGATACCCAGGTTCATAGTCTTTATATGTAATTGTGGCCCACTTGTTTCATAATCCTAACCTTAACATGAAATTAGACTTTTGAAAGAAAAAGAGCCTTTATCTCAGGTGAGCGCCTTAGGGCCAACGGCCCTCTTGTTTAGAAATGAAACTTACAATAAAATCATAACATTATGACAATAAATGAGAGATATTGCTTGTTATGAGCTTTCTTGTATTATCTTTATCTCTTGAATAAATATCTTCAAATAGAGAAAGTCGACACTTAAATTATATCCAGGAAAACTTCAACATGTGATCAATGTATTCATAAACTTTCAGTACAAGTGAAGCAAAGCTAAAGAAGAAATTCACAATATGTACTAAAGTGAATGTGTAGAAAGAGAAGAATTTGTGAAATTTCAAGGGGAGAAATTTCTTTTACATGCGAGATTTGGCACTCCATAATTATGTATTGCAAATCTCAACATACAATCAAAGCATCTTTTACAGTTTCCTTACAACTGATGCAAATCTGAAGACAAATCTACTAGTAAATGCATACATAGGGTAAAAGTGTCTAATTTCAAGGAAGGATAAGTCTTTTTACAGGGGAAGTTGAAACTTCAAAATTGATCAATGTACTTTCAAGTTTCAGCATGCTTGATGTAAAACTGATTTTGCAACACACAGTAACAGTATTTTGAACACAGAAAAATGGGTGGATAGATAGGCAATAGTAACCCCTGGAAACACCTGGATGCTTTGCTGTCTAAAACCAAGAAGGCCAGTGGCCCTGGCTCTTATCTGAGATAAGACTCTTTTTCTACTTAGGCCCAATCACCCTGTGGCCCTGAAATTTTAGCAATTTTGAAAGACATCAATGAACTGATGCTTCATGCAAAAAATCATGATTCTTTAACTTCTGAAACAGGAGGAGGTATTTGATTAAAGTTTTTTTGCTGTCATGGCAACCAGAGCTTTCAACTTATTTCATTTCTTTTGTTGCTATTGGTCCAGTGATTTGGAATGAGATGCTTTTTTAAAAATCCTTCTTTATCTCAAAATAAGCCAAATCCCTCCTGGGGCTCAACCCCTGTGGACCTGAGGGAAATGATGCTTCATGATGCTGATGCTTCATGCAAAATATCAAGGTTCTAGGACTTCTGGGTCAAAGAAGAATATTTCTAAAGATTATTTGAAAATGTCGCTTTTGTTGCCATAGTAACCAGAGTTTTTAATGGATTTCAATTCTTTATGTAATTTTTACAAGGCACCATGGCACCTAAGGAACACCTCTGCAAAATTTGGTTGAAATTGGCCAAGTGGTTAGGGAAGAGATGTTGTTTTAAGAATTCTTTATTTCTATATGAGCCTCAACCGCTCTGAAGCACCGCCCCTGAAGGCCTGAGGTGATGATTTGAACAATTCTGAAAGAGATCAATATACTGATACTGCATGCAAAATATCAAGGTTCTACACCTTCTGGACCAGCAGGAGATAATTTTTAAAGATTTTTTTTTTAAATTTCAGTTTTGTTGCCATAGTAACCAGAGTTTTGAATGGTTTCAGTTCTTTCAGCAGTTTTCAAAGGGCACCATCTAAGGAACATTTTATACCAAATTTGGGTGAAATTGACCCGCTGGTTTGGCAAGAGGTGTTATCCAAATATCCTTTAAATCAATATGATATAAGCACCTTCATCCCCTGCTCCACCCCTGAGGACCTGAAGGTGATGATTTTAGTAATTCTAAAAGAGGTCAATGTACTGATGCTACATTCAAAATAGCATGGCTGCAATTTTCAAGGGGCACCACCTGGTTGAAAGAGGCCTAGTGGTTTTAGAGGAGATGTAGTTTTAAAAATCTTTATTTATGAATAAGCACAGACACCCCAAGGGTCCACCCCTGGAAACCCTAGCATGACGATTTTAGCAATTTTAAAAGAGGTCAATTTACTGATGCTTCATGCAAAATATCGAGGTTCTAGGACTTCTTGATCAGGAGGAGATTTTTTCTTTTCATTATTGGGACAGAAAATATGCTCAAATACATTTTTAATGGATATTCATAAAATTTCTTGACCTAAGTGAAGGAATTACCAATTTATACAAAGACACAAAAAATATACAATTTATATTTTACCCAAAGGCTTGGTTCCATATTTCAGTTTAATCCTCTTCCTTCAAACTGATATCACTGTAGAAGTAGACATCCAGCTTAGCTGTTCTTGATATGTATGCAAACTGCCCCCACCCACAAAATTTGGTTTCATCTTCCTGATCAACAATTCTCTCAAAATCAAACCTGAAATAACCTAAAAGGCCAATCACCTATCTCAGCCCTATTATTAAACAATCAAACAAGGTAGAAGGCCTTTCAAAGTGTTTCAATTACAAATTGGTCCTCCAGACACACTGCAGCCACAAAACTTCTTTGTTCCTTTGACCGCAGTAAAATCCTGAGATTTTATGAAGTGATTGAAGATGGGCAAGAACTTACCAGAGAGTCTCAAAACATCCTCAATACATATCAATTTCTTTATTCACACCCATCTTAGCCCACTTATGAAAAAATTGAATATGGTAGAATGGTTTGAAAAGATTATGAAATACTAAATGGTTCCCCAGCTGTATCACAGTCTGCTATTTTAACTTTTTGTAGTTCAATCAAATCAAAGCCTTGAAAAAATAAATTGAAATGAAAGAAGATGCACGAGAATAATTCCTGATTTTAATGCTAAAGCCAAAATTTTAACCTAGCTCAGGAAATTGCCTGTCATTTGGTTATTTTCTTTACTAACACCATTCTCAGAAATAAGAAAATTAAACAGACTAGAATGCCTTTCAAAGATTTTCAAATTAAAAGTTGACCTAGTAAAAATTTAACCTAGTCATGAGTGATTTAAATAAGGTAGAATGGTTTGAAAAGATTATGAAATACAATTTTGTCAACTTGCCATGTCCTGATTTCTATTTAAACATTTTTTCAATCTACAAGAAAAATAAGCCTTGAAAATATAAATTGAAATCAAAGAAGATGCATGAGAATATTTACTTATTTTAACGCTAAAGCCTCAAATTTTAACAAGGCCGGGAAAAAGCCTCTAATTTAGCTATGTTCTTGACTTACACCTATCTCAGCCCTGTGATGAGAAATTTTAACAAGGAAGATAGCCTTTCAAAGTTTGTCAATTATTAATTAGTTCCTCAGACACATCCCAGTCACCTTACATCATCGTTTATATATTTTTTACAAAAAAAGCCCTGAAGTATTATATAAAATGATTGAAGATGCCTATTAACATGTCCTTATCCTAATGATGCCTGCCACTTAAGTCTCAAACTCACTGGCCACTAACCAATTTCTTTATTTTTACCCATCTTAACCTAGTCATGAGTGATTTAAATAAGGTAGAATGGTTTGAAAAGTTATTAAATACAAATTGGTCCCCTTGCTGTGTCCTGACTCGGATTTTAACATTTTTCAATTTACCGAAAAATAGCCTTGAAAATATAAATTGAAATCAAAGAAGATGCCTAAGAATATTACCTGATTTTTATGCTAAAGCCTGAATTTTTACCTAACCTCGGAAAACACCTGTCATTTAGATTTATTCTTGAGTAACATCATTCTCATTTATGAAAAAATTAAACTGGGTAGAATGCTTTTCAAAGATTTTCAATTACAAATAGGTCCCCCAAACACACCCCAGTCACCTACATTTTCTGTTCCTTTTTATGAGGAATTAGCCCTGAAATTTTGTATACAATGATTGAAGAGGCCTTATGACATGTCCTTATCCTAATCTTGCCTGCCACTTAAGTTTCAAAACTCACTGGCCACTAACCAATTTCTTTATTTGTACCCATCTTAACCTAGTCATGAGTGATTTAAATAAGGTAGAATGGTTTGAAAAGATTATGAAATACAATTTTGTCAACTTGCCATGTCCTGATTTCTATTTAAACTTTTTTTCAATCTACAAGAAAAAAAAAAGCCTTGAAAAAATAAATTGAAATCAAAGAAGATGCATGAGAATATTTACTTTTTTAAGGTTTTAACGCTAAAGCCTCAAATTTTAACCAAGGCCGGGAAAAAGCCTCTAATTTAGCTATGTTCTTGACTTACACCTATCTCAGCCCTATGATGAGAAATTTTAACAAGGAAGATAGCCTTTCAAAGTTTGTCAATTATTAATTAGTGCCTCAGACACATCCCGGTCACCTAACTTCATCGTTTATATATTTTTTACAAAAAAAGCCCTGAAGTATTATATAAAATGATTGAAGATGCCTAAAACATGTCTTTATCCTAACCATGCCTGCCAGTTAAGTCTCAAACTCACTGGCCACTTACCAATTTCTTTATTTTTACCCATCTTAACCTAGTCATAAGTGATTTTAATAAGGTAGAATGGTTTGAAAAGTTATTAAATACAAATTGGTCCCCTTGCTGTGTCCTGACTAAGATTTTAACATTTTTCAATTTACCAAAAAAAAGCCTTGAAAATATTTATTGAAGTCAATGAAGATGCGTAAGAATATTACCTGATATTTATGCTTTAGCCTGAATTTTTACCTAACCTCGGAAAACACCTGTCATTTAGATTTATTCTTGAGTAACATCATTCTCATTTATGAAAAAATTAAACTGGGTAGAATGCTTTTCAAAGATTTTCAATTACAAATAGGTCCCCAAAACTCACCCCAGTCACCTACATTTTCTGTTCCTTTTTATGAGGAATTAGCCCTGAAATTTTGTATACAATGATTGAAGAGGCCTTATAACATGTCCTTATCCTAATCTTGCCTGCCACTTAAGTTTCAAAACTCACTGGCCACTAACCAATTTCTTTATTTGTACCCATCTTAACCTAGTCATGAGTGATTTAAATAAGGTAGAATGGTTTGAAAAGATTATGAAATACAATTTTGTCAACTTGCCATGTCCTGATTTCTATTTAAACATTTTTTCAATCTACAAGAAAAAAAAGCCGCGAAAATATAGATTGAAATCAAAGAAGATGCATGAGAATATTTACTTTTTTTAAGGTTTTAACGCTAAAGCCTCAAATTTTAACCAAGGCCGGGAAAAAGCCTCTCATTTAGCTATGTTCTTGACTTACACCTATCTCAGCCCTATGATGAGAAATTTTAACAAGGAAGATAGCCTTTCAAAGTTTGTCAATTATTAATTAGTGCCTCAGACACATCCCGGTCACCTAACTTCATCGTTTATATATTTTTTACAAAAAAAAGGCCCTGAAGTATTATATAAAATGATTGAAGATGCCTAAAAACATGTCTTTATCCTAACCATGCCTGCCAGTTAAGTCTCAAACTCACTTGCCACTTACCAATTTCTTTATTTTTACCCATCTTAACCTAGTCATAAGTGATTTTAATAAGGTAGAATGGTTTGAAAAGTTATTAAATACAAATTGGTCCCCTTGCTGTGTCCTGACTCGGATTTTAACATTTTTTTAATTTAACGAAAAAAAAAGCCTTGAAAATATTAATTGAAATCAAAGAAGATGCCTAAGAATATTACCTGATTTTTATGCTAAAGCCTGAATTTTTACCTAACCTGGGAAAACACCTGTCATTTAGATTTATTCTTGAGTAACATCATTCTCATTTATGAAAAAATTAGACTGGGTAGAATGCTTTTCAAAGATTTTCAATTACAAATAGGTCCCCCAAACACACCCCAGTCACCTACATTTTCTGTTCCTTTTTATGAGGAATTAGCCCTGAAATTTTGTATACAATGATTGAAGAGGCCTTATAACATGTCCTTATTCTAATCTTGCCTGCCACTTAAGTTTCAAAACTCACTGGCCACAAACCAATTTCTTTATTTGTACCCATCTTAACCTAGTCATGAGTGATTTAAATAAGGTAGAATGGTTTGAAAAGATTATGAAATACAATTTTGTCAACTTGCCATGTCCTGATTACTATTTAAACATTTTTTCAATACACAAGAAAAAAAAGCCTTGAAAATATAGATTGAAATCAAAGAAGATGCATGAGAATATTTACTTATTTTAACGCTAAAGTCTCAAATTTTAACCAAGGCTGGGAAAAAGCCTCTAATTTAGCTATGTTCTTGACTTACACCTATCTCAGCCCTGTGATGAGAAATTTTAACAAGGAAGAAAGCCTTTCAAAGTTTGTCAATTATATATAAGTGCCTCAGACAGATCCCGGTCAACTAACTTCGTTTCTTTTTTTTTTTTACAAAAAAGCCCTGAAGTATTTGATAAAATGATTAAAGATGCCTAATAACATGTCCTTATCCTAACGATGCCTGCCACTTAAGTTTCAAACTCACTTGCCACTTACCAATTTCTTTATTTTTACCCTTCTTAACCTAGTCATGAGTGATTTAAATAAGGTAGAATGGTTTGAAAAGTTATTAAATACAAATTGGTCCCCTTGCTGTGTCCTGACTTGGATTTTAACATTTTTCAATTTACAGAAATAAAGCCTTGAAAATATTAATTGAAATCAAAGAAGATGCCTAAGAATATTACCTGATTTTTATGCTAAAGCCTGAATTTTTACCTAACCTGGGAAAACACCTGTCATTTAGATTTATTCTTGAGTAACATCATTCTCATTTATGAAAAAATTAAACTGGGTAGAATGCTTTTCAAAGATTTTCAATTACAAATAGGTCCCCCAAACACACCCCAGTCACCTACATTTTCTGTTCCTTTTTATGAGGAATTAGCCCTGAAATTTTGTATACAATGATTGAAGAGGCCTTATAACATGTCCTTATCCTAATCTTGCCTGCCACTTAAGTTTCAAAACTCACTGGCCACTAACCAATTTCTTTATTTGTACCCATCTTAACCTAGTCATGAATGATTTAAATAAGGTAGAATGGTTTGAAAAGATTATGAAATACAATTTTGTCAACTTGCCATGTCCTGATTTCTATTTAAACATTTTTTCAATCTACAAGAAAAAAAAGCCGCGAAAATATAGATTGAAATCAAAGAAGATGCATGAGAATATTTACTTTTTTTAAGGTTTTAACGCTAAAGCCTCAAATTTTAACCAAGGCCGGGAAAAAGCCTCTAATTTAGCTATGTTCTTGACTTACACCTATCTCAGCCCTGTGATGAGAAATTTTAACAAGGAAGATAGCCTTTCAAAGTTTGTCAATTATTAATTAGTGCCTCAGACACATCCCGGTCACCTAACTTCATCGTTTATATATTTTTTACAAAAAAAGCCCTGAAGTATTATATAAAATGATTGAAGATGCCTAAAAACATGTCCTTATCCTAACGATGCCTGCCACTTAAGTCTCAAACTCACTGGCCACTTACCAATTTCTTTATTTTTACCAATCTTAACCTAGTCATGAGTGATTTAAATAAGGTAGAATGGTTTGAAAAGTTATTAAATACAACTTGGTCCCCTTGCTGTGTCCTGACCCGGATTTTAACATTTTTCATTTACCGAAAAAAAGCCTTGAAAATATTAATTGAAATCAAAGAAGATGCCTAAGAATATTACCCGATTTTTATGCTAAAGCCTGAATTTTTACCTAACCTCGGAAAACACCTGTCATTTAGATTTATTCTTGAGTAACATCATTCTCATTTATGAAAAAATTAAACTGGGTAGAATGCTTTTCAAAGATTTTCAATTACAAATAGGTCCCCCAAACACACCCCAGTCACCTACATTTTCTGTTCCTTTTTATGAGGAATTAGCCCTGAAATTTTGTATACAATGATTGAAGAGGCCTTTTAACATGTCCTTATCCTAATCTTGCCTGCCACTTAAGTTTCAAAACTCACTGGCCACTAACCAATTTCTTTATTTTTACCCATCTTAACCTAGTCATGAGTGATTTAAATAAGGTAGAATGGTTTGAAAAGATTATGAAATACAATTTTGTCAACTTGCCATGTCCTGATTTCTATTTAAACTTTTTTTCAATCTACAAGAAAAAAAAGCCTTGAAAAAATAGATTGAAATCAAAGAAGATGCATGAGAATATTTACTTATTTTAACACTAAAGCCTCAAATTTTAACCAAGGCTGGGAAAAACCCTCTAATTTAGCTATGTTCTTGACTTACACCTTTCTCAGCCCTGTGATGAGAAATTTTAACAAGGAAGAAAGCCTTTCAAAGTTTGTCATTTATTAATTAGTGCCTCAGACAGATCCCGGTCAACTAACTTCATCGTTTCTATTTTTTTTTTTCACAAAAAAAGCCCTGAAGTATTATATAAAATGATTGAAGATGCCTAAAAACATGTCCTTATCCTAACCATGCCTGCCACTTAAGTTTCAAAACTCACTGGCCACTAACCAATTTCTTTATTTGTACCCATCTTTACCTAGTCATGAGTGATTTAAATAAGGTAGAATGGTTTGAAAAGTTATTAAATACAAATTGGTCCCCTTGCTGTGACCTGACTCGGATTTTAACATTTTTCAATTTACCAAAAAAAAGCCTTGAAAATATTAATTGAAATCAAAGAAGATGCCTAAGAATATTACCTGATTTTTATGCTAAAGCCTGAATTTTTACCTAACCTGGGAAAACACCTGTCATTTAGATTTATTCTTGAGTAACATCATTCTCATTTATGAAAAAATTAAACTGGGTAGAATGCTTTTCAAAGATTTTCAATTACAAATAGGTCCCCCAAACACACCCCAGTCACCTACATTTTCTGTTCCTTTTTATGAGGAATTAGCCCTAAAATTTTGTATACAATGATTGAAGAGGCCTTATAACATGTCCTTATCCTAATCTTGCCTGCCACTTAAGTTTCAAAACTCACTGGCCACTAACCAATTTCTTTATTTGTACCCATCTTAACCTAGTCATGAGTGATTTAAATAAGGTAGAATGGTTTGAAAAGATTATGAAATACAATTTTGTCAACTTGCCATGTCCTGATTTCTATTTAAACATTTTTTCAATCTACAAGAAAAAAAAGCCTTGAAAATATAGATTGAAATCAAAGAAGATGCATGAGAATATTTACTTTTTTAAGGTTTTAACGCTAAAGCCTCAAATTTTAACCAAGGCCGGGAAAAAGCCTCTAATTAAGCTATGTTCTTGACTTACACCTATCTCAGCCCTGTGATGAGAAATTTTAACAAGGAAGATAGCCTTTCAAAGTTTGTCAATTATTAATTAGTGCCTCAGACACATCCCGGTCACCTAACTTCATCGTTTATATATTTTTTACAAAAAAAGCCCTGAAGTATTATATAAAATGATTGAAGATGCCTAAAAACATGTCCTTATCCTAACGATGCCTGCCACTTAAGTCTCAAATTCACTGGCCACTTACCAATTTCTTTATTTTTACCCATCTTAACCTACTCATGAGTGATTTAAATAAGGTAGAATGGTTTGAAAAGTTATTAAATACAAATTGGTCCCCTTGCTCTGTCCTGACTCGGATTTTAACATTTTTCAATTTACCGAAAAAAAGCCTTGAAAATATTAATTGAAATCAAAGAAGATGCCTAAGAATATTACCCGATTTTTATGCTAAAGCCTGAATTTTTACCTAACCTGGGAAAACACCTGTCATTTAGATTTATTCTTGAGTAACATCATTCTCATTTATGAAAAAATTAAACTGGGTAGAATGCTTTTCAAAGATTTTCAATTACAAATAGGTCCCCCAAACACATCCCAGTAACCTACATTTTCTGTTCCTTTTTATGAGGAATTAGCCCTGAAATTTTGTATACAATGATTGAAGATGCCTAATAACATGTCCTTATCCTAATCTTGCCTGCCACTTAAGTTTCAAAACTCACTGGCCACTAACCAATTTCTTTATTTGTACCCATCTTAACCTAGTCATGAGTGATTTGAATAAGGTAGAATGGTTTGAAGAGATTATGAAATACAATTTTGTCAACTTGCCATGTCCTGATTTCTATTGAATCTTTTTTTCAATCTACAAGAAAAAAAAGCCTTGAAAAAATTAATTGAAATCAAAGAAGATGCATGAGAATATTTACTTATTTTAACGCTAAAGCCTCAAATTTTAACCAAGGCCGGGGAAAAAGCCTCTTATTTAGCTATGTTCTTGACTTACACCTATCTCAGCTCTGTGATGAGAAATTTGAACAAGGAAGATAGCCTTTCAAAGTTTGTCAATTATTAATTAGTGCCTCAGAAAGATCCCGGTCAACTTACTTCATCGTTTCTATTTTTTTTTACAAAAAAAAGCCCTGAAGTATTATATAAAATGATTGAAGATCCCTAATAACATGTCCTTATCGTAACGATGCCTGCCACTTAAGTTTCAAACTCACTGGCCACTTACCAATTTCTTTATTTGTACCCATCTTAACCTAGTCATGAGTGATTTAAATAAGGTAGAATGGTTTGAAAAGTTATTAAATACAAATTGGTCCCCTTGCTGTGTCCTGACTCGGATTTTAACATTTTTCAATTTACCGAACAAAAGCCTTGAAAATATTAATTGAAATCAAAGAAGATGCCTAAGAATATTACCTGATTTTTATGCTAAAGCCTGAATTTTTACCTAACCTCGGAAAACACCTGTCATTTAGATTTATTCTTGAGTAACATCATTCTCATTTATGAAAAAATTAAACTGGGTAGAATGCTTTTCAAAGATTTTCAATTACAAATAGGTTACCCAAACACACCCCAGTCACCTACATTTTTTGTTCCTTTTTATGAGGAATTAGCCCTGAAATTTTGTATACAATGATTGAAGAGGCCTTATAACATGTCCTTATCCTAATCTTGCCTGCCACTTAAGTTTCAAAACTCACTGGCCCCTAACCAATTTCTTTATTTGTACCAATCTTAACCTAGTCATGAGTGATTTAAATAAGGTAGAATGGTTTGAAAAGATTATGAAATACAATTTTGTCAACTTGCCATGTCCTGGTTTCTTTTTAAACATTTTTTCAATCCACAAGAAAAAAAAGCCTTGAAAATATAAATTGAAATCAAAGAAGATGCATGAGAATATTTACTTTTTTTAAGGTTTTAACGCTAAAGCCTCAAATTTTAACCAAGGCCGGGAAAAGCCTCTAATTTAGCTATGTTCTTGACTTACACCTATCTCAGACCTATGATGAGAAATTTTAACAAGGAAGATAGCCTTTCAAAGTTTGTCAATTATTAGTAAGTGCCTCAGACACATCCCGGTCACCTAACTTCATTGTTTATATATTTTTTACAAAAAAAGCCCTGAAGTATTATATAAAATGATTGAAGATGCCTAAAAACATGTCCTTATCCTAATGATGCCTGCCACTTAAGTCTCAAACTCACTGGCCACTTACCAATTTCTTTATTTTTACCCATCTTAACCTAGTCATGAGTGATTTCAATAAGGTAGAATGGTTTGAAAAGTTATTAAATACAAATTGGTCCCCTTGCTGTGTCCTGATTCGGATTTTAACATTTTTCAATTTACCGAAAAAAAGCCTTGAAAATATTAATTGAAATCAAAGAAGATGCCTAAGAATATTACCTGATTTTTACGCTAAAGCCTGAATTTTTACCTAACCTGGGAAAACACCTGTCATTTAGATTTATTCTTGAGTAACATCATTCTCATTTATGAAAAAATTAAACAGGGTAGAATGCTTTTCAAAGATTTTCAATTACAAATAGGTCCCCCAAACACACCCCAGTCACCTACATTTTCTGTTCCTTTTTATGAGGAATTAGCCCTGAAATTTTGTATACAATGATTGAAGAGGCCTTATAACATGTCCTTATCCTAATCTTGCCTGCCACTTAAGTTTCAAAACTCACTGGCCACTAACCAATTTCTTTATTTGTACCCATCTTAACCTAGTCATGAGTGATTTAAATAAGGTAGAATGGTTTGAAAAGATTATGAAATACAATTTTGTAAACTTGCCATGTCCTGATTTCTATTTAAACTTTTTTCAATCTACAAGAAAAAAAAGCCTTGAAAAAATAAATTGAAATCAAAGAAGATGCATGAGAATATTTACTTATTTTAACGCTAAAGCCTCAAATTTTAACCAAGGCCGGGAAAAAGCCTCTAATTTAGCTATGTTCTTGACTTACACCTATCTCAGCCCTGTGATGAGAAATTTTAACAAGGAAGATAGCCTTTTAAAGTTTGTCAATTATTAATTAGTGCCTCAGACAGATCCTGGTGAACTAACTTCATCGTTTCTATTTTTTTTTTTTTTTTACAAAAAAAGCCCTGAAGTATTATATAAAATGATTGAAGATGCCAAATAACATGTCCTTATCCTAACGATGCCTGCCACTTAAGTTTCAAACTCACTAGCCACTTACCAATTTCTTTATTTTTACCCATCTTAACCTAGTCATGAGTGATTTAAATAAGGTAGAATGATTTGAAAAGTGATTAAATACAAATTGGTCCCCTTGCTGTGTCCTGACTCCGATTTTAACATTTTTCAATTTACCGAAAAAAAGCCTTGAAAATATTAATTGAAATCAAAGAAGATGCCTAAGAATATTACCTGATTTTTATGCTAAAGCCTGAATTTTTACCTAACCTGGGAAAACACCTGTCATTTAGATTTATTCTTGAGTAACATCATTCTCATTTATGAAAAAATTAGACTGGGTAGAATGCTTTTCAAAGATTTTCAATTACAAATAGGTCCCCCAAACACACCCCAGTCACCTACATTTTCTGTTCCTTTTTATGAGGAATTAGCCCTGAAAATTTGTATACAATGATTGAAGAGGCCTTATAACATGTCCTTATCCTAATCTTGCCTGCGACTTAAGTTTCAAAACTCACTGGCCACTAACCAATTTCTTTATTTGTACCCATCTTAACCTAGTCATGAGTGATTTAAATAAGGTAGAATGGTTTGAAAAGATTATGAAATACAATTTTGTCAACTTGCCATGTCCTGATTTCTATTTAAACATTTTTTCAATCTACAAGAAAAAAAAAGCCTTGAAAATATAGATTGAAATCAAAGAAGATGTATGAGAATATTTACTTTTTGTAAGGTTTTAACGCTAAAGCCTCAAATTTTAACCAAGGCCGGGAAAAAACCTCTAATTTAGCTTTGTTCTTGACTTACACCTATCTCAGCCCTATGATGAGAAATTTTAACAATTAAGATAGCCTTTCAAAGTTTGTCAATAATTAATTAGTGCCTCAGACACATCCCGGTCACCTAACTTCATCGTTTATATATTTTTTACAAAAAAAGCCCTGAAGTATTATATAAAATGATTGAAGATGCCTAAAAACATGTCCTTATCCTAACCATGCCTGCCACTTAAGTCTCAAACTCACTCACCAATTTTTTTATTTTTACTCATCTTAACCTAGTCATGAGTGATTTAAATAAGGTAGAATGGTTTGAAAAGTTATTAAATACAAATTGGTCCCCTTGCTGTGTCCTGACTCCGATTTTAACATTTTTCAATTTACCGAAAAAAAGCCTTGAAAATATTAATTGAAATCAAAGAAGATGCCTAAGAATATTACCTGATTTTTATGCTAAAGCCTGAATTTTTACCTAACCTGGGAAAACACCTGTCATTTAGATTTATTCTTGAGTAACATCATTCTCATTTATGAAAAAATTAGACTGGGTAGAATGCTTTTCAAAGATTTTCAATTACAAATAGGTCCCCCAAACACACCCCAGTCACCTACATTTTCTGTTCCTTTTTATGAGGAATTAGCCCTGAAATTTTGTATACAATGATTGAAGAGGCCTTATAACATGTCCTTATCCTAATCTTGCCTGCCACTTAAGTTTCAAAACTCACTGGCCACTAACCAATTTCTTTATTTGTACCCATCTTAACCTAGTCATGAGTGATTTAAATAAGGTAGAATGGTTTGAAAAGATTATGAAATACAATTTTGTCAACTTGCCATGTCCTGATTTCTATTTAAACATTTTTTCAATCTACAAGAAAAAAAAACCTTGAAAATATAAATAGAAATCAAAGAAGATGCATGAGAATATTTACTTATTTTAACACTAAAGCCTCAAATTTTAACCAAGGCCGGGAAAAAGCCTCTAATTTAGCTATGTTCTTGACTTACACCTATCTCAGCCCTATGATGAGAAATTTTAACAAGGAAGAAAGCCTTTCAAAGTTTGTCAATTATTAATTAGTGCCTCAGACACATCCCGGTCACCTAACTTCATCGTTTATATATTTTTTACAAAAAAAGCCCTGAAGTATTATATAAAATGATTGAAGATGCCTAAAATCATGTTCTTATCCTAACCTTGCCTGCCACTTAAGTCTCAAACTCACTGGCCACTTACCAATTTCTTTATTTTTACCCATCTTAACCTAGTCATGAGTGATTTAAATAAGGTAGAATGGTTTGAAAAGTTATTAAATACAAATTGGTCCCCTTGCTGTGTCCTGATTCGGATTTTAACATTTTTTAATTTACCGAAAAAAAGCCTTGAAAATATTAATTGAAATCAAAGAAGATGCCTAAGAATATTACCAGATTTTTATGCTAAAGCCTGAATTTTTACCTAACCTGGGAAAACACCTGTCATTTAGATTTATTCTTGAGTAACATCATTCTCATTTATGAAAAAATTAGACTGGGTAGAATGCTTTTCAAAGATTTTCAATTACAAATAGGTCCCCCAAACACACCCCAGTCACCTACATTTTCTGTTCCTTTTTATGAGGAATTAGCCCTGAAATTTTGTATACAATGATTGAAGAGGCCTTATAACATGTCCTTATCCTAATCTTGCCTGCCACTTAAGTTTCAAAACTCACTGGCCACTAACCAATTTCTTTATTTGTACCCATCTTAACCTAGTCATGAGTGATTTAAATAAGGTAGAATGGTTTGAAAAGATTATGAAATACAATTTTGTCAACTTGCCATGTCCTGATTTCTATTTAAACATTTTTTCAATCTACAAGAAAAAAAAACCTTGAAAATATAAATAGAAATCAAAGAAGATGCATGAGAATATTTACTTATTTTAACGCTAAAGCCTCAAATTTTAACCAAGGCCGGGAAAAAGCCTCTAATTTAGCTATGTTCTTGACTTACACCTATCTCAGCCCTATGATGAGAAATTTTAACAAGGAAGAAAGCCTTTCAAAGTTTGTCAATTATTAATTAGTGCCTCAGACACATCCCGGTCACCTAACTTCATCGTTTATATATTTTTTACAAAAAAAGCCCTGAAGTATTATAAAAAATGATTGAAGATGCCTAAAATCATGTTCTTATCCTAACCTTGCCTGCCACTTAAGTCTCAAACTCACTGGCCACTTACCAATTTCTTTATTTTTACCCATCTTAACCTAGTCATGAGTGATTTGAATAAGGTAGAATGGTTTGAAAAGTTATTACCGGTAAATACAAATTGGTCCCCTTGCTGTGTCCTGATTCGGATTTTAACATTTTTTAATTTACCGAAAAAAAGCCTTGAAAATATTAATTGAAATCAAAGAAGATGCCTAAGAATATTACCTGATTTTTATGCTAAAGCCAGAATTTTTTCCTAACCTGGGAAAACACCTGTCATTTAGATTTATTCTTGAGTAACATCATTCTCATTTATGAAAAAATTAGACTGGGTAGAATGCTTTTCAAAGATTTTCAATTACAAATAGGTCCCCCAAACACACCCCAGTCACCTACATTTTCTGTTCCTTTTTATGAGGAATTAGCCCTGAAATTTTGTATACAATGATTGAAGAGACCTTATAACATGTCCTTATCCTAATCTTGCCTGCCACTTAAGTTTCAAAACTCACTGGCCACTAACCAATTTCTTTATTTGTACCCATCTTAACCTAGTCATGAGTGATTTAAATAAGGTAGAATGGTTTGAAAAGATTATGAAATACAATTTTGTCAACTTGCCATGTCCTGATTTCTATTTAAACATTTTTTCAATCTACAAGAAAAAAAAAGCCTTGAAAATATAGATTGAAATCAAAGAAGATGCATGAGAATATTTACTTTTTTTAAGGTTTTAACGCTAAAGCCTCAAATTTTAACCAAGGCCGGGAAAAAGCCTCTAATTTAGTTATGTTCTTGACTTACACCTATCTCAGCCCTATGATGAGAAATTTTAACAAGTAAGATAGCCTTTCAAAGTTTGTCAATTATTAATTAGTGCCTCAGACACATCCCGGTCACCTAACTTCATCGTTTATATATTTTTTACAAAAAAAAAGCCCTGAAGTATTATATAAAATGATTGAAGATGCCTAAAAACATGTCCTTATCCTAACCATGCCTGCCACTTAAGTCTCAAACTCACTGGCCACTTACCAATTTCTTTATTTTTACCCATCTTAACCTAGTCATGAGTGATTTATATAAGGTAGAATGGTTTGAAAAGTTATTAAATACAAATTGGTCCCCTTGCTGTGTCCTGATTCGGATTTTAACATTTTTCAATTTACCGAAAAAAAGCCTTGAAAATATTAATTGAAATCAAAGAAGATGCCTAAGAATATTACCTGATTTTTATGCTAAAGCCAGAATTTTTTCCTAACCTGGGAAAACACCTGTCATTTAGATTTATTCTTGAGTAACATCATTCTCATTTAAGAAAAAATTAGACTGGGTAGAATGCTTTTCAAAGATTTTCAATTACAAATAGGTCCCCCAAACACACCCCAGTCACCTACATTTTCTGTTCCTTTTTATGAGGAATTAGCCCTGAAATTTTGTATACAATGATTGAAGAGACCTTATAACATGTCCTTATCCTAATCTTGCCTGCCACTTAAGTTTCAAAACTCACTGGCCACTAACCAATTTCTTTATTTGTACCCATCTTAACCTAGTCATGAGTGATTTAAATAAGGTAGAATGGTTTGAAAAGATTATGAAATACAATTTTGTCAACTTGCCATGTCCTGATTTCTATTTAAACATTTTTTCAATCTACAAGAAAAAAAAAGCCTTGAAAATATAGATTGAAATCAAAGAAGATGTATGAGAATATTTACTTTTTGTAAGGTTTTAACGCTAAAGCCTCAAATTTTAACCAAGGCCGGGAAAAAGCCTCTAATTTAGTTATGTTCTTGACTTACACCTATCTCAGCCCTATGATGAGAAATTTTAACAAGTAAGATAGCCTTTCAAAGTTTGTCAATTATTAATTAGTGCCTCAGACACATCCCGGTCACCTAACTTCATCGTTTATATATTTTTTACAAAAAAAAAGCCCTGAAGTATTATATAAAATGATTGAAGATGCCTAAAAACATGTCCTTATCCCAACCATGCCTGCCACTTAAGTCTCAAACTCACTGGCCACTTACCAATTTCTTTATTTTTACCCATCTTAACCTAGTCATGAGTGATTTATATAAGGTAGAATGGTTTGAAAAGTTATTAAATACAAATTGGTCCCCTTGCTGTGTCCTGATTCAGATTTTAACATTTTTCAATTTACCGAAAAAAAGCCTTGAAAATATTAATTGAAATCAAAGAAGATGCCTAAGAACATTACCTGATTTTTATGCTAAAGCCAGAATTTTTTCCTAACCTGGGAAAACACCTGTCATTTAGATTTATTCTTGAGTAACATCATTCTCATTTATAAAAAAATTAGACTGGGTAGAATGCTTTTCAAAGATTTTCAATTACAAATAGGTCCCCCAAACACACCCCAGTCACCTACATTTTCTGTTCCTTTTTATGAGGAATTAGCCCTGAAAATTTGTATACAATGATTGAAGAGACCTTATAACATGTCCTTATCCTAATCTTGCCTGCCACTTAAGTTTCAAAACTCACTGGCCACTAACCAATTTCTTTATTTGTACCCATCTTAACCTAGTCATGAGTGATTTAAATAAGGTAGAATGGTTTGAAAAGATTATGAAATACAATTTTGTCAACTTGCCATGTTAAACTTTTTTTCAATCTACAAGAAAAAAAGCCTTGAAAAAATAAATTGAAATCAAAGAAGATGCATGAGAATATTAACTTATTTTAACACTAAAGCCTCAAATTTTAACCAAGGCCGGGAAAAAGCCTCTAATTTAGCTATGTTCTTGACTTACACCTATCTCAGCCCTATGATGAGAAATTTTAACAAGGAAGATAGCCTTTCAAAGTTTGTCAATTATTAATTAGTGCCTCAGACACATCCCGGTCACCTAACTTCATCGTTTATATATTTTTTACAAAAAAAGCCCTGAAGTATTATATAAAATGATTGAAGATGCCTAAAAACATGTCTTATCCTAACCTTGCCTGCCACTTAAGTCTCAAACTCACTGGCCACTTACCATTTTCTTTATTTTTACCCATCTTAACCTAGTCATGAGTGATTTAAATAAGGTAGAATGGTTTGAAAAGTTATTAAATACAAATTGGTCCCCTTGCTGTGTCCTGACTCGGATTTTAACATTTTTCAATTTACCGAACAAAAGCCTTGAAAATATTTATTGAAATCAAAGAAGATGCCTAAGAATATTACCTGATTTTTATGCTAAAGCCAGAATTTTTTCCTAACCTGGGAAAACACCTGTCATTTAGATTTATTCTTGAGTAACATCATTCTCATTTATGAAAAAATTAGACTGGGTAGAATGCTTTTCAAAGATTTTCAATTACAAATAGGTCCCCCAAACACACCCCAGTCACCTACATTTTCTGTTCCTTTTTATGAGGAATTAGCCCTGAAATTTTGTATACAATGATTGAAGAGACCTTATAACATGTCCTTATCCTAATCTTGCCTGCCACTTAAGTTTCAAAACTCACTGGCCACTAACCAATTTCTTTATTTGTACCCATCTTAACCTAGTCATGAGTGATTTAAATAAGGTAGAATGGTTTGAAAAGATTATGAAATACAATTTTGTCAACTTGCCATGTCCTGATTTCTATTTAAACATTTTTTCAATCTACAAGAAAAAAAAAGCCTTGAAAATATAGATTGAAATCAAAGAAGATGCATGAGAATATTTACTTTTTTTAAGGTTTTAACGCTAAAGCCTCAAATTTTAACCAAGGCCGGGAAAAAGCCTCTAATTTAGTTATGTTCTTGACTTACACCTATCTCAGCCCTATGATGAGAAATTTTAACAAGTAAGATAGCCTTTCAAAGTTTGTCAATTATTAATTAGTGCCTCAGACACATCCCGGTCACCTAACTTCATCGTTTATATATTTTTTACAAAAAAAAAGCCCTGAAGTATTATATAAAATGATTGAAGATGCCTAAAAACATGTCCTTATCCTAACCATGCCTGCCACTTAAGTCTCAAACTCACTGGCCACTTACCAATTTCTTTATTTTTACCCATCTTAACCTAGTCATGAGTGATTTATATAAGGTAGAATGGTTTGAAAAGTTATTAAATACAAATTGGTCCCCTTGCTGTGTCCTGATTCGGATTTTAACATTTTTCAATTTACAGAAAAAAAGCCTTGAAAATATTAATTGAAATCAAAGAAGATGCCTAAGAATATTACCTGATTTTTATGCTAAAGCCAGAATTTTTTCCTAACCTGGGAAAACACCTGTCATTTAGATTTATTCTTGAGTAACATCATTCTCATTTAAGAAAAAATTAGACTGGGTAGAATGCTTTTCAAAGATTTTCAATTACAAATAGGTCCCCCAAACACACCCCAGTCACCTACATTTTCTGTTCCTTTTTATGAGGAATTAGCCCTGAAATTTTGTATACAATGATTGAAGAGACCTTATAACATGTCCTTATCCTAATCTTGCCTGCCACTTAAGTTTCAAAACTCACTGGCCACTAACCAATTTCTTTATTTGTACCCATCTTAACCTAGTCATGAGTGATTTAAATAAGGTAGAATGGTTTGAAAAGATTATGAAATACAATTTTGTCAACTTGCCATGTCCTGATTTCTATTTAAACATTTTTTCAATCTACAAGAAAAAAAAAGCCTTGAAAATATAGATTGAAATCAAAGAAGATGTATGAGAATATTTACTTTTTGTAAGGTTTTAACGCTAAAGCCTCAAATTTTAACCAAGGCCGGGAAAAAGCCTCTAATTTAGTTATGTTCTTGACTTACACCTATCTCAGCCCTATGATGAGAAATTTTAACAAGTAAGATAGCCTTTCAAAGTTTGTCAATTATTAATTAGTGCCTCAGACACATCCCGGTCACCTAACTTCATCGTTTATATATTTTTTACAAAAAAAAAGCCCTGAAGTATTATATAAAATGATTGAAGATGCCTAAAAACATGTCCTTATCCCAACCATGCCTGCCACTTAAGTCTCAAACTCACTGGCCACTTACCAATTTCTTTATTTTTACCCATCTTAACCTAGTCATGAGTGATTTATATAAGGTAGAATG
Organism: Fragum fragum; assembly: GCA_946902895.1. NCBI lineage: Eukaryota > Metazoa > Mollusca > Bivalvia > Cardiida > Cardiidae > Fragum > Fragum fragum. The sequence goes on from OX336371.1 coordinate 24,160,413, forward strand.
GTTTGAAAAGTTATTAAATACAAATTGGTCCCCTTGCTGTGTCCTGATTCGGATTTTAACATTTTTCAATTTACCGAAAAAAAGCCTTGAAAATATTAATTGAAATCAAAGAAGATGCCTAAGAACATTACCTGATTTTTATGCTAAAGCCAGAATTTTTTCCTAACCTGGGAAAACACCTGTCATTTAGATTTATTCTTGAGTAACATCATTCTCATTTATAAAAAAATTAGACTGGGTAGAATGCTTTTCAAAGATTTTCAATTACAAATAGGTCCCCCAAACACACCCCAGTCACCTACATTTTCTGTTCCTTTTTATGAGGAATTAGCCCTGAAAATTTGTATACAATGATTGAAGAGACCTTATAACATGTCCTTATCCTAATCTTGCCTGCCACTTAAGTTTCAAAACTCACTGGCCACTAACCAATTTCTTTATTTGTACCCATCTTAACCTAGTCATGAGTGATTTAAATAAGGTAGAATGGTTTGAAAAGATTATGAAATACAATTTTGTCAACTTGCCATGTTAAACTTTTTTTCAATCTACAAGAAAAAAAGCCTTGAAAAAATAAATTGAAATCAAAGAAGATGCATGAGAATATTAACTTATTTTAACACTAAAGCCTCAAATTTTAACCAAGGCCGGGAAAAAGCCTCTAATTTAGCTATGTTCTTGACTTACACCTATCTCAGCCCTATGATGAGAAATTTTAACAAGGAAGATAGCCTTTCAAAGTTTGTCAATTATTAATTAGTGCCTCAGACACATCCCGGTCACCTAACTTCATCGTTTATATATTTTTTACAAAAAAAGCCCTGAAGTATTATATAAAATGATTGAAGATGCCTAAAAACATGTCTTATCCTAACCTTGCCTGCCACTTAAGTCTCAAACTCACTGGCCACTTACCATTTTCTTTATTTTTACCCATCTTAACCTAGTCATGAGTGATTTAAATAAGGTAGAATGGTTTGAAAAGTTATTAAATACTAATTGGTCCCCTTGCTGTGTCCTGATTCGGATTTTAACATTTTTCAATTTACCGAAAAAAAGCCTTGAAAATATTAATTGAAATCAAAGAAGATGCCTAAGAATATTACCTGATTTTTATGATAAAGCCTGAATTTTTACCTAACCTGGGAAAACACCTGTCATTTCGATTTATTCTTGAGCAACTACATTCTCATTTATGAAAAAATTAAACTGGGTAGAATGCTTTTCAAAGATTTTCAATTACAAATAGGTCCCCCAAACACACCCCAGTCACCTACATTTTCTGTTCCTTTTTATGAGGAATTAGCCCTGAAATTTTGTATACAATGATTGAAGAGACCTTATAACATGTCCTTATCCTAATCTTGCCTGCCACTTAAGTTTCAAAACTCACTGGCCACTAACCAATTTCTTTATTTGTACCCATCTTAACCTAGTCATGAGTGATTTAAATAAGGTAGAACGGTTTGAAAAGATTATGAAATACAATTTTGTCAACTTGCCATGTCCTGATTTCTATTTAAACATTTTTTCAATGTACAAGAAAAAAAAGCCTTGAAAAAATAAATTGAAATCAAAGAAGATGCATGAGAATATTTACTTATTTTAACGCTAAAGCCTCAAATTTTAACCAAGGCCGGGAAAAAGACTCTAATTTAGCTATGTCCTTGACTTACACCTATCTCAGCCCTATGATGAGAAATTTTAACAATTAAGATAGCCTTTCAAAGTTTGTCAATTATTAATTAGTGCCTCAGACACATCCCGGTCACCTAACTTCATCGTTTACATAATTTTTACAAAAAAAGCCCTGAAGTATTATATAAAATGATTGAAGATGCCTAAAAACATGTCCTTATCCTAACGATGCCTGCCACTTAAGTCTCAAACTCACTGGCCACTTACCAATTTCTTTATTTTTACCCATCTTAACCTAGTCATGAGTGATTTAAATAAGGTAGAATGGTTTGAAAAGTTATTAAATACTAATTGGTCCCCTTGCTGTGTCCTGATTCGGATTTTAACATTTTTCAATTTACCGAAAAAAAGCCTTGAAAATATTAATTGAAATCAAAGAAGATGCCTAAGAATATTACCTGATTTTTATGCTAAAGCCTGAATTTTTACCTAACCTGAGAAAACACCTGTCATTTCGATTTATTCTTGAGCAACTACATTCTCATTTATGAAAAAATTAAACTGGGTAGAATGCTTTTCAAAGATTTTCAATTACAAATAGGTCCCCCAAACACACCCCAGTCACCTACATTTTCTGTTCCTTTTTATGAGGAATTAGCCCTGAAATTTTGTATACAATGATTGAACAGGCCTTATAACATGTCCTTATCCTAATCTTGCCTGCCACTTAAGTTTCAAAACTCACTGGCCACTAACCAATTTCTTTATTTGTACCCATCTTAACCTAGTCATGAGTGATTTAAATAAGGTAGAATGGTTTGAAAAGATTATGAAATACAATTTTGTCAACTTGCCATGTCCTGATTTCTATTTAAACATTTTTTCAATCTACAAGAAAAAAAAGCCTTGAAAATATAGATTGAAATCAAAGAAGATGTATGAGAATATTTACTTTTTGTAAGGTTTTAACGCTAAAGCCTCAAATTTTAACCAAGGCCGGGAAAAAGACTCTAATTTAGCTATGTTCTTGACTTACACCTATCTCAGCCCTATGATGAGAAATTTTAACAAGGAAGATAGCCTTTCAAAGTTTGTCAATTATTAATTAGTGCCTCAGACACATCCCGGTCACCTTACTTCATCGTTTATATATTTTTTTCAAAAAAAGCCCTGAAGTATTATATAAAATGATTGAAGATGCCTAAAAACATGTCCTTATCCTAACCATGCCTGCCACTTAAGTCTCAAACTCACTGGCCACTTACCAATTTCTTTATTTTTACCCATCTTAACCTAGTCATGAGTGATTTAAATAAGGTAGAATGGTTTGAAAAGTTATTAAATACAAATTGGTCCCCTTGCTGTGTCCTGATTTGGATTTTAACATTTTTCAATTTACCGAAAAAAAGCCTTGAAAATATTAGTTGAAATCAAAGAAGATGCCTAAGAATATTACCTGATTTTTATGCTAAAGCCAGAATATTTTCCTAACCTGGGAAAACACCTGTCTTTAGATTTATTCTTGAGTAACATCATTCTCATTTATGAAAAAATTAAACTGGGTAGAATGCTTTTCAAAGATTTTCAATTACAAATAGGTCCCCCAAACTCACCCCAGTCACCTACATTTTCTGTTCCTTTTTATGAGGAATTAGCCCTGATATTTTGTATACAATGATTGAAGAGGCCTTATAACATGTCCTTATCCTAATCTTGCCTGCCACTTAAGTTTCAAAACTCACTGGCCACTAACCAATTTCTTTATTTGTACCCATCTTAACCTAGTCATGAGAGATTTAAATAAGGTAGAATGGTTTGAAAAGATTATGAAATACAATTTTGTCAACTTGCCATGTCCTGATTTCTATTTAAACATTTTTTCAATGTACAAGAAAAAAAAGCCTTGAAAATATAGATTGAAATCAAAGAAGATGCATGAGAATATTTACTTTTTTTAAGGTTTTAACGCTAAAGCCTCAAATTTTAACCAAGGCCGGGAAAAAGCCTCTAATTTAGCTATGTTCTTGACTTACACCTATCTCAGCCCTATGATGAGAAATTTTAACAAGGAAGATAGCCTTTCAAAGTTTGTCAATTATTAATTAGTGCCTCAGACACATCCCGGTCACCTAACTTCATTGTTTAAATTTTTTTTTACAAAAAAAGCCCTGAAGTATTATATAAAATGATTGAAGATGCCTAAAAACATGTCCTTATCCTAACCATGCCTGCCACTTAAGTCTCAAACTCACTGACCACTTACAAATTTCTTTATTTTTACCCATCTTTACCTAGTCATGAGTGATTTAAATAAGGTAGAAAGGTTTGAAAAGTTATTAAATACAAATTGATCCCCTTTCTGTGTCCTGACTCTGATTTTAACATTTTTCAATTTACCGAAAAAAAGCCTTGAAAATATCAATTGAAATCAAAGAAGATGCCTAAGAATATTACCTGATTTTTATGCTAAAGCCTGAATTTTTACCTAACCTGGGAAAACACCTGTCATTTAGATTTATTCTTGAGCAACTACATTCTCATTTATGAAAAAATTAAACTGGGTAGAATGCTTTTCAAAGATTTTCAATTACAAATAGGTCCCCCAAACACACCCCAGTCACCTACATTTTCTGTTCCTTTTTATGAGGAATTAGCCCTGAAATTTTGTATACAATGATTGAAGAGGCCTTATAACATGTCCTTATCCTAATCTTGCCTGCCACTTAAGTTTCAAAACTCACTGGCCACTAACCAATTTCTTTATTTGTACCCATCTTAACCTAGTCATGAGTGATTTAAATAAGGTAGAATGGTTTGAAAAGATTATGAAATACAATTTTGTCAACTTGCCATGTCCTGATTTCTATTTAAACATTTTTTCAATCTACAAGATAAAAAAGCCTTGAAAATATAGATTGAAATCAAAGAAGATGCATGAGAATATTTACTTTTTGTAAGGTTTTAACGCTAAAGCCTCAAATTTTAACCAAGGCCGGGAAAAAGCCTCTAATTTAGCTATGTTCTTGACTTACACCTATCTCAGCCCTATGATGAGAAATTTTAACAAGGAAGATAGCCTTTCAAAGTTTGTCAATTATTAATTAGTGCCTCAGACACATCCCGGTCACCTTACTTCATCGTTTATATATTTTTTACAAAAAAAGCCCTGAAGTATTATATAAAATGATTGAAGATGCCTAAAAACATGTCCTTATCCTAACCATGACTGCCACTTAAGTCTCAAACTCACTGACCACTTACAAATTTCTTTATTTTTACCCATCTTTACCTAGTCATGAGTGATTTAAATAAGGTAGAATGGTTTAAATTATTAAATACAAATTGATCCCCTTACTGTGTCCTGACTCTGATTTTAACATTTTTCAATTTACCGAAAAAAGCCTTGAAAATATCAATTGAAATCAAAGAAGATGCCTAAGAAAATTACCTGATTTTTATGCTAAAGCCTGAATTTTTACCTAACCTGGGAAAACACCTGTCATTTAGATTTATTCTTGAGTAACATCATTCTTATTTATGAAAAAATTAAACTGGGTAGAATGCTTTTCAAAGATTTTCAATTACAAATAGGTCCCCCAGACACACCCCAGTCACCTACATTTTCTGTTCCTTTTTATGAGGAATTAGCCCTGAAATTTTGTATACAATGATTGAACAGGCCTTATAACATGTCCTTATCCTAATCTTGCCTGCCACTTAAGTTTCAAAACTCACTGGCCACTAACCAATTTCTTTATTTGTACCCATCTTAACCTAGTCATGAGTGATTTAAATAAGGTAGAATGGTTTGAAAAGATTATGAAATACAATTTTGTCAACTTGCCATGTCCTGATTTCTATTTAAACATTTTTTCAATCTACAAGAAAAAAAAAGCCTTGAAAATATAGATTGAAATCAAAGAAGATGCATGAGAATATTTACTTATTTTAACGCTAAAGCCTCAAATTTTAACCAAGGCCGGGAAAAAGCCTCTAATTTAGCTATGTTCTTGACTTACACCTATCTCAGCCCTATGATGAGAAATTTTAACAAGGAAGATAGCCTTTCAAAGTTTGTCAATTATTAATTAGTGCCTCAGACACATCCCGGTCACCTAACTTCATCGTTTCTATTTTTTTTTTACAAAAAAAGCCCTGAAGTATTATATAAAATGATTGAAGATGCCTAATAACATGTCCTTATCCTAACGATGCCTGCCACTTAAGTTTCAAACTCACTGGCCACTTACCAATTTCTTTATTTTTACCCATCTTAACCTAATCATGAGTGATTTAAATAAGGTAGAATGGTTTGAAAAGTTATTAAATACAAATTGGTCCCCTTGCTGTGTCCTGACTCAGATTTTAACATTTTTCAATTTACCGAAAAAAAGCCTTGAAAATATTAATTGAAATCAAAGAAGATGCCTAAGAATATTACCTAATTTTTATGCTAAAGCCTGAATTTTTACCTTACCTCGGAAAACACCTGTCATTTAGATTTATTCTTGAGTAACATCATTCTCATTTATGAAAAAATTAAACTGGGTAGAATGCTTTTCAAAGATTTTCAATTACAAATAGGTCCCCCAAACACACCCCAGTCACCTACATTTTCTGTTCCTTTTTATGAGGAATTAGCCCTGAAATTTTGTATACAATGATTGAAGAGGCCTTATAACATGTCCTTATCCTAATCTTGCCTGCCACTTAAGTTTCAAAACTCACTGGCCACTAACCAATTTCTTTATTTGTACCCATCTTAACCTAGTCATGAGAGATTTAAATAAGGTAGAATGGTTTGAAAAGATTATAAAATACAATTTTGTCAACTTGCCATGTCCTGATTTCTATTTAAACATTTTTTCAATCTACAAGAAAAATAAGCCTTGAAAATATAGATTGAAATCAAAGAAGATGCATGAGAATATTTACTTTTTTTAACGCTAAAGCCTCAAATTTTAACCAAGGCCGGGAAAAAGCCTCTAATTTAGCTATGTTCCTGACTTACACCTATCTCAGACCTGTGATGAGAAATTTTAACAAGGAAGAAAGCCTTTCAAAGTTTGTCAATTACTAATTAGTGCCTCAGACACATCCCGGTCACCTTACTTCATTGTTTATATATTTTTTACAAAAAAAGCCCTGAAGTATTATATAAAATGATTGAAGATGCCTAAAAACATGTCCTTATCCTAACGATGCCTGCCACTTAAGTTTCAAACTCACTGGCCACTTACAAATTTCTTTATTTTTACCCATCTTAACCTAGTCATGAGTGATTTAAATAAGGTAGAATGGTTTGAAAAGTTATTAAATACAAATTGGTCCCCTTGCTGTGTCCTGACTCAGATTTTAACATTTTTCAATTTACCGAAAAAAAAGCCTTGAAAATATTAATTGAAATCAAAGAAGATGCCTAAGAATATTACCTAATTTTTATGCTAAAGCCTGAATTTTTACCTTACCTCGGAAAACACCTGTCATTTAGATTTATTCTTGAGTAACATCATTCTCATTTATGAAAAAATTAAACTGGGTAGAATGCTTTTCAAAGATTTTCAATTACAAATAGGTCCCCCAAACACACCCCAGTCACCTACATTTTCTGTTCCTTTTTATGAGGAATTAGCCCTGAAATTTTGTATACAATGATTGAAGAGGCCTTATAACATGTCCTTATCCTAATCTTGCCTGCCACTTAAGTTTCAAAACTCACTGGCCACTAACCAATTTCTTTATTTGTACCCATCTTAACCTAGTCATGAGAGATTTAAATAAGGTAGAATGGTTTGAAAAGATTATGAAATACAATTTTGTCAACTTGCCATGTCCTGATTTCTATTTAAACATTTTTTCAATCTACAAGAAAAATAAGCCTTGAAAATATAGATTGAAATCAAAGAAGATGCATGAGAATATTTACTTTTTTTAACGCTAAAGCCTCAAATTTTAACCAAGGCCGGGAAAAAGCCTCTAATTTAGCTATGTTCCTGACTTACACCTATCTCAGACCTATGATGAGAAATTTTAACAAGTAAGATAGCCTTTCAAAGTTTGTCAATTATTAATTAGTGCCTCAGACACATCCCGGTCACCTAACTTCATCGTTTATATATTTTTTACAAAAAAAGCCCTGAAGTATTATATAAAATGATTGAAGATGCCTAAAAACATGTCCTTATCCTAACCATGCCTGCCACTTAAGTCTCAAACTCACTGGCCACTTACCAATTTCTTTATTTTTACCCATCTTAACCTAGTCATGAGTGATTTAAATAAGGTAGAATGGTTTGAAAAGATTATGAAATACAAATTGGTCCCCTTGCTGTGTCCTGATTCGGATTTTAACATTTTTCAATTTACTGAAAAAAAAGCCTTGAAAATATTAATTGAAATCAAAGAAGATGCCTAAGAATATTACCTAATTATTATGCTAAAGCCTGAATTTTTACCTTACCTCGGAAAACACCTGTCATTTAGATTTATTCTTGAGTAACATCATTCTCATTTATGAAAAAATTAGACTGGGTAGAATGCTTTTCAAAGATTTTCAATTACATATAGGTCCCCCAAACACACCCCAGTCACCTACATTTTCTGTTACTTTTTATGAGGAATTAGCCCTGAAAATTTGTATACAATGATTGAAGAGACCTTATAACATGTCCTTATCCTAATCTTGCCTGCCACTTAAGTTTCAAAACTCACTGGCCACTAACCAATTTCTTTATTTGTACCCATTTTAACCTAGTCATGAGAGATTTAAATAAGGTAGAATGGTTTGAAAAGATTATGAAATACAATTTTGTCAACTTGCCATGTCCTGATTTCTATTTAAACATTTTTTCAATCTACAAGAAAAAAAAAAGCCTTGAAAATATAGATTGAAATCAAAGAAGATGTATGAGAATATTTACTTTTTGTAAGGTTTTAACGCTAAAGCCTCAAATTTTAACCAAGGCCGGGAAAAAGCCTCTAATTTAGCTATGTTCTTGACTTACACCTATCTCAGCCCTATGATGAGAAATTTTAACAAGGAAGATAGCCTTTCAAAGTTTGTCAATTATTAATTAGTGCCTCAGACACATCCCGGTCACCTAACTTCATCGTTTATATATTTTTTACAAAAAAAGCCCTGAAGTATTATATAAAATGATTGAAGATGCCTAAAAACATGTCTTATCCTAACCATGCCTGCCACTTAAGTCTCAAACTCACTGGCCACTTACCATTTTCTTTATTTTTACCCATCTTAACCTAGTCATGAGTGATTTAAATAAGGTAGAATGGTTTGAAAAGTTATTAAATACAAATTGGTCCCCTTGCTGTGTCCTGATTGGGATTTTAACATTTTTCAATTTACCTAAAAAAAGCCTTGAAAATATTTATTGAAATCAAAGAAGATGCCTAAGAATATTACCTGATTTTTATGCTAAAGCCTGAATTTTTACCTAACCTGGGAAAACACCTGTCATTTAGATTTATTCTTGAGCAACTACATTCTCATTTATGAAAAAATTAAACTGGGTAGAATGCTTTTCAAAGATTTTCAATTACAAATAGGTCCCCCAAACACACCCCAGTCACCTACATTTTCTGTTCCTTTTTATGAGGAATTAGCCCTGAAATTTTGTATACAATTATTGAAGAGACCTTATAACATGTCCTTATCCTAATCTTGCCTGCGACTTAAGTTTCAAAACTCACTGGCCACTAACCAATTTCTTAATTTGGACCCATCTTAACCTAGTCATGAGTGATTTAAATAAGGTAGAATGGTTTGAAAAGATTATGAAATACAATTTTGTCAACTTGCCATGTCCTGATTTCTATTTAAACATTTTTTCAATGTACAAGAAAAAAAAGCCTTGAAAAAATAAATTGAAATCAAAGAAGATGCATGAGAATATTTACTTATTTTAACGCTAAAGCCTCAAATTTTAACCAAGGCCGGGAAAAAGCCTCTAATTTAGCTATGTTCTTGACTTACACCTATCTCAGCCCTATGATGAGAAATTTTAACAAGTAAGATAGCCTTTCAAAGTTTGTCAATTATTAATTAGTGCCTCAGACACATCCCGGTCACCTAACTTCATCGTTTACATAATTTTTACAAAAAAAGCCCTGAAGTATTATATAAAATGATTGAAGATGCCTAAAAACATGTCCTTATCCTAACCATGCCTGCCACTTAAGTCTCAAACTCACTGGCCACTTACCAATTTCTTTATTTTTACCCATCTTAACCTAGTCATGAGTGATTTAAATAAGGTAGAATGGTTTGAAAAGTTATTAAATACAAATTGGTCCCCTTGCTGTGTCCTGACTCAGATTTTAACATTTTTCAATTTACCGAAAAAAAAGCCTTGAAAATATTAATTGAAATCAAAGAAGATGCCTAAGAATATTACCTGATTTTTATGCTAAAGCCTGAATTTTTACCTAACCTGGGAAAACACCTGTCATTTCGATTTATTCTTGAGCAACTACATTCTCATTTATGAAAAAATTAAACTGGGTAGAATGCTTTTCAAAGATTTTCAATTACAAATAGGTCCCCCAAACACACCCCAGTCACCTACATTTTCTGTTCCTTTTTATGAGGAATTAGCCCTGAAATTTTGTATACAATGATTGAACAGGCCTTATAACATGTCCTTATCCCAATCTTGCCTGCCACTTAAGTTTCAAAACTCACTGGCCACTAACCAATTTCTTTATTTGTACCCATCTTAACCTAGTCATGAGTGATTTAAATAAGGTAGAATGGTTTGAAAAGATTATGAAATACAAATTTGTCAACTTGCCATGTCCTGATTTCTATTTAAACATTTTTTCAATCTACAAGAAAAAAAAGCCTTGAAAATATAGATTGAAATCAAAGAAGATGCATGAGAATATTTACTTTTTGTAAGGTTTTAACGCTAAAGCCTCAAATTTTAACCAAGGCCGGGAAAAAGCCTCTAATTTAGCTATGTTCTTGACTTACACCTATCTCAGCCCTATGATGAGAAATTTTAACAAGGAAGATAGCCTTTCAAAGTTTGTCAATTATTAATTAGTGCCTCAGACACATCCCGGTCACCTTACTTCATCGTTTATATATTTTTTACAAAAAAAGCCCTGAAGTATTATATAAAATGATTGAAGATGCCTAAAAACATGTCCTTATCCTAACCATGCCTGCCACTTAAGTCTCAAACTCACTGGCTACTTACCAATTTCTTTATTTTTACCCATCTTAACCTAGTAATGAGTGATTTAAATAAGGTAGAATGGTTTGAAAAGTTATTAAATACAAATTGGTCCCCTTGCTGTGTCCTGATTTGGATTTTAACATTTTTCTATTTACCTAAAAAAGCCTTGAAAATATTAGTTGAAATCAAAGAAGATGCCTAAGAATATTACCTGATTTTTATGCTAAAGCCAGAATATTTTCCTAACCTGGGAAAACACCTGTCTTTAGATTTATTCTTGAGTAACATCATTCTCATTTATGAAAAAATTAAACTGGGTAGAATGCTTTTCAAAGATTTTCAATTACAAATAGGTTCCCCAAACTCACCCCAGTCACCTACATTTTCTGTTCCTTTTTATGAGGAATTAGCCCTGAAATTTTGTATACAATGATTGAAGAGGCCTTATAACATGTCCTTATCCTAATCTTGCCTGCCACTTAAGTTTCAAAACTCACTGGCCACTAACCAATTTCTTTATTTGTACCCATCTTAACTTAGTCATGAGTGATTTAAATAAGGTAGAATGGTTTGAAAAGATTATTCAATACAATTTTGTCAACTTGCCATGTCCTGATTTCTATTTAAACATTTTTTCAATCTACAAGAAAAAAAAGCCTTGAAAATATAGATTGAAATCAAAGAAGATGCATGAGAATATTTACTTATTTTAACGCTAAAGCCTCAAATTTTAACCAAGGCCGGGAAAAAGCCTCTAATTTAGCTATGTTCTTGACTTACACCTATCTCAGCCCTATGATGAGAAATTTTAACAAGGAAGATAGCCTTTCAAAGTTTGTCAATTATTAATTAGTGCCTCAGACACATCCCGGTCACCTAACTTCATCGTTTATATATTTTTTACAAAAAAAGCCCTGAAGTATTATATAAAATGATTGAAGATGCCTAAAAACATGTCCTTATCCTAACCATGCCTGCCACTTAAGTCTCAAACTCACTGACCACTTACAAATTTCTTTATTTTTACCAATCTTAACCTAGTCATGAGTGATTTAAATAAGGTAGAAAGGTTTGAAAAGTTATTAAATACAAATTGATCCCCTTACTGTGTCCTGACTCTGATTTTAACATTTTTCAATTTACCGAAAAAAAGCCTTGAAAATATCAATTGAAATCAAAGAAGATGCCTAAGAATATTACCTGAATTTTATGCTAAAGCCTGAATTTTTACCTAACCTGGGAAAACACCTGTCATTTCGATTTATTCTTGAGCAACTACATTCTCATTTATGAAAAAATTAAACTGGGTAGAATGCTTTTCAAAGATTTTCAATTACAAATAGGTCCCCCAAACACACCCCAGTCACCTACATTTTCTGTTCCTTTTTATGAGGAATTAGCCCTGAAATTTTGTATACAATGATTGAACAGGCCTTATAAGATGTCCTTATCCTAATCTTGCCTGCCACTTAAGTTTCAAAACTTACTGGCCACTAACCAATTTCTTTATTTGTACCCATCTTAACCTAGTCATGAGTGATTTAAATAAGGTAGAATGGTTTGAAAAGATTATGAAATACAATATTGTCAACTTGCCATGTCCTGATTTCTATTTAAACTTTTTTTCAATCTACAAGAAAAATTAGCCTTGAAAATATAGATTGAAATCAAAGAAGATGCATGAGAATATTTACTTTTTTTAAGGTTTTAACGCTAAAGCCTCAAATTTTAACCAAGGCCGGGAAAAAGCCTCTAATTTAGCTATGTTCTTGACTTACACCTATCTCAGCCCTATGATGAGAAATTTTAACAAGGAAGAAAGCCTTTCAAAGTTTGTCAATTATTAATTAGTGCCTCAGACACATCCCGGTCACCTTACTTCATCGTTTATATATTTTTTACAAAAAAAGCCCTGAAGTATTATATAAAATGATTGAAGATGCCTAAAAACATGTCCTTATCCTAACCATGCCTGCCACTTAAGTCTCAAACTCAATGACCACTTACAAATTTCTTTATTTTAACCCATCTTTACCTAGTCATGAGTGATTTAAATAAGGTAGAATGGTTTGAAAAGTTATTAAATACAAATTGGTCCCCTTGCTGTGTCCTGACTCTGATTTTAACATTTTTCAATTTACCGAAAAAAGCCTTGAAAATATCAATTGAAATCAAAGAAGATGCCTAAGAATATTACCTGATTTTTATGCTAAAGCCTGAATTTTTACCTAACCTGGGAAAACACCTGTCATTTAGATTTATTCTTGAGTAACATCATTCTCATTTATGAAAAAATTAAACTGGGTAGAATGCTTTTCAAAGATTTTCAATTACAAATAGGTCCCCCAAACACACCCCAGTCACCTACATTTTCTGTTCCTTTTTATGAGGAATTAGCCCTGAAATTTTGTATACAATGATTGAACAGGCCTTATAACATGTCCTTATCCTAATCTTGCCTGCCACTTAAGTTTCAAAACTCACTGGCCACCAACCAATTTCTTTATTTGTACCCATCTTAACCTAGTCATGAGTGATTTAAATAAGGTAGAATGGTTTGAAAAGATTATGAAATACAATTTTGTCAACTTGCCATGTCCTGATTTCTATTTAAACTTTTTTTCAATCTACAAGAAAAAAAAGCCTTGAAAATATTGATTGAAATCAAAGAAGATGCATGAGAATATTTACTTATTTTAACGCTAAAGCCTCAAATTTTAACCAAGGCCGGGAAAAAGCCTCTAATTTAGCTATGTTCTTGACTTACACCTATCTCAGCCCTATGATGAGAAATTTTAACAAGGAAGATAGCCTTTCAAAGTTTGTCAATTATTAATTAGTGCCTCAGACACATCCCGGTCACCTAACTTCATCGTTTATATTTTTTTTTACAAAAAAAGCCCTGAAGTATTATATAAAATGATTGAAGATGCCTAAAAACATGTCCTTATCCTAACCATGCCTGCCACTTAAGTCTCAAACTCACTGGCCACTTACAAATTTCTTTATTTTTACCCATCTTAACCTAGTCATGAGTGATTTAAATAAGGTAGAATGGTTTGAAAAGTTATTAAATACAAATTGGTCCCCTTGCTGTGTCCTGACTCAGATTTTAACATTTTTCAATTTACCGAAAAAAAAGCCTTGAAAATATTAATTGAAATCAAAGAAGATGCCTAAGAATATTACCTAATTTTTATGCTAAAGCCTGAATTTTTACCTTACCTCGGAAAACACCTGTCATTTAGATTTATTCTTGAGTAACATCATTCTCATTTATGAAAAAATTAAACTGGGTAGAATGCTTTTCAAAGATTTTCAATTACAAATAGGTCCCCCAAACACACCCCAGTCACCTACATTTTCTGTTCCTTTTTATGAGGAATTAGCCCTGAAATTTTGTATACAATGATTGAAGAGGCCTTATAACATGTCCTTATCCTAATCTTGCCTGCCACTTAAGTTTCAAAACTCACTGGCCACTAACCAATTTCTTTATTTGTACCCATCTTAACCTAGTCATGAGAGATTTAAATAAGGTAGAATGGTTTGAAAAGATTATGAAATACAATTTTGTCAACTTGCCATGTCCTGATTTCTATTTAAACATTTTTTCAATCTACAAGAAAAAAAAGCCTTGAAAATATAGATTGAAATCAAAGAAGATGCATGAGAATATTTACTTATTTTAACGCTAAAGCCTCAAATTTTAACCAAGGCCGGGAAAAAGCCTCTAATTTAGCTATGTTCCTGACTTACACCTATCTCAGACCTATGATGTGAAATTTTAACAAGTAAGATAGCCTTTCAAAGTTTGTCAATTATTAATTAGTGCCTCAGACACATCCCGGTCACCTAACTTCATCGTTTATATATTTTTCACAAAAAAAGCCCTGAAGTATTATATAAAATGATTGAAGATGCCTAAAAACATGTCCTTATCCTAACGATGCCTGCCACTTAAGTCTCAAACTCACTGGCCACTTACCAATTTCTTTATTTTTACCCATCTTAACCTAGTCACGAGTGATTTAAATAAGGTAGAATGGTTTGAAAAGTTATTAAATACAAATTGGTCCCCTTGCTGTGTCCTGATTCGGATTTTAACATTTTTCAATTTACCGAAAAAAAGCCTTGAAAATATTAATTGAAATCAAAGAAGATGCCTAAGAATATTACCTGATTTTTATGCTATAGCCTGAATTTTTACCTAACCTGGGAAAACACCTGTCATTTTGATTTATTCTTGAGTAACATCATTCTCATTTATGAAAAAATTAAACTGGGTAGAATGCTTATCAAAGATTTTCAATTACAAATAGGTCCCCCAAACACACCCCAGTCACCTACATTTTCTGTTCCTTTTTATGAGGAATTAGCCCTGAAAATTTGTATACAATGATTGAAGAGGCCTTATAACATGTCCTTATCCTAATCTTGCCTGCCACTTAAGTTTCAAAACTCACTGGCCACTAACCAATTTCTTTATTTGTACCCATCTTAACCTAGTCATGAGTGATTTAAATAAGGTAGAATGGTTTGAAAAGATTATGAAATACAATTTTGTCAACTTGCCATGTCCTGATTTCTATTTAAACTTTTTTTCAATCTACAAGAAAAAAAAGCCTTGAAAATATAGATTGAAATCAAAGAAGATGCATGAGAATATTTACTTTTTTTAAAGTTTTAACGCTTAAGCCTCAAATTTTAACCAAGGCCGGGAAAAAGCCTCTAATTTAGCTATGTTCTTGACTTACACCTATCTCAGCCCTATGATGAGAAATTTTAACAAGGAAGATTGCCTTTCAAAGTTTGTCAATTATTAATTAGTGCCTCAGACACATCCCGGTCACCTAACTTCATCGTTTATATATTTTTTACAAAAAAAGCCCTGAAGTATTATATAAAATGATTGAAGATGCCTAAAAACATGTCCTTATCCTAACCATGCCTGCCACTTTAGTCTCAAACTCACTGACCACTTACAAATTTCTTTATTTTTACCCATCTTAACCTAGTCATGAGTGATTTAAATAAGGTAGAATGGTTTGAAAAGTTATTAAATACAAATTGATCCCCTTACTGTGTCCTGACTCTGATTTTAACATTTTTCAATTCACCGAAAAAAAGCCTTGAAAATATTAATTGAAATCAAAGAAGATGCCTAAGAATATTACCTGATTTTTATGCTAAAGCCTGAATTTTTACCTAACCTGGGAAAACACCTGTCATTTCGATTTATTCTTTAGCAACTACATTCTCATTTATAAAAAAATTAAACTGGGTAGAATGCTTTTCAAAGATTTTCAATTACAAATAGGTCCCCCAAACACACCCCAGTCACCTACATTTTCTGTTCCTTTTTATGAGGAATTAGCCCTGAAATTTTGTATACAATGATTGAAGAGGCCTTATAACATGTCCTTATCCTAATCTTGCCTGCCACTTAAGTTTCAAAACTCACTGGCCACCAACCAATTTCTTTATTTGTACCCATCTTTACCTAGTCATGAGTGATTTAAATAAGGTAGAATGGTTTGAAAAGATTATGAAATACAATTTTGTCAGGTTGCCATGTCCTGATTTCTATTTAAACATTTTTCAATCTACAAGAAAAAAAAGCCTTGAAAATATAGATTGAAATCAAAGAAGATGCATGAGAATATTTACTTTTTTTAAGGTTTTAACGCTAAAGCCTCAAATTTTAACCAAGGCCGGGAAAAAGCCTCTAATTTAGCTATGTTCTTGACTTACACCTATCTCAGCCCTATGATGAGAAATTTTAACAAGGAAGATAGCCTTTCAAAGTTTGTCAATTATTAATTAGTGCCTCAGACACATCCCGGTCACCTAACTTCATCGTTTCTTTTTTTTTTTTACAAAAAAAGCCCTGAAGTATTATATAAAATGATTGAAGATGCCAAAAACATGTCCTTATCCTAACCATGCCTGCCACTTAAGTCTCAAACTCACTGGCCACTTACAAATTTCTTTATTTTTACCCATCTTAACCTAGTCATGAGTGATTTAAATAAGGTAGAATGGTTTGAAAAGTTATTAAATACAAATTGGTCCCCTTGCTGTGTCCTGATTCGGATTTTAACATTTTTCAATTTACCGAAAAAAAGCCTTGAAAATATTAATTGAAATCAAAGTAGATGCCCAAGAATATTACCTGATTTTTATGCTAAAGCCTGAATTTTTACCTAACCTGGGAAAACACCTGTCATTTAGATTTATTCTTGAGTAACATCATTCTCATTTAAGAAAAAATTAAACTGGGTAGAATGCTTTTCAAAGATTTTCTATTACAAATAGGTCCCCCAAACACACCCCAGTCACCTACATTTTCTGTTCCTTTTTATGAGGAATTAGCCCTGAAAATTTGTATACAATGATTGAAGAGGCCTTATAACATGTCCTTATCCTAATCTTGCCTGCCACTTAAGTTTCAAAACTCACTGGCCACTAACCAATTTCTTTATTTGTACCCATCTTAACCTAGTCATGAGTGATTTAAATAAGGTAGAATGGTTTGAAAAGATTATGAAATACAATTTTGTCAACTTGCCATGTCCTGATTTCTATTTAAACTTTTTTTCAATCTACAAGAAAAAAAAGCGTTGAGAATATAGATTGAAATCAAAAAAGATGCATGAGAATATTTACTTTTTTTAAGGTTTTAACGCTAAAGCCTCAAATTTTAACCAAGGCCGGGAAAAAGCCTCTAATTTAGCTATGTTCTTGACTTACACCTATCTCAGCCCTATGATGAGAAATTTTAACAAGGAAGATAGCCTTTCAAAGTTTGTCAATTATTAATTAGTGCCTCAGACACATCCCGGTCACCTAACTTCATCGTTTATATTTTTTTTTACAAAAAAAGCCCTGAAGTATTATATAAAATGATTGAAGATGCCTAAAAACATGTCCTTATCCTAACGATGCCTGCCACTTAAGTTTCAAACTCACTGGCCACTTACAAATTTCTTTATTTTTACCCATCTTAACCTAGTCATGAGTGATTTAAATAAGGTAGAATGGTTTGAAAAGTTATTAAAAACAAATTGGTCCCCTTGCTGTGTCCTGACTCGGATTTTAACATTTTTCAATTTACCAAAAAAAAGCCTTGAAAATATTAATTGAAATCAAAGAAGATGCCTAAGAATATTACCTGATTTTTATGCTAAAGCCTGAATTTTTACCTAACCTGGGAAAACACCTGTCATTTAGATTTATTCTTCAGTAACATCATTCTCATTTATGAAAAAATTAAACTGGGTAGAATGCTTTTCAAAGATTTTCAATTACAAATAGGTCCCCAAACACACCCCAGTCACCTACATTTTCTGTTCCTTTTTCTGAGGAATTAGCCCTGAAATTTTGTATACAATGATTGAAGAGGCCTTATAACATGTCCTTATCCTAATCTTGCCTGCCACTTAAGTTTCAAAACTCACTGGCCACTAACCAATTTCTTTATTTGTACCCATTTTAACCTAGTCATGAGTGATTTAAATAAGGTAGAATGGTTTGAAAAGATTATGAAATACAATTTTGTCAACTTGCCATGTCCTGATTTCTATTTAAACTTTTTTTCAATCTACAAGAAAAAAAAGCCTTGAAAATATAGATTGAAATCAAAGAAGATGCATGAGAATATTTAATTATTTTAACGCTAAAGCCTCAAATTTTAACCAAGGCCGGGAAAAAGCCTCTAATTTAGCTATGTTCCTGACTTACACCTATCTCAGCCCTATGATGAGAAATTTTAACAAGGAAGATAGCCTTTCAAAGTTTGTCAATTATTAATTAGTGCCTCAGACACATCCCGGTCACCTAACTTCATCGTTTCTATTTTTTTTTTTACAAAAAAAGCCCTGAAGTATTATATAAAATGATTGAAGATGCCTAATAACATGTCCTTATCCTAACGATGCCTGCCACTTAAATTTCAAACTCACTGGCCACTTACCAATTTCTTTATTTTTACCCATCTTAACCTAGTCATGAGTGATTTAAATAAGGTAGAATGGTTTGAAAAGTTATTAAATACAAATTGGTCCCCTTGCTGTGTCCTAACTCGGATTTTAACATTTTTCAATTTACCGAAAAAAATCCTTGAAAATATTAATTGAAATCAAAGAAGATGCCTAAGAATATTACCTGATTTTTATGCTAAAGCCTGAATTTTTACCTAACCTGGGAAAACACCTTTCATTTAGATTTATTCTAGAGTAACATCATTCTCATTTATGAAAAAATTAAACTGGGTAGAATGCTTTTCAAAGATTTTCAATTACAAATAGGTCCCCCAAACACACCCCAGTCACCTACATTTTCTGTTCCTTTTTATGAGGAATTAGCCCTGAAATTTTGTATACAATGATTGAAGAGGCCTTATAACATGTCCTTATCCTAATCTTGCCTGCCACTTAAGTTTCAAAACTCACTGGCCACTAACCAATTTCTTTATTTGTACCCATCTTAACCTAGTCATGAGTGATTTAAATAAGGTAGAATGGTTTGAAAAGATTATGAAATACAATTTTGTCAACTTGCCATGTCCTGATTTCTATTTAAACTTTTTTTCAATCTACAAGAAAAAAAAGCCTTGAAAAAATAAATTGAAATCAAAGAAGATGCATGAGAATATTTACTTATTTTAACGCTAAAGCCTCAAATTTTAACCAAGGCCGGGAAAAAGCCTCTAATTTAGCTATGTTCTTGACTTACACCTATCTCAGCCCTATGATGAGAAATTTTAACAAGTAAGATAGCCTTTCAAAGTTTGTCAATTATTAATTAGTGCCTCAGACACATCCCGGTCACCTAACTTCATTGTTTACATAATTTTTACAAAAAAAGCCCTGAAGTATTATATAAAATGATTGAAGATGCCTAAAAACATGTCCTTATCCTAACGATGCCTGCCACTTAAGTCTCAAACTCACTGGCCACTTACCAATTTCTTTATTTTTACCCATCTTAACCTAGTCATGAGTGATTTAAATAAGGTAGAATGGTTTGAAAAGATTATGAAATACAAATTGGTCCCCTTGCTGTGTCCTGATTCGGATTTTAACATTTTTCAATTTACCGAAAAAAAGCCTTGAAAATATTAATTGAAATCAAAGAAGATGCCTAAGAATATTACCTGATTTTTATGCTAAAGCCTGAATTTTTACCTAACCTGGGAAAACACCTGTCATTTCGATTTATTCTTGAGCAACTACATTCTCATTTATGAAAAAATTAAACTGGGTAGAATGCTTTTCAAAGATTTTCAATTACAAATAGGTCCCCCAAACACACCCCAGTCACCTACATTTTCTGTTCCTTTTTATGAGGAATTAGCCCTGAAATTTTGTATACAATGATTGAACAGGCCTTATAACATGTCCTTATCCCAATCTTGCCTGCCACTTAAGTTTCAAAACTCACTGGCCACTAACCAATTTCTTTATTTGTACCCATCTTAACCTAGTCATGAGTGATTTAAATAAGGTAGAATGGTTTGAAAAGATTATGAAATACAAATTTGTCAACTTGCCATGTCCTGATTTCTATTTAAACATTTTTTCAATCTACAAGCAAAAAAAGCCTTGAAAATATAGATTGAAATCAAAGAAGATGCATGAGAATATTTACTTTTTGTAAGGTTTTAACGCTAAAGCCTCAAATTTTAACCAAGGCCGGGAAAAAGCCTCTAATTTAGCTATGTTCTTGACTTACACCTATCTCAGCCCTATGATGAGAAATTTTAACAAGGAAGATAGCCTTTCAAAGTTTGTCAATTATTAATTAGTGCCTCAGACACATCCCGGTCACCTTACTTCATCGTTTATATATTTTTTACAAAAAAAGCCCTGAAGTATTATATAAAATGATTGAAGATGCCTAAAAACATGTCCTTATCCTAACCATGCCTGCCACTTAAGTCTCAAACTCACTGGCTACTTACCAATTTCTTTATTTTTACCCATCTTAACCTAGTAATGAGTGATTTAAATAAGGTAGAATGGTTTGAAAAGTTATTAAATACAAATTGGTCCCCTTGCTGTGTCCTGATTTGGATTTTAACATTTTTCAATTTACCTAAAAAAGCCTTGAAAATATTAGTTGAAATCAAAGAAGATGCCTAAGAATATTACCTGATTTTTATGCTAAAGCCAGAATATTTTCCTAACCTGGGAAAACACCTGTCTTTAGATTTATTCTTGAGTAACATCATTCTCATTTATGAAAAAATTAAACTGGGTAGAATGCTTTTCAAAGATTTTCAATTACAAATAGGTTCCCCAAACTCACCCCAGTCACCTACATTTTCTGTTCCTTTTTATGAGGAATTAGCCCTGAAATTTTGTATACAATGATTGAAGAGGCCTTATAACATGTCCTTATCCTAATCTTGCCTGCCACTTAAGTTTCAAAACTCACTGGCCACTAACCAATTTCTTTATTTGTACCCATCTTAACCTAGTCATGAGTGATTTAAATAAGGTAGAATGGTTTGAAAAGATTATGAAATACAATTTTGTCAACTTGCCATGTCCTGATTTCTATTTAAACATTTTTTCAATCTACAAGAAAAAAAAGCCTTGAAAATATAGATTGAAATCAAAGAAGATAAATGAGAATATTTACTTTTTTTAAGGTTTTAACGCTAAAGCCTCAAATTTTAACCAAGGCCGGGAAAAAGCCTCTAATTTAGCTATGTTCTTGACTTACACCTATCTCAGCCCTATGATGAGAAATTTTAACAAGGAAGATAGCCTTTCAAAGTTTGTCAATTATTAATTAGTGCCTCAGACACATCCCGGTCACCTAACTTCATCGTTTATATATTTTTTACAAAAAAAGCCCTGAAGTATTATATAAAATGATTGAAGATGCCTAAAAACATGTCCTTATCCTAACCATGCCTGCCACTTAAGTCTCAAACTCAATGACCACTTACAAATTTCTTTATTTTAACCCATCTTTACCTAGTCATGAGTGATTTAAATAAGGTAGAATGGTTTGAAAAGTTATTAAATACAAATTGGTCCCCTTGCTGTGTCCTGACTCTGATTTTAACATTTTTCAATTTACCGAAAAAAGCCTTGAAAATATCAATTGAAATCAAAGAAGATGCCTAAGAATATTACCTGATTTTTATGCTAAAGCCTGAATTTTTACCTAACCTGGGAAAACACCTGTCATTTAGATTTATTCTTGAGTAACATCATTCTCATTTATGAAAAAATTAAACTGGGTAGAATGCTTTTCAAAGATTTTCAATTACAAATAGGTTCCCCAAACTCACCCCAGTCACCTACATTTTCTGTTCCTTTTTATGAGGAATTAGCCCTGAAATTTTGTATACAATGATTGAAGAGGCCTTATAACATGTCCTTATCCTAATCTTGCCTGCCACTTAAGTTTCAAAACTCACTGGCCACTAACCAATTTCTTTATTTGTACCCATCTTAACTTAGTCATGAGTGATTTAAATAAGGTAGAATGGTTTGAAAAGATTATGAAATACAATTTTGTCAACTTGCCATGTCCTGATTTCTATTTAAACTTTTTTTCAATCTACAAGAAAAAAAAGCCTTGAAAATATTGATTGAAATCAAAGAAGATGCATGAGAATATTTACTTATTTTAACGCTAAAGCCTCAAATTTTAACCAAGGCCGGGAAAAAGCCTCTAATTTAGCTATGTTCTTGACTTACACCTATCTCAGCCCTATGATGAGAAATTTTAACAAGGAAGATAGCCTTTCAAAGTTTGTCAATTATTAATTAGTGCCTCAGACACATCCCGGTCACCTAACTTCATCGTTTATATTTTTTTTTACAAAAAAAGCCCTGAAGTATTATATAAAATGATTGAAGATGCCTAAAAACATGTCCTTATCCTAACCATGCCTGCCACTTAAGTCTCAAACTCACTGGCCACTTACAAATTTCTTTATTTTTACCCATCTTAACCTAGTCATGAGTGATTTAAATAAGGTAGAATGGTTTGAAAAGTTATTAAATACAAATTGGTCCCCTTGCTGTGTCCTGACTCAGATTTTAACATTTTTCAATTTACCGAAAAAAAAGCCTTGAAAATATTAATTGAAATCAAAGAAGATGCCTAAGAATATTACCTAATTTTTATGCTAAAGCCTGAATTTTTACCTTACCTCGGAAAACACCTGTCATTTAGATTTATTCTTGAGTAACATCATTCTCATTTATGAAAAAATTAAACTGGGTAGAATGCTTTTCAAAGATTTTCAATTACAAATAGGTCCCCCAAACACACCCCAGTCACCTACATTTTCTGTTCCTTTTTATGAGGAATTAGCCCTGAAATTTTGTATACAATGATTGAAGAGGCCTTATAACATGTCCTTATCCTAATCTTGCCTGCCACTTAAGTTTCAAAACTCACTGGCCACTAACCAATTTCTTTATTTGTACCCATCTTAACCTAGTCATGAGAGATTTAAATAAGGTAGAATGGTTTGAAAAGATTATGAAATACAATTTTGTCAACTTGCCATGTCCTGATTTCTATTTAAACATTTTTTCAATCTACAAGAAAAAAAAGCCTTGAAAATATAGATTGAAATCAAAGAAGATGCATGAGAATATTTACTTATTTTAACGCTAAAGCCTCAAATTTTAACCAAGGCCGGGAAAAAGCCTCTAATTTAGCTATGTTCCTGACTTACACCTATCTCAGACCTATGATGAGAAATTTTAACAAGTAAGATAGCCTTTCAAAGTTTGTCAATTATTAATTAGTGCCTCAGACACATCCCGGTCACCTAACTTCATCGTTTATATATTTTTCACAAAAAAAGCCCTGAAGTATTATATAAAATGATTGAAGATGCCTAAAAACATGTCCTTATCCTAACCATGCCTGCCACTTAAGTCTCAAACTCACTGGCCACTTACCAATTTCTTTATTTTTACCCATCTTAACCTAGTCATGAGTGATTTAAATAAGGTAGAATGGTTTGAAAAGTTATTAAATACAAATTGGTCCCCTTGCTGTGTCCTGATTCGGATTTTAACATTTTTCAATTTACCGAAAAAAAGCCTTGAAAATATTAATTGAAATCAAAGAAGATGCCTAAGAATATTACCTGATTTTTATGCTATAGCCTGAATTTTTACCTAACCTGGGAAAACACCTGTCATTTTGATTTATTCTTGAGTAACATCATTCTCATTTATGAAAAAATTAAACTGGGTAGAATGCTTATCAAAGATTTTCAATTACAAATAGGTCCCCCAAACACACCCCAGTCACCTACATTTTCTGTTCCTTTTTATGAGGAATTAGCCCTGAAAATTTGTATACAATGATTGAAGAGGCCTTATAACATGTCCTTATCCTAATCTTGCCTGCCACTTAAGTTTCAAAACTCACTGGCCACTAACCAATTTCTTTATTTGTACCCATCTTAACCTAGTCATGAGTGATTTAAATAAGGTAGAATGGTTTGAAAAGATTATGATATACAATTTTGTCAACTTGCCATGTCCTGATTTCTATTTAAACATTTTTTCAATCTACAAGAAAAAAAAGCCTTGAAAATATAGATTGAAATCAAAGAAGATGCATGAGAATATTTACTTTTTTTAAAGTTTTAACGCTTAAGCCTCAAATTTTAACCAAGGCCGGGAAAAAGCCTCTAATTTAGCTATGTTCTTGACTTACACCTATCTCAGCCCTATGATGAGAAATTTTAACAAGGAAGATTGCCTTTCAAAGTTTGTCAATTATTAATTAGTGCCTCAGACACATCCCGGTCACCTAACTTCATCGTTTATATATTTTTTACAAAAAAAGCCCTGAAGTATTATATAAAATGATTGAAGATGCCTAAAAACATGTCCTTATCCTAACCATGCCTGCCACTTTAGTCTCAAACTCACTGACCACTTACAAATTTCTTTATTTTTACCCATCTTAACCTAGTCATGAGTGATTTAAATAAGGTAGAATGGTTTGAAAAGTTATTAAATACAAATTGATCCCCTTACTGTGTCCTGACTCTGATTTTAACATTTTTCAATTCACCGAAAAAAAGCCTTGAAAATATTAATTGAAATCAAAGAAGATGCCTAAGAATATTACCTGATTTTTATGCTAAAGCCTGAATTTTTACCTAACCTGGGAAAACACCTGTCATTTCGATTTATTCTTTAGCAACTACATTCTCATTTATAAAAAAATTAAACTGGGTAGAATGCTTTTCAAAGATTTTCAATTACAAATAGGTCCCCCAAACACACCCCAGTCACCTACATTTTCTGTTCCTTTTTATGAGGAATTAGCCCTGAAATTTTGTATACAATGATTGAAGAGGCCTTATAACATGTCCTTATCCTAATCTTGCCTGCCACTTAAGTTTCAAAACTCACTGGCCACCAACCAATTTCTTTATTTGTACCCATCTTAACCTAGTCATGAGTGATTTAAATAAGGTAGAATGGTTTGAAAAGATTATGAAATACAATTTTGTCAACTTGCCATGTCCTGATTTCTATTTAAACATTTTTCAATCTACAAGAAAAAAAAGCCTTGAAAATATAGATTGAAATCAAAGAAGATGCATGAGAATATTTACTTTTTTTAAGGTTTTAACGCTAAAGCCTCAAATTTTAACCAAGGCCGGGAAAAAGCCTCTAATTTAGCTATGTTCTTGACTTACACCTATCTCAGCCCTATGATGAGAAATTTTAACAAGGAAGATAGCCTTTCAAAGTTTGTCAATTATTAATTAGTGCCTCAGACACATCCCGGTCACCTAACTTCATCGTTTCTTTTTTTTTTTTACAAAAAAAGCCCTGAAGTATTATATAAAATGATTGAAGATGCCAAAAACATGTCCTTATCCTAACCATGCCTGCCACTTAAGTCTCAAACTCACTGGCCACTTACAAATTTCTTTATTTTTACCCATCTTAACCTAGTCATGAGTGATTTAAATAAGGTAGAATGGTTTGAAAAGTTATTAAATACAAATTGGTCCCCTTGCTGTGTCCTGATTCGGATTTTAACATTTTTCAATTTACCGAAAAAAAGCCTTGAAAATATTAATTGAAATCAAAGTAGATGCCCAAGAATATTACCTGATTTTTATGCTAAAGCCTGAATTTTTACCTAACCTGGGAAAACACCTGTCATTTAGATTTATTCTTGAGTAACATCATTCTCATTTAAGAAAAAATTAAACTGGGTAGAATGCTTTTCAAAGATTTTCTATTACAAATAGGTCCCCCAAACACACCCCAGTCACCTACATTTTCTGTTCCTTTTTATGAGGAATTAGCCCTGAAAATTTGTATACAATGATTGAAGAGGCCTTATAACATGTCCTTATCCTAATCTTGCCTGCCACTTAAGTTTCAAAACTCACTGGCCACTAACCAATTTCTTTATTTGTACCCATCTTAACCTAGTCATGAGTGATTTAAATAAGGTAGAATGGTTTGAAAAGATTATGAAATACAATTTTGTCAACTTGCCATGTCCTGATTTCTATTTAAACTTTTTTTCAATCTACAAGAAAAAAAAGCGTTGAAAATATAGATTGAAATCAAAAAAGATGCATGAGAATATTTACTTTTTTTAAGGTTTTAACGCTAAAGCCTCAAATTTTAACCAAGGCCGGGAAAAAGCCTCTAATTTAGCTATGTTCTTGACTTACACCTATCTCAGCCCTATGATGAAAAATTTTAACAAGGAAGATAGCCTTTCAAAGTTTGTCAATTATTAATTAGTGCCTCAGACACATCCCGGTCACCTAACTTCATCGTTTATATTTTTTTTTACAAAAAAAGCCCTGAAGTATTATATAAAATGATTGAAGATGCCTAAAAACATGTCCTTATCCTAATCTTGCCTGCCACTTAAGTTTCAAACTCACTGGCCACTTACAAATTTCTTTATTTTTACCCATCTTAACCTAGTCATGAGTGATTTAAATAAGGTAGAATGGTTTGAAAAGTTATTAAAAACAAATTGGTCCCCTTGCTGTGTCCTGACTCGGATTTTAACATTTTTCAATTTACCAAAAAAAAGCCTTGAAAATATTAATTGAAATCAAAGAAGATGCCTAAGAATATTACCTGATTTTTATGCTAAAGCCTGAATTTTTACCTAACCTGGGAAAACACCTGTCATTTAGATTTATTCTTCAGTAACATCATTCTCATTTATGAAAAAATTAAACTGGGTAGAATGCTTTTCAAAGATTTTCAATTACAAATAGGTCCCCAAACACACCCCAGTCACCTACATTTTCTGTTCCTTTTTCTGAGGAATTAGCCCTGAAATTTTGTATACAATGATTGAAGAGGCCTAATAACATGTCCTTATCCTAATCTTGCCTGCCACTTAAGTTTCAAAACTCACTGGCCACTAACCAATTTCTTTATTTGTACCCATTTTAACCTAGTCATGAGTGATTTAAATAAGGTAGAATGGTTTGAAAAGATTATGAAATACAATTTTGTCAACTTGCCATGTCCTGATTTCTATTTAAACTTTTTTTCAATCTACAAGAAAAAAAAGCCTTGAAAATATAGATTGAAATCAAAAAAGATGCATGAGAATATTTACTTTTTTTAAGGTTTTAACGCTAAAGCCTCAAATTTTAACCAAGGCCGGGAAAAAGCCTCTAATTTAGCTATGTTCTTGACTTACACCTATCTCAGCCCTATGATGAGAAATTTTAACAAGGAAGATAGCCTTTCAAAGTTTGTCAATTATTAATTAGTGCCTCAGACACATCCCGGTCACCTAACTTCATCGTTTCTATTTTTTTTTTACAAAAAAAGCCCTGAAGTATTATATAAAATGATTGAAGATGCCTAATAACATGTCCTTATCCTAACGATGCCTGCCACTTAAGTTTCAAACTCACTGGCTACTTACCAATTTCTTTATTTTTACCCATCTTAACCTAGTCATGAGTGATTTAAATAAGGTAGAATGGTTTGAAAAGTTATTAAATACAAATTGGTCCCCTTGCTGTGTCCTAACTCGGATTTTAACATTTTTCAATTTACCGAAAAAAAGCCTTGAAAATATTAATTGAAATCAAAGAAGATGCCTAAGAATATTACCTGATTTTTATGCTAAAGCCTGAATTTTTACCTAACCTGGGAAAACACCTGTCATTTAGATTTATTCTAGAGTAACATCATTCTCATTTATGAAAAAATTAAACTGGGTAGAATGCTTTTCAAAGATTTTCAATTACAAATAGGTCCCCCAAACACACCCCAGTCACCTACATTTTCTGTTCCTTTTTATGAGGAATTAGCCCTGAAATTTTGTATACAATGATTGAAGAGGCCTTATAACATGTCCTTATCCTAATCTTGCCTGCCACTTAAGTTTCAAAACTCACTGGCCACTAACCAATTTCTTTATTTGTACCCATCTTAACCTAGTCATGAGTGATTTAAATAAGGTAGAATGGTTTGAAAAGATTATGAAATACAATTTTGTCAACTTGCCATGTCCTGATTTCTATTTAAACTTTTTTTCAATCTACAAGAAAAAAAAGCCTTGAAAAAATAAATTGAAATCAAAGAAGATGCATGAGAATATTTACTTTTTTTAAGGTTTTAACGCTAAAGCCTGGAAATTTTAACCAAGGCCGGGAAAAAGCCTCTAATTTAGCTATGTTCTTGACTTACACCTATCTCAGCCCTATGATGAGAAATTTTAACAAGGAAGATAGCCTTTCAAAGTTTGTCAATTATTAATTAGTGCCTCAGATACATCCCGGTCACCTAACTTCATCGTTTATATATTTTTTACAAAAAAAGCCCTGAAGTATATTATAAAATGATTGAAGATGCCTAAAAACATGTCCTTATCCTAACGATGCCTGCCACTTAAGTCTCAAACTCACTGGCCACTTACCAATTTCTTTATTTTTACCCATCTTAACCTAGTCATGAGTGATTTAAATAAGGTAGAATGGTTTGAAAAGATTATTAAATACAAATTGGTCCCCTTGCTGTGTCCTGACTCGGATTTTAACATTTTTCAATTTACCGAAAAAAAGCCTTGAAAATATTAATTGAAATCAAAGAAGATGCCTAAGAATATTACCTGATTTTTATGCTAAAGCCTGAATTTTTACCTAACCTGGGAAAACACCTGTCATTTAGATTTATTCTTGAGTAACATCATTCTCATTTATGAAAAAATTAAACTGGGTAGAATGCTTTTCAAAGATTTTCAATTACAAATAGGTCCCCCAAACACACCCCAGTCACCTACATTTTCTGTTCCTTTTTATGAGGAATTAGCCCTGAAATTTTGTATACAATGATTGAAGAGGCCTAATAACATGTCCTTATCCTAATCTTGCATGCCACTTAAGTTTCAAAACTCACTGGCCACTAACCAATTTCTTTATTTGTACCCATCTTAACCTAGTCATGAGTGATTTAAATAAGGTAGAATGGTTTGAAAAGATTATGATCTACAATTTTGTCAACTTGCCATGTCCTGATTTCTATTTAAACTTTTTTTCAATCTACAAGAAAAAAAAGGCCTTGAAATATAGATTGAAATCAAAGAAGATGCATGAGAATATTTACTTTTTTTAAGGTTTTAACGCTAAAGCCTCAAATTTTAACCAAGGCCGGGAAAAAGCCTCTAAATTTAGCTATGTTCTTGACTTACACCTGTCTCAGCCCTATGATGAAAAATTTTAACAAGGAAGATAGCCTTTCAAAGTTTGTCAATTATTAATTAGTGCCTCAGACACATCCCGGTCACCTAACTTCATCGTTTCTATTTTTTTTTTACAAAAAAAGCCCTGATGTTTTATATAAAATGATTGAAGATGCCTAAAAACATGTCCTTATCCTAATCTTGCCTGCCACTTAAGTTTCAAAACTCACTGGCCACTAACCAATTTCTTTATTTGTACCCATTTTAACCTAGTCATGAGTGATTTAAATAAGGTAGAATGGTTTGAAAAGATTATGAAATACACTTTTGTCAAATTTCCATGTCCTGATTTCTATTTAAACTTTTTTTCAATCTACAAGAAAAAAAAGCCTTGAAAATATAGATTGAAATCAAAGAAGATGCATGAGAATATTTAATTATTTTAACGCTAAAGCCTCAAATTTTAACCAAGGCCGGGAAAAAGCCTCTAATTTAGCTATGTTCTTGACTTACACCTATCTCAGCCCTATGATGAGAAATTTTAACAAGGAAGATAGCCTTTCAAAGTTTGTCAATTATTAATTAGTGCCTCAGACACATCCCGGTCACCTAACTTCATCGTTTCTATTTTTTTTTTTACAAAAAAAGCCCTGAAGTATTATATAAAATGATTGAAGATGCCTAAAAACATGTCCTTATCCTAACGATGCCTGCCGCTTAAGTTTCAAACTCACTGGCCACTAACCAATTTCTTTATTTGTACCCATCTTAACCTAGTCATGAGTGATTTAAATAAGGTAGAATGGTTTGAAAAGATTATGAAATACAATTTTGTCAACTTGCCATGTCCTGATTTCTATTTAAACATTTTTTCAATCTACAAGAAAAAAAAGCCTTGAAAATATTGATTGAAATCAAAGTAGATGCATGAGAATATTACTTTTTGTAAGGTTTTAAGTTATTAAATACAAATTGGTCCCCTTGCTGTGTCCTGATTCGGATTTTAACATTTTTCAATTTACCGAAAAAAAGCCTTGAAAATATTAATTGAAATCAAAGAAGATGCCTAAGAATATTACCTGATTTTTATGCTAAAGCCAGAATTTTTTCCTAACCTGGGAAAACACCTGTCATTTAGATTTATTCTTGAGTAACATCATTCTCATTTATGAAAAAATTAAACTGGGTAGAATGCTTTTCAAAGATTTTCAATTACAAATAGGCCCCCAAACACACCCCAGTCACCTACATTTTCTGTTCCTTTTTATGAGGAATTAGCCCTGAAAATTTGTATACAATGATTGAAGAGGCTTTATAACATGTCCTTATCCCAATCTTGCCTGCCACTTAAGTTTCAAAACTCACTGGCCACTAACCAATTTCTTTATTTGTACCCATGTTATCCTAGTCATGAGTGATTTAAATAAGGTAGAATGGTTTGAAAAGTTATTAAATACAATTTTGTCAACTTGCCATGTCCTGATTTCTATTTAAACTTTTTTTCAATCTACAAGAAAAAAAAGCCTTGAAAAAATATAGATTGAAATCAAAGAAGATGTATGAGAATATTTACTTTTTGTAAGGTTTTAACGCTAAAGCCTGGATATTTTAACCAAGGCCGGGAAAAAGCCTCTAATTTAGCTATGTTCTTGACTTACACCTATCTCAGCCCTATGATGAGAAATTTTAACAAGGAAGATAGCCTTTCAAAGTTTGTCAATTATTAATTAGTGCCTCAGATACATCCCGGTCACCTAACTTCATCATTTATATATTTTTTACAAAAAAAGCCCTGAGGTATATTATAAAATGATTGAAGATGCCTAAAAACATGTCCTTATCCTAACGATGCCTGCCACTTAAGTCTCAAACTCACTGGCCACTTACCAATTTCTTTATTTTTACCCATCTTAACCTAGTCATGAGTGATTTAAATAAGGTAGAATGGTTTGAAAAGATTATTAAATACAAATTGGTCCCCTTGCTGTGTCCTGACTCGGATTTTAACATTTTTCAATTTACCGAAAAAAAGCCTTGAAAATATTAATTGAAATCAAAGAAGATGCCTAAGAATATTACCTGATTTTTATGCTAAAGCCTGAATTTTTACCTAACCTGGGAAAACACCTGTCATTTAGATTTATTCTTGAGTAACATCATTCTCATTTATGAAAAAATTAAACTGGGTAGAATGCTTTTCAAAGATTTTCAATTACAAATAGGTCCCCCAAACACACCCCAGTCACCTACATTTTCTGTTCCTTTTTATGAGGAATTAGCCCTGAAATTTTGTATACAATGATTGAAGAGGCCTAATAACATGTCCTTATCCTAATCTTGCATGCCACTTAAGTTTCAAAACTCACTGGCCACTAACCAATTTCTTTATTTGTACCCATCTTAACCTAGTAATGAGTGATTTAAATAAGGTAGAATGGTTTGAAAAGATTATGATCTACAATTTTGTCAACTTGCCATGTCCTGATTTCTATTTAAACTTTTTTTCAATCTACAAGAAAAAAAAGGCCTTGAAAATATAGATTGAAATCAAAGAAGATGCATGAGAATATTTACTTTTTTTAAGGTTTTAACGCTAAAGCCTCAAATTTTAACCAAGGCCGGGAAAAAGCCTCTAAATTTAGCTATGTTCTTGACTTACACCTGTCTCAGCCCTATGATGAAAAATTTTAACAAGGAAGATAGCCTTTCAAAGTTTGTCAATTATTAATTAGTGCCTCAGACACATCCCGGTCACCTAACTTCATCGTTTCTATTTTTTTTTTACAAAAAAAGCCCTGATGTTTTATATAAAATGATTGAAGATGCCTAAAAACATGTCCTTATCCTAATCTTGCCTGCCACTTAAGTTTCAAAACTCACTGGCCACTAACCAATTTCTTTATTTGTACCCATCTTAACCTAGTCATGAGTGATTTAAATAAGGTAGAATGGTTTGAAAAGATTATAAAATACAATTTTGTCAACTTGCCATGTCCTGATTTCTATTTAAACATTTTTTCAATCTAAAAGAAAAAAAAGCCTTGAAAAAATAAATTGAAATCAAAGAAGATGCATGAGAATATTTACTTATTTTAATGCTAAAGCCTCAAATTTTTACCAAGGCCGGGAAAAAGCCTCTAATTTAGCTATGTTCTTGACTTACACCTATCTCAGCCCTGTGATGAGAAATTTTTACAAGGAAGAAAGCCTTTCAAAGTTTGTCAATTATTAATTAGTGCCTCAGACAGATCCCGGTCAACTAACTTCATAATTTCTATTTTTTTTTACAAAAAAAGCCCTGAAGTATTATATAAAATGATTGAAGATGCCTAATAACATGTCCTTATCCTAACAATGCCTGCCACTTAAGTTTCAAACTCACTGGCCACTTACAAATTTCTTTATTTTTACCCATCTTAACCTAGTCATGAGTGATTTAAATAAGGTAGAATGGTTTGAAAAGTTATTAAATACAAATTGGTCCCCTTGCTGTGTCCTGACTCGGATTTTAACATTTTTCAATTTACCGTAAAAAAGCCTTGAAAATATTAATTGAAATCAAAGAAGATGCCTAAGAATATTACCTGATTTTTATGCTAAAGCCTGAATTTTTACCTAACCTGGGAAAACACCTGTCATTTAGATTTATTCTTGAGTAACATCATTCTCATTTATGAAAAAATTAAACTGGGTAGAATGCTTTTCAAAGATTTTCAATTACAAATAGGTCCCCCAAACACACCCCAGTCACCTACATTTTTTGTTCCTTTTTATGAGGAATTAGCCCTGAAATTTTGTATACAATGATTGAAGATGCCTTATAACATGTCCTTATCCTAATCTTGCCTGCCACTTAAGTTTCAAAACTCACTGGCCACTAACCAATTTCTTTATTTTTACCCATCTTAACCTAGTCATGAGTGATTTAAATAAGGTAGAATGGTTTGAAAAGATTATGATCTACAATTTTGTCAACTTGCCATGTCCTGATTTCTATTTAAACTTTTTTTCAATCTACAAGAAAAAAAAGGCCTTGAAAATATAGATTGAAATCAAAGAAGATGCATGAGAATATTTACTTTTTTTAAGGTTTTAACGTTAAAGCCTCAAATTTTAACCAAGGCCGGGAAAAAGCCTCTAATTTAGCTATGTTCTTGACTTACACCTATCTCAGCCCTGAGTTGAGAAATTTTAACAAGGAAGAAAGCCTTTCAAAGTTTGTCAATTATTAATTAGTGCCTCAGACAGATCCTGGTCAACTAACTTCGTTTCTAATTTTTTTTTTACAAAAAAAGCCCTGAAGTATTATATAAAATGATTGAAGATGCCTAATAACATGTCCTTATCCTAACGATGCCTGCCACTTAAGTTTCAAACTCACTGGCCACTTACAAATTTCTTTATTTTTACCCATCTTAACCTAGTCATGAGTGATTTAAATAAGGTAGAATGGTTTGAAAAGATTATGAAATACAATTTTGTCAACTTGCCATGTCCTGATTTCTATTTAAACATTTTTTCAATCTACAAGAAAAAAAAGCCTTGAAAAAATATAGATTGAAATCAAAGAAGATGTATGAGAATATTTACTTTTTGTAAGGTTTTAACGCTAAAGCCTCAAATTTTAACCAAGGCCGGGAAAAAGCCTCTAATTTAGCTATGTTCTTGACTTACACCTATCACAGCCCTGTGATGAGAAATTTTAACAAGGAAGATAGCCTTTCAAAGTTTGTCAATTATTAATTAGTGCCTCAGACACATCCCGGTCACCTAACTTCATCATTATATATTTTTGACAAAAAAAGCCCTGAAGTATTATATAAAATGATTGAAGATGCCTAAAAACATGTCCTTATCCTAACCATGCCTGCCATTTAAGTCTCAAACTCACTGGCTACTTACCAATTTCTTTATTTTTACCCATCTTAACCTAGTCATGAGTGATTTAAATAAGGTAGAATGGTTTAAAAAGTTATTAAATACAAATTGGTCCCCTTGCTGTGTCCTGATTCGGATTTTAACATTTTTCAATTTACCGAAAAAAAGCCTTGAAAATATTAATTGAAATCAAAGAAGATGCCTAAGAATATTACCTGATTTTTATGCTAAAGCCAGAATTTTTTCCTAACCTTGGAAAACACCTGTCATTTAGATTTATTCTTGAGTAACATCATTCTCATTTATGAAAAAATTAAACTGGGTAGAATGCATTTCAAAGATTTTCAATTACAAATAGGTGCCCCAAACACACCCCAGTCACCTACATTTTCTGTTCCTTTTTATGAGGAATTAGCCCTGAAAATTTGTATACAATGATTGAAGAGGCCTTATAACATGTCCTTATCCTAATCTTGCCTGCCACTTAAGTTTCAAAACTCACTGGCCACTAACCAATTTCTTTATTTGTACCCATCTTATCCTAGTCATGAGTGATTTAAATAAGGTAGAATGGTTTGAAAAGTTATTAAATACAAATTGGTCCCCTTGCTGTGTCCTGACTCGGATTTTAACATTTTTCAATTTACCGAAAAAAAAGCCTTGAAAATATAGATTGAAATCAAAGAAGATGCATGAGAATATTTACTTTTTTTAAGGTTTTAACGCTAAAGCCTCAAATTTTAACCAAGGCCGGGAAAAAGCCTCTAATTTAGCTATGTTCTTGACTTACACCTATCACAGCCCTGTGATGAGAAATTTTAACAAGGAAGATAGCCTTTCAAAGTTTGTCAATTACTAATTAGTGCCTCAGACACATCCTGGTGAACTAACTTCATCGTTTCTTTTTTTTTTTTACAAAAAAAGCCCTGAAGTATTATATAAAATGATTGAAGATGCCTAATAACATGTCCTTATCCTAAAGATGCCTGCCACTTTAGTTTCAAACTCACTGGCCACTTACAAATTTCTTTATTTTTACCCATCTTAACCTAGTCATGAGTGATTTAAATAAGGTAGAATGGTTTGAAAAGTTATTAAATACAAATTGGTCCCCTTGCTGTGTCCTGATTCGGATTTTAACATTTTTCAATTTACCGAAAAAAAGCCTTGAAAATATTAATTGAAATCAAAGAAGATGCCTAAGAATATTACCTGATTTTTATGCTAAAGCCTGAATTTTTACCTAACCTGGGAAAACACCTGTCATTTAGATTTATTCTTGAGTAACATCATTCTCATTTATGAAAAAATTAAACTGGGTTGAATGCTTTTCAAAGATTTTCAATTACAAATAGGTCCCTAAAACACACCCCAGTCACCTACATTTTCTGTTCCTTTTTATGAAGAATTAGCCCTGAAATTTTGTATACAATGATTGAAGAGGCCTTATAACATGTCCTTATCCTAATCTTGCCTGCCACTTAAGTTTCAAAACTCACTGGCCACTAACCAATTTCTTTATTTGTACCCATCTTAACCTAGTCATGAGTGATTTAAATAAGGTAGAATGGTTTGAAAAGATTATGAAATACAATTTTGTCAACTTGCCATGTCCTGATTTCTATTTAAACATTTTTTCAATCTAAAAGAAAAAAAAGCCTTGAAAAAATAAAGTGAAATCAAAGAAGATGCATGAGAATATTTACTTATTTTAACGTTAAAGCCTCAAATTTTAACCAAGGCCGGGAAAAAGCCTCTAATTTAGCTATGTTCTTGACTTACACCTATCTCAGCCCTGAGTTGAGAAATTTTAACAAGGAAGAAAGCCTTTCAAAGTTTGTCAATTATTAATTAGTGCCTCAGACAGATCCTGGTCAACTAACTTCGTTTCTAATTTTTTTTTTACAAAAAAAGCCCTGAAGTATTATATAAAATGATTGAAGATGCCTAATAACATGTCCTTATCCTAACAATGCCTGCCACTTAAGTTTCAAACTCACTGGCCACTTACAAATTTCTTTATTTTTACCCATCTTAACCTAGTCATGAGTGATTTAAATAAGGTAGAATGGTTTGAAAAGTTATTAAATACAAATTGGTCCCCTTGCTGTGTCCTGACTCAGATTTTAACATTTTTCAATTTACCGTAAAAAAGCCTTGAAAATATTAATTGAAATCAAAGAAGATGCCTAAGAATATTACCTGATTTTTATGCTAAAGCCTGAATTTTTACCTAACCTGGGAAAACACCTGTCATTTAGATTTATTCTTGAGTAACATCATTCTCATTTATGAAAAAATTAAACTGGGTAGAATGCTTTTCAAAGATTTTCAATTACAAATAGGTCCCCCAAACACACCCCAGTCACCTACATTTTCTGTTCCTTTTTATGAGGAATTAGCCCTGAAATTTTATATACAATGATTGAAGAGGCCTTATAACATGTCCTTATCCTAATCTTGCCTGCCACTTAAGTTTCAAAACTCACTGGCCACTAACCAATTTCTTTATTTGTACCCATCTTAACCTAGTCATGAGTGATTTAAATAAGGTAGAATGGTTTGAAAAGATTATGAAATACAATTTTGTCAACTTGCCATGTCCTGATTTCTATTTAAACTTTTTTTCAATCTACAAGAAAAATAAGCCTTGAAAATATAGATTGAAATCAAAGAAGATGCATGAGAATATTTACTTTTTTTAATGTTTTAACTCTAAAGCCTCAAATTTTAACCAAGGCCGGGAAAAGCCTCTAATTTAGCTATGTTCTTGACTTACACCTATCTCAGCCCTATGATGAGAAATTTTAACAAGGAAGATAGCCTTTCAAAGTTTGTCAATTATTAATTAGTGCCTCAGACACATCCCGGTCAACTAACTTCATTGTTTATATATTTTTTACAAAAAAAGCCCTGAAGTATTATATAAAATGATTGAAGATGCCTAAAAACATGTCCTTATCCTAACGATGCCTGCCACTTAAGTCTCAAACTCACTGGCCACTTACAAATTTCTTTATTTTTACCCATCTTAACCTAGTCATGAGTGATTTATATAAGGTAGAATGGTTTGAAAAGATTATTAAATACAAATTGGTCCCCTTGCTGTGTCCTGACTCGGATTTTAACATTTTTCAATTTACCGAAAAAAAGCCTTGAAAATATTAATTGAAATCAAAGAAGATGCCTAAGAATATTACCTGATTTTTATGCTAAAGCCTGAATTTTTACCTAACCTGGGAAAACACCTGTCATTTAGATATATTCTTGAGTAACATCATTCTCATTTATGAAAAAAATTAAACTGGGTAGAATGCTTTTCAAAGATTTTCAATTACAAATAGGTCCCCCAAACACACCCCAGTCACCTACATTTTCTGTTCCTTTTTATGAGGAATTAGCCCTGAAATTTTGTATACAATGATTGAAGAGGCCTTATAACATGTCCTTATCCTAATCTTGCCTGCCACTTAAGTTTCAAAACTCACTGGCCACTAACCAATTTCTTTATTTGTACCCATCTTAACCTAGTCATGAGTGATTTAAATAAGGTAGAATGGTTTGAAAAGATTATGAAATACAATTTTGTCAACTTGCCATGTCCTGATTTCTATTTAAACTTTTTTTCAATCTACAAGAAAAAAAAGCCTCGAAAATATAAATTGAAATCAAAGAAGATGCATGAGAATATTTTCTTTTTTTAAGGTTTTAACGCTTAAGCCTCAAATTTTAACCAAGGCCGGGAAAAAGCCTCTAATTTAGCTATGTTCTTGACTTACACCTATCTCAGCCCTAAGATGAGAAATTTTAACAAGGAAGATAGCCTTTCAAAGTTTGTCAATTATTAATTAGTGCCTCAGGCACATCCCGGTCACCTAACTTCATCGTTTATATATTTTTTACAAAAAAAGCCCTGAAGTATTATATAAAATGATTGAAGATGCCTAAAAACATGTCCTTATCCTAACCATGCCTGCCACTTAAGTCTCAAACTCACTGGCCACTTACCAAATTCTATATTTTTACCCATCTTAACCTAGTCATGAGTGATTTAAATAAGGTAGAATGGTTTGAAAAGTTATTAAATACAAATTGGTCCCCTTGCTGTGTCCTGACTTGGATTTTAACATTTTTCAATTTACCGAAAAAAAGCCTTGAAAATGTTAATTGAAATCAAAGAAGATGCCTAAGAATATTACCTGATTTTTATGCAAAGCCTGAATTTTTACCTAACCTGGGAAAACGCCTGTCATTTAGATTTTTTCTTGAGTAACATCATTCTCATTTATGAAAAAAATTAACTTGGTAGAATGCTTTTCAAAGATTTTCAATTACAAATAGGTCCCCCAAACACATCCCAGTCACCTACATTTTCTGTTCCTTTTTATGAGGAATTAGCCCTGAAATTTTGTATACAATGATTGAAGAGGCCTAATAACATGTCCTTATCCTAATCTTGCCTGCCACTTAAGTTTCAAAACTCACTGGCCACTAACCAATTTCTTTATTTGTACCCATCTTAACCTAGTCATGAGTGATTTAAATAAGGTAGAATGGTTTGAAAAGATTATGAAATACAATTTTGTCAACTTGCCATGTCCTGATTTCTATTTAAACTTTTTTTCAATCTACAAGAAAAATAAGCCTTGAAAATATAGATTGAAATCGAAGAAGATGCATGAGAATAATTA
Source organism: Fragum fragum (assembly GCA_946902895.1). Taxonomy (NCBI): domain Eukaryota; kingdom Metazoa; phylum Mollusca; class Bivalvia; order Cardiida; family Cardiidae; genus Fragum; species Fragum fragum. The sequence continues at coordinate 24,199,516 of OX336371.1, forward strand.
CTTTTTTTAAGGTTTTAACGCTAAAGCCTCAAATTTTAACCAAGGCCGGGAAAAAGCCTCTAATTTAGCTATGTTCTTGACTTACACCTATCTCAGCCCTATGATGAGAAATTTTAACAAGGAAGAAAGCCTTTCAAAGTTTGTCAATTATTAATTAGTGCCTCAGGCACATCCCGGTCACCTAACTTCATCGTTAAAAATTTTTTACAAAAAAAGCCCTGAAGTATATTATAAAATGATTGAAGATGCCTAAAAACATGTCCTTATCCTAACGATGCCTGCCACTTAAGTCTCAAACTCACTGGCCACTTACCAATTTCTTTATTTTTACCCATCTTAACCTAGTCATGAGTGATTTAAATAAGGTAGAATGGTTTGAAAAGATTATTAAATACAAATTGGTCCCCTTGCTGTGTCCTGACTCGGATTTTAACATTTTTCAATTTACCGAAAAAAAGCCTTGAAAATATTAATTGAAATCAAAGAAGATGCCTAAGAATATTACCTGATTTTTATGCTAAAGCCTGAATTTTTACCTAACCTGGGAAAACACCTGTTATTTAGATTTATTCTTGAGTAACATCATTCTCATTTATGAAAAAATTAAACTGGGTAGAATGCTTTTCAAAGATTTTCAATTACAAATAGGTCCCCCAAACACACCCCAGTCACCTACATTTTCTGTTCCTTTTTATGAGGAATTAGCCCTGAAATTTTGTATACAATGATTGAAGAGGCCTAATAACATGTCCTTATCCTAATCTTGCCTGCCACTTAAGTTTCAAAACTCACTGGCCACTAACCAATTTCTTTATTTGTACCCATCTTAACCTAGTCATGAGTGATTTATATAAGGTAGAATGGTTTGAAAAGATTATGAAATACAATTTTGTCAACTTGCCATGTCCTGATTTCTATCTAAACTTTTTTTCAATCTACAAGAAAAATAAGCCTTGAAAATATAGATTGAAATCAAAGAAGATGCATGAGAATATTTACTTTTTTTAAGGTTTTAACGCTAAAGCCTCAAATTTTAACCAAGGCCGGGAAAAGCCTCTAATTTAGCTATGTTCTTGACTTACACCTATCTCAGCCCTATGATGAGAAATTTTAACAAGGAAGAAAGCCTTTCAAAGTTTGTCAATTATTAATTAGTGCCTCAGACACATCCCGGTCACCTAACTTCATCGTTTAAAAAATTTTTTACAAAAAAAGCTTTGAAGTATTATATAAAATGATTGAAGATGCCTAAAAACATGTCCTTATCCTAACCATGCCTGCCACTTAAGTCTCAAACTCACTGGCCACTTACCAATTTCTTTATTTTTACCCATCTTAACCTAGTCATGAGTGATTTAAATAAGGTAGAATGGTTTGAAAAGTTATTAAATACAAATTGGTCCCCTTGCTGTGTCCTGACTCGGATTTTAACATTTTTCAATTTACCGAAAAAAAGCCTTGAAAATGTTAATTGAAATCAAAGAAGATGCCTAAGAATATTACCTGATTTTTATGCTAAAGCCTGAATTTTTACCTAACCTGGGAAAACACCTGTCATTTAGATTTATTCTTGAGTAACATCATTCTCATTTATGAAAAAATTAAACGGGTAGAATGCTTTTCAAATATTTTCAATTACAAATAGGTCCCCCAAACACACCCCAGTCACCTACATTTTCTGTTCCTTTTTATGAGGAATTAGCCCTGAAATTTTGTATACAATGATTGATGATGCCTTATAACATGTCCTTATCCTAATCTTGCCTGCCACTTAAGTTTCAAAACTCACTGGCCACTAACCAATTTCTTTATTTGTACCCATCTTAACCTAGTCATGAGTGATTTAAATAAGGTAGAATGGTTTGAAAAGATTATGAAATACAATTTTGTCAACTTGCCATGTTCTGATTTCTATTTAAACTTTTTTTCAATCTACAAGAAAAAAAAGCCTTGAAAAAATAAATTGAAATCAAAGAAGATGCATGAGAATATTTACTTATTTTAACGCTAAAGCCTCAAATTTTAACCAAGGCTGGAAAAAAGCCTCTAATTTAGCTATGTTCTTGACTTACACCTATCTCAGCCCTGTGATGAGAAATTTTAACAAAGAAGAAAGCCTTTCAAAGTTTGTCAATTATTAATAAGTGCCTCAGACACATCCCGGTCAACTAACTTCATCGTTTCAATTTTTTTTTTTTTACAAAAAAAGCCCTGAAGTATTATATAAAATGATTGAAGATGCCTAAAAACATGTCCTTATCCTTACCATGCCTGCCACTTAAGTCTCAAACTCACTGGCCACTTACAAATTTCTTTATTTGTACCCATCTTAACCTAGTCATGAGTGATTTAAATAAGGTAGAATGGTTTGAAAAGATTATGAAATACAATTTTGTCAACTTGCCATGTCCTGATTTCTATTTAAACTTTTTTTCAATCTACAAGAAAAATAAGCCTTGAAAATATAGATTGAAATCAAAGAAGATGCATGAGAATATTTACTTTTTTTAATGTTTTAACTCTAAAGCCTCAAATTTTAACCAAGGCCGGGAAAAGCCTCTAATTTAGCTATGTTCTTGACTTACACCTATCTCAGCCCTATGATGAGAAATTTTAACAAGGAAGATAGCCTTTCAAAGTTTGTCAATTATTAATTAGTGCCTCAGACACATCCCGGTCACCTAACTTCATCGTTTATATATTTTTTACAAAAAAAGCCCTGAAGTATTATATAAAATGATTGAAGATGCCTAAAAACATGTCCTTATCCTAACGATGCCTGCCACTTAAGTCTCAAACTCACTGGCCACTTACAAATTTCTTTATTTTTACCCATCTTAACCTAGTCATGAGTGATTTATATAAGGTAGAATGGTTTGAAAAGATTATTAAATACAAATTGGTCCCCTTGCTGTGTCCTGACTCGGATTTTAACATTTTACAATTTACCGAAAAAAAGCCTTGAAAATATTAATTGAAATCAAAGAAGATGCCTAAGAATATTACCTGATTTTTATGCTAAAGCCTGAATTTTTACCTAACCTGGGAAAACACCTGTCATTTAGATATATTCTTGAGTAACATCATTCTCATTTATGAAAAAAATTAAACTGGGTAGAATGCTTTTCAAAGATTTTCAATTACAAATAGGTCCCCCAAACACACCCCAGTCACCTACATTTTCTGTTCCTTTTTATGAGGAATTAGCCCTGAAATTTTGTATACAATGATTGAAGAGGCCTTATAACATGTCCTTATCCTAATCTTGCCTGCCACTTAAGTTTCAAAACTCACTGGCCACTAACCAATTTCTTTATTTGTACCCATCTTAACCTAGTCATGAGTGATTTAAATAAGGTAGAATGGTTTGAAAAGATTATGAAATACAATTTTGTCAACTTGCCATGTCCTGATTTCTATTTAAACTTTTTTTCAATCTACAAGAAAAAAAAGCCTCGAAAATATAAATTGAAATCAAAGAAGATGCATGAGAATATTTTCTTTTTTTAAGGTTTTAACGCTTAAGCCTCAAATTTTAACCAAGGCCGGGAAAAAGCCTCTAATTTAGCTATGTTCTTGACTTACACCTATCTCAGCCCTAAGATGAGAAATTTTAACAAGGAAGATAGCCTTTCAAAGTTTGTCAATTATTAATTAGTGCCTCAGGCACATCCCGGTCACCTAACTTCATCGTTTATATATTTTTTACAAAAAAAGCCCTGAAGTATTATATAAAATGATTGAAGATGCCTAAAAACATGTCCTTATCCTAACCATGCCTGCCACTTAAGTCTCAAACTCACTGGCCACTTACCAAATTCTATATTTTTACCCATCTTAACCTAGTCATGAGTGATTTAAATAAGGTAGAATGGTTTGAAAAGTTATTAAATACAAATTGGTCCCCTTGCTGTGTCCTGACTTGGATTTTAACATTTTTCAATTTACCGAAAAAAAGCCTTGAAAATGTTAATTGAAATCAAAGAAGATGCCTAAGAATATTACCTGATTTTTATGCAAAGCCTGAATTTTTACCTAACCTGGGAAAACGCCTGTCATTTAGATTTATTCTTGAGTAACATCATTCTCATTTATGAAAAAATTAAACTTGGTAGAATGCTTTTCAAAGATTTTCAATTACAAATAGGTCCCCCAAACACACCCCAGTCACCTACATTTTCTGTTCCTTTTTATGAGGAATTAGCCCTGAAATTTTGTATACAATGATTGAAGAGGCCTAATAACATGTCCTTATCCTAATCTTGCCTGCCACTTAAGTTTCAAAACTCACTGGCCACTAACCAATTTCTTTATTTGTACCCATCTTAACCTAGTCATGAGTGATTTAAATAAGGTAGAATGGTTTGAAAAGATTATGAAATACAATTTTGTCAACTTGCCATGTCCTGATTTCTATTTAAACTTTTTTTCAATCTACAAGAAAAATAAGCCTTGAAAATATAGATTGAAATCGAAGAAGATGCATGAGAATAATTACTTTTTTTAAGGTTTTAACGCTAAAGCCTCAAATTTTAACCAAGGCCGGGAAAAAGCCTCTAATTTAGCTATGTTCTTGACTTACACCTATCTCAGCCCTATGATGAGAAATTTTAACAAGGAAGAAAGCCTTTCAAAGTTTGTCAATTATTAATTAGTGCCTCAGGCACATCCCGGTCACCTAACTTCATCGTTAAAAATTTTTTACAAAAAAAGCCCTGAAGTATTATCTAAAATGATTGAAGATGCCCAAAAACATGTCCTTATCCTAACCATGCCTGCCACTTAAGTCTCAAACTCACTGGCCACTTACCAATTTCTTTATTTTTACCCATCTTAACCTAGTCATGAGTGATTTAAATAAGGTAGAATGGTTTGAAAAGTTATTAAATACAAATTGGTCCCCTTGCTGTGTCCTGACTCGGATTTTAACATTTTTCAATTTACCGAAAAAAAGCCTTGAAAATATTAATTGAAATCAAAGAACATGCCTAAGAATATTACCTGATTTTTATGCTAAAGCCTGAATTTTTACCTAACCTGGGAAAACACCTGTCATTTAGATTTTTTCTTGAGTAACATCATTCTCATTTATGAAAAAATTAAACTGGGTAGAATGCTTTTCAAAGATTTTCAATTACAAATAGGTCCCCCAAACACACCCCAGTCACCTACATTTTCTGTTCCTTTTTATGAGGAATTAGCCCTGAAATTTTGTATACAATGATTAATGAGGCCTTATAACATGTCCTTATCCTAATCTTGCCTGCCACTTAAGTTTCAAAACTCACTGGCCACTAACCAATTTCTTTATTTGTACCCATCTTAACCTAGTCATGAGTGATTTATATAAGGTAGAATGGTTTGAAAAGATTATGAAATACAATTTTGTCAACTTGCCATGTCCTGATTTCTATTTAAACTTTTTTTCAATCTACAAGAAAAATAAGCCTTGAAAATATAGATTGAAATCAAAGAAGATGCATGAGAATATTTACTTTTTTTAAGGTTTTAACGCTAAAGCCTCAAATTTTAACCAAGGCCGGGAAAAGCCTCTAATTTAGCTATGTTCTTGACTTACACCTATCTCAGCCCTATGATGAGAAATTTTAACAAGGAAGATAGCCTTTCAAAGTTTGTCAATTATTAATTAGTGCCTCAGACACATCCCGGTCACCTAACTTCATCGTTTAAAAAATTTTTTACAAAAAAAGCTTTGAAGTATTATATAAAATGATTGAAGATGCCTAAAAACATGTCCTTATCCTAACCATGCCTGCCACTTAAGTCTCAAACTCACTGGCCACTTACCAATTTCTTTATTTTTACCCATCTTAACCTAGTCATGAGTGATTTAAATAAGGTAGAATGGTTTGAAAAGTTATTAAATACAAATTGGTCCCCTTGCTGTGTCCTGACTCGGATTTTAACATTTTTCAATTTACCGAAAAAAAGCCTTGAAAATGATAATTGAAATCAAAGAAGATGCCTAAGAATATTACCTGATTTTTATGCTAAAGCCTGAATTTTTACCTAACCTGGGAAAACACCTGTCATTTAGATTTATTCTTGAGTAACATCATTCTCATTTATGAAAAAATTAAACGGGTAGAATGCTTTTCAAATATTTTCAATTACAAATAGGTCCCCCAAACACACCCCAGTCACCTACATTTTCTGTTCCTTTTTATGAGGAATTAGCCCTGAAATTTTGTATACAATGATTGATGATGCCTTATAACATGTCCTTATCCTAATCTTGCCTGCCACTTAAGTTTCAAAACTCACTGGCCACTAACCAATTTCTTTATTTGTACCCATCTTAACCTAGTCATGAGTGATTTAAATAAGGTAGAATGGTTTGAAAAGATTATGAAATACAATTTTGTCAACTTGCCATGTCCTGATTTCTATTTAAACTTTTTTTCAATCTACAAGAAAAATAAGCCTTGAAAATATAGATTGAAATCGAAGAAGATGCATGAGAATATTTACTTTTTTTAAGGTTTTAACGCTAAAGCCTCAAATTTTAACCAAGGCCGGGAAAAAGCCTCTAATTTAGCTATGTTCTTGACTTACACCTATCTCAGCCCTAAGATGAGAAATTTTAACAAGGAAGATAGCCTTTCAAAGTTTGTCAATTATTAATTAGTGCCTCAGGCACATCCCGGTCACCTAACTTCATCGTTTATATATTTTTTACAAAAAAAGCCCTGAAGTATTATATAAAATGATTGAAGATGCCTAAAAACATGTCCTTATCCTAACCATGCCTGCCACTTAAGTCTCAAACTCACTGGCCACTTACCAAATTCTATATTTTTACCCATCTTAACCTAGTCATGAGTGATTTAAATAAGGTAGAATGGTTTGAAAAGTTATTAAATACAAATTGGTCCCCTTGCTGTGTCCTGACTTGGATTTTAACATTTTTCAATTTACCGAAAAAAAGCCTTGAAAATGTTAATTGAAATCAAAGAAGATGCCTAAGAATATTACCTGATTTTTATGCAAAGCCTGAATTTTTACCTAACCTGGGAAAACGCCTGTCATTTAGATTTATTCTTGAGTAACATCATTCTCATTTATGAAAAAATTAAACTTGGTAGAATGCTTTTCAAAGATTTTCAATTACAAATAGGTCCCCCAAACACACCCCAGTCAACTACATTTTCTGTTCCTTTATATGAGGAATTAGCCCTGAAATTTTGTATACAATGATTGAAGAGGCCTAATAACATGTCCTTATCCTAATCTTGCCTGCCACTTAAGTTTCAAAACTCACTGGCCACTAACCAATTTCTTTATTTGTACCCATCTTAACCTAGTCATGAGTGATTTAAATAAGGTAGAATGGTTTGAAAAGATTATGAAATACAATTTTGTCAACTTGCCATGTCCTGATTTCTATTTAAACTTTTTTTCAATCTACAAGAAAAATAAGCCTTGAAAATATAGATTGAAATCGAAGAAGATGCATGAGAATAATTACTTTTTTTAAGGTTTTAACGCTAAAGCCTCAAATTTTAACCAAGGCCGGGAAAAAGCCTCTAATTTAGCTATGTTCTTGACTTACACCTATCTCAGCCCTATGATGAGAAATTTTAACAAGGAAGAAAGCCTTTCAAAGTTTGTCAATTATTAATTAGTGCCTCAGGCACATCCCGGTCACCTAACTTCATCGTTAAAAATTTTTTACAAAAAAAGCCCTGAAGTATTATCTAAAATGATTGAAGATGCCTAAAAACATGTCCTTATCCTAACCATGCCTGCCACTTAAGTCTCAAACTCACTGGCCACTTACCAATTTCTTTATTTTTACCCATCTTAACCTAGTCATGAGTGATTTAAATAAGGTAGAATGGTTTGAAAAGTTATTAAATACAAATTGGTCCCCTTGCTGTGTCCTGACTCGGATTTTAACATTTTTCAATTTACCGAAAAAAAGCCTTGAAAATATTAATTGAAATCAAAGAACATGCCTAAGAATATTACCTGATTTTTATGCTAAAGCCTGAATTTTTACCTAACCTGGGAAAACACCTGTCATTTAGATTTTTTCTTGAGTAACATCATTCTCATTTATGAAAAAATTAAACTGGGTAGAATGCTTTTCAAAGATTTTCAATTACAAATAGGTCCCCCAAACACACCCCAGTCACCTACATTTTCTGTTCCTTTTTATGAGGAATTAGCCCTGATATTTTGTATACAATGATTAATGATGCCTTATAACATGTCCTTATCCTAATCTTGCCTGCCACTTAAGTTTCAAAACTCACTGGCCACTAACCAATTTCTTTATTTGTACCCATCTTAACCTAGTCATGAGTGATTTATATAAGGTAGAATGGTTTGAAAAGATTATGAAATACAATTTTGTCAACTTGCCATGTCCTGATTTCTATCTAAACTTTTTTTCAATCTACAAGAAAAATAAGCCTTGAAAATATAGATTGAAATCAAAGAAGATGCATGAGAATATTTACTTTTTTTAAGGTTTTAACGCTAAAGCCTCAAATTTTAACCAAGGCCGGGAAAAGCCTCTAATTTAGCTATGTTCTTGACTTACACCTATCTCAGCCCTATGATGAGAAATTTTAACAAGGAAGAAAGCCTTTCAAAGTTTGTCAATTATTAATTAGTGCCTCAGACACATCCCGGTCACCTAACTTCATCGTTTAAAAAATTTTTTACAAAAAAAGCTTTGAAGTATTATATAAAATGATTGAAGATGCCTAAAAACATGTCCTTATCCTAACCATGCCTGCCACTTAAGTCTCAAACTCACTGGCCACTTACCAATTTCTTTATTTTTACCCATCTTAACCTAGTCATGAGTGATTTAAATAAGGTAGAATGGTTTGAAAAGTTATTAAATACAAATTGGTCCCCTTGCTGTGTCCTGACTCGGATTTTAACATTTTTCAATTTACCGAAAAAAAGCCTTGAAAATGTTAATTGAAATCAAAGAAGATGCCTAAGAATATTACCTGATTTTTATGCTAAAGCCTGAATTTTTACCTAACCTGGGAAAACACCTGTCATTTAGATTTATTCTTGAGTAACATCATTCTCATTTATGAAAAAATTAAACGGGTAGAATGCTTTTCAAATATTTTCAATTACAAATAGGTCCCCCAAACACACCCCAGTCACCTACATTTTCTGTTCCTTTTTATGAGGAATTAGCCCTGAAATTTTTTGTACAATGATTGATGATGCCTTATAACATGTCCTTATCCTAATCTTGCCTGCCACTTAAGTTTCAAAACTCACTGGCCACTAACCAATTTCTTTATTTGTACCCATCTTAACCTAGTCATGAGTGATTTAAATAAGGTAGAATGGTTTGAAAAGATTATGAAATACAATTTTGTCAACTTGCCATGTCCTGATTTCTATTTAAACTTTTTTTCAATCTACAAGAAAAAAAAGCCTTGAAAAAATAAATTGAAATCAAAGAAGATGCATGAGAATATTTACTTATTTTAACGCTAAAGCCTCAAATTTTAACCAAGGCTGGAAAAAAGCCTCTAATTTAGCTATGTTCTTGACTTACACCTATCTCAGCCCTGTGATGAGAAATTTTAACAAAGAAGAAAGCCTTTCAAAGTTTGTCAATTATTAATAAGTGCCTCAGACACATCCCGGTCAACTAACTTCATCGTTTCAATTTTTTTTTTTTTTTTACAAAAAAAGCCCTGAAGTATTATATAAAATGATTGAAGATGCCTAAAAACATGTCCTTATCCTTACCATGCCTGCCACTTAAGTCTCAAACTCACTGGCCACTAACCAATTTCTTTATTTGTACCCATCTTAACCTAGTCATGAGTGATTTAAATAAGGTAGAATGGTTTGAAAAGATTATGAAATACAATTTTGTCAACTTGCCGTGTTAAACTTTTTTTCAATCTACAAGAAAAAAAAGCCTTGAAAAAATAAATTGAAATCAAAGAAGATGCATGAGAATATTTACTTATTTTAACGCTAAAGCCTCAAATTTTAACCAAGGCCGGGAAAAAGCCTCTAATTTAGCAATGTTCTTGACTTACACCTATCTCAGCCCTATGATGAGAAATTTTAACAAGGAAGATAGCCTTTCAAAGTTTGTCAATTATTAATTAGTGCCTCAGACACATCCCGGTCACCTAACTTCATCGTTTATATATTTTTTACAAAAAAAGCCCTGAAGTATTATATAAAATGATTGAAGATGCCTAAAAACATGTCCTTATCCTAACCATGCCTGCCACTTAAGTCTCAAACTCACTGGCCACTTACAAATTTCTTTATTTGTACCCATCTTAACCTAGTCATGAGTGATTTAAATAAGGTAGAATGGTTTGAAAAGTTATTAAATACAAATTGGTCCCCTTGCTGTGTCCTGACTCGGATTTTAACATTTTTCAATTTACCGAAAAAAAGCCTTGAAAATATTAATTGAAATCAAAGAAGATGCCTAAGAATATTACCTGATTTTTATGCTAAAGCCTGGATTTTTACCTAACTTGGGAAAACACCTGTCATTTAGATTTTTTCTTGAATAACATCATTCTCATTTATGAAAAAATTAAACTGGGTAGAATGCTTTTCAAAGATTTTCAATTACAAATAGGTCCCCCAAACACACCCCAGTCACCTACATTTTCTGTTCCTTTTTATGAGGAATTAGCCCTGAAATTTTGTATACAATGATTGAAGAGGCCTTATAACATGTCCTTGTCCTAATCTTGCCTGCCACTTAAGTTTCAAAACTCACTGGCCACTAACCAATTTCTTTATTTGTACCCATCTTAACCTAGTCATGAGTGATTTAAAAAAGGTAGAATGGTTTGAAAAGATTATGAAATACAATTTTGTCAACTTGCCATGTCCTGATTTCTATTTAAACATTTTTTCAATCTACAAGAAAAATAAGTCTTGAAAATATAGATTGAAATCAAAGAAGATGCATGAGAATATTTACTTTTTTTCAGGTTTTAACGCTAAAGCCTCAAATTTTAACCAAGGCCGGGAAAAGCATCTAATTTAGCTATGTTCTTGACTTACACCTATCTCAGCCCTATGATGAGAAATTTTAACAAGGAAGATAGCCTTTCAAAGTTTGTCAATTATTAATTAGTGCCTCAGACACATCCCGGTCACCTAACTTCATCGTTAAAAATTTTTTACAAAAAAAGCCCTGAAGTATTATATAAAATGATTGAAGATGCCTAAAAACATGTCCTCATCCTAACCATGCCTGCCACTTAAGTCTCAAACTCACTGGTCACTTACCAATTTCTTTATTTTTACCCATCTTAACCTAGTCATGAGTGATTTAAATAAGGTAGAATGGTTTGAAAAGTTATTAAATACAAATTGGTCCCCTTGCTGTGTCCTGACTCGGATTTTAACATTTTTCAATTTACCGAAAAAAAGCCTTGAAAATATAAATTGAAATCAAAGAAGATGCCTAAGAATATTACCTGATATTTATGCTAAAGCCTGAATTTTAACCTAACCTGGGAAAACACCTGTCATTTAGATTTATTCTTGAGTAACATCATTCTCATTTATGAAAAAATTAAACGGGTAGAATGCTTTTCAAAGATTTTCAATTACAAATAGGTCCCCCAAACACACCCCAGTCACCTACATTTTCTGTTCCTTTTTATGAGGAATTAGCCCTGAAATTTTGTATACAATGATTGAAGAGGCCTTATAACATGTCCTTATCCTAATCTTGCCTGCCACTTAAGTTTCAAAACTCACTGGCCACTTACCAATTTCTTTATTTTTACCCATCTTAACCTAGTCATGAGTGATTTAAATAAGGTAGAATGGTTTGAAAAGTTATTAAATACAAATTGGTCCCCTTGCTGTGTCCTGACTCGGATTTTAACATTTTTCAATTTACCGAAAAAAAGCCTTGAAAATATTAATTGAAATCAAAGAAGATGCCTAAGAATATTACCTGATTTTTATGCTAAAGCCTGAATTTTTACCTAACCTGGGAAAACACCTGTCATTTAGATTTATTCTTGAGTAACATCATTCTCATTTATGAAAAAATTAAACGGGTAGAATGCTTTTCAAAGATTTTCAATTACAAATAGGTCCCCCAAACACACCCCAGTCACCTACATTTTCTGTTCCTTTTTATGAGGAATTAGCCCTGAAATTTTGTATACAATGATTGAAGAGGCCTTATAACATGTCCTTATCCTAATCTTGCCTGCCACTTAAGTTTCAAAACTCACTGGCCACTAACCAATTTCTTTATTTGTACCCATCTTAACCTAGTCATGAGTGATTTAAATAAGGTAGAATGGTTTGAAAAGATTATGAAATACAATTTTGTCAACTTGCCATGTCCTGATTTCTATTTAAACTTTTTTTCAATCTACAAGAAAAAAAAGCCTTGAAAAAATAAATTGAAATCAAAGAAGATGCATGAGAATATTTACTTATTTTAACGCTAAAGCCTCAAATTTTAACCAAGGCTGGAAAAAAGCCTCTAATTTAGCTATGTTCTTGACTTACACCTATCTCAGCCCTGTGATGAGAAATTTTAACAAAGAAGAAAGCCTTTCAAAGTTTGTCAATTATTAATAAGTGCCTCAGACACATCCCGGTCAACTAACTTCATCGTTTCAATTTTTTTTTTTTTTACAAAAAAAGCCCTGAAGTATTATATAAAATGATTGAAGATGCCTAAAAACATGTCCTTATCCTTACCATGCCTGCCACTTAAGTCTCAAACTCACTGGCCACTAACCAATTTCTTTATTTGTACCCATCTTAACCTAGTCATGAGTGATTTAAATAAGGTAGAATGGTTTGAAAAGATTATGAAATACAATTTTGTCAACTTGCCGTGTTAAACTTTTTTTCAATCTACAAGAAAAAAAAGCCTTGAAAAAATAAATTGAAATCAAAGAAGATGCATGAGAATATTTACTTATTTTAACGCTAAAGCCTCAAATTTTAACCAAGGCCGGGAAAAAGCCTCTAATTTAGCAATGTTCTTGACTTACACCTATCTCAGCCCTATGATGAGAAATTTTAACAAGGAAGATAGCCTTTCAAAGTTTGTCAATTATTAATTAGTGCCTCAGACACATCCCGGTCACCTAACTTCATCGTTTATATATTTTTTACAAAAAAAGCCCTGAAGTATTATATAAAATGATTGAAGATGCCTAAAAACATGTCCTTATCCTAACCATGCCTGCCACTTAAGTCTCAAACTCACTGGCCACTTACAAATTTCTTTATTTGTACCCATCTTAACCTAGTCATGAGTGATTTAAATAAGGTAGAATGGTTTGAAAAGTTATTAAATACAAATTGGTCCCCTTGCTGTGTCCTGACTCGGATTTTAACATTTTTCAATTTACCGAAAAAAAGCCTTGAAAATATTAATTGAAATCAAAGAAGATGCCTAAGAATATTACCTGATTTTTATGCTAAAGCCTGGATTTTTACCTAACTTGGGAAAACACCTGTCATTTAGATTTTTTCTTGAATAACATCATTCTCATTTATGAAAAAATTAAACTGGGTAGAATGCTTTTCAAAGATTTTCAATTACAAATAGGTCCCCCAAACACACCCCAGTCACCTACATTTTCTGTTCCTTTTTATGAGGAATTAGCCCTGAAATTTTGTATACAATGATTGAAGAGGCCTTATAACATGTCCTTGTCCTAATCTTGCCTGCCACTTAAGTTTCAAAACTCACTGGCCACTAACCAATTTCTTTATTTGTACCCATCTTAACCTAGTCATGAGTGATTTAAAAAAGGTAGAATGGTTTGAAAAGATTATGAAATACAATTTTGTCAACTTGCCATGTCCTGATTTCTATTTAAACATTTTTTCAATCTACAAGAAAAATAAGTCTTGAAAATATAGATTGAAATCAAAGAAGATGCATGAGAATATTTACTTTTTTTCAGGTTTTAACGCTAAAGCCTCAAATTTTAACCAAGGCCGGGAAAAGCATCTAATTTAGCTATGTTCTTGACTTACACCTATCTCAGCCCTATGATGAGAAATTTTAACAAGGAAGATAGCCTTTCAAAGTTTGTCAATTATTAATTAGTGCCTCAGACACATCCCGGTCACCTAACTTCATCGTTAAAAATTTTTTACAAAAAAAGCCCTGAAGTATTATATAAAATGATTGAAGATGCCTAAAAACATGTCCTCATCCTAACCATGCCTGCCACTTAAGTCTCAAACTCACTGGTCACTTACCAATTTCTTTATTTTTACCCATCTTAACCTAGTCATGAGTGATTTAAATAAGGTAGAATGGTTTGAAAGTTATTAAATACAAATTGGTCCCCTTGCTGTGTCCTGACTCGGATTTTAACATTTTTCAATTTACCGAAAAAAAGCCTTGAAAATATAAATTGAAATCAAAGAAGATGCCTAAGAATATTACCTGATATTTATGCTAAAGCCTGAATTTTAACCTAACCTGGGAAAACACCTGTCATTTAGATTTATTCTTGAGTAACATCATTCTCATTTATGAAAAAATTAAACGGGTAGAATGCTTTTCAAAGATTTTCAATTACAAATAGGTCCCCCAAACACACCCCAGTCACCTACATTTTCTGTTCCTTTTTATGAGGAATTAGCCCTGAAATTTTGTATACAATGATTGAAGAGGCCTTATAACATGTCCTTATCCTAATCTTGCCTGCCACTTAAGTTTCAAAACTCACTGGCCACTTACCAATTTCTTTATTTTTACCCATCTTAACCTAGTCATGAGTGATTTAAATAAGGTAGAATGGTTTGAAAAGTTATTAAATACAAATTGGTCCCCTTGCTGTGTCCTGACTCGGATTTTAACATTTTTCAATTTACCGAAAAAAAGCCTTGAAAATATTAATTGAAATCAAAGAAGATGCCTAAGAATATTACCTGATTTTTATGCTAAAGCCTGAATTTTTACCTAACCTGGGAAAACACCTGTCATTTAGATTTATTCTTGAGTAACATCATTCTCATTTATGAAAAAATTAAACGGGTAGAATGCTTTTCAAAGATTTTCAATTACAAATAGGTCCCCCAAACACACCCCAGTCACCTACATTTTCTGTTCCTTTTTATGAGGAATTAGCCCTGAAATTTTGTATACAATGATTGAAGAGGCCTTATAACATGTCCTTATCCTAATCTTGCCTGCCACTTAAGTTTCAAAACTCACTGGCCACTAACCAATTTCTTTATTTGTACCCATCTTAACCTAGTCATGAGTGATTTAAATAAGGTAGAATGGTTTGAAAAGATTATGAAATACAATTTTGTCAACTTGCCGTGTTAAACTTTTTTTCAATCTACAAGAAAAAAAAGCCTTGAAAAAATAAATTGAAATCAAAGAAGATGCATGAGAATATTTACTTATTTTAACGCTAAAGCCTCAAATTTTAACCAAGGCCGGGAAAAAGCCTCTAATTTAGCAATGTTCTTGACTTACACCTATCTCAGCCCTATGATGAGAAATTTTAACAAGGAAGATAGCCTTTCAAAGTTTGTCAATTATTAATTAGTGCCTCAGACACATCCCGGTCACCTAACTTCATCGTTTATATATTTTTTACAAAAAAAGCCCTGAAGTATTATATAAAATGATTGAAGATGCCTAAAAACATGTCCTTATCCTAACCATGCCTGCCACTTAAGTCTCAAACTCACTGGCCACTTACCAATTTCTTTATTTTTACCCATCTTAACCTAGTCATGAGTGATTTAAATAAGGTAGAATGGTTTGAAAAGTTATTAAATACAAATTGGTCCCCTTGCTGTGTCCTGACTCGGATTTTAACATTTTTCAATTTACCGAAAAAAAGCCTTGAAAATATTAATTGAAATCAAAGAAGATGCCTAAGAATATTACCTGATTTTTATGCTAAAGCCTGAATTTTTACCTAACTTGGGAAAACACCTGTCATTTAGATTTTTTCTTGAGTAACATCATTCTCATTTATGAAAAAATTAAACTGGGTAGAATGCTTTTCAAAGATTTTCAATTACAAATAGGTCCCCCAAACACACCCAAGTCACCTACATTTTCTGTTCCTTTTTATGAGGAATTAGCCCTGAAATTTTGTATACAATGATTGAAGAGGCCTTATAACATGTCCTTGTCCTAATCTTGCCTGCCACTTAAGTTTCAAAACTCACTGGCCACTAACCAATTTCTTTATTTGTACCCATCTTAACCTAGTCATGAGTGATTTAAATAAGGTAGAATGGTTTGAAAAGATTATGAAATACAATTTTGTCAACTTGCCATGTCCTGATTTCTATTTAAACATTTTTTCAATCTACAAGAAAAATAAGTCTTGAAAATATAGATTGAAATCAAAGAAGATGCATGAGAATATTTACTTTTTTTAAGGTTTTAACGCTAAAGCCTCAAATTTTAACCAAGGCCGGGAAAAGCATCTAATTTAGCTATGTTCTTGACTTACACCTATCTCAGCCCTATGATGAGAAATTTTAACAAGGAAGATAGCCTTTCAAAGTTTGTCAATTATTAATTAGTGCCTCAGACACATCCCGGTCACCTAACTTCATCGTTAAAAATTTTTTACAAAAAAAGCCCTGAAGTATTATATAAAATGATTGAAATTGCCTAAAAACATGTCCTTATCCTAACCATGCCTGCCACTTAAGTCTCAAACTCACTGGCCACTTACCAATTTCTTTATTTTTACCCATCTTAACCTAGTCATGAGTGATTTAAATAAGGTAGAATGGTTTGAAAAGTTATTAAATACAAATTGGTCCCCTTGCTGTGTCCTGACTCGGATTTTAACATTTTTCAATTTACCGAAAAAAAGCCTTGAAAATATTAATTGAAATCAAAGAAGATGCCTAAGAATATTATCTGATATTTATGCTAAAGCCTGAATTTTAACCTAACCTGGGAAAACACCTGTCATTTAGATTTATTCTTGAGTAACATCATTCTCATTTATGAAAAAATTAAACGGGTAGAATGCTTTTCAAAGATTTTCAATTACAAATAGGTCCCCCAAACACACCCCAGTCACCTACATTTTCTGTTCCTTTTTATGAGGAATTAGCCCTGAAATTTTGTATACAATGATTGAAGAGGCCTTATAACATGTCCTTGTCCTAATCTTGCCTGCCACTTAAGTTTCAAAACTCACTGGCCACTAACCAATTTCTTTATTTGTACCCATCTTAACCTAGTCATGAGTGATTTAAATAAGGTAGAATGGTTTGAAAAGATTATGAAATACAATTTTGTCAACTTGCCGTGTTAAACTTTTTTTCAATCTGCAAGAAAAAAAAGCCTTGAAAAAATAAATTGAAATCAAAGAAGATGCATGAGAATATTTACTTATTTTAACGCTAAAGCCTCAAATTTTAACCAAGGCCGGGAAAAAGCCTCTAATTTAGCAATGTTCTTGACTTACACCTATCTCAGCCCTATGATGAGAAATTTTAACAAGGAAGATAGCCTTTCAAAGTTTGTCAATTATTAATTAGTGCCTCAGACACATCCCGGTCACCTAACTTCATCGTTTATATATTTTTTACAAAAAAAGCCCTGAAGTATTATATAAAATGATTGAAGATGCCTAAAAACATGTCCTTATCCTAACCATGCCTGCCACTTAAGTCTCAAACTCACTGGCCACTTACCAATTTCTTTATTTTTACCCATCTTAACCTAGTCATGAGTGATTTAAATAAGGTAGAATGGTTTGAAAAGTTATTAAATACAAATTGGTCCCCTTGCTGTGTCCTGACTCGGATTTTAACATTTTTCAATTTACCGAAAAAAAGCCTTGAAAATATTAATTGAAATCAAAGAAGATGCCTAAGAATATTACCTGATTTTTATGCTAAAGCCTGAATTTTTACCTAACTTGGGAAAACACCTGTCATTTAGATTTTTTCTTGAGTAACATCATTCTCATTTATGAAAAAATTAAACTGGGTAGAATGCTTTTCAAAGATTTTCAATTACAAATAGGTCCCCCAAACACACCCAAGTCACCTACATTTTCTGTTCCTTTTTATGAGGAATTAGCCCTGAAATTTTGTATACAATGATTGAAGAGGCCTTATAACATGTCCTTGTCCTAATCTTGCCTGCCACTTAAGTTTCAAAACTCACTGGCCACTAACCAATTTCTTTATTTGTACCCATCTTAACCTAGTCATGAGTGATTTAAATAAGGTAGAATGGTTTGAAAAGATTATGAAATACAATTTTGTCAACTTGCCATGTCCTGATTTCTATTTAAACATTTTTTCAATCTACAAGAAAAATAAGTCTTGAAAATATAGATTGAAATCAAAGAAGATGCATGAGAATATTTACTTTTTTTAAGGTTTTAACGCTAAAGCCTCAAATTTTAACCAAGGCAGGGAAAAGCATCTAATTTAGCTATGTTCTTGACTTACACCTATCTCAGCCCTATGATGAGAAATTTTAACAAGGAAGATAGCCTTTCAAAGTTTGTCAATTATTAATTAGTGCCTCAGACACATCCCGGTCACCTAACTTCATCGTTTATATATTTTTTACAAAAAAAGCCCTGAAGTATTATATAAAATGATTGAAGATGCCTAAAAACATGTCCTTATCCTAACCATGCCTGCCACTTAAGTCTCAAACTCACTGGCCACTTACCAATTTCTTTATTTTTACCCATCTTAACCTAGTCATGAGTGATTTAAATAAGGTAGAATGGTTTGAAAAGTTATTAAATACAAATTGGTCCCCTTGCTGTGTCCTGACTCGGATTTTAACATTTTTCAATTTACCGAAAAAAAGCCTTGAAAATATTAATTGAAATCAAAGAAGATGCCTAAGAATATTATCTGATATTTATGCTAAAGCCTGAATTTTAACCTAACCTGGGAAAACACCTGTCATTTAGATTTATTCTTGAGTAACATCATTCTCATTTATGAAAAAATTAAACGGGTAGAATGCTTTTCAAAGATTTTCAATTACAAATAGGTCCCCCAAACACACCCCAGTCACCTACATTTTCTGTTCCTTTTTATGAGGAATTAGCCCTGAAATTTTGTATACAATGATTGAAGAGGCCTTATAACATGTCCTTATCCTAATCTTGCCTGCCACTTAAGTTTCAAAACTCACTGGCCACTTACCAATTTCTTTATTTTTACCCATCTTAACCTAGTCATGAGTGATTTAAATAAGGTAGAATGGTTTGAAAAGTTATTAAATACAAATTGGTCCCCTTGCTGTGTCCTGACTCGGATTTTAACATTTTTCAATTTACCGAAAAAAAGCCTTGAAAATATTAATTGAAATCAAAGAAGATGCCTAAGAATATTACCTGATTTTTATGCTAAAGCCTGAATTTTAACCTAACCTTGGAAAACACCTGTCATTTAGATTTATTCTTGAGTAACATCATTCTCATTTATGAAAAAATTAAACGGGTAGAATGCTTTTCAAAGATTTTCAATTACAAATAGGTCCCACAAACACACCCCAGTCACCTACATTTTCTGTTCCTTTTTATGAGGAATTAGCCCTGAAATTTTGTATACAATGATTGAAGAGGCCTTATAACATGTCCTTATCCTAATCTTGCCTGCCACTTAAGTTTCAAAACTCACTGGCCACTAACCAATTTCTTTATTTGTACCCATCTTAACCTAGTCATGAGTGATTTAAATAAGGTAGAATGGTTTGAAAAGATTATGAAATACAATTTTGTCAACTTGCCGTGTTAAACTTTTTTTCAATCTACAAGAAAAAAAAGCCTTGAAAAAATAAATTGAAATCAAAGAAGATGCATGAGAATATTTACTTATTTTAACGCTAAAGCCTCAAATTTTAACCAAGGCCGGGAAAAAGCCTCTAATTTAGCAATGTTCTTGACTTACACCTATCTCAGCCCTATGATGAGAAATTTTAACAAGGAAGATAGCCTTTCAAAGTTTGTCAATTATTAATTAGTGCCTCAGACACATCCCGGTCACCTAACTTCATCGTTAAAAATTTTTTACAAAAAAAGCCCTGAAGTATTATATAAAATGATTGAAGATGCCTAAAAACATGTCCTTATCCTAACCATGCCTGCCACTTAAGTCTCAAACTCACTGGCCACTTACCAATTTCTTTATTTTTACCCATCTTAACCTAGTCATGAGTGATTTAAATAAGGTAGAATGGTTTGAAAAGTTATTAAATACAAATTGGTCCCCTTGCTGTGTCCTGACTCGGATTTTAACATTTTTCAATTTACCGAAAAAAAGCCTTGAAAATATTAATTGAAATCAAAGAAGATGCCTAAGAATATTACCTGATTTTTATGCTAAAGCCTGAATTTTTACCTAAACTGGGAAAACACCTGTCATTTAGATTTTTTCTTGAGTAACATCATTCTCATTTATGAAAAAATTAAACTGGGTAGAATGCTTTTCAAAGATTTTCAATTACAAATAGGTCCCCCAAACACACCCTAGTCACCTACATTTTCTGTTCCTTTTTATGAGGAATTAGCCCTGAAATTTTGTATACAATGATTGAAGAGGCCTTATAACATATCCTTGTCCTAATCTTGCCTGCCACTTAAGTTTCAAAACTCACTGGCCACTAACCAATTTCTTTATTTGTACCCATCTTAACCTAGTCATGAGTGATTTAAATAAGGTAGAATGGTTTGAAAAGATTATGAAATACAATTTTGTCAACTTGCCGTGTTAAACTTTTTTTCAATCTACAAGAAAAAAAAGCCTTGAAAAAATAAATTGAAATCAAAGAAGATGCATGAGAATATTTACTTATTTTAACGCTAAAGCCTCAAATTTTAACCAAGGCCGGGAAAAAGCCTCTAATTTAGCAATGTTCTTGACTTACACCTATCTCAGCCCTATGATGAGAAATTTTAACAAGGAAGATAGCCTTTCAAAGTTTGTCAATTATTAATTAGTGCCTCAGACACATCCCGGTCACCCAACTTCATTGTTTATATATTTTTTACAAAAAAAGCCCTGAAGTATTATATAAAATGATTGAAGATGCCTAAAAACATGTCCTTATCCTAACCATGCCTGCCACTTAAGTCTCAAACTCACTGGCCACTTACCAATTTCTTTATTTTTACCCATCTTAACCTAGTCATGAGTGATTTAATTAAGGTAGAATGGTTTGAAAAGTTATTAAATACAAATTGGTCCCCTTGCTGTGTCCTGACTCGGATTTTAACATTTTTCAATTTACCGAAAAAAAGCCTTGAAAATATTAATTGAAATCAAAGAAGATGCCTAAGAATATTACCTGATTTTTATGCTAAAGCCTGAATTTTTACCTAACCTGGGAAAACACCTGTCATTTAGATTTATTCTTGAGTAACATCATTCTCATTTATGAAAAAATTAAACTGGGTAGAATGCTTTTCAAAGATTTTCAATTACAAATAGGTCCCCCAAACACACCCCAGTCACCTACATTTTCTGTTCCTTTTTATGAGGAATTAGCCCTGAAATTTTGTATACAATGATTGAAGAGGCCTTATAACATGTCCTTATCCTAATCTTGCCTGCCACTTAAGTTTCAAAACTCACTGGCCACTAACCAATTTCTTTATTTGTACCCATCTTAACCTAGTCATGAGTGATTTAAATAAGGTAGAATGGTTTGAAAAGATTATGAAATACAATTTTGTCAACTTGCCGTGTTAAACTTTTTTTCAATCTACAAGAAAAAAAAGCCTTGAAAAATAAATTGAAATCAAAGAAGATGCATGAGAATATTTACTTATTTTAACGCTAAAGCCTCAAATTTTAACCAAGGCCGGGAAAAAGCCTCTAATTTAGCTATGTTCTTGACTTACACCTATCTCAGCCCTATGATGAGAAATTTTAACAAGGAAGATAGCCTTTCAAAGTTTGTCAATTATTAATTAGTGCCTCAGACACATCCCGGTCACCTAACTTCATCGTTTATATATTTTTTACAAAAAAAGCCCTGAAGTATTATATAAAATGATTGAAGATGCCTAAAAACATGTCCTTATCCTAACCATGCCTGCCACTTAAGTCTCAAACTCACTGGCCACTTACCAATTTCTTTATTTTTACCCATCTTAACCTAGTCATGAGTGATTTAATTAAGGTAGAATGGTTTGAAAAGTTATTAAATACAAATTGGTCCCCTTGCTGTGTCCTGACTCGGATTTTAACATTTTTCAATTTACCGAAAAAAAGCCTTGAAAATATTAATTGAAATCAAAGAAGATGCCTAAGAATATTACCTGATTTTTATGCTAAAGCCTGAATTTTTACCTAACCTGGGAAAACACCTGTCATTTAGATTTTTTCTTGAGTAACATCATTCTCATTTATGAAAAAATTAAACTGGGTAGAATGCTTTTCAAAGATTTTCAATTACAAATAGGTCCCCCAAACACACCCCAGTCACCTACATTTTCTGTTCCTTTTTATGAGGAATTAGCCCTGAAATTTTGTATACAATGATTGAAGAGGCCTTATAACATGTCCTTATCCTAATCTTGCCTGCCACTTAAGTTTCAAAACTCACTGGCCACTAACCAATTTCTTTATTTGTACCCATCTTAACCTAGTCATGAGTGATTTAAATAAGGTAGAATGGTTTGAAAAGATTATGAAATACAATTTTGTCAACTTGCCATGTTAAACTTTTTTTCAATCTACAAGAAAAAAAGCCTTGAAAAAATAAATTGAAATCAAAGAAGATGCATGAGAATATTAACTTATTTTAACACTAAAGCCTCAAATTTTAACCAAGGCCGGGAAAAAGCCTCTAATTTAGCTATGTTCTTGACTTACACCTATCTCAGCCCTATGATGAGAAATTTTAACAAGGAAGATAGCCTTTCAAAGTTTGTCAATTATTAATTAGTGCCTCAGACACATCCCGGTCACCTAACTTCATCGTTTATATATTTTTTACAAAAAAAGCCCTGAAGTATTATATAAAATGATTGAAGATGCCTAAAAACATGTCCTTATCCTGACCATGCCTGCCACTTAAGTCTCAAACTCACTGGCCACTTACCAATTTCTTTATTTTTACCCATCTTAACCTAGTCATGAGTGATTTAAATAAGGTAGAATGGTTTGAAAAGTTATTAAATACAAATTGGTCCCCTTGCTGTGTCCTGACTCGGATTTTAACATTTTTCAATTTACCGAAAAAAAGCCTTGAAAATATTAATTGAAATCAAAGAAGATGCCTAAGAATATTACCTGATTTTTATGCTAAAGCCTGAATTTTTACCTAACCTGGGAAAACACCTGTCATTTAGATTTTTTCTTGAGTAACATCATTCTCATTTATGAAAAAATTAAACTGGGTAGAATGCTTTTCAAAGATTTTCAATTACACATAGGTCCCTCAAACACACCCCAGTCACCTACATTTTCTGTTCCTTTTTATGAGGAATTAGCCCTGAAATTTTGTATACAATGATTGAAGAGGCTTTATAACATGTCCTTATCCTAATCTTGCCTGCCACTTAAGTTTCAAAACTCACTGGCCACTAACCAATTTCTTTATTTGTACCCATCTTAACCTAGTCATGAGTGATTTAAATAAGGTAGAATGGTTTGAAAAGATTATGAAATACAATTTTGTCAACTTGCCATGTTAAACTTTTTTTCAATCTACAAGAAAAAAAGCCTTGAAAAAATAAATTGAAATCAAAGAAGATGCATGAGAATATTAACTTATTTTAACACTAAAGCCTCAAATTTTAACCAAGGCCGGGAAAAAGCCTCTAATTTAGCTATGTTCTTGACTTACACCTATCTCAGCCCTATGATGAGAAATTTTAACAAGGAAGATAGCCTTTCAAAGTTTGTCAATTATTAATTAGTGCCTCAGACACATCCCGGTCACCTAACTTCATCGTTTATATATTTTTTACAAAAAAAGCCCTGAAGTATTATATAAAATGATTGAAGATGCCTAAAAACATGTCCTTATCCTAACCATGCCTGCCACTTAAGTCTCAAACTCACTGGCCACTTACCAATTTCTTTATTTGTACCCATCTTAACCTAGTCATGAGTGATTTAAATAAGGTAGAATGGTTTGAAAAGTTATTAAATACAAATTGGTCCCCTTGCTGTGTCCTGACTCGGATTTTAACATTTTTCAATTTACCGAAAAAAAGCCTTGAAAATATTAATTGAAATCAAAGAAGATGCCTAAGAATATTACCTGATTTTTATGCTAAAGCCTGAATTTTTACCTAACCTGGGAAAACACCTGTCATTTAGATTTATTCTTGAGTAACATCATTCTCATTTATGAAAAAATTAAACTGGGTAGAATGCTTTTCAAAGATTTTCAATTACAAATAGGTCCCCCAAACACACCCTAGTCACCTACATTTTCTGTTCCTTTTTATGAGGAATTAGCCCTGAAATTTTGTATACAATGATTGAAGAGGCCTTATAACATATCCTTGTCCTAATCTTGCCTGCCACTTAAGTTTCAAAACTCACTGGCCACTAACCAATTTCTTTATTTGTACCCATCTTAACCTAGTCATGAGTGATTTAAATAAGGTAGAATGGTTTGAAAAGATTATGAAATACAATTTTGTCAACTTGCCGTGTTAAACTTTTTTTCAATTTACAAGAAAAAAAAGCCTTGAAAAAATAAATTGAAATCAAAGAAGATGCATGAGAATATTTACTTATTTTAACGCTAAAGCCTCAAATTTTAACCAAGGCCGGGAAAAAGCCTCTAATTTAGCAATGTTCTTGACTTACACCTATCTCAGCCCTATGATGAGAAATTTTAACAAGGAAGATAGCCTTTCAAAGTTTGTCAATTATTAATTAGTGCCTCAGACACATCCCGGTCACCTAACTTCATTGTTTATATATTTTTTACAAAAAAAGCCCTGAAGTATTATATAAAATGATTGAAGATGCCTAAAAACATGTCCTTATCCTAACCATGCCTGCCACTTAAGTCTCAAACTCACTGGCCACTTACAAATTTCTTTATTTTTACCCATCTTAACCTAGTCATGAGTGATTTAATTAAGGTAGAATGGTTTGAAAAGTTATTAAATACAAATTGGTCCCCTTGCTGTGTCCTGACTCGGATTTTAACATTTTTCAATTTACCGAAAAAAAGCCTTGAAAATATTAATTGAAATCAAAGAAGATGCCTAAGAATATTACCTGATTTTTATGCTAAAGCCTGAATTTTTACCTAACCTGGGAAAACACCTGTCATTTAGATTTATTCTTGAGTAACATCATTCTCATTTATGAAAAAATTAAACTGGGTAGAATGCTTTTCAAAGATTTTCAATTACAAATAGGTCCCCCAAACACACCCCAGTCACCTACATTTTCTGTTCCTTTTTATGAGGAATTAGCCCTGAAATTTTGTATACAATGATTGAAGAGGCCTTATAACATGTCCTTATCCTAATCTTGCCTGCCACTTAAGTTTCAAAACTCACTGGCCACTAACCAATTTCTTTATTTGTACCCATCTTAACCTAGTCATGAGTGATTTAAAGAAGGTAGAATGGTTTGAAAAGATTATGAAATACAATTTTGTCAACTTGCCATGTCCTGATTTCTATTTAAACTTTTTTTCAATCTACAAGAAAAAAAAGCCTTGAAGAAATAAATTGAAATCAAAGAAGATGCATGAGAATATTTACTTATTTTAACGCTAAAGCCTCAAATTTTAACCAAGGCCAGGAAAAAGCCTCTAATTTAGCTCTGTTCTTGACTTACACCTATCTCAGCCCTATGATGAGAAATTTTAACAAGGAAGATAGCCTTTCAAAGTTTGTAAATTATTAATTAGTGCCTCAGACACATCCCGGTCACCTAACTTCATCGTTTATATATTTTTTACAAAAAAAGCCCTGAAGTATTATATAAAATGATTGAAGATGTCTAAAAACCTGTCCTTATCCTAACCATGCCTGCCACTTAAGTCTCAAACTCACTGGCCACTTACCAATTTCTTTATTTTTACCCATCTTAACCTAGTCATGAGTGATTTAAATAAGGTAGAATGGTTTGAAAAAGTATTAAATACAAATTGGTCCCCTTGCTGTGTCCTGACTAGGATTTTAACATTTTTCAATTTACCGAAAAAAAGCCTTGAAAATATTAATTGAAATCAAAGAAGATGCCTAAGAATATTACCTGATTTTTATGCTAAAGCCTGAATTTTTACCTAACCTCGGAAAACACCTGTCATTTAGATTTTTTCTTGAGTAACATCATTCTCATTTATGAAAAAATTAAACTGGGTAGAATGCTTTTCAAAGATTTTCAATTACAAATAGGTCCCCCAAACACACCCCAGTCACCTACATTTTCTGTTCCTTTTTATGAGGAATTAGCCCTGAAATTTTGTATACAATGATTGAAGAGGCCTTATAACATGTCCTTATCCTAATCTTGCCTGCCACTTAAGTTTCAAAACTCACTGGCCACTAACCAATTTCTTTATTTGTACCCATCTTAACCTAGTCATGAGTGATTTAAATAAGGTAGAATGGTTTGAAAAGATTATGAAATACAATTTTGTCAACTTGCCATGTCCTGATTTTTCTATTTAAACATTTTTTCAATCTACAAGAAAAAAAAGCCTCGAAAATATAGATTGAAATCAAAGAAGATGCATGAGAATATTTACTTTTTTTAAGGTTTTAACGCTAAAGCCTCAAATTTTAACCAAGGTCGGGAAAAAGCCTCTAATTTAGCTATGTTCTTGACTTACACCTATCTCAGCCCTATGATGAGAAATTTTAACAAGGAAGATAGCCTTTCAAAGTTTGTAAATTATTAATTAGTGCCTCAGACACATCCCGGTCACCTAACTTCATCGTTTATATATTTTTTACAAAAAAAGCCCTGAAGTAATATATAAAATGATTGAAGATGCCTAAAAACATGTCCTTATCCTAACCATGCCTGCCACTTAAGTCTCAAACTCACTGGCCATTTACCAATTTCTTTATTTTTACCCATCTTAACCTAGTCATGAGTGATTTAAATAAGGTAGAATGGTTTGAAAAGTTATTAAATACAAATTGGTCCCCTTGCTGTGTCCTGATTCGGATTTTAACATTTTTCAATTTACCAAAAAAAGCCTTGAAAATATTAATTGAAATCAAAGAAGATGCCTAAGAATATTACCTGATTTTTATGCTAAAGCCTGAATTTTTACCTAACCTCGGAAAACACCTGTCATTTAGATTTATTCTTGAGTAACATCATTCTCATTTATGAAAAATTAAACTGGGTAGAATGCTTTTCAAAGATTTTCAATTACAAATAGGTCCCCCAAACACACCCAAGTCACCTACATTTTCTGTTCCTTTTTATGAGGAATTAGCCCTGAAATTTTGTATACAATGATTGAAGAGGCTTTATAACATGTCCTTATCCTAATCTTGCCTGCCACTTAAGTTTCAAAACTCACTGGCCACTAACCAATTTCTTTATTTGTACCCATCTTAACCTAGTCATGAGTGATTTAAATAAGGTAGAATGGTTTGAAAAGATTATGAAATACAATTTTGTCAACTTGCCATGTTAAACTTTTTTTCAATCTACAAGAAAAAAAGCCTTGAAAAAATAAATTGAAATCAAAGAAGATGCATGAGAATATTAACTTATTTTAACACTAAAGCCTCAAATTTTAACCAAGGCCGGGAAAAAGCCTCTAATTTAGCTATGTTCTTGACTTACACCTATCTCAGCCCTATGATGAGAAATTTTAACAAGGAAGATAGCCTTTCAAAGTTTGTCAATTATTAATTAGTGCCTCAGACACATCATGGTCACCTAACTTCATCGTTTATATATTTTTTACAAAAAAAGCCCTGAAGTATTATATAAAATGATTGAAGATGCCTAAAAACATGTCCTTATCCTAATCTTGCCTGCCACTTAAGTTTCAAAACTCACTGGCCACTAACCAATTTCTTTATTTGTACCCATCTTAACCTAGTCATGAGTGATTTAAATAAGGTAGAATGGTTTGAAAAGATTATGAAATACAATTTTGTCAACTTGCCATGTCCTGATTTCTATTTAAACATTTTTTCAATCTACAAGAAAAATAAGCCTTGAAAATATAGATTGAAATCAAAGAAGATGCATGAGAATATTTACTTTTTTTAAGGTTTTAACGCTAAAGCCTCAAATTTTAACCAAGGCTGGGAAAAGCCTCAAATTTAGCTATGTTCTTGACTTACACCTATCTCAGCCCTATGATGAGAAATTTCAACAAGGAAGATAGCCTTTCAAAGTTTGTCAATTATTAATTAGTGCCCCAGACACATCCCGGTCACCTAACTTCATCGTTTATATATTTTTTACAAAAAAAGCCCTGAAGTATTATATAAAATGATTGAAGATGCCTAAAAACATGTCCTTATCCTAACGATGCCTGCCACTTAAGTTTCAAACTCACTGGCCACTTACCAATTTCTTTATTTTTACCCATCTTAACCTAGTCATGAGTGATTTAAATAAGGTAGAATGGTTTGAAAAGTTATTAAATACAAATTGGTCCCCTTGCTGTGTCCTGACTCGGATTTTAACATTTTTCATTTTTTTAAGGTTTTAACGCTAAAGCCTCAAATTTTAATCAAGGTCGGGAAAAAGCCTCTAATTTAGCTATGTTCTTGACTTACACCTATCTCAGCCCTATGATGAGAAATTTTAACAAGGAAGATAGCCTTTCAAAGTTTGTAAATTATTAATTAGTGCCTCAGACAGATCCCGGTCACCTAACTTCATCGTTTATATATTTTTTACAAAAAAAGCCCTGAAGTATTATATAAAATGATTGAAGATGCCTAAAAACATGTCCTTATCCTAACGATGCCTGACACTTAAGTTTCAAACTCACTGGCCATTTACCAATTTCTTTATTTTTACCCATCTTAACCTAGTCATGAGTGATTTAAATAAGGTAGAATGGTTTGAAAAGTTATTAAAATACAAATTGGTCCCCTTGCTGTGTCCTGACTCGGATTTTAACATTTTCAATTTACCGAAAAAAAGCCTTGAAAATATTAATTGAAATCAAAGAAGATGCCTAAGAATATTACCTGATTTTTATGCTAAAGCCTGAATTTTTACCTAACCTCAGAAAACACCTGTCATTTAGATTTTTTCTTGAGTAACATCATTCTCATTTATGAAAAAATTAAACTGGGTAGAATGCTTTTCAAAGATTTTCAATTACAAATAGGTCCCCCAAACACATCCCAGTCACCTACATTTTCTGTTCCTTTTTATGAGGAATTAACCTTGGAATTTTGTATACAATGATTGAAGAGGCCTTATAACATGTCCTTATCCTAATCTTGCCTGCCACTTAAGTTTCAAAACTCACTGGCCACTAACCAATTTCTTTATTTGTACCCATCTTAACCTAGTCATGAGTGATTTAAAGAAGGTAGAATGGTTTGAAAAGATTATGAAATACAATTTTTTCAACTTGCCATGTCCTGATTTCTATTTAAACATTTTTTCAATCTACAAGAAAAAAAAGCCTTGAAAAAATAAATTGAAATCAAAGAAGATGCATGAGAATATTTATATATTTTAACGCTAAAGCCTCAAATTTTAACCAAGGCCGGAAAAAAGCCTCTAATTTAGCTATGTTCTTGACTTACACCTTTCTCAGCCCTGTGATGAGAAATTTTAACAAGAAAGAAAGCCTTTCAAAGTTTGTCAATTATTAATTAGTGCCTCAGACACATCCCGGTCACCTAACTTCATCGTTTCTATTTTTTTTTTACAAAAAAAGCCCTGAAGTATTATATAAAATGATTGAAGATGCCTAAAAACATGTCCTTATCCTAACCATGCCTGCCACTTAAGTCTCAAACTCACTGGCCACTTACCAATTTCTTTATTTTTACCCATCTTAACCTAGTCATGAGTGATTTAAATAAGGTAGAATGGTTTGAAAAGTTATTAAATACAAATTGGTCCCCTTGCTGTGTCCTGATTCGGATTTTAACATTTTTCAATTTACCAAAAAAAGCCTTGAAAATATTAATTGAAATCAAAGAAGATGCCTAAGAATCTTACCTGATTTTTATGCTAAAGCCTGAATTTTTACCTAACCTCGGAAAACACCTGTCATTTAGATTTATTCTTGAGTAACATCATTCTCATTTATGAAAAAATTAAACTGGGTAGAATGCTTTTCAAAGATTTTCAATTACAAATAGGTCCCCCAAACACACCCAAGTCACCTACATTTTCTGTTCCTTTTTATGAGGAATTAGCCCTGAAATTTTGTATACAATGATTGAAGAGGCCTTATAACATGTCTTTATCCTAATCTTGCCTGCCACTTAAGTTTCAAAACTCACTGGCCACTAACCAATTTCTTTATTTGTACCCATCTTAACCTAGTCATGAGTGATTTAAATAAGGTAGAATGGTTTGAAAAGATTATGAAAAACAATTTTGTCAACTTGCCATGTCCTGATTTCTATTTAAACATTTTTTCGATCTACAAGAAAAATAAGCCTTGAAAATATAGATTGAAATCAAAGAAGATGCATGAAAATATTTACTTTTTTTAAGGTTTTAACGCTAAAGCCTCAAATTTTAACCAAGGCCGGGAAAAAGCCTCTAATTTAGCTATGTTCTTGACTTACACCTATCTCAGCCCTATGATGAGAAATTTCAACAAGGAAGATAGCCTTTCAAAGTTTGTCAATTATTAATTAGTGCCTCAGACACATCCCGGTCACCTAACTTCATAGTTTATATATTTTTTACAAAAAAAGCCCTGAAGTATTATATAAAATGATTGAAGATGCCTAAAAACATGTCCTTATCCTAACCATGCCTGCCACTTAAGTCTTAAACTCACTTGCCACTTACCAATTTCTTTATTTTTACCCATCTTAACCTAGTCATGAGTGATTTAAATAAGGTAGAATGGTTTGAAAAGTTATTAAATACAAATTGGTCCTCTTGCTGTGTCCTGACTAGGATTTTAACATTTTTCAATTTACCGAAAAAAAGCCTTGAAAATATTAATTGAAATCAAAGAAGTTGCCTAAGAATATTACCTGATTTTTATGCTAAAGCCTGAATTTTTACCTAACCTCGGAAAACACCTGTCATTTAGCTTTATTCTTGAGTAACATCATTCTCATTTATGAAAAAATTAAACTGGGTAGAATGCTTTTCAAAGATTTTCAATTACAAATAGGTCCCCCAAACACACCCCAGTCACCTACATTTTCTGTTCCTTTTTATGAGGAATTAGCCCTGAAATTTTGTATACAATGATTGAAGAGGCCTTATAACATGTCCTTATCCTAATCTTGCCTGCCACTTAAGTTTCAAAACTCACTGGCCACTAACCAATTTCTTTATTTGTACCCATCTTAACCTAGTCATGAGTGATTTAAATAAGGTAGAATGGTTTGAAAAGATTATGAAATACAATTTTGTCAACTTGCCATGTCCTGAATTCTATTTAAACATTTTTTCAATCTACAAGAAAAATAAGCCTTGAAAATATAGATTGAAATAAAAGAAGATTCATGAGAATATTTACTTTTTTTAAGGTTTTAACGCTAAAGCCTCAAATTTTAACCAAGGCCGGGAAAAAGCCTCTAATTTAGCTATGTTCTTGACTTACACCTATCTCAGCCCTGTGATGAGAAATTTTATCAAGGAAGAAAGCCTTTCAAAGTTTGTCAATTATTAATTAGTGCCTCAGACACATCCCGGTCACCTAACTTCATCATTTCTATTTTTTTTTTACAAAAAAAGCCCTGAAGTATTATATAAAATGATTGAAGATGCCTAAAAACATGTCCTTATCCTAACCATGCCTGCCACTTAAGTCTCAAACTCACTGGCCACTTACCAATTTCTTTATTTTTACCCATCTTAACCTAGTCATGAGTGATTTAAATAAGGTAGAATGGTTTGAAAAGTTATTAAATACAAATTGGTCCCCTTGCTGTGTCCTGACTCGGATTTTAACATTTTTCAATTTACCGAAAAAAGCCTTGAAAATATTAATTGAAATCAAAGAAGATGCCTAAGAATCTTACCTGATTTTTATGCTAAAGCCTGAATTTTTACCTAACCTGGGAAAACACCTGTCATTTAGCTTTATTCTTGAGTAACATCATTCTCATTTATGAAAAAATTAAACTGGGTAGAATGCTTTTCAAAGATTTTCAATTACAAATAGGTCCCCCAAACACACCCCAGTCACCTACATTTTCTGTTCCTTTTTATGAGGAATTAGCCCTGAAATTTTGTATACAATGATTGAAGAGGCCTTATAACATGTCTTTATCCTAATCTTGCCTGCCACTTAAGTTTCAAAACTCACTGGCCACTAACCAATTTCTTTATTTGTACCCATCTTAACCTAGTCATGAGTGATTTAAAGAAGGTAGAATGGTTTGAAAAGATTATGAAATACAATTTTGTCAACTTGCCATGTCCTGATTTCTATTTAAACATTTTTTCAATCTACAAGAAAAATAAGCCTTGAAAATATAGATTGAAATCAAAGAAGATGCATGAAAATATTTACTTTTTTTAAGGTTTTAACGCTAAAGCCTCAAATTTTAACCAAGGCCGGGAAAAAGCCTCTAATTTAGCTATGTTCTTGACTTACACCTATCTCAGCCCTATGATGAGAAATTTCAACAAGGAAGATAGCCTTTCAAAGTTTGTCAATTATTAATTAGTGCCTCAGACACATCCCGGTCACCTAACTTCATAGTTTATATATTTTTTACAAAAAAAGCCCTGAAGTATTATATAAAATGATTGAAGATGCCTAAAAACATGTCCTTATCCTAACCATGCCTGCCACTTAAGTCTTAAACTCACTTGCCACTTACCAATTTCTTTATTTTTACCCATCTTAACCTAGTCATGAGTGATTTAAATAAGGTAGAATGGTTTGAAAAGTTATTAAATACAAATTGGTCCCCTTGCTGTGTCCTGACTAGGATTTTAACATTTTTCAATTTACCGAAAAAAAGCCTTGAAAATATTAATTGAAATCAAAGAAGATGCCTAAGAATATTACCTGATTTTTATGCTAAAGCCTGAATTTTTACCTTACCTGGGAAAACACCTGTCATTTAGATTTATTCTTGAGTAACATCATTCTCATTTATGAAAAAATTAAACTGGGTAGAATGCTTTTCAAAGATTTTCAATTAAAAAATAGGTCCCCCAAACACACCCAAGTCACCTACATTTTCTGTTCCTTTTTATGAGGAATTAGCCCTGAAATTTTGTATACAATGATTGAAGAGGCCTTATAACATGTCCTTATCCTAATCTTGCCTGCCACTTAAGTTTCAAAACTCACTGGCCACTAACCAATTTCTTTATTTGTACCCATCTTAACCTAGTCATGAGTGATTTAAATAAGGTAGAATGGTTTGAAAAGATTATGAAAAACAATTTTGTCAACTTGCCATGTCCTGATTTCTATTTAAACATTTTTTCAATCTACAAGAAAAATAAGCCTTGAAAATATAGATTGAAATCAAAGAAGATGCATGAGAATATTTACTTTTTTTAAGGTTTAAACGCTAAAGCCTCGAATTTTAACCAAGGCTGGGAAAAGCCTCAAATTTAGCTATGTTCTTGACTTACACCTATCTCAGCCCTATGATGAGAAATTTCAACAAGGAAGATAGCCTTTCAAAGTTTGTCAATTATTAATTAGTGCCTCAGACACATCCCGGTCACCTAACTTCATCGTTAAAAATTTTTTACAAAAAAAGCCCTGAAGTATTATATAAAATGATTGAAGATGCCTAAAAACATGTCCTTATCCTAACGATGCCTGCCACTTAAGTTTCAAACTCACTGGCCACTTACCAATTTCTTTATTTTTACCCATCTTAACCTAGTCATGAGTGATTTAAATAAGGTAGAATGGTTTGAAAAGTTATTAAATACAAATTGGTCCCCTTGCTGTGTCCTGACTCGGATTTTAACATTTTCAATTTACCGAAAAAAAGCCTTGAAAATTTTAATTGAAATCAAAGAAGATGCCTAAGAATATTACCTGATTTTTATGCTAAAGCCTGAATTTTTACCTAACCTCAGAAAACACCTGTCATTTAGATGTATTCTTGAGTAACATCATTCTCATTTATGAAAAAATTAAACTGGGTAGAATGCTTTTCAAAGATTTTCAATTACAAATAGGTCCCCCAAACACACCCCAGTCACCTACATTTTCTGTTCCTTTTTATGAGGAATTAGCCCTGAAATTTTGTATACAATGATTGAAGAGGCCTTATAACATGTCCTTATCCTAATCTTGCCTGCCACTTAAGTTTCAAAACTCACTGGCCACTAACCAATTTCTTTATTTGTACCCATCTTAACCTAGTCATGAGTGATTTAAAGAAGGTAGAATGATTTGAAAAGATTATGAAATACAATTTTGTCAACTTGCCATGTCCTGATTTCTATTTAAACATTTTTTCAATCTACAAGAAAAATAAGCCTTGAAAATATAGATTGAAATCAAAGAAGATGCATGAGAATATTACTTTTTTTAAGGTTTTAACGCTAAAGCCTCAAATTTTAACCAAGGCCGGGAAAAGCATCTAATTTAGCTATGTTCTTGACTTACAGCTATCTCAGCCCTATGATGAGGAATTTTAACAAGGAAGATAGCCTTTCAAAGTTTGTCAATTATTAATTAGTGCCTCAGACACATCCTGGTCACCTAACTTCATCGTTTATATATTTTTTACAAAAAAAGCCCTGAAGTATTATATAAAATGATTGAAGATGCCTAAAATCATGTCCTTATCCTAACCATGCCTGCCACTTAAGTTTCAAACTCACTGGCCACTTACCAATTTCTTTATTTTTACCCATCTTTACCTAGTCATGAGTGATTTAAATAAGGTAGAATGGTTTGAAAAGTTATTAAATACAAATTGGTCCCCTTGCTGTGTCCTGACTCGGATTTTAACATTTTTCAAGTTACAGAAAAAAAGCCTTGAAAATATTTATTAAAATCAAAGAAGATGCCTAAGAATATTACCTGATTTTTATGCTAAAGCCAGAATTTTTACCTAACCTGGGAAAACACCTGTCATTTAGATTTATTCCTGAGTAACATCATTCTCATTTATGAAAAAATTAAACTGGGTAGAATGCTTTTCAAAGATTTTCAATTACAAATAGGTCCCCCGAAACACACCCCAGTCACCTACATTTTCTGTTCCTTTTTATGAGGAATTAGCCCTGAAATTTTGTATACAATGATTGAAGAGGCCTTATAACATGTCCTTATCCTAATCTTGCCTGCCACTTAAGTTTCAAAACTCACTGGCCACTAACCAATTTCTTTATTTGTACCCATCTTAACCTAGTCATGAGTGATTTAAATAAGGTAGAATGGTTTGAAAAGATTATGAAATACAATTTTGTCAACTTGCCATGTCCTGATTTCTATTTAAACTTTTTTTCAATCTACAAAAAAAATAAGCCTTGAAAATATAGATTGAAATCAAAGAAGATGCATGAGAATATTTACTTTTTTTAAGGTTTTAACGCTAAAGCCTCAAATTTTAACCAAGGCCGGGAAAAAGCCTCTAATTTAGCTATGTTCTTGACTTACACCTATCTCAGCCATATGATGAGAAATTTTAACAAGGAAGATAGCCTTTCAAAGTTTGTCAATTATTAATTAGTGCCTCAGACACATCCCAGTCACCTAACTTCATCGTTTATATATTTTTTACAAAAAAAGCCCTGAAGTATTATATAAAATGATTGAAGATGCCTAAAAACATGTCCTTATCCTAACCATGCCTGCCACTTAAGTCTCAAACTCACTGGCCACTTACCAATATCTTTATTTTTACCCATCTTAACCTAGTCATGAGTGATTTAAATAAGGTAGAATGGTTTGAAAAGTTATTAAATACAAATTGGTCCCCTTGCTGTGTCCTGACTCGGATTTTAACATTTTTCAATTTACCGAAAAAAAGCCTTGAAAATATTAATTGAAATCAAAGAAGATGCCTAAGAATATTACCTGATTTTTATGCTAAAGCCTGAATTTTTACCTTACCTCGGAAAACACCTGTCATTTAGATTTATTCTTGAGTAACATCATTCTCATTTATGAAAAAATTAAACTGGGTAGAATGCTTTTCAAAGATTTTCAATTACAAATAGGTCCCCCAAACACACCCCAGTCACCTACATTTTCTGTTCCTTATTATGAGGAATTAGCCCTGAAATTTTGTATACAATGATTGAAGAGGCCTTGTAACATGTCCTTATCCTAATCTTGCCTGCCACTTAAGTTTCAAAACTCACTGGCCACTAACCAATTTCTTTATTTGTACCCATCTTAACCTAGTCATGAGTGATTTAAATAAGGTAGAATGGTTTGAAAAGATTATGAAATACAATTTTGTCAACTTGCCATGTCCTGATTTCTAATTAAACTTTTTTTCAATCTACAAGAAAAAGAAGCCTTGAAAAATAAATTGAAATCAAAGAAGATGCATGAGAATATTTACTTATTTTAACGCTAAAGCCTCAAATTTTAACCAAGGCCGGGAAAAAGCCTCTTATTTAGCTATGTTCTTGACTTACACCTATCTCAGCCATATGATGAGAAATTTTAACAAGGAAGATGGCCTAGTGCCTCAGACACATCCCGGTCACCTAACTTCAATGTTTCTATTTTTTTTTTACAAAAAAAGCCCTGAAGTATTATATAAAATGATTGAAGATGCCTAAAAACATGTCCTTATCCTAACCATGCCTGCCACTTAAGTCTCAAACTCACTGGCCACTTACCAATTTCCTTATTTTTACCCATCTTAACCTAGTCATGAGTGATTTAAATAAGGTAGAATGGTTTGAAAAGTTATTAAATACAAATTGGTCCCCTTGCTGTGTCCTGACTCGGATTTTAACATTTTTCAATTTACCGAAAAAAAGCCTTGAAAATATTAATTGAAATCAAAGAAGATGCCTAAGAATATTACCTGATTTTTATGCTAAAGCCTGAATTTTAACCTAACCTGGGAAAACACCTGTCATTTAGATTTATTCTTGAGTAACATCATTCTCATTTATGAAAAAATTAAACTGGGTAGAATGCTTTTCAAAGATTTTCAATTACAAATAGGTCCCCCAAACACACCCCAGTCACCTACATTTTCTGTTCCTTTTTATGAGGAATTAGCCCTGAAATTTTGTATACAATGATTGAAGAGGCCTTATAACATGTCCTTATCCTAATCTTGCCTGCCACTTAAGTTTCAAAACTCACTGGCCACTAACCAATTTCTTTATTTGTACCCATCTTAACCTAGTCATGAGTGATTTAAATAAGGTAAAATGGTTTGAAAAGATTATGAAATACAATTTTGTCAACTTGCCGTGTTAAACTTTTTTTCAATCTACAAGAAAAAAAAGCCTTGAAAAAATAAATTGAAATCAAAGAAGATGCATGAGAATATTTACTTATTTTAACGCTAAAGCCTCAAATTTTAACCAAGGCCGGGAAAAAGCCTCTAATTTAGCAATGTTCTTGACTTACACCTATCTCAGCCCTATGATGAGAAATTTTAACAAGGAAGATAGCCTTTCAAAGTTTGTCAATTATTAATTAGTGCCTCAGACACATCCCGGTCACCTAACTTCATCGTTTATATATTTTTTACAAAAAAAGCCCTGAAGTATTATATAAAATGATTGAAGATGCCTAAAAACATGTCCTTATCCTAACCATGCCTGCCACTTAAGTCTCAAACTCACTGGCCACTTACCAATTTCTTTATTTTTACCCATCTTAACCTAGTCATGAGTGATTTAAATAAGGTAGAATGGTTTGAAAAGATTATGAAATACAATTTTGTCAACTTGCCGTGTTAAACTTTTTTTCAATCTACAAGAAAAAAAGCCTTGAAAAAATAAATTGAAATCAAAGAAGATGCATGAGAATATTAACTTATTTTAACACTAAAGCCTCAAATTTTAACCAAGGCCGGGAAAAAGCCTCTAATTTAGCTATGTTCTTGACTTACACCTATCTCAGCCCTATGATGAGAAATTTTAACAAGGAAGATAGCCTTTCAAAGTTTGTCAATTATTAATTAGTGCCTCAGACACATCCCGGTCACCTAACTTCATCGTTTATATATTTTTTACAAAAAAAGCCCTGAAGTATTATATAAATAGATTTAAGATGCCTAAAAACATGTCCTTATCCTAACCATGCCTGCCACTTAAGTCTCAAACTCACTGGCCTTTTACCAATTTCTTTATTTTTACCCATCTTAACCTAGTCATGAGTGATTTAAATAAGGTAGAATGGTTTGAAAAGTTATTAAATACAAATTGGTCCCCTTGCTGTGTCCTGACTCGGATTTTAACATTTTTCAATTTACCGAAAAAA
The DNA here is from genome assembly GCA_946902895.1 of Fragum fragum. Lineage (NCBI taxonomy): Eukaryota > Metazoa > Mollusca > Bivalvia > Cardiida > Cardiidae > Fragum > Fragum fragum. Next base: position 24,238,004 of record OX336371.1, read on the forward strand.
AGCCTTGAAAATATTAATTGAAATCAAAGAAGATGCCTAAGAATATTACCTGATTTTTATGCTAAAGCCTGATTTTTTACCTTACCTGGGAAAACACCTGTCATTTAGATTTTTTCTTGAGTAACATCATTCTCATTTATGAAAAAATTAAACTGGGTAGAATGCTTTTCAAAGATTTTCAATTAAAAAATAGGTCCCCCAAACACACCCCAGTCACCTACATTTTCTGTTCCTTTTTATGAGGAATTAGCCCTGAAATTTTGTATACAATGATTGAAGAGGCCTTATAACATGTCCTTATCCTAATCTTGCCTGCCACTTAAGTTTCAAAACTCACTGGCCACTAACCAATTTCTTTATTTGTACCCATCTTAACCTAGTCATGAGTGATTTAAATAAGGTAGAATGGTTTGAAAAGATTATGAAATACAATTTTGTCAACTTGCCATGTCCTGATTTCTATTGAAACATTTTTTCAATCTACAAGAAAAATAAGCCTTGAAAATATAGATTGAAATCAAAGAAGATGCATGAGAATATTTACTTTTTTTAAGGTTTTAACGCTAAAGCCTCGAATTTTAACCAAGGCTGGGAAAAGCCTCTAATTTAGCTATGTTCTTGACTTACACCTATCTCAGCCCTATGATGAGAAATTTCAACAAGGAAGATAGCCTTTCAAAGTTTGTCAATTATTAATTAGTGCCTCAGACACATCCCGGTCACCTAACTTCATAGTTTCTATTTTTTTTTTTACAAAAAAAGCCCTGAAGTATTATATAAAATGATTGAAGATGCCTAAAAACATGTCCTTATCCTAACGATGCCTGCCACTTAAGTTTCAAACTCACTGGCCACTTACCAATTTCTTTATTTTTACCCATCTTAACCTAGTCATGAGTGATTTAAATAAGGTAGAATGGTTTGAAAAGTTATTAAATACAAATTGGTCCCCTTGCTGTGTCCTGACTCGGATTTTAACATTTTTCAATTTACCGAAAAAAAGCCTTGAAAATATTAATTGAAATCAAAGAAGATGCCTAAGAATATTACCTGATTTTTATGCTAAAGCCTGAATTTTTACCTAACCTCAGAAAACACCTGTCATTTAGATGTATTCTTGAGTAACATCATTCTCATTTATGAAAAAATTAAACTGGGTAGAATGCTTTTCAAAGATTTTCAATTACAAATAGGTCCCCCAAACACACCCCAGTCACCTACATTTTCTGTTCCTTTTTATGAGGAATTAGCCCTGAAATTTTGTATACAATGATTGAAGAGGCCTTATAACATGTCCTTATCCTAATCTTGCCTGCCACTTAAGTTTCAAAACTCACTGGCCACTAACCAATTTCTTTATTTGTACCCATCTTAACCTAGTCATGAGTGATTTAAAGAAGGTAGAATGATTTGAAAAGATTATGAAATACAATTTTGTCAACTTGCCATGTCCTGATTTCTATTTAAACATTTTTTCAATCTACAAGAAAAATAAGCCTTGAAAATATAGATTGAAATCAAAGAAGATGCATGAGAATATTACTTTTTTTAAGGTTTTAACGCTAAAGCCTCAAATTTTAACCAAGGCCGGGAAAAGCATCTAATTTAGCTATGTTCTTGACTTACAGCTATCTCAGCCCTATGATGAGGAATTTTAACAAGGAAGATAGCCTTTCAAAGTTTGTCAATTATTAATTAGTGCCTCAGACACATCCTGGTCACCTAACTTCATCGTTTATATATTTTTAAAAAAAAAAGCCCTGAAGTATTATATAAAATGATTGAAGATGCCTAAAATCATGTCCTTATCCTAACCATGCCTGCCACTTAAGTTTCAAACTCACTGGCCACTTACCAATTTCTTTATTTTTACCCATCTTTACCTAGTCATGAGTGATTTAAATAAGGTAGAATGGTTTGAAAAGTTATTAAATACAAATTGGTCCCCTTGCTGTGTCCTGACTCGGATTTTAACATTTTTCAAGTTACAGAAAAAAGCCTTGAAAATATTTATTGAAATCAAAGAAGATGCCTAAGAATATTACCTGATTTCTATGCTAAAGCCAGAATTTTTACCTAACCTGGGAAAACACCTGTCATTTAGATTTATTCTTGAGTAACATCATTCTCATTTATGAAAAAATTAAACTGGGTAGAATGCTTTTCAAAGATTTTCAATTACAAATAGGTCCCCCAAACACACCCCAGTCACCTACATTTTCTGTTCCTTTTTATGAGGAATTAGCCCTGAAATTTTGTATACAATGATTGAAGAGGCCTTATAACGTGTCCTTATCCTAATCTTGCCTGCCACTTAAGTTTCAAAACTCACTGGCCACTAACCAATTTCTTTATTTGTACCCATCTTAACCTAGTCATGAGTGATTTAAATAAGGTAGAATGGTTTGAAAAGATTATGAAATACAATTTTGTCAACTTGCCATGTCCTGATTTCTATTTAAACTTTTTTTCAATCTACAAAAAAAATAAGCCTTGAAAATATAGATTGAAATCAAAGAAGATGCATGAGAATATTTACTTTTTTTAAGGTTTTAACGCTAAAGCCTCAAATTTTAACCAAGGCCGGGAAAAGGCCTCTAATTTAGCTATGTTCTTGACTTACACCTATCTCAGCCATATGATGAGAAATTTTAACAAGGAAGATAGCCTTTCAAAGTTTGTCAATTATTAATTAGTGCCTCAGACACATCCCAGTCACCTAACTTCATCGTTTATATATTTTTTACAAAAAAAGCCCTGAAGTATTATAAAAAATGATTGAAGATGCCTAAAAACATGTCCTTATCCTAACCATGCCTGCCACTTAAGTCTCAAACTCACTGGCCACTTACCAATATCTTTATTTTTACCCATCTTAACCTAGTCATGAGTGATTTAAATAAGGTAGAATGGTTTGAAAAGTTATTAAATACAAATTGGTCCCCTTGCTGTGTCCTGACTCGGATTTTAACATTTTTCAATTTACCGAAAAAAAGCCTTGAAAATATTAATTGAAATCAAAGAAGATGCCTAAGAATATTACCTGATTTTTATGCTAAAGCCTGAATTTTTACCTAACCTCGGAAAACACCTGTCATTTAGATTTATTCTTGAGTAACATCATTCTCATTTATGAAAAAATTAAACTGGGTAGAATGCTTTTCAAAGATTTTCAATTACAAATAGGTCCCCCAAACACACCCCAGTCACCTACATTTTCTGTTCCTTATTATGAGGAATTAGCCCTGAAATTTTGTATACAATGATTGAAGAGGCCTTATAACATGTCCTTATCCTAATCTTGCCTGCCACTTAAGTTTCAAAACTCACTGGCCACTAACCAATTTCTTTATTTGTACCAATCTTAACCTAGTCATGAGTGATTTAAATAAGGTAGAATGGTTTGAAAAGATTATGAAATACAATTTTGTCAACTTGCCATGTCCTGATTTCTATTTAAACATTTTTTCAATCTACAAGAAAAATAAGCCTTGAAAAATAAATTGAAATCAAAGAAGATGCATGAGAATATTTACTTATTTTAACGCTAAAGCCTCAAATTTTAACCAAGGCCGGGAAAAAGCCTCTAATTTAGCTATGTTCTTGACTTACACCTATCTCAGCCCTATTATGAGAAATTTTAACAAGGAAGATGGCCTAGTGCCTCAGACACATCCCGGTCACCTAACTTCAATGTTTCTATTTTTTTTTTACAAAAAAAGCCCTGAAGTATTATATAAAATGATTGAAGATGCCTAAAAACATGTCCTTATCCTAACCATGCCTGCCACTTAAGTCTCAAACTCACTGGCCACTTACAAATTTCTTTATTTTTACCCATCCTAACCTAGTCATGAGTGATTTAAATAAGGTAGAATGGTTTGAAAAGTTATTAAATACAAATTGGTCCCCTTGCTGTGTCCTGACTCGGATTTTAACATTTTTCAATTTACCAAAAAAAAGCCTTGAAAATATTAATTGAAATCAAAGAAGATGCCTAAGAATATTACCTGATTTTTATGCTAAAGCCTGATTTTTTACCTTACCTCGGAAAACACCTGTCATTTAGATTTATTCTTGAGTAACATCATTCTCATTTATGAAAAAATTAAACTGGGTAGAATGCTTTTCAAAGATTTTCAATTACAAATAGGTCCCCCAAACACACCCCAGTCACCTACATTTTCTTTTCCTTTTTATGAGGAATTAGCCCTGAAATTTTGTATACAATGATTGAAGAGGCCTTATAACATGTCCTTATCCTAATCTTGCCTGCAACTTAAGTTTCAAAACTCACTGGCCACTAACCAATTTCTTTATTTGTACCCATCTTAACCTAGTCATGAGTGATTTAAATAAGGTAGAATGGTTTGAAAAGATTATGAAATACAATTTTGTCAACTTGCCATGTTCTGATTTCTATTTAAACTTTTTTTCACTCTACAAGAAAAAAAAGCCTTGAAAAAATAAATTGAAATCAAAGAAGATGCATGAGAATATTTACTTATTTTAACGCTAAAGCCTCAAATTTTAACCAAGGCCGGGAAAAGGCCTCTAATTTAGCTATGTTCTTGACTTACACCTATCTCAGCCCTGTGATGGGAAATTATAACAAGGAAGAAAGCCTTTCAAAGTTTGTCAATTATTAATTAGTGCCTCAGACAGATCCCAGGCAACTAACTTCATCGTTTATATATTTTTTACAAAAAAAACCCTGAAGTATTATATAAAATGATTGAAGATGCCTAATAACATGTCCTTATCCTAACGATGCCTGCCACTTAAGTTTCAAACTCACTGGCCACTTACCAATTTCTTTATTTTTACCCATCTTAACCTAGTCATGAGTGATTTAAATAAGGTAGAATGGTTTGAAAAGTTATTAAATACAAATTGGTCCCCTTGCTGTGTCCTGACTCGGATTTTAACATTTTTCAATTTACCGAAAAAAAGCCTTGAAAATATTAATTGAAATCAAAGAAGATGCCTAAGAATATTACCTGATTTTTATGCTAAAGCCTGAATTTTTACCTCACCTCGGAAAACACCTGTCATTTAGATTTATTCTTGAGTAACATCATTCTCATTTATGAAAAAATTAAACTGGGTAGAATGCTTTTCAAAGATTTTCAATTAAAAAATAGGTCCCCCAAACACACCCCAGTCACCTACATTTTCTGTTCCTTTTTATGAGGAATTAGCCCTGAAATTTTGTATACAATGATTGAAGAGGCCTTATAACATGTCCTTATCCTAATCTTGCCTGCCACTTAAGTTTCAAAACTCACTGGCCACTAACCAATTTCATTATTTTTACCCATCTTAACCTAGTCATGAGTGATTTAAATAAGGTAGAATGGTTTGAAAAGATTATGAAATACAATTTTGTCAACTTGCTATGTCCTGATTTCTATTTAAACTTTTTTTCAATCTACAAGAAAAAAAAGCCTTGAAAATATAGATTGAAATCAAAGAAGATGCATGAGAATATTTACTTATTCTAACGCTAAAGTCTCAAATTTTAACCAAGGCCGGGAAAAAGCCTCTAATTTAGTTATGTTCTTTACTTACACCTATCTCAGCCCTGTGATGAGAAATTTTAACAAAAAGAAAGCCTTTCAAAGTTTGTCAATAATTAATTAGTGCCTCAGACACATCCCGGTCACCTAACTTCATCGTTTATATATTTTTTACAAAAAAAGCCCTGAAGTATAATATAAAATGATTGAGATGCCTAATAACATGTTCTTATCCTAACCATGCCTGCCACTTAAGTTTCAAACTCACTGGCCACTTACAAATTTCTTTATTTTTACCCATCTTAACCTAGTCATGAGTGATTTCTATTTAAACTTTTTTTCAATCTTCAAGAAAAAGAAGCCTTGAAAAAATAAATTGAAATCAAAGAAAATGCATGAGAATATTTTCTTATTTTAACGCTAAAGCCTCAAATTTTAACCAAGGCGGGAAAAAGCCTCTAATTTAGCTATGTTGTTGACTTACACCTATCTCAGCCCTATTATGAGAAATTTTAACAAGGAAGATAGCCTAGTGCCTCAGACACATCCCGGTCACCTAACTTCATCGTTTCTATTTTTTTTTTACAAAAAAAATCCTGAAGTATTATATAAAATGATTGAAGATGCCTAAAAACATGTCCTTATCCTAACCATGCCTGCCACTTAAGTCTCAAACTCACTGGCCACTTACCAATTTCTTTATTTTTACCCATCTTAATCTAGTCATGAGTGATTTAAATAAGGTAGAATGGTTTGAAAAGTTGTTAAATACAAATTGGTCCCCTTGCTGTGTCCTGACTTGGATTTTAACATTTTTCAATTTACCGAAAAAAAGCCTTGAAAATATTAATTGAAATCAAAGAAGATGCCTAAGAATATTACCTGATTTTTATGCTAAAGCCTGAATTTTTACCTTACCTCGGAAAACACCTGTCATTTAGATTTATTCTTGAGTAACATCATTCTCATTTATGAAAAAATTAAACTGGGTAGAATGCTTTTCAAAGATTTTCATTTACAAATAGGTCCCCCAAACAAAACCCAGTTACCTACATTTTCTGTTCCTATTTATGAGGAATTAGCCCTGAAATTTTGTATAAAATGATTGAAGAGGCCTTATAACATGTCCTTATCCTAATCTTGCCTGCCACTTAAGTTTCAAAACTCACTGGCCAATAACCAATTTCTTTATTTGTACCCATCTTAACCTAGTCATGAGTGATTTAAATAAGGTAGAATGGTTTGAAAAGATTATGAAATACAATTTTGTCAACTTGCCATGTCCTGATTTCTATTTAAACTTTTTTTCAATCTACAAGAAAAAAAAGCCTTGAAAAAATAAATTGAAATCAAAGAAGATGCATGAGAATATTTACTTATTTTAACGCTAAAGCCTCAAATTTTAACCAAGGCCGGGAAAAGGCCTCTAATTTAGCTATGTTCTTGACTTACACCTATCTCAGCCCTGTGATGGGAAATTATAACAAGGAAGAAAGCCTTTCAAAGTTTGTCAATTATTAATTAGTGCCTCAGACAGATCCCGGTCACCTAACTTCATCGTTTCTATTTTTTTTTTACAAAAAAAGCCCTGAAGTATTATATAAAATGATTGAAGATGCCTAATAACATGTCCTTATCCTAACGATGCCTGCCACTTAAGTTTCAAACTCACTGGCCACTTACCAATTTCTTTATTTTTACCCATCTTAACCTAGTCATGAGTGATTTAAATAAGGTAGAATGGTTTGAAAAGTTATTAAATACAAATTGGTCCCCTTGCTGTGTCCTGACTCGGATTTTAACATTTTTCAATTTACCAAAAAAAAGCCTTGAAAATATTAATTGAAATCAAAGAAGATGCCTAAGAATATTACCTGATTTTTATGCTAAAGCCTGAATTTTTACCTAACCTCGGAAAACACCTGTCATTTAGCTTTATTCTTGAGTAACATCATTCTCATTTATGAAAAAATTAAACTGGGTAGAATGCTTTTCAAAGATTTTCAATTAAAAAATAGGTCCCCCAAACACACCCCAGTCACCTACATTTTCTGTTCCTTTTTATGAGGAATTAGCCCTGAAATTTTGTATACAATGATTGAAGAGGCCTTATAACATGTCCTTATCCTAATCTTGCCTGCCACTTAAGTTTCAAAACTCACTGGCCACTAACCAATTTCTTTATTTGTACCCATCTTAACCTAGTCATGAGTGATTTAAAGAAGGTAGAATGGTTTGAAAAGATTATGAAATACAATTTTGTCAACTTGCCATGTCCTGATTTCTATTTAAACTTTTTTTCACTCTACAAGAAAAAAAAGCCTTGAAAATATAGATTGAAATCAAAGAAGATGCATGAGAATATTTACTTATTTTAACGCTAAAGCCTCAAATTTTAACCAAGTCTGGGAATACACCTCTCATTTAGCTATGTTCTTGACTTACACCTATCTCAGCCCTGTGATGAGAAATTTTAACAAGGAAGAAAGCCTTTCAAAGTTTGTCAATTATTAATTAGTGCCTTAGACACATCCCGGTCAACTAATTTCATCGCTTCTATTTCTTTTATAAAAAAAGCCCTTAAGAAATATAAAAAATGATTGAAGATGCCTAATAACATGTCCTTATCCTAAGCATGCCTGCCACTAAAGTCTCAAAACTCAATGGCCAATTACCAATTTCTTCCATTTTCCATCTTAACCTCATCATGAATAAATTAGATAAGGTAGAATGGTTCGAAAAGATTATTATCTACAAATTGGTCCACTTGATGTGTCCTGATTAAGATTTTATCATTTTTCCATTTACCGAAAAAAAAAAGAGCCTTGAAAATATCATTTGAAATCAAAGATGATGCATGATTTTAATGCTAAAGCCTTAATTTTAACCTAACCCAGGAAACCACCTGTCTTTAGATATATTCTTTAGTAACATCATCCTCAATAATGAGAAAAGTAAACAGGATAGAATGCCTATCCTAACCATGGTTGCCACTAATTGCTTCAAACTCACTGGCCACTTAACAGGCTCTTTATTTTTACCCATCTTAACCTATTCATTAGTGAATTAAATAAGGTAGAATGGTTTGAAAAAGTTATTAAATACAATTTGGTCAACTTGCTCTGTCCTGACTCCTTTTTAAACATTTTTCAAACAACAAAAAAATTCTTGAAAAGTTCAATTGAAATCAAAGAAGATGCATGAGAATATTTATTTTCATGTTAATGTTTTTTCAATTATAAATTAGTGCCTCTGACACACCCAGTCAACTAACTTCATTGTTCCCTTTATGACAAAAAATTTCCTACAGAATAAGGAACTATTTTAGCAGGTTCCATTAATACATTTTCTCCTTCCATTGATTAGTTGAGTTCAGAGAAAGAGCATAACTAGGATCCCAGTTCAAGGTGGGGGCCCAAAAGGATAAGTGATGATGCACAATTCTACTATGCATTTTCATCTTTCAGCTCAAGGTAGGAAGTTAAGAAGGGCATTTTGTTTGTTAAGCAAGGGCTTCGCTAGGCGACCAGGGTGTGTTTGGGGGGATGTTATTAATTAGAATTATAAACCTAGCTACACCCTTGCCAACAGCCAAAGCACACTCCTTAACAACCAACATTGACCTGAAAAGATTAAACTGCACAGTAAAACCGCCAAACAACGTTTACTATTCCCAAAGGGTGCACTGCTTTGCCCTGGTTCCCTTATAACATCCTTTCTCAAAACCCTGCCAAGCTGTGGAAAATCAAAAGTAAATAACAGGCACTGTAAAACATTTCCTACTTCTTATTGGTACTATCCTGCCAAATCTAGTTCCATAACTTAATCTTTGTTAAATACATTGTCCTAACCCTGTAATTATTTGTTAAAATGATATTTCAGGCAAAAGCATTTCCAACACCCTGTCCACTTGCCGTGTGCTGATTCCTATTTAAACATTTTTCATTTAACCCATACAAAGCCCTGAAAACTTAGATTGAAATCAAAGAAAAAACATGAGAATATTTACTTTTTTAACGTTAATTAGCCTCAAATTATAACCAAACCAGGGTAAGCACCTCTTATTTAGCTACATTCTTACTTAACACCTATCTAAGCCCCATAATGAGAAATTTATACAAGGTAGAGTGGTTTGAAAAGATTATTTAATGCAAACTGGTCAGCCATCTGCATCCTGGTCCTCTATTTTAACTTTTGTCGTTTTACTCAAACAAAGCCATGAAATATAAATTGAAATGAACAAAGATTTCCTAAACTTTAACCCAACCTAGATAAGGGCCTGTTATTTAGCTATGTTCTTTACTAAAACCTAGCTCAGTAATGAGAAAATTTAACAAGGTAGAAGTCTCAAAACTCACTGGTCACTTACCAATTTCTTTATTTTCACCCATCTTAACCTAGTCATGAGAAAATTAAATAAGGTAGAATGGTTTGAAAAGATAATTAAATACAAATTGGTCTATTTGCAGTGTCCTGATCCCTAATTTAACATTTTTTGATTAACAAAAAAAAGCCTTGAAAGATATACTTTGAAATCAGAAAAGATTCAGGCGAACATCAACTGATTTTACCACTAGAGCCTCAAATTTTTACCCATCTTAACCTAGACATTAGTAAATAAAATAAGGTAGATTAGTTTGAAGAGATAAAATACAATTTGGTCCCCTTGCTGTGTCCTGATTCAGATTGTAACTTTTTCAATTAACCAAAAAAAAGCCTTGAAAATATGAATTGAAATCAAAGAAGATGTGTGAGAATAGTTTCTTATTTTAAAGCTAAAACCTCAAATTTTAACCAAAGCTGGGAAAATGCCTCTTATTTAACTACATTCTTAACTTACACCTGTCTCAGCCCTGTGATAAGAAATTTTCACAAAATAGAAGGCCCATGAAAGTTTTTCATTTATAAATTAGTGCCTAAGACACATCAAGGTCAAGTAACTTCATTGTTCCTTCATTTTTTTTACAATAAATGCCCTAAAATATTATTCAGATTGATTTAAGATGCCTAATAGTATGTCCTTATCCTAATCATGCCTGCCACTTAAGTTTCAAAACTCACTGGCCACTAACCAATTTCTTTATTTGTACCCATCTTAACCTAGTCATGAGTGATTTAAATAAGGTAGAATGGTTTGAAAAGATCATAAAATACAATTTGGTCAACTTGCTGTTTCCTGATTCCTATCTAAACATTTTTCAATTTACAAAAAAAAAAAACATTGAAAAATAAATTCAAATCAAAGAAGATGCTTGAGAATATTGACTTATTTTAACGCTTCAGCCTCAAATTTCACCAAATCTGGGAAATGCCTCTCATTTTGCTACGTTCTTGACTTACACCTATCTCAGCCATGTGATGAGAAATTTTAACAATTTAACACTCTAACCTTCAAACCTCAAATTTTAACCACACCCATTAAACGCCTCTCATTTAGCTATATTCTTGACTTAAACCTATCTTTCACCTGTGATGAGAAATTTTAATAAGGTAGAAGGCATTCCGAAGTTTATCAATTAAAAATTAGTGCCTCAGGCACACCCCAGTCACCTTACTTCATTTTTACATTTTTGAAAAAAAAGAGAACTGAAATATTATATAAAATGGTTGAAGATGCCTAATAACATGTCCTTATCCTAAGCATGCCTGCCACTAAAGTCTCAAAACTCAATGGCCAATTACCAATTTCTTTATTTTTCCCATCTTAACCTCATCATGAATAAATTAGATAAGGTAGAATGGTTTGAAAAGATTATTATCTACAAATTGGTCCACTTGCTGTGTCCTGATTCAGATTTTAACATTTTTTCAATTTACCAAAAAAACCCTTGAAAATATAATTTGAAATCAAAGAAGATGCATGATTTTAATCCTAAATCCTTAATTTTAACCTAACCTGGGAAACCACCTGTCTTTAGATATATTCTTTAGTAACATCATTCTCAATAATGAGAAAAGTAAACAGGAGAGAATGCCTATCTTAACCATGGTTGCCACTAAATGCTTGAAACCCACTGGCCACTTAACAGACTCTTTATTTTTACCCATCTTAACCTAGTCATGAGTGAATTAAATAAGGTACAATGGTTTGAAAAGATCATAAAATACAATTTGGTCAACTTGCTGTTTCCTGATTCCTATCTAAACATTTTTCAATTTACAAAAAAAAAAACCCATTGAAAAATAAATTCAAATCAAAGAAGATGCTTGAGAATATTGACTTATTTTAACGCTTCAGCCTCAAATTTCACCAAATCTGGGAAATACCTCACATTTTGCTACGTTCTTGACTTACACCTATCTCAGCCCTGTGATGAGAAATTTTAACAATTTAACGCTCTAACCTTCAAACCTCAAATTTTAACCACACCCATTAAATGCCTCTCATTTAGCTATATTCTTGACTTAAACCTATCTTTCACCTGTGATGAGAAATTTTAATAAGGTAGAAGTCATTCCAAAGTTTATCAATTAAAAATTAGTGCCTCAGACACACCCCAGTCCCCTTACTTCATTTTTACATTTTTGAAAAAAAAGAGCACTGAAATATTATATAAATTGGTTGAAGATGCCTTATAACATGTCCTTATCCTAAGCATGCCTGCCACTAAAGTCTCAAAACTCAATGGCCAATTACCAATTTCTTTATTTGTGCCCATCTTTATCTGGTCATGAATAAATTAGATAAGGTAGAATGGTTCGAAAAGAATATTATCTACAAATTGGTCCACTTGTTGTGTCCTGATTCAGATTTTAACATTTTTCAATTTACCAAAAAAAAAAAAGCTTTGAAAATGTAATTTGAAATCAAAGAAGATGCATGATTTTTAATCCTAAAATCTTAATTTTAACCTAACCCAGGAAACCACCTGTCTTTAGATATATTCTTTAGTAACATCATTCTCAATAATGAGAAAAGTAAACAGGATAGAATGCCTATCCTAACCATGGTTGCCACTAAATGCTTGAAACCCACTGGCCACTTAACAGGCTCTTATTTTTACCCATCTTAACCTATTCATTAGTGAATTAAATAAGGTAGAATGGTTTGAAAAAGTTATTAAATACAATTTGGTCAACTTGCTCTGTCCTGATTCCTTTTTAAACATTTTTCAAACAACAAAAAAATTCTTGAAAAGTTCAATTGAAATCAAAGAAGATGCATGAGAATATTTATTTTAATGCTAAAGTTTTTTCAATTATAAATTAGTGCCTCTGACACACCCAGTCAACTAACTTCATTGTTCCCTTTATGACAAAAAATTCCCTACAGAATAAGGAACTATTTTAGCAGGTTCCATTAATACATTTTCTCCTTCCATTGATTAGTTGAGTTCAGAGAAAGAGCATTACTAGGATCCCAGTTCAAGGTGGGGGCCCAAAAGGATAAGTGATGATGCACAATTCTACTATGCATTTTCATCTTTCAGCTCAAGGTAGGAAGTTAAGAAGGGCATTTTGTTTGTTAAGCAAGGGCTTCGCTAGGCGACCAGGGTGTGTTTGGGGGGATGTTATTAATTAGAATTATAAACCTAGCTACACCCTTGCCAACAGCCAAAGCACACTCCTTAACAACCAACATTGACCTGAAAAGATTAAACTGCACAGTAAAACCGCCAAACAACATTTACTATTCCCAAAGGGTGCACTGCTTTGCCCTGGTTCCCTTATAACATCCTTTCTCAAAACCCTGCCAAGCTGTGGAAAATCAAAAGTAAATAACAGACACTGTAAAACATTTCCTACTTCCTATTGGTACTATCCTGCCAAACCTAGTCCCATAACTTAATCTTTGTTAAATACATTGTCCTAACCCTGTAATTATTTGTTAAAATGATATTTCAGGCAAAAGCAAGTAACTTCATTGTTCCTTATTTTTTGACAATAAATGCCCTAAAATATTATTCAAAATGATTTAAGATGCCTAATAGTGTCCTTATCCTAACCATGCCTGCCACCAAAGTCACAAATCTCACTGGCCACTTTACAATTTCTTTATTTTTATCCATCTTAACCTAGTCATGAGTAAATTAAATAAGGTAGAATGGTTTGAAAAGATCATAAAGAACATTTTGGTCAACTTGCTGTTTCCTGATTCCTATCTAAACATTTTTCAATTGACAAAAAAAAAAAAAACCATTGAAAAATAAATTCAAATCAAAGAAGATGCATGAGAATATTGACTTATTTGAAAGCTTCAGCCTCAAATTTCACCAAATCTGGGAAATGCCTCTCATTTTGCTACGTTCTTGACTTACACCTATCTCAGCCCTGTGATGAGAAATTTTAACAATTTAACGCTCTAACTTTCAAACCTCAAATTTTAACCACACCCATTAAACGCCTCTCATTTAGCTATATTCTTGACTTAAACCTATCTTTCACCTGTGATGAGAAATTTTAATGAGGTAGAAGGCATTCCAAAGTTTATCAATTAAAAATTAGTGCCTCAGACACACCCCAGTCCCCTTACTTCATTTTTACATTTTTGAAAAAAAAGAGCACTGAAATATTATATAAATTGGTTGAAGATGCCTAATAACATGTCCTTATCCTAACCATGCCTGCCACTAAAGTCTCAAAACTCAATGGCCACTTTACAATTTCTTTATTTTATCCATCTTAACCTAGTCATGAATAAATTAGATAAGGTAGAATGGTTCAAAAAGATTATTATCTACAATTTGGTCCACTTGTTGTGTACTGATTCAGATTTTAACATTTTTCAATTTACCAAAAAACAAAGCTTTGAAAATGTAATTTGAAATCAAAGAAGATGCATGATTTTTAATCCTAAAGCCTTAATTTTAACCTAACCCGGGAAACCACCTGTCTTTAGATATATTCTTTAGTAACATCATTCTCAATAATGAGAAAAGTAAACAGGATAGAATGCCTATCCTAACCATGGTTGCCACTAAATGCTTGAAACCCACTGGCCACTTAACAGGCTCTTTATTTTTACCCATCTTAACCTATTCATTAGTGAATTAAATAAGGTAGAATGGTTTGAAAAAGTTATTAAATACAATTTGGTCAACTTGCTCTGTCCTGATTCCTTTTTAAACATTTTTCAAACAACAAAAAAATTCTTGAAAAGTTCAATTGAAATCAAAGAAGATGCATGAGAATATTTATTTTCATGTTAATGTTTTTTCAATTATAAATTAGTGCCTCTGACACACCCAGTCAACTAACTTCATTGTTACCTTTATGACAAAAAATTCCCTACAGAATAAGGAACTATTTTAGCAGGTTCCATTAATACATTTTCTCCTTCCATTGATTAGTTGAGTTCAGAGAAAGAGCATTACTAGGATCCCAGTTCAAGGTGGGGGCCCAGAAAGATAAGTAAATGGTGATGCACAATTCTACTATGCATTTTCATCTTTCAGCTCAAGGTAGGAAGTTAAGAAGGGCATTTTGTTTGTTAAGCAAGGGCTTCGCTAGGCGACCAGGGTGTGTTTGGGGGGATGTTATTAATGAGAATTATAAACCTAGCTACACCCTTGCCAACAGCCAAAGCACACTCCTTAACAACCAACATTGACCTGAAAAGATTAAACTGCACAGTAAAACCGCCAAACAACATTTACTATTCCCAAAGGGTGCACTGCTTTGCCCTGGTTCCCTTATAACATCCTTTCTCAAAACCCTGCCAAGCTGTGGAAAATCAAAAGTAAATAACAGACACTGTAAAACATTTCCTACTTCTTATTGGTACTATCCTGCCAAATCTAGTTCCATAACTTAATCTTTGTTAAATACATTGTCCTAACCCTGTAATTATTTGTTAAAATGATATTTCAGGCAAAAGCATTTCCAACACCCTGTCCACTTGCCGTGTGCTGATTCCTATTTAAACATTTTTCATTTAACCCATACAAAGCCCTGAAAACTTAGATTGAAATCAAAGAAAAAACATGAGAATATTTACTATTTTTAACGTTAATTAGCCTCAAATTATAACCAAACCAGGGTAAGCACCTCTTATTTAGCTACATTCTTACTTAACACCTATCTAAGCCCCATAATGAGAAATTTATACAAGGTAGAGTGGTTTGAAAAGATTATTTAATGCAAACTGGTCAGCCATCTGCATCCTGGTCCTCTATTTTAACTTTTGTCGTTTTACTCAAACAAAGCCATGAAATATAAATTGAAATGAACAAAGATTTCCTAAACTTTAACCCAACCTAGATAAGGGCCTGTTATTTAGCTATGTTCTTTACTAAAATCTAGCTCAGTAATGAGAAAATTTAACAAGGTAGAAGTCTCAAAACTCACTGGTCACTTACCAATTTCTTTATTTTCACCCATCTTAACCTAGTCATGAGAAAATTAAATAAGGTAGAATGGTTTGAAAAGATAATTAAATACAAATTGGTCTATTTGCAGTGTCCTGATCCCTAATTTAACATTTTTTGATTAACAAAAAAAAGCCTTGAAAGATATACTTTGAAATCAGAAAAGATTCAGGCGAACATCAACTGATTTTACCACTAGAGCCTCAAATTTTTACCCATCTTAACCTAGACATTAGTAAATAAAATAAGGTAGATTAGTTTGAAGAGATTAAATACAATTTGGTCCCCTTGCTGTGTCCTGATTCAGATTGTAACATTTTTCAATTAACCAAAAAAAAGCCTTGAAAATATGAATTGAAATCAAAGAAGATGTGTGAGAATAGTTTCTTATTTTAAAGCTAAAACCTCAAATTTTAACCAAAGCTGGGAAAATGCCTCTTATTTAACTACATTCTTAACTTACACCTGTCTCAGCCCTGTAATAAGAAATTTTCACAAAATAGAAGGCCCATGAAAGTTTTTCATTTATAAATTAGTGCCTAAGACACATCAAGGTCAAGTAACTTCATTGTTCCTTCATTTTTTTTACAATAAATGCCCTAAAATATTATTCAGATTGATTTAAGATGCCTAATAGTATGTCCTTATCCTAATCATGCCTGCCACTTAAGTTTCAAAACTCACTGGCCACTAACCAATTTCTTTATTTGTACCCATCTTAACCTAGTCATGAGTGATTTAAATAAGGTAGAATGGTTTGAAAAGATCATAAAATACAATTTGGTCAACTTGCTGTTTCCTGATTCCTATCTAAACATTTTTCAATTTACAAAAAAAAAACCCATTGAAAAATAAATTCAAATCAAAGAAGATGCTTGAGAATATTGACTTATTTTAACGCTTCAGCCTCAAATTTCACCAAATCTGGGAAATGCCTCTCATTTTGCTACGTTCTTGACTTACACCTATCTCAGCCATGTGATGAGAAATTTTAACAATTTAACACTCTAACCTTCAAACCTCAAATTTTAACCACACCCATTAAACGCCTCTCATTTAGCTATATTCTTGACTTAAACCTATCTTTCACCTGTGATGAGAAATTTTAATAAGGTAGAAGGCATTCCAAAGTTTATCAATTAAAAATTAGTGCCTCAGACACACCCCAGTCACCTTACTTCATTTTTACATTTTTGAAAAAAAAGAGAACTGAAATATTATATAAAATGGTTGAAGATGCCTAATAACATGTCCTTATCCTAAGCATGCCTGCCACTAAAGTCTCAAAACTCAATGGCCAATTACCAATTTCTTTATTTTTCCCATCTTAACCTAGTCATTAATAAATTAGATAAGGTAGAATGGTTTGAAAAGATTATTATCTACAAATTGGTCCACTTGCTGTGTCCTGATTCAGATTTTAACATTTTTTCAATTTACCAAAAAAACCCTTGAAAATATAATTTGAAATCAAAGAAGATGCATGATTTTAATCCTAAATCCTTAATTTTAACCTAACCTGGGAAACCACCTGTCTTTAGATATATTCTTTAGTAACATCATTCTCAATAATGAGAAAAGTAAACAGGAGAGAATGCCTATCTTAACCATGGTTGCCACTAAATGCTTGAAACCCACTGGCCACTTAACAGACTCTTTATTTTTACCCATCTTAACCTAGTCATGAGTGAATTAAATAAGGTACAATGGTTTGAAAAGATCATAAAATACAATTTGGTCAACTTGCTGTTTCCTGATTCCTATCTAAACATTTTTCAATTTACAAAAAAAAACCCATTGAAAAATAAATTCAAATCAAAGAAGATGCTTGAGAATATTGACTTATTTGAAAGCTTCAGCCTCAAATTTCACCAAATCTGGGAAATGCCTCACATTTTGCTACGTTCTTGACTTACACCTATCTCAGCCCTGTGATGAGAAATTTTAACAATTTAACGCTCTAACCTTCAAACCTCAAATTTTAACCACACCCATTAAACGCCTCTCATTTAGCTATATTCTTGACTTAAACCTATCTTTCACCTGTGATGAGAAATTTTAATAAGGTAGAAGGCATTCCGAAGTTTATCAATTATAAATTAGTGCCTCAGACACACCCCAGTCCCCTTACTTCATTTTTACATTTTTGAAAAAAAAGAGCACTGAAATATTATATAAATTGGTTGAAGATGCCTTATAACATGTCCTTATCCTAAGCATGCCTGCCACTAAAGTCTCAAAACTCAATGGCCATTTACTAATTTCTTTATTTTCCCATCTTAACCTAGTCATGAATAAATTAGATAAGGTAGAATGGTTTGAAAAGATTATTATCTACAAATTGGTCCACTTGTTGTGTCCTGATTCAGATTTTAACATTTTTCAATTTACCAAAAAAAAAAAGCTTTGAAAATGTAATTTGAAATCAAAGAAGATGCATGATTTTTAATCCTAAAGCCTTAATTTTAACCTAACCCGGGAAACCACCTGTCTTTAGATATATTCTTTAGTAACATCATTCTCAATAATGAGAAAAGTAAACAGGATAGAATGCCTATCCTAACCATGGTTGCCACTAAATGCTTGAAACCCACTGGCCACTTAACAGGCTCTTTATTTTTACCCATCTTAACCTATTCATTAGTGAATTAAATAAGGTAGAATGGTTTGAAAAAGTTATTAAATACAATTTGGTCAACTTGCTCTGTCCGGATTCCTTTTTAAACATTTTTCAAACAACAAAAAAATTCTTGAAAAGTTCAATTGAAATCAAAGAAGATGCATGAGAATATTTATTTTAATGTTAAAGTTTTTTCAATTATAAATTATTGCCTCTGACATACCCAGTCAACTAACTTCATTGTTCCCTTTATGACAAAAATTCCCTACAGAATAAGGAACTATTTTAGCAGGTTCCATTAATACATTTTCTCCTTCCATTGATTAGTTGAGTTCAGAGAAAGAGCATAACTAGGATCCCAGTTCAAGGTGGGGGCCCAGAAAGATAAGTAAATGGTGATGCACAATTCTACTATGCATTTTCATCTTTCAGCTCAAGGTAGGAAGTTAAGAAGGGCATTTTGTTTGTTAAGCAAGGTCTTCGCTAGGCGACCAGGGTGTGTTTGGGGGGATGTTATTAATTAGAATTATAAACCTAGCTACACCCTTGCCAACAGCCAAAGCACACTCCTTAACAACCAACATTGACCTGAAAAGATTAAACTGCACAGTAAAACCGCCAAACAACATTTACTATTCCCAAAGGGTGCACTGCTTTGCCCTGGTTCCCTTATAACATCCTTTCTCAAAACCCTGCAAAGCTGTGGAAAATCAAAAGTAAATAACAGACACTGTAAAACATTTCCTACTTCCTATTGGTACTATCCTGCCAAACCTAGTCCCATAACTTAATCTTTGTTATAATACATTGTCCTAACCCTGTAATTATTTGTTAAAATGATATTTCAGGCAAAAAAACATTTCCGACAACCTGTCCACTTGCCATGTCCTGATCTCTAATTAAACATTTTTTATGTTTAACAAAAACAAAGCCTTGAAAATATAAATTGAAATCAAAGAAGATGCATTAGAAAATTTACTTATTTTAACCGCTAAAGCCTCAAATTTTAACCAAACCCAAGTAAATACCTCTCATTTAGATACATTCTTAACTTACACTAATCTCAGCCCAGTGATGAGAAATTTTAACAAGGTAGAAGGTCTTTCAAAGTTTTCAAATATAAATTAGTCCCTCAGTTACATCGGTCACCCTTTTTATTATTCCTTTGACAAAAAATTCCCCGAAATATTATATGAAATAATTGAAGATGTGCGAGAAGATATCCTTTTCCTAACCTTGCCAGCCCCTGAAGTCTCAAAACATCCCCATTACATATCAAATTGTTTACAACCATCTAAGCCCACTTTTGAAAAAATGAATAAGGTAGAATGTTTTGAAAAGATTATTTCTTTAATTCCCTCCTCTACCTCCATCCTTCTGCAAATGAAAAAAAGATTATTTCTTTAATTCCCTCCTCTACCTCCATCCTTCTGCAAATGAAAAAAAGATTATTTCTTTAATTCCCTCCTCTACCTCCATCCTTCTGCAAATGAAAAAAAAAAACGTTCTAAATCTTATATTTAATGGCCCTAGCAGCCCTCCATACCTAACCTATGCCCATAGGTGTTCTGTTTCTCGAGTACCCTCCTTTTTCTACTAACTTCCTGCAAATGAAAAATTTTATTAACTCCCCCTTATTCCACCACACTTCTGCAAATAAAAAAATATCCAAATAGTTAGATTTATAATAGCTTGCCACCCTCGATCCATACCACATCAGGGCCCTTGGGCAACAATTTGACTTTGAGTTTTGTTGTTGTTGTTTGATAATGTAAAGACCGTATGAAGCAGACTTTACAAAGCATACCACAAGAAATGAAAAGTAAAAAGAAATAAACCACATCCATTCAGATAGCATCGTTCTCCGTCCTCCAAAGCTCTACCAAATACTTAGCTCTATATCGTCCTGCACTCCTGTCACCTCTGTAATCAGAGTAAGACTAGGAGTAGCAGACGACTTTCGAAACCGTTAATCTCTTGTGTTGAGCAGACATCACCTGTTAATCTATACACTCGAATGATTTTTCCGTGAATTCACGAATGATTTATGTTTAAGCATTGTAAATTGTACATAATGGATAAGTATAATAAATTGTATAGAACAGATTTAAAATCTTCATTGTTCCTTGTCGCAAGTTAATCCATTGCTGTTTTTCTATTTTGTTCTTTTTTTTAAATTCAAAATTTTAGACTTGTCCAAAAGTGGGTAGCAGAATCCATTGTAAAGTAAGAACATTTCAAAATGGTTACCATCCTATACATAGAACATGTAGAAATGGAAGAAATCGGTTATTATAAGCTATTCCTTCCTTTTCCCCAATGTTTTTTAATTATATTTACACCGGAACGTAAACAACAAGAATTGAACGGAATGGCAAAAAAATCTTTAAAATCTTCAATCGTCGGTGTAATGAAAAATGTGTACACTGGGGACATTTTTGCAGTCGGTGTATAAATACAGACATTACAGTTTGGTTGAGATGTCTATGTATTAACCCTTGTTATGCTAAATAAATTATGAATTAGTTTACCACGTTAAAATCATAGGGCTAAAAGCACCAATATTGCTGGTTTATATTCATTTTAAAAATTTGCTATGCAAACAACTATGTTTGGAAAAAAAAAAGAATCAGCAGGTTGTGTAGACAAAGATCAGACTACAAATATGTGCAGGCTGATTGTTGTCTTCGCCTCCTGCAAAACAGAAATATTTCGGGTTCATCATGACAAGGGTTATGCAACCGCATAAGGGATACACAAAATGTGCTTGCTTTGAAACTCAATGACCGCTTGCTTGAGGCTGGTTGCTTGTCAAATGCAGGTTATCGCTAAAGAAATTACGCGACAAAAAATATTTCGAGTCCTTCTAATTGCAAACTCAAAGAGATTTATAAGATGAAAATAAGCGTAGAAAAAAATGTTAGAAAAAGAAATTACGCGACAAAAAATATTTCGAGTCCTTCTAATTGCAAACTCAAAGAGATTTATAAGATGAAAATAAGCGTAGAAAAAAATGTAAGAAAAAGAGAAAAAGCTTGCTACAAGCGGTTTCTTCCGGGTCACGATGTTTCGTTAGCATTGGCCTCTCAGCTCCGACCTGCGTCGAATACCTGTACCCATTTTCAGACGACAAAATTTTAGACTGATAAGAATTTCAGAGAAATGCAGGCGCCATGAAACCGGAAAATAAGTGTAAAATAAGTCAGGAAAACATTGTGAGAAAATGAGCAATTTCTTCTTTTTACCCGGTAAGTTTTCCGCAAGTATAATTCTCCAAGGCGTCAGAAAGTGTGGGCGTGTGGGAAATGGGTTAATGTCGTTGAACGACGAAAACATTGGGCCTAAATGTTGGAGATTCGCGATGGAATTGATTGATTGAATGGGGTTTAACGCCGCTTTTTACAGTATTTCAGTCATATCGCGGCGGCTGGAGAACCTAACAATGGATTCCTGGTATTTCTCACACCAGTACTACCACTACACCCTTTCCTAGCCTCCAGTTGCTACCCCACTTAGGTTTAAGATAATCCACCCATTGGTAAGAGTTCACGATGAAATGTCTTGGTATGAAAAATGACTTGGCATTAAAAGGTGCATCTTTAATGCATCTTGAATTCTTTCAATTTAACCAATCCCCACATAATACCGCTTTTTTAGCCCCTCGAGAAAAAAGCTTTGGAAAATAATATGGGAAGTGATGAAATGTCTTATTACATGCATTAACAATATCTTCTACCCCAAATGACACAGGGTGTATAAACCCCGTGATTTTTCAGGATACGGAGGACTACACCAAAATCGCATGCTTCAGGAAGATTTTTCGATAAAGATAAAGACGACGGCCTGGCGATTTTTAATGCACATTCCCTTAACATACAGTTAGTGGGAAAAGTCGATTTTAATCCACGAAAAATGTACACTCGTCCAACGGAGAATAAACAAATTGAATCTGGTGGAAAGGTCGCATGTTGACGTTTCAAGGTACTTCACGATCCACATAGGCTGCGATTTTTTTTTGGGGGGGGGATTTTCACGGACCACATACGCTGTGAAGAATTGGGGGGGGGGGTCTTTACGGACAACTTACGCTGTTAATAACTTTTGGGGATCTTCACGGACCACATACGCTGTGAAAATTTTGGGG
The DNA here is from genome assembly GCA_946902895.1 of Fragum fragum. NCBI lineage: Eukaryota > Metazoa > Mollusca > Bivalvia > Cardiida > Cardiidae > Fragum > Fragum fragum. The sequence continues at coordinate 24,260,594 of OX336371.1, forward strand.
ATCGAAAGCGAATGAGCACAACGTTTCATTGTCTGAAAATCTGCGTTTTACACCATAAAATCGACCTTTAGTACTGATCGTCCACAGGAGAACAACTTACCGAGGATTCCGCGGGGGGGGGGGGGGGACAATTTTCTTATTGCAAATAATACTGTTGAGTATTTGCTAAAACCACACTTGATGGTAAACTGTTCATTTTAATACATGGTAGCGTCATTGTTATTTCTATTTCAGCTGATTCAGTGCCCCCCGTCCTTTATTCCCTCTCTTTTTCCGTCATTCACGTCCATAGAAAAGCAACTTACCGAGGATTCCGCAGGGGTGGGGGGTATTTGTTCTTATTGTTCAGTATTCGTTAAAACCACACTTGGTGGTAAACTGTTTATTCCAATACATGGTAGCTTCAATGTTCTTTTCTATTGCAGCTCATTCAATTCCCCCCGTCCTTTATTCCCTCTAATTTTCCGCCATTCTCTGGACCACGCGTGGCTGAGTGGTTAGAGCGGCTTACTTCGATTCGTCAGCGCGAAACAATTGTAACTGCCTATAAACATATAATCATTTACTGAACAAGAGGCCTGTAATTCCGGACATTCTTTGTTCATGTTATTCCGTGTACATGCATACTGTTTCTGTGAGGGGCTGAGGGCGTCAATTGACGGATATTTGGCTACGCCCATCGAGCTTCGACAAGAAGTTTCACTTCGATCAAAGACGATGTTATTTGGCAAAATTTATGACCTTTTAAATGTGATGAGAAAGTAACATTGTTGGTCGGCGACCTAAATGTCGTAACTACGGCTTCATTAAGTCTAGTTACGGCGCGTTTTAATAGCCTCCAAGCCAACAGACATGTTTCACATATACAGAATTCAAACGTTCACTTGCGGTCTTAGCGTATGCTTTGATTGGCCGTTCCCTTTTTTTAATGACAGCCGCAATCATTCAACGAAATCTGTGTTTAAATGTTTGTGTGAATTGTCCACATTTTTTTTATAGTCCTTCGAATCGTCGCAGTGAAGGTTCTGTTTTTGTTAAACCAACTGATCGAACGTCTTATATCCCCATCGAAAACGTGTACTGTCATTTAGACATCTGTCAGATCGCTTGAGTCGAGTTAAGCCGATGACCACGTGAATGATGTTTGGCAAGATATGTAGTGGGGACAAGTCGAAAATTAACTTCGGAGACAAACCCTTGGAAAATCTTTGTCTAGTTTAAATATCCTTTACTAGTATGTTAGATTTAATCGCATATATTTTGGGTTTGTTGTTGTTTGTTTATTTGTTTGATTGTTTGTAAAAGATGGTACGGTTCTGTCAGCGCCCCTGCCTAGTACTGATGATTGACATGAAGTGCACGAGTAACTGAAATTGCCGTGATATAACTTAAAGATTGTTGAAAACTGCGTAAATCCCAAATCAATCCTCTGTCTCTCTCTCAGTCCCCCACCTCTCTCTCTATCTCTCTCTCTCGCTCTCTCTCTCTCTCTCTCTCTGTGTGTTTTCGCGCGCGTATGTGTGTGTGTGCACAATAAAAGAACGCCAGACCGTCGTTTTTGTTTTCTAACAATCTGTTCCATTTTAAGGAAATAATCGCGAAAAATCTTACCCGAAACGACTTTCTCTCCTCCGAAAAAGTCACGTAGTTTATACACGCTGTTACAACATCAAAATGGAGTCCAAAAATTCTTCTGGTAGCCTAATGGGAGCCAGTCTAATATCTGTCGTATATGTCGGAGGGCTTTGGGGCTCTGATTTTCGAGTTATATTTTTGTAGGAGGACAAAGTTGTAATATATCTTTTTCTTGATGTTCCCTGTTCCCTAATTTTACATATTTGTTTGTGAAACACCATGCCCCCATATCAGCCTTTTTTCGGAAATGTGACCGGTCAATGAAATTGGCCAAGATTGATTATTGATTACCTAGATCTTCAACAAACGGATGCATAATATTGCAAGGAACCTTGTCCGAAATATGAGCCATGTAACTGCAACAATATTCGAAAATCTTAAGTCTTTCCGCTACCTTGCTAAGTGACCTTGATCTTGATGGATAATATTGATGTTGCAACCAACTGATGCCTATTGATACAATAAACCTTCGTCCCAGATCTTCAACATGAATAAAATGCTCATCCCACCTGGGTTTATGATTATCCACCCATTTTAGGTATTTATGGAAGACAAGTGTCTGGAAGGATACTTGTCGCCGCCCGGGGATCGAATCCGGGACCCTTAGATTAGGGCTGCGACGCGCTACCAACTGCACTACGGACGCGGCCCATAACTCGGACAGACGGACAGACAGACAGATGGACATTGGCAAAACAAATATGCCCCAATCTTATCGATGCAAGGATATAGACATATTTATATCCTTTCAATAATTTTGTATACTTCTCTAGCAATTTTCCCCACAATGTTTTCACCAAAATATGCCCAAGATATACACGATAAATTTTATCGCAGCAAGGTGTGAGTGTGCACGTTTGTGGGGACGGTTTAAAGAAGAATTTCAATAAAATGATAAATAGTTATACCTACGGAATTTTGATAAATCCTATTTAGAATAAATTCATTCTGAATACTAAATCGACACACATGCTGACCTACAAGATCTCGTGCAAAATGTGGTTCACGGAGAGCACATGTTGTCATGCTAAACTGAAACATTCTTAACCCATTTCCAGACAACAAAATTTAAGACTGGCTTATATGCTGGAATATCGGAAGTTTTTGTATTTTTGGTATAGAATACATTGTGGATAATAAAGAAATTGCTTGTACCAAGCAATTTCTCCGTTTTCCACAATATTGTCATAAGCTTTTTTCTTGAGGATTGTAAAAAAGTGGGATTGAATTTAAATATGTTAACATTATGCTAAACCTCTACTATCATGTTGTCATTTATTCGGAAGCTTTATTGCGGTATAAAAAAAATCCCCATATAGAATATCGTTTGAAAAAAGAAAGAAAAACGTATGCCGGTTTAAGAAAAAAAGAACCTCTAGCAGGTTCGAATTTTGCACCTCTGGATTCAAAGTACGCGACCTTACACTAGTAGCTATTCCTTCATACTTGACGATGTAGGTTTAAACTAATGTTCAAGCTTAGTTAGTTCTTTTCGGATAATAATGAGGGTCAAAAGGAATATTATATGAGCGAAAGGTCAATGATGTTGAAATAACATCAAAGATACATACATGTATATCACACTCATAAGTTGCAATTTTATCAAAGTACTGAAAAGTACTGTAAGCTTACAAAGCATGGTTTTGTTCCGTAATCTTCTTTTTCAAACGTTATTATGACAAAGAAACGAGGTTAAAGTCACGAAGGAGTTAACCCATTCCCACACAATTCCTCCTTTTGTCGCCCCTCAAGAAAATAGTTAAGGAAAACAATGTGGAAAACGAAGAAATTGCTTGTTACAAGCAATTTCTTCATTTTCCACGTTGTTTTCTATCGAAAGAGATTAACATTTTAGAATTTTCAACTATTTGAAATTGTCGTCTGCAACTTCGTTGAAGACTCTGATCAGGGTCATTTGAACACGATGTGCTAATAAAAATATTGTCTGTTAACTTAAGCCATCAAAGCTGACGCTTTGCTAGCTAAAAAATAAAATGACTCGACAGGCGAAAAAAAAGTCCCATCGACACTTGCTAGTCTAAAATTCAAAGCATGGGAGTCTGACATGTCAAAGGACATCAGTTTGCAAAATATATGGTTGGGAACAAATATGGAAGCTGATAGTTTGTGACATGATTTATCCCATTACCAGGCGGCAAAGTTATAGACTTGTCTTAATTGAAAAGAGTTGCAGATGACAATTTATGAAATTTCATTTTTTCACTTTGTGTATAGAAAATTTTGTGGAAAATGAATAAATAACGAGCATTTTATTTTTTTCAATTTACACAGTGTTTTCCGAATTGTCTTTCTTGATGAGCGCCAAAAATGGTCATTGTGTGGGAATGGGTTAACATTTGCCTGCAAACTCCTTCAATTGAACCTGTTTAAACTTTCATTGAATGGTACTTAACATACGAACTAAAATAGAATAACCCTTCATTAATTAATCCCGCATTTTTAGGCACCGTAGAAAAAAGCTTGAAAAAAGTTTGTAAAAAGATTGCAAGGAATGGAAAAATTGCTTGCAACAAGCAATTAAGCCCTTTCTCACAATTAGTTCTACCCTATACGACAGTTGCTTTGATTTGTCATCTGCAACCTATTTGAATTTGGACCAGTGTAAAATCCTGTTGTTTGGTAACGGACAAAGTAAGTATAATGCAGCAAAACTCTCAATGTTTTTCACTTGAAAATTCTTGTGAGGCACTAAACCCTTTCCTATTCAGTCCCTGGTTTTTCGTCCCTATAATTTCATAATTGAGAAACATTGTAGAAAAATCTCGATCATTTAACAAATTTATCTTTGAAAAATCTCTGACAAATTCATCTGCTTTAGGACAGCATTCTGGACTTGCAGCTTTTCTTGTATCTGATATTTCAGGCAAAAAAACATTTCCGACAACCTGTCCACTTGCCATGTCCTGATCTCTAATTAAACATTTTTTATGTTTAACAAAAACAAAGCCTTGAAAATATAAATTGAAATCAAAGAAGATGCATTAGAAAATTTACTTATTTTAACCGCTAAAGCCTCAAATTTTAACCAAACCCAAGTAAATACCTCTCATTTAGATACATTCTTAACTTACACTAATCTCAGCCCAGTGATGAGAAATTTTAACAAGGTAGAAGGTCTTTCAAAGTTTTCAAATATAAATTAGTCCCTCAGTTACATCGGTCACCCTTTTTATTATTCCTTTGACAAAAAATTCCCCGAAATATTATATGAAATAATTGAAGATGTGCGAGAAGATATCCTTTTCCTAACCTTGCCAGCCCCTGAAGTCTCAAAACATCCCCATTACATATCAAATTGTTTACAACCATCTAAGCCCACTTTTGAAAAAATGAATAAGGTAGAATGTTTTGAAAAGATTATTTCTTTAATTCCCTCCTCTACCTCCATCCTTCTGCAAATGAAAAAAAGATTATTTCTTTAATTCCCTCCTCTACCTCCATCCTTCTGCAAATGAAAAAAAGATTATTTCTTTAATTCCCTCCTCTACCTCCATCCTTCTGCAAATGAAAAAAAAAACGTTCTAAATCTTATATTTAATGGCCCTAGCAGCCCTCCATACCTAACCTATGCCCATAGGTGTTCTGTTTCTCGAGTACCCTCCTTTTTCTACTAACTTCCTGCAAATGAAAAATTTTATTAACTCCCCCTTATTCCACCACACTTCTGCAAATAAAAAAATATCCAAATAGTTAGATTTCCCTAAACCCTTTCCTATTCAGTCCCTGGTTTTTCGTCCCTATAATTTCATAATTGAGAAACATTGTAGAAAAATCTCGATCATTTAACAAATTTATCTTTGAAAAATCTCTGACAAATTCATCTGCTTTAGGACAGCATTCTGGACTTGCAGCTTTTCTTGTATCTATATAACGTTTTTGAGGTTAGCTGTATACAGAAATAAACCTGAAGTCTATAGTCAATATTGTCGGTGGGCGACCAAATGTCACAAATACAGCTTTATTCAGGCTGAATTTACAGCATTTTGGTCACCAGGCAACGAAATATTTCTTCAATGTAAAATGTTCTTTTATATTTATAGATTCAGCCTTTTTTGAACACATAACCCATTATAAGATGGCATAATTTAAGACTGGTCCAAAGAGGTTGCAGACGACAAATTTTTGTTGATAACAATTTTAAAATCTTTGAATTTTGGGTAGAAAACAATGTACAAGCAATACTTGTCGATGACAACTCCTCTTTGTATAGATTCATGCAATAAATTTGATTGATAGAATGGATGGGGTTTAACAGTATTTTACTCACATCGCGGCGGCTTGAGCACCTAACAATGGATTCCTGGTATTTCTCACACCAGTACATCCACTACATCCTATCCTAGCCTCCAGCTGCTGTCCAACTTAGGTTTACTATTATCCACCCTTTGGTGAGAGACAAATGTCGGAAAGGATATGTGCCGCCGGCAGGGATCGAACCCATGACTCTCATGATTGAAGATTAGGAGTCTGACGAGCTACCGACTGCGCTATGACGGCGGCTGCAATCGATTTGAACAGAATTGATGTTGAAGTTTGAGCTCACACTTTGGCTGACATTGATGTGTTAATTTGATTGAATGGGGTTAAACGCTGCTTTAACAGTATTTTAGTCATATCGCGGCGGCTGGAGCACCTTACAATGGAATCCTGGTATTTCTCACACCATTACTACCACTACATCCTTTCCTAGCCTCCAGCTGCTGTCCCACTTAGGTTTACTATTATCCATCCTTTGGTGAGAGACAAATGTCGGAAAGAATATGTGCCGCCTCCGGGGATCGAACCCATGACCTCCCATAAGTGGAAATTAGGAATCTGATGCGCTACCGACAGCGCTATGACGGCGGCTGACATTAACGTGAAGCCTCTTTCTTGAATTGGATTTCAACTTACCCAAGCTATAGTTACGATATTTAGGGCAATCAACAATTCTAATTCTTTTTTGTTAAATGGTACTGGCCTCTTTTTTCAAAATAACGCCGTTTAACCCATTCCCACTCAATGACACTTTTAGACGCCCCAAGGGAAAAAAGCTTTGGAAAACATTGTGAAAAATGAAGAAATTGCTTATAACAAGCAATTTCTTCATTTTCCACAATGTTTTCTAACCAGAAAGTTGAACAAAATCCAAAAATCATCAACTTCATGTTGTCGTCTGCAACTTCTTTCATTTAGGACCAGTCTAAAATTTTGCCGTTTGGGAATGGGTTAATATAGAACTTGAACTTCCTGTTCGAACTCAGTGGGCGTGGTCAGTGATCCATCAAGTAACAGTTTGGACCCTTTGTTATAACACTTACATGCAGTTTTCGCTGAATTCAAGGTCAAACTTTTCGGAGACGAAAGACAGGTAGTGTCCATTCTCTATCTCAAATGCCAAGTGAACATCCATGTGTTGAATTTCTCGTTATTATTTGCACTTTCCCCGACAAGCGCAAGACATTTAGAACTGATTTTGGACTTCAAAGCAACTAAATTTAGCGAATGATTACGATGCAATCGCTGAGATATCAACATTCACAGTCTCCGGTAAATTACTGGGGTTTCTTTTTGGGGAATGTCAACTCGGACCATCATTTACATCTCGGTCGAAAGCAATATGACTGTTGTTTTGCGATAGCTGTAGCAAAACAATTGAGACCAACTGTAGAGAAAAAAAAAGGCAGTCAAAAGCCATTGCCTGATTTTAGGGTAAAGTAATTGGTGAGGACGGCCTTTCTGGGAGTGAATATTTGATTCTGATTGTCCTTTAATGCCACTTGTTTCAGTATTTTAGTCAGAAAGCAGTAACTGAGCTCATAGCCATGGTTTTCTAAGATCTCTCACACCAGTACTACTCTACTACCCCTGATGCCAGCATACTGGCTAGGGACTTCCCCTTGACCAAGAGGGGGCCCTAGTTGCTCTCAGCTTTTCAAGGGTAACCGGACAATATCCCCTCTGAACAATATCCCCTTCTATGTTTTTTGACAAGGCGGACAATATTCCCTCCTTTATTTAACAGGGCTGACTGATATTAGCCCCTTGTCATTCTGACTGGGTGGACAAAATTTCCCCTCCTAATATCAACAGGGTGGACATTATCCCCTTCAACATTTCACTACTGCGGATAAAAGCCCCTTCCTAAAATATATCGCAGACATTTCATAGTTTCTGGATTGGTTAGGATTGAAGTTATAGTTATTGTCCGCATCTTCTATGAATTTGGACTGGTCTAAAATTTTATTGTGTGGGATTGGGATAAAATGGCATGAATTTTAATAATTGTCTTACATTAATCAATCACGTTCAATGCGTTCAAAATGTCATTTCCAAATATTAAGTCAAGCAGGACTATAAAATTGATTTTTTATTCAAAATCATGTATGGGGGTTCGATTCCCTCCCCAGACGTTATAAATAGCTGGTGCATAAAGGGATAAATTGTCTGGTGGTCCCACATGATTTTGATAGACAAAAATACGAAATAAACAAAAAACAGATACCTTATAAATTGAATAAATCGATATTTAGATAAACAAAGAGAACAAATGAAAGTGATTGCTTACTGGCCTAATTGCAAATATATAGTAACGGGAATGCATATTCTAAACTTTTATGAATAAATCATTTGGTGATAAAGACTGAGAAAAATCAAATGGTGATAATGACTGCAAATCAAAGTGATTGCCTAATCTCCTGATCGCAAAGATTTGACACCAATTTGGCATTTTTTTATGCCCCTGCTTTTTAAGATCAAGGGTATTATTGCTTTACCATTGTCCGTCTTTGCAATAATTTGGCACCAAGATAGTATATTTTATGCCCACATCAAAAGACTGAGGACATATTATTTACCATTGTCTGTCTTAACCCATTCCCACACAACAAAATTTTAGACTGGTCCAAATTGAAAGAAGCTGCAGACAACAATTTGAAGTTGATGGAATTTTAATTTATTTCATCTTTTGGGGTAGAAAACATTGTGGATAATGAAGAAATCTCTTGCAATTTCTTCATTTTCCGCAATGTTTTCTAAAACTGATTTATTGAGGGGTGTAAAAAGGAGGGATTGAGTTGGAATGGGTTAAACTGAACCAAAATCAAATTACTTGTACTTTAGGCCCACTCAAGGTAAAATGCTATTATTTGACATGAAGATAGATCTGATCAATACCCATCTGCAGATAGCAAGGTCAATGTCACTTTTTTTGTCGCATTTTGACCCATTACCGGATGACAATATTTTTGACTGGTCCGAATTCAAAAAGTTGCAGACAAGAAATTTGAGTTGATGAAATGTTAAAAATCTTTTTCTTTTTGGGTAGAAAACATTGTGTATAATGAAGAAATTGTTTGTAAAAGCAAAATCTTCATTTTTTTTTTAAAAATATTTTTTCAAACTTTTTCTTTTGTGGGATGGGGTGGAGGGTGTGTGTGGTCCAAAAGCCTTAATGTTCTGAAATGGGTTTAAAAAAAAAACTTTTATGGGTGCATGGTGTTTCACAAACACATCTTGTCACATCAAGCAATTTCTTCATTTTACACAATGTTTCCCCTTTTGTTTTTGTAGAGGGGCCTCAAAAAGCGTCACTGTGTTGGAATGAGTTAATTGTCCTTTTTCATGCTCCTCGAATGCTGAGCATATAGCACCCCCTCATCTGTCTGTCCTTCGATCATTCCATCCATCTGTATGCCTGGATTTCTCCACAACCCTTGGGCCAAAATGGATGAAACTTCAAATGTGAATTCCTTATGATATTTTGCCGAAGCATTTTCCAACATTTTGGAAAGTCCCAAAGTCAAGGTCACAGTTCAAGGTCAAACAATTAACTTGAGCTTATCCAGAGCATAGCTCCTTCAATTAAGGATGGATTTCAATATACCTTGACATAATTGTTCTCTGTCATGCATAGATGTACCACTTGAAAAAAATATTCAGATAGTTTCAAGATCAAATTTTCATGTAGTTCTAATGTCAAGGTCTCAGCCCAAGGTCTTACATTAAAATTTAGCATGTCTTGAGAAAGGCAAACATATAGCCAATACTTTGTCCATCTGAACCCTTTTCCTGTTTATTTTATACTTTTTGTGACAGGGCTATTTTGAGAGCATAATCCATTTCTGAAGGCTCTTGTTTCTTGATATTCACTGTAAAACAAGCACTGGGGTCTTGTTTCTTGATAGGTCACTGTAAAACAAGCACTGGCACCTGCACTAGGTATTTTTCTTCATTTCTCACATCGTTTTCTAAAACACACTTTAAATCATTGTAAGCTATGTCTCAAAATTTGGACTAGCTTAAACATTTTGTTCTCTGGAAATGCATTTTCAAACATTACTTTGTACCACTGTAAACATTCAGCACGGCAACATGAAAGGCTTGTACTTTTAAGAAGATTTCGCCATAGACCATGCACCTAAAACTATACAAAGCATCCTGATCAGCTTGCACAGTCTGACCAGGAAATACTTTTATCACTTTCTGGTTAGTCCTTTTTTGTGAAAAGGATCACATTGTGATTTGATTAGTGAAAATTTTGCTTTATCAATTGTCAATGTAATAATACTTAACTTTAACCCTTGTCATGCTGAACCCGGAATATTCCTGTTTTGGCAGGAGGTATAGAAAAAGATCAGCCTGCACATATGTGCAATCTGATCTTAGTCTACACCACCTGCTTGTCCAGTTCAAACCAGAATTGTTTATAAAATCAGTTTTGGAATGAAATTTTGGCATGCAACTAGTGCTTCCAGTGATTTCAGTCCTTTCATTTTAAAGCAATTCTAAACAAGATCATATTCAGCATGACAAGGGTTAACATGCAATTTGACTAAAAATAATGAAAATTAAAAGAAATATTATTGATAATAACATACCACTGTCAACAATGAAATTTACGAATTAGAATTAGTTCTTGAAATGTGGTACTTTGAACAAATAATGAAAAATGTTCAATGTTTGAACTTACAAGAAATGCTATGGTAATGGGAAAATTGGCATGATCATTCCGTCTTTTCACTAGAGTGGTTTTATATGGGTGATTTTTTAATTAATGGTTTTGAATGCTGCAGTTACAAACAATTTGAATAACATATTGGGAGAAATAGTTAATATTTAAATCCAACAACAGTTGTGCAGAATTGATCACTTGAATGCATGTTTCTTATTTAAGAAATAATATTGCTAAGCTTCACCTTGCCATGTTGGTAAAAGTAACACCTTAAATATAGATTTAACATGTTTTAACATAACAATATAAATATATAAATATCAGTATGATATAAATTTTGCTTATCATAAAAGAAATAATTTTTACCATTTGGTCAGACCAATATCAATGAAATTTAAAACCTATGTATTTGATATGACAATAATACTTTTGCAAACAAATAAATATTTAATTAAAATTGTGATTTTTTATTGGTCATGTAAGGGATAAACAGACACATGTAAGAATCATATATAGGGGATTATACAATTTGATTTAATCCTTTGATAATACTATCTGTCTTTGATGTACTTCAAGAATGTGTGCCCAAGTATTGGAAGAACAATAGAATTGAAAAAAGTGGTTTACTGTATTTGTTAACATATGTTTCTATCTCTTAATACTGAAAAGTCTAGAACCCTGCCCTTAACACCAGTAAGTAAATAGATAAACAGATTTCTGATTACTTATTTTTAAGCTTATAATTAATTTCATTTTATTTTAATTTATATAGTGTATACAAACCGATAAGATTAAAAGGAAAATGAAAAAAAGAAAATGTAGAAAATGTGCTTTGATATTCAAAAATTTACTACATATTTCCTCCAATCGGTTAACTTATTTAGATAAAAATTGCCATTTACAAGATAATTCTATTTGCATTTTGTAGAAGTTTAATAATTCTAAAATCACATGACAAACTGCCACAAGCTTAATCCCACTGCAAACAAAATCTATGAAGTTAGAACAGAAAACAAAAATTAAAAAAGGACCAAGCAATTAACCCTTGTAAAGCTGATTCAAAATTCTTCCTGCTTTTGAAATGGCTTAAGCTTATACATTTGTACTGTACCTGTCTCTTGTATCGATGGATCTAGGGGCAGTAACCCAGTCAAAATTTTTGGCAGACAAGAATATACATGTAAAGTTGGCTCAGTTTGAAAAATATCCATTAAGTAGGGTAGAAGATATTTGGAAAAGGAAAAAATTGCTTTTCACAAGCAATTCGTTCTTTTTCTACACTATTTTCTCAAGAAATTGCTTTCACAAACAAGTTCTTCATTATCCACAATGCCGTTTTTTCCAAACCTGTATTCTTTATAGACGTAAAAGGGAAGGGTTAAATCACCGTCTTAGCTTCTTTCTGTTTGAATCCTTCAATTTTGTAGTTTGTAATAAGTTTATTAGCTACCAGCTATTTAAGATTAGCAAGGGCTAAATGATTCACCAAAAGGGTAGATTGAACCACTGGTTCGACCTAAGCTCTGAACTACTGGTTTGATTTATCCCGATACACACCGTGGTCACGAACTTGTCATTAATGAAGAAACAATACTACGATGTCAATAATGGAATGCAATATTATATTCTAATGCGATCACACATATTTAAGTACATAAGTTATTTGTGTGTGTCTCGTTTGGGATTGTGAGTGCGGAAACGAATGTATCAATTGTAAAAAAAAAACCTGTTCACCTCGAAATTTTGTTATTTAGTTATTACAACAGGACAGAACAGAAATTTTATTAATCGACAAGTACAAAAAGTACATAGCCATACAAACATATACAAAGCAATACATTTCAGTCACAGTTATTGGTTTTTATCAATAGGTAAAAGAAGAGAGCAATGATACAAGTTTTTTTGTGTGTGAGTTTTTTTTGGGGTTTCTTGGGGGGGGGGATGACAAAAAATTTTGGAAAATACTTTTAAAAAAATGAATAAAGACATCGAGAAAAACATAGGAGATGGTTGAGCGTATAACAATGGTTAATGCTCAAGCTATACATATGTGCACTTGCAATACTTTACCTCTAATTGCGCTTATTGATTGGTGTGAATGTAGCGGTTATCAGACTTTTCTCTAAACTGAAGAGCAAGTTCAATAAATTTTACCAATTGTTTTAAGGTGATTACATTACACGTGGACATAAGTAAGTTGAATTTATAGACAGAAGGCTTCTTTACAACCGTCAACTTGAACAAAAACTCTCGAAATTTACACCGAGTAGGCCTATCTGAACTTCTCCGCCTTGAATGCTTACACCGATGAAGATCAGATTGAAAAATAACCATTTAGTAGGGTAGAAAATATTTGGACTTGGCCTTTTTGGACCGGGCCTTTCTGACACTGGGCCTTTTTGACCCTCACAGTGAATGGGATATGGAGGCAAACAGAACCTTCTATCTCCGACGACAAAATGAATAAAAAAAACAACACGTTACGTTAGTAACATTGTGGACATTTAAAGCAGGCTTTACACGGTTATTCGAAATCATCAAAGTATCGATTATTGATTTAGGTAGAAACCACCGAATTTTTCCAGGATTTCACTAAGAATTTGAATTTATGAAAATGGGAATACCCGAGGTACTGTACTTTTATTCGATTACGCCCCTTTCCCCGCTCTAGACAGGAAACAAGTCTGCGCATGTGTTGTATTGACTGGAGACGATAAACAACAACAATGAAAACAAACTTTTTTTGTAAAGATGTCTGATCTTAAGTTTAAAGATGAATTACAGGTATTTCCAGATCGATTGGGATATGATCTTTCCTTATGCATATATCACAGTTTTCGTTTGGTTGACATTTTGGTAATGTGTGGAAACAAATGAAGCGAACATTTGCATCTTACCCCTCCCACTAATCTGCCAAGCATGTTATTTTTAGCTCATTATAACTCGGTGTCACATATGATTACGAATTTATGATGTGCTCTTTATAAATAAAAAGGAGCTGAGTAACATTACTAAATGCCCGAGAAGGTAAAATAAACATATTTTCTTTGTGAGCAATCACATGAAATAAAATGATCTGTCAGAGCCAAAAACATGCAACTAGCTATGCTCGTTTCAGGTTTTGGTCGTTTCAGGTTTTGGTCATTTATAGACCCATCACATCATATTTTCCTTATGTCAACTTTGCTGGTGACTAATTATCATACAGTCCTAAAGCTTGACACATTGAAAGAAGAAAAAAAAAATAGTATTAGGAATATTGTTAGTAAAGCAAAAAATAGCTTACTACAGGGGATTCTCAAGTATTTCACATATTTAGATGACGTCACAGGGGTTGGTTTGAATTTACCCTCTGTAATCAATTATTTGATTTTTGTTGGGGGAATTCAATGAAAAAAATTTGTAATGCAATAGAAAATGAAACCCATGGTCATATTTGATGAGCAAATCAGATGCCCTTGACCATAAACAATTTGAAATTTGCGGATATATGATGAGTCATGGAAAAGGGGGCTTAATGTTTGTTAGCTTAACGTTAGCTCCCCATTTCTCCGCAACAAACTTTCATTGGCAATAACTTTTGATTAATAAGAGATCAAGCCTTCATATTTTACACATGCATTGTTTATGACAAAACCTTTCTGTTGGTACTAAGGTCAAGGTCATCAATTAAGGTCAAGGTCATACATCAAGGTCAAATTTCAAGGTTTACCATGTCCATAAGTTGACAATGGTAAGTGATATAGCCTTCACATTTCACATGTGCTTTGCTTATGACATGACCTTTCTGTTGGTACTAAGTTCAAGGTCATCTTTCAAGATCAAGGTCATTTCTCTTGGTCAAAATTTCTAAAATCTTAACTTTAACATTGTCCATAAATTTCTAATGGTTAGTGATATAGCTTTCAAAATTTCACATGTGCATTGCTTATGACATGACCAGTGTTCTGCCGAGGCCGCAATTCCGCGATATTCTCGCATAAAATTTGTGGATGTTGCATAAAAATTAGCGTAGGTGCGAAAATTGTCGCGGCCGAAATTCAGCGTTTGTTGTTCTACTTTGGATGTAAAACAAACTTATTCAAGATCTTAAAAAATAAAAAAATATTTTTTCCCCCAAAAGAATTTATTTTAGATAAACTTGAAAGGAATGTGGATTCTAAGAATAGGTTAGCCAATCAGACCTACTTTTTCCGTGATACCTATTTGACCAAAACATTGCGTAAAGCATTTCTATAAAACTATCAATTGACACTTTTCATGGATTAAAATAGCCAACAAAACAGGGAACGATTTTTAATCACAGTAAGAAATTGATATCTAACTATTCTGTACTTGTATAAGTTGTGAAAGATCATAATTGTTGTTAAAAGAAGTTTGCAGTTGTAAGTGTACCTATATCCGGACATGACATATCGCGACCGTTTTTGTCCAAATCAATTGTTGTTAATGGTTGATATAGAGACAAACTTTTACTCAAATATTACAGAATTACAAAATCTCTATTTATAATGATTTAAATGATTTACGGAGATACAGTTTCATTTTTTTCTGGCCTTTTCCTGTCTTGGAATTACAAGCTCTGATCAATAGATCCCTCATACCCTTCTCTTGATACTTTTGAATGGCTAGTACAACCTTGATGGACCCAAACTTTATACCTGCAATACTTTCTGGTCATGTTTCAGATTAGACAAGTCTTAAGTTTTGTCTACTTGTTATGTGTTAGAAAGATGTTAGAGATATATCAGTCACAAATGAAACAAAAGAAAGTTTCAGTGAAGTTGGCTTTGGGATTATGCCTGGTTACAGTATGATACGAAATTTTATGACTTGTCAAACTCGGATTGAACAAAATGCACACACACACCCCCCCAAAAAACCAACAAAATAAACCCAGTATCTATATATCTTATAATTCACCCAATCATTTAAATGATAGAAGAACTAAACTATGCTGCTCTCATTTTTTGTGTAATCAGCAAAACAAGGTTTATGCCTGTACCTGAAGTTGAAATTATGCTTTGATGTTAAGTATTACAGTGAAATCGAAGTGTCTCTTTCTTTCAGAAAATGTCTCCAAAAATTTAGGGCTGAGGGGACAATTGTCCCCTCTTCTGAAAATCCTTGGCAGAACACTGCATGACTTTTCTGTTGGTATTAAGTTCAAGGTCATCTGTCAAGGTCATTTCTCTTGGTCAAAATTTCGAAAATTTTATCTTTAATATCGCCCATAAGTATACAATGGTAAGTGATATAGCCTTCACATTTCACATGTGCTTTGCTTATGACATGACCTTTCTGTTGGTACTAAGTTCAAGGTCATCTTTCAAGATCAAGGTCATTTCTCTTGGTCAAAATTTATAAAATCTTAACTTTAACATTGTCCATAAATTTCTAATGGTTAGTGATATAGCTTTCAAAATTTCACATGTGCATTGCTTATGACATGACTTTTCTGTTGGTATTAAGTTCAAGGTCATCTGTCAAGGTCATTTCTCTTGGTCAAAATTTAGAAAATTTTATCTTTAATAACGCCCATAAGTATACAATGGTAAGTGATATAGCCTTCATATTTCACATGTGCATTGCTTATGACATGGTCTTTCTGTTGGTACTAATGTTCAAATGTTTATTACTTGTGACAAGACTTTTCAGAAGATACCAAAAATCAAGGTCATTGGTCAAGGTCAAATTGTTAAGGTCATTAATTTTCAAATATACCTCCTTTACCAAAGGCGAAAATTTCTTGTTACTTTACATAAAATGTTGTTTATTAAGTGCCCAAGGTAATGTTTATTTCAATTTTTGACTCTTTTTGAACCTTACCATGCTAAAAGGGGGCTTAATGCCATGTAGCTTTACATTTTGTATATTTCATACTCTAAAATAAATCAGTCTATTGTTTCTGTAAGACTACTCAAGAAGACAATTTCAAGTTGATGGAATTTTAAATTTTTTGTATGTAGACTTTTTCATTGATTACTTTGATGGTCAAGGTAATATTTAACCCTTTACCATTTAATGATATTGAATTTTATTAGAATCAGGCCTGTAGAGCCAAACAAATTCCTTCAATGTTTGTCAAACTTCCAAATTTATTGTGAACTGAACTCTCAAACTATAGTTGCATTTTATAAGAAGATTTTTGTCCAATAATGGCATACAGTTTTGTGACAAAGCCTTATTCGGGGAGCATAATCCGTCTCCGACAGCTCTTGTTTTCATTCTTACTGGATGTGGGTTTTGGATGGCAGCCATAGTGCAGTTGATAGCATGTCAGACTCTGAGGTTGATGTTTTTTTCCCAGATTGTGACAAATATCCTTTCGGACATTAGTCTCCCACCAATGGGTAGAAAATCATAAACCTAAGTAGGATGAGCAGCTGTAGGCTCTGAAAGGATGTAGTGGTAGTAATAGTTTGAAAAATACCAGGAGTTCAAGGAAAGGTGCTCCAGCTGCCTAAATATGACTGAAATACTGTTAAAAGTGGCATAAAACCCCATTCAAACAAACTTAATATGGGTTTTGATTTATTTGGAAATCATCCATACCAGTAAAATGATAATCTAAGAAATACATGTCTGTCCATGAAATCCACAATTAAATTAGGAAATTGAAACTTTAACTTGTTGATCAGGGCTTTTCAGATGCAAAGAATTTGTGGAGATTGATGTTCTCACTAGTAAGAGTATTGGGAGAAGTTTTGCTAAATAGGGAGAAGTGATGGGACTTTCAGGAGAATTAAGATGTACTTGGAAAACATTTTTTTAAAACTTTGTCTTATCTATAAAGTTATTACTTTACAACCAAGTGAAAATTGGGTAGCAGTGGGTGTATGCTATGCCTTTCTTTACGGGATGTAAAAACATCTTTTGAGTGTTCAAGGGCGACTCTATAAGCTAAACCATTAACAGACTACACAATTTTAGACTGGTCCAACCTGTCAGAAATTGCAGATAATATTTCAAGAGAAGTGTCAAATAGGGTAAAAAAACAATTTGAGAAAAGGAGAAATTGCCTGTTACAAGCCATTATCCTTTTCCCACAAAATTTTTCAAGATTGTATTTCTTCTGAGAGTCAGAAAGTGTCATTGTGTAGTAATGAGTTAAAACTTTCCTCGAAATTGAAATAGAATGAATAATTAAACAAACCTTGTATATTAATTTAGTCATAAAGCATTGTGGAAAGAATTATGGTTTTAGAAGGGAAAATGTTTGATATTTTTAAACTCCTGCAGTGTCGTCTATAGTGTTATTGGTGTATGCTTACTTTATACTACCCATCAGCACATATGTTATTGAAACAATTGACTATTTTGCTACATTTTTAGCTGGGCTGTTTTCGGAGAAAATTTTTCTAGGTGAATTGTATTAGATCAGTCTTCCTGAACAGCAATAACACCGTGATGCTTATCCCTTTCCTGTTTTTCAAAATTTTAGACTTGTTGTCCAAATTCAAAGAAGTTGCAGACGAAAATGAAAAGTGGGTTCAATTTGAAAAATAACCAGCCTGTAGAGTAGAAAATATTGTGAGAAAGAAGAAATTACTTCTTTTCCCATAATGTTTTCTCAAGTATAAATTCAAAAGTGAGTAAAAACAGGGATTGTACAGGAAAGGGTTAAAATACTTGAAAACATTATTCAAAGTTCTGTATTCCAAAGATTTGACTGCCATGTAAAGCATTGTTATAAATGGTCACTTATTGAAATAATTACTTTTTTCAGTGTTTTCAAGCTTCACAGCCAAAGTGGTAAACCAGGCATTTTCTGGGATAAGGGCAAGTATAATTTGCATCATTAATATTTGGACGATGGACAAATTTCGTTGCCATTATTTTTGAAGTGGACCCATGATGTATTGCAGAACTGTCGTTAACCTATTACGAGTTGACAACAAAATATTAGACTTGTCCAAGTTGAAAGAAATTGGGGAAAAGTTTATTTGCTTGGCTATTTTCGGAGAAAACCCTAGGTATTGTGATCACATTGGTGGCGTTTGTATTGGTGTGGAAACTTTAACCTTGGTAATATCTCTGTTGTTATTGAAGATATCCTCATGAAACTTGGCATGTGTATTGGCCATCATAAGAGCTATCTAGACTATCAAAGGGGATAACTCTTAAAGCATATTTGTAAGAGTTATGCCCATTTTCAACTTAGAACTTTTGCATTATCCAGCACCTGCAGCAGAGATTTCTTTTAACAGTAAGCTAGTATATGTATAATTAGTCTATGCACTATTTTTTTCTTTTTATGCTTCCAGAAGGGTGAGCATGATTGTAGCCGCCACTTCGTCCATCCACCATAGTGTCAGTCTGTCCAATTGATTACTCCATAACCCTTGGACCAAATTGGATGAAACCTCACATGTAAATTCCTTGTGATATTGTACTGACAAATTTTCTCTGTTTCTTCGGATATGTTTAAGGTCAAGGTCACAGTTCAAGGTCAGACATTACAATTGAGCTTGTCTAGAGCATAGCTCTTTCAATTGTTGATGGATTTCAATATAACTTTGCACAACTGTCCTCTGTCATGACTAGATGTGCCATTTGACAAAAAAAGAACAACAGCAGATATTCCAAAGACAAGGTCACAGCTCAATGTCAAGCATTAAAATTAAGCATGTCTGGATCATAGCTCCTTCAATTATAGGTGGATATCAATATAACTTGGCACAACTGTCCTCTGTCATGACAAGATGTGCCATTTGAAAAAAACAACAGCAGATACTACAATGACAAGATTAAAGCTCAAGTTTGTACATTAAAATTAAGCATCTAGAGAAGGACAAACATATAGCTGCCACTCAGTCTGTCTGTCTGTCTGTCGAACCCTTTTCCAAGTTTATTTTGTACTTTTTGTGTCTGGGCTATATTCAGGGAGTATAATCCGTCTTGACGTCTCTTTTTTTTATGAGAAGAAAACTAGTAAATGATTGAATTATTATTCTATTATCCTAGTTGTTTTCAGAGAGACTTTAGATTAATGTCATAACCCATACACTCACTGTGTATGACTTCGTTGTGTTTCAAAAATTGCTACTGTTTTGTTAGTATTTTTTTTGATGGAAGCAAAGTGTTTGGTACTTGCAATAATTTCAATTACATAAATGTCTATTTTGTAAACTAGTATCCTTTTTAAAAGATACTATTTATGATAATTTATTTTGCCTAGATGCATTTGGTTTTCCAACTCTGCCTAAAATTCTACCAAATATAGGTATTTATATTACTATTTTTAATTAGTGTGTGTGTCTTGGAAATGGCTTCAATCTGCATCAACAAGACAATCATCACTTTTAGTTGCTATGGATAATTTTAATCTGTATTAACCCTAGCCATGCTGAAAATAAAGTAATTTTCAAAATTGCATGAAAATCAAAGGGCTAAAAGCACTGAAACTAGTAGTTGTTGATCAGTATTACTTTGTAATATAAATTTAAAGCAACTCTAACTTAAATGACACATACAGTTGTTGTAGAATAAGATCAGACTTCACTAATGTGCAGACTGACCTTTATCTATACCTCCTACCAAGATATGAATATTCCAGGTTCAGCATGACAAGGGTTAACCTTTTTCTTTTTAAAAATCAATTTAATGGACAACTCTAGTTTAAAAAGGGATAAGCTGGAGGCGTAGAGAAAGATTAGAAAACAGAAAAAGTGATGTTTGTGAAATTTTAGCACTTTTTGAAAATGAACCTTTGTATGAGCCTTTCCAACAATATTACATGTTTTACCCATTCGCACACAATCTTGCCTTTCTATGCCCCTCAAGCAAGTTCATGAAAACAATGTTGAAAATGAAGAAATAGCTTGTTTCAAGTAACTTCTGCATTTTCCACATTGTTTTCTACCAAGGCTGACAGAGATACTCAAAATTCTATCAACTTTAAATTGTAGTATGCAAATTTTTTCAATTTGGACCAGTATACAATTTTGTTGTCTGGGAATGGGTTAAAATCAGGGTCTTAAATAGGTGGCTCTTGACTCAAAATAAGAAATTGGAAGAAAATACAGACAACATCTTGAATTTTTTAGAATTTTAAAAACATTAATCTTTTGGGGCGGAAATGTGGGAAATCAAGCAATTTCTTGATTTTTCACAATGTTTTTGATAAATGGGGATTCGCATTGTTTGAGAACTGGTTGAATTATTTGAAATGTCTAGCAAATTTTAAAAGTCAAAGTCTTTGTGGGGAGAAAATGTTGTGGGAAATGAAGAAACGTCTTCATTTTTTACATTGTCTTCCTAAGCACTTAATAATAGTGCCTTAAAAAGTGGTATTGTTTGGGAATGGGTTAAATTGTTGAAAATGTCAAGCAAAGGCTCATATTATTATGAGGAAAAGCTAAACTTTAACAAAATTAATTCACCTATAACACTAGGGTTGTCTTTTGTCTTTGCTTGCTACAAGACCAGAACTACCAGGGGGACCAGACTTGTACTAAATCCAACTACAATCTCTGTAGCTTTCTTTGTTTTAACCCTTTCCTGTTTAATCACTGGTTTTTACGTCCCTGCGTTTTTATACTTGAGAAAACATTGTGGAAAAAGAAGAAATTGCTTGTAACAAGCAATTTCTTCTTTTCCCACAATATTTTCTACACCATATGCTGGTTCCATTTCAAATTGCACCCAATTTTCATTGTCATCTACAACCTCTTTCAATTTGGACCAGTCTAAAATTTCCAAAAACAGGAAAGGGTTAAATGAAATTCCTGCTTAATATAATATTCATACCTAAGTTTATACAAGTCTCTTGCAATGGCAAGATAAAAAGCATATTGGCTGCTTCTCTTGCAGATATCTGTAATTGTAGAGAACTTTGTCATTGTTTAATCAATCAAATTTATTGATTGAAATCAAAGCTAATTGGACTGAAAAGCTGAACCCATATCCACACGATCAAGTTTTAGACCAGTCCAAATTCAAAGAAGTTGCAGACAACAATTTTAAGTTGATAAAATCATCAAAATCTTTGTCATTTTCGGTAGTAAACATTGTGGATAATGAAGAAATTGCTTGTAACAAGCAACTTATTCATTTTCCACAATGTTTTCCAAAGCTTTTCAGATTGGGGGTGTTTGAAAGCATCATTATTAGGGAATGGGTTAATTACCCAGTAATGATAGTGAATAATAAAATGATCACAAAATGAAAATAAAACTTTTGTTCTGAAATGAATTTGTTCAATGCACTGGCTGCTTATCTTACTAGCATTACTAATGTCAAAAGAGGGAATCTCATGGGTTTGTTTTCTAATGACAATGCTGACTAACAAATTCCTCAACACCTATTCATCATTATAACTCTTGCAAATATCATCAGAAAAGAAAAATCATCCATTTCTTTATCTTTTGTTCTCTCTTTTCAAAGTTATAGAGGAAATTTATTTGTTTCGGTGTGAGATTGAGTTATCTTTCATTGAGTGAACAGAAAAGCTACATTTTCATAAGTGGCATAGCCACAATTGAAAATACACTTAGTTGTTCGCAAAATGAAAGATAAATCAATCTAACACTAAAAAACACCCTATTATTCTATTACTTTAATGCAACATAAGCCAAAATATGATCTTTTTCAAATTTTTAAAAGTAAGTAATTAAGCAGATTAATTAACCCATTCCAACCCAATGAAATGTTAGACCAGTCCAAATTAAAAGAAATTGCAGACGACAATTTTAAGTTGATGAAATCTTTAAAATCTTGGTATTTAGGGGTAGAAAACATTGTGGATAATGAAGAAATTTATTGTGACAAGAAATTTCTTCATTTCCCGCAATGTTTTCCAAGGTTTTTTTGCTGAGGGGTGTTAAAAAGCAATATTATGGGTTAAGGGTCAACCTAATGATGTCATCATGGTGTCTTTTGGACAGCACAGACAGTGTTCACTAGCACACAATGAACAAAAGTAGGGCTGGATCTACCAAAACAGTGAATTTATTATTTTGATAGTTCACTATTATTCGGTGAAATTATTAACCTTTCCTGGACAAACTCGGGATTTTACGTTTCTGTGATTTTGTGCTTGCGAAAATATTGTGGAAAAAGAAGAAATTGCTTTTAACAAGCAATTTCTTCTTTTCCCACAAAATTTTCTAATCTGTAGGTTGACTTTATTTCAAATTGCATCTAATTTTCATTAACGTCTGCAACCTCTATCAATTTGGACCAGTCTAAAATTTTAAAAAACGGGAAAGGGTTAATTGATAATATACTCTAGATAATCTTCTGCAAAGCTTTAGAGAATTAGTAATCTTCTTGTTTTAAATTTCACTATTAGATTTCAATGAAACTTAACAGGAATAATCCTTGGATGATGCTCTTTCAAAATACATAAACTAATTGGAGGACTTGAATAACTTAGGTTGTCATGGTAATGGAAAGAATTTTTTTGAATGTCTACCATTAATTCTTCTCTTCTAACAGAAAAATTTCTTACAAATTTCAGACAGAATAAGTTTATATGAGGAACTGGTCAGGAAAACAATCATTGGCGTTCATGGCCTTATTGTTTATTTCAATGACAACGAATAAGTAAAATGTTGTTTTAAAATAACTTTAAAAATATGTTGACTTGTATAAGGTGACAATAGATTTGAATGGCTTCACAGACTTTTACTCATTCATAGATTTTGAATTCCCTATCATTTAGAGAAATGCACACTAGGGGTTGAAATAAGCACTTGCTAATTTGCAAAATGCAAGTGAAAATTGGAAATTGTGAGTTTGAAACAGAACCTGTTGCCTTGTTTGTGAATTGAAAAACAATCATCGTAAACAGTCATTATTGGCAGATCTTACACATAACTGAAGATTAAATGCCATCACTAGTTTTGTAATAATACAAGTGTCTGGAAATCAAATGTGATTCTCAACTCATTTCATGTTTTTTTATCACAAATGAAATGAATAAATTAAAGCATTATTCGGTAAAACGACTCCTATGCAGACCCAGGCTGCCTCTGAGGAATTATTTAATCAGTCATCAGAAAGAAAACAGATGTGGCCCCAAAGCCCAAAGGCTGTCAAACATCCATCTACTAGTACACTGCAACTCCTCTTTAACGCTACCCGGCACAGCGCTGACTCCATTATAACGCGGGGTCCGCTTTGCTCCCAAATTTTTTTTGGTGGGGGGCATTTTTGGTTGCTGATTCTGAGATATGACGTAAACGCTGATTTAGTCGCGATTTTTTCAACCCATGTATTTAGTAAATCATTTGAGTCCGTCAAAAAACCAATACAGACAATGGGAAAAAAACTTAAATATTAATCTATTTCGAAAGTTGAAGATTCTAGACATAATGTTACTAAACTCTCGTGTTCAAGTTATAAAGATTATGCAGTTCTGTCAGATAAAACGTCAAATGTAAGCCCTTAAAATATTCGTTCTCCAATATTTTTCCCCAAACAAAGATTCATACTTATGCTCCTGTTAGTAGAATTTAATTGATAATGGTGTGGAATAATAAATTATATTGAAGTTTCAGTTTCAAGAAAAATAAAAGGAAATTTTTTTTACTCTTTGTACATGTACTGATAAAGAAAAATGTACATTTTTATTTTGCTAGTAGCAACTTGCATTTAACATGTTGGAAATGTAGGCGCTCACATTTTTTCGCACGTAGCAAAAACAGTAAATTTCAACCCCTGATTAAATCAGAGTTGTTTATGAGATTAAAATTTAGAAATAACAAATATCTAATATTTGCAGTGCTTTAAACTCTTTGATTTTCATGCACTTTTCAAAAGGATTTTATTCAGCACGATGGTTAATTGCTAGCTGAACAAGACAACTCATTACAAATTAGAGAAAAGGCATTCATTATTACCGGTACTGGCAATAGTTTGCATATTCATTTCTTACTTTCAGTTAAATTTATTTTATTTTATTTATTATTGAAGTCTACCTGTTTAATAGATATTGAAAATGTACTTTAGAAAGTATATTTAACACTTTAGTAGATCTGTCTACAATTTCACCCATTTCCACACAATCCTGTATTTTTACGCTTTTGGGGTATGGTATTAAAGGAACTTTTAGGAAAAGGAGAAACTGCTTGTAACAAAATATTTTATCCTTTTCTGACCATCATTTCTATCCTATGTGGTACTAACTTTTCAATTTCAAGCCACATTAAAATTGTGTCTGCAACTTCTTCCAATTTGGACAAGTCTAAAACTCTGTTGTATGGTAATGGTTTAAAGTAATTAATAAAGTTCATATTTAACTGATTAAGAAAAAAAAATGTCTAAACCTGTGATCTTCTATGCAAGAGCATGAGCTTCTTATCTCTTTTTTATTAAGTAGAGAATGAATATCTTTAACCCATTCCCACATTGTGATGCTTTCTGATGTCCCTCAAGTTCTTCATTTCCCACAATATTTTCTACCCAGAAAGTTGAAAAAATCTAAAATTTCATGAAGTTTAAATTGCAGTCTGCAACTCCTTTCATGGTGGATCAGTCTAAAATTTGTCGTCTGGCAAGTGGATAGAAGATATTTTCCTAGGGTTAGCACATATTTTTCAACATGTTGTCAAAACAAGATTTTGCTTGATTCTCTAATGTACTTTGAAAAGAAATGTCTTTTTTTTTATCTATTAATTTAACCCATTACAATACATGAAAATTTTAGACTGGTCAAAAATTGAAAGTAGTTGCAGACAACAATTTAAACTTAATTTCACAAGCAAGCAATTTCTTCATTATACACAATATTTCCTTATTGTTTTTCTTGAGGGGCGTCAAAAAGCGTCATTGTGTCGGAATTGGTTAATGATTGAATTAAATGATTTTAATGATTTATATGTTGCATTTTT
Organism: Fragum fragum; assembly: GCA_946902895.1. Taxonomy (NCBI): domain Eukaryota; kingdom Metazoa; phylum Mollusca; class Bivalvia; order Cardiida; family Cardiidae; genus Fragum; species Fragum fragum. Next base: position 24,286,019 of record OX336371.1, read on the forward strand.
TCAGAATCCATACCCAAGAATGACAGGAAGGTGTGTACATTTCTTGTTTCTACGAAAGCTCTCTTAATGAAACATAATTTCAACAAAAACTAATAATATTACAATAATTTTGTAATTTCTTGCCAAAACCATGAAATATACAGAAAAAGATTGATGGGGAAGATTCACCTTGTAGAATACAATCTAATTCTCCTTTACCCACAACTAATTTCCTCTTAGATTATTTAGAGGTAGTTATGTAATTTCATAAATATTTCAACCTATTACCAGACAACAAAATTTTAGTTTGAAAAATGAAAGATCTTGCAGATGACAATTTTTAGTTTAAGAAATTGCTTGTTTTCCAAAGAAATTATTGAAGGGCTTAGAAAAGCAGGATTGTTTGAGAATGGGGAATGGTAACAGTAAGAAAATGAGCTTCAAGAGAAAAGACCCGGCAATTTCTATTATAAGACATCATAAAAGATAATTGAATGAATCTTAACCCTTGTCAAGATGAATGAAATCCATGAAAGAATTGCATTTAAATCAAAGGGTTGAAAGCACTGTAGGTACAAGTTGTAGGTCAATTTTATTCTTCAAAATTTATCTCGTGTCAGACTCTTAATCTTCAATCATGGGATGTCATGGGTTCGATCCACAGCGACCGTACATATTCTTTCCGAAATTTGTCTCTCACCAAAGGATTGATAATTGTAAACCTAATTGGGATAGCAGCTGGAGGCTAGGAAAGGATGTAGTGGTAGTACTGGTGTGAGAAATATCAGGAATCCATTGTTAGGTACTCCAGCAGCTGGGATATGACTGAAATACTGTTAAAAGCGGCAGTAAACCCAATTCAATCATTCAATCAAAATTCATCTACAAACAACTCTGGCTTGAAAGGGACAAACAGGTGGTGTAGACTGAGAAAAGGCTGTACATATGTGCAGGCTGATCTTTGTCTATATCTCTTGCCAAAACAGGAATATTCCAAGTTCAGCATGACAAGGGTTTAAAAGCTATTTTTGTTTGCTTCTGTATTATGATAATTGCTTGCAACTCAACAGCTTAATTATTCCTTTCTTAGAACAACAAATTGATGGTTGGCTGCTTTCAATCAAAGAATCAATCGGCCAATCAAATCATTCATTAAGACTAGAAATGAACTTTGAACTCCCACTTAGGCTTACATTTAATGCAAATTATTTTTGATGGTTTTATGACTTAAATGTCTTAACTATAGCTATTACAGCTTTAGATATTTTATCCAGGAAAAACTAGCAGGTGCATATTTAACTTTGTCTTCACTTCATATTCTAACAGTGTATGTTTTCTTTTTTTGATACATTTTTGTATAGAAACAACACAAATACACATCTGTTGCAGTTTGGCTACAAGAAGAAAAACCAGAGATTTCCAATAAGACGTCATCCTGGTGACAGAGGTCAGGTAGACAGTGACCTTGTAGCCTTGACTCCAGATGAAACTCCACCCCCACCCCCAAAGCCAGCTAAAAACTTTATTAAGAGAAACAAGGAAAAACTAGCTGCCAAAGGAAAACAGGAGGCTCCAAGCACAGTGACACTTACGCAGGAACAACTCAATGCCATTCTGCGATCAGTCGGTAAAGTTGCAGGCGGGCATAAAAATGCGATCAAAATATCTATTGGTGAGGATAAAATGCACAGCACAAAGGGGCGTGGTCTGTGTGTGTTGCTATCCAATGAGCTTTTAGATTGTTTTGCACTTGTATTTTATGTGTCATGCTATTTATTACCTATGATATTTATACAGAGCTCCAGGCAATTTGAAGTGATCACAGCAAATGTTATTTGCTATGGCTCTGACCTTATCTGAGTCATAAACTGTGTCTGCATCGGCACTGTCAATAAAACTTTGACATTTTCGTATATATCTCAACTAAAACTATTTAGGGGCCCCATATTTCACAATCATGTCTAACTTTTATCAAGACCTTTAACTATCACTTTACATGTCTACTTTAGTATAATGTGCCTGCAGCCGAGCATTTGCATCTGCATTCAGTGCTCTTATTTCCTTAACCTATTACCAAACAACAAAATTTTAGACTGGCCCAAGTTGAAAGGAGTTGCAGACGACAATTTAAAGTTTATTAAATTTCATATTTTATTGACATTCTGGGTAGAAAACATTGTGTAAAATACAAGCAATTTCTTCATTTTCCACAATGTTTCCCCAATTAACTTTCTTGGGGGTAAAAAAGCATAAATGTGTTGGAATGGGTTAATCCTTTCCTGTACAAACTTAGGATTTTACATTGCTGTGATTTTATTCTTCAGAAAACATTGTGGGAAAAGAAGAAATTGTAACAAGCAATTTCTGCTTTTCCCACAATATTTTTTCCCACACAGGATTGTTTAATTTCAAATCAAATCCAATTTTCATTTTTGTCTGTAACCTCTTTCTATTTGGACCAGTCTCAAACTTCATAAATCTGGAAAGGGTTAAATGCCTACGTTTTTGGTACTTACATTGTCATATAATGAAATAAGTAATAGTACCAATAGGATACTGATTTGTTTAAGGGCATTTAAACTTTCCTTTTATCCCATTCACACATAATCCCACTTTTATACAACCTTCAAGAAAAGGCAGCCACCTTCATAGCGCAGTCGGTAGGGTGTCAGACTCCTAATCATCAATCATTAGATGTCAGGGGTTCAATCCCAAGTGGGGACGTATATTCTTTCCGAAATTTGTCTATCACCAATGGGTGGATAATCGTAAACCTAAATGGGATAGCAGCTGGAGGCTAGGAAAGGATGTAGTGGTAGTACTGGTGTGAGAAATACCAAGAATCCATTGTTAGGTGCTCCAGCCTCTGCAATATGACTGAAATACTGTTAAAAGCAGCATTCAATCAATTCAAGAAAAGGCTTCTGGAAAACATTTTGTAAAACGAAGTCATTGTTTGTGATAGGAAATTCTACATTTCCTACAATTGTTCTTTTTTACCAAATAAGACAAAGATTTCATCAACTAAAATTGCCATCAGCAACTTCTTCTAATTTGGACCTATCTAAAATTTTGGTGTCTGGTAATTGATTATACAGATGTCACTCCTTTTTGTCTGAAGCTCTTTTTACATGTATATAGTTGGCAGTGTTAGAGCTTTTTGTCAATAATTTATCAAGCTTGAGCAAGGATTGTCAGTGATGGGTTGTATGAAACGTAGTATAGGTAGTATAAACATTGTTATGCTGAATCCTGAATATTTCTTGCTTTGGCATGCCATTGGTTAACCCAATTGCATGTATTTGTCCAAACTAAAAGAAAATAGAAAGTGTATTGTTCATTTTGTTCACCTTTTCCAGTTCAATCCCTAATTTTTACATCCTTATACTTAACCCATTCCAACACAATGGAATTTTAGACCAGTCCAAATTGAAAGGAGCTGCAGACGACAATTCCAAATTGATGGAATTTTGAATTTTTTCGTCTTTTGGGATAGAAAACATTGTGGATAATGAAGAAATTGCTTGATCCAAGCAATTTCTTCATTTTCCACAATGTTTTCCAAAGCTTTTTTGTTGAGGGGCGTAAAAAGGAGGGCTTGAGTTGTAATGGGTTAACATATCATACTTAGGTAAACATTGTGGATACAGAAGAAATTGCTTGTTACAAGCAATTTCTTCTTTTCCAACAATATTTTCTATAATTGAAAGATTTTACTTTTTAAGTTACTTGAATTTTGCCATTTCCAAAAGTTTGAACAAAAGTAAAGGGTATATTATCCAGGAATTGTTTCAGTTTACAGGATATGATATCATAGTTCTAACTGTAGCATAGTTTTATTTAGTAATTCAGTGAGCTGAAACTTGGCACAATTAATCCCTATGATGTCTAGTCATGCATAAGCCCTTTGAAATTCAAGTCGCTCCTGTCATTCTTGCGTTATCTTGAATTATCTGTTCTGGAATTGACCAAAAATCACTGTTTGTGTGCGCAACTTCTCCTAAACTATCAATGGGAATGAGCTGAAACTTGGTACAATTACTCCCTATGATGTCTGGTTGTGCATTAGACCTTTGAAAATCAAATCACTCCAGTCATTCTTGAGTTATCTTGAATTATCTGAACGAAATTGAACGAAAACCCCCTTTATTTCTTGTGAGCTCACTTTCACCTACATTTTTAATGGCAATAAACTGAAACTTGTCTAGTTGTGCTTAGGACTAAAATTTGTTTGATATCTTAAGTTGTTGCTGAATTATCTGCCCTTTACTTAACAATATAGCTTGAAATTACAGGGTTTTTTTGTGTGTGTGTGTGTGCACAACTCCTCCTACAAATTCTATTGGATTGAACTGAATCTTTCCATAATGTATCTCTGATATTTAATTTAGCATAAGACTTCAGAAATTCAAAAGGCTCAGGTCTTTCTTGAATTATCTGCCCTTAGATTTATTGAATTCAAATGTCAAGGTCATTTTGAGCTCTGAAAAACCTAAACTGAAGCATTGTAATAGTTTATTTGTCAAGATCAGTTTTTCAATGTCATATTTTTATTGCTTGTGGTGAGTACTTTCTGTTGAAACTTGTTTCAAGGTCATTGGGGTCAAGGTCATTTTTTATGTCAATTGTATTTAACCCATTCCCACTCAGTGACACTTTTAAACGCCTCCATGAGAATTTTTTTTTTTTAAACATTGTGGAAAAAGAAGAAATCACTTGTTAAAAGCAATTTCTTCATTTTCTTCATAGAATTTAACCATTGTACATAATGGTGAATAAGTCATTATAAAGCTGTCTTGTTTCTCAAGTGTAAACAGTATTATTGAGGTGATAATATCTTTCTATCGTCAAAAATCATTAGCTATTATTCAAGCTCAGGTTACTGACAAGCCAACGTAACTGACAAGCCCCTTCGGGTGTATATGTGCCACTCTGCGAAGCTCTTGTTGCTGTTTTTATCACAAATTTTAATAGGGCACATTCTAGGCGAAACCAGAAATTACAATTACTATAACCCAGGAAGCATACTTTTTTTGCCAGATGTAATTGATGCTATTACTTCCCCTTTTAACCCATCCCCACACAATAATACCCTAAAAAAACTTTTGAAAATATAGTTTATAACAAAAAGATTGCTAGTTACAAGCAATTTCTTCATTATACAAAATTTTTTCTACCCCAAAGGCATAGTTTTTAAAAAATTTCATCAACGAAAAATTGTAGTCTGCAACTTCTTTGAATTTAGACCAGTTTATGATTTTGTTGTCTGGTAATGGGTTAATCTCATAGGAAAGAACAAGGAGGATGGCTGGAAAATGCTCACTATCTTCTCTTCATGGTGTAGTTTGACTTAGAAAAATGTTTTAACCCATTACCGGACAACAAAATTTTAGACAGGCCCTATTTGAAAGAAGCTGCAGATGATAATTTCAAGTTCATGAAATTTTATAAATTGTATGTTGTTTAGGGTAGAAAAAACATTGTGAACAATGGAAAATTGCTTGTTAAAAGCAATTTCTTCATTTTCCAAGCTCTTTTCACGAGAGGTATTTAAAGGCAGAATTCTGCTGGAATGGGTCAATCGAATGATGTATTTATATTGGTATAACACATGATTAGTAATGCATTATTGATTAGTAATTTAGCATGCTTCAACTGTATGGAGATCTAATTTTAGATAATTAGCTAGCACTTTTAGAATCATTAACTTAAATGCTCAAATAGCAACATGAAAAAAGTGTATTTTTGTTTCGCAAATAGGTAATTTAACCCATTACCAGACACACAAAAAATACAGAGATGTCGAAATTGAAGGAAATTGCAGACAGCAATTTTAAGTTTGAGAAATTATGAAGATTTTAGTCTATTTGGGTAGAAAACATTGTGGGAAGTGAAGAATTTGCTTATCTTCATTTTCTGCATTTTTCCTAAGTATTATTTCTTCATTTAGGATCATAAAAGAGTTGGAATGGTTGGAATGGGCTAAAAGTTGCAGGTTTTGTTCCACTTCAGAAATTTATCATGAAACTTTAATTTACCCTATGAATGTCAAATTTCCAATATTTTGAGTATTATACTTTTATAATTTATCACCTATAATGGCTCTGGACAGATCTATCTGATTTTATTTGATTAAAACTTAATGATTTATATTGCAAAATAATAATTGGAAGATTTTTTTTTTCACACTATAGAAATGAAGGATAAATTCCAAAAACTAAAGAATCATTTCTCTATTGTAGATAAAAAGAATGACAAGAATGAAATAACGGTTGAGTCACCACGACGCAGGAAGGATGATGGAGATTACAATGATGATGAGGATAATGAGGAGTTTGAAGAACGTAGAGAGAAAAGGAGAAATAAGAAACGACCTGAAACGAAGGAAGAGGACGAATCGGGGGCTGGCAGCATTTACACTTTGTTAGGTGATTCCAAATCCAAACCAAAGAATACCTCGTAAGTTTGTTATTTTCATGTAGCTTTATTCCTGTAGCTAATTCCCAAACTTGTAGAAAGCATTTTTGAGTAGAGAAAAGGATAATGATAATTTACACCTTCACCAAAGAATAGGATAATGTTTTGGAAATGAAGAAGATTATTTTTTCAAACAAATTTCTTGATTATCCACTATGTATTTTTCCCAATATGACTAAGTTTTTAACAATTCCATCCTCCAAACACTGTTGTCTGCAACTTCTATGAACTTTTAGCAGAATAAAATCCTATCGTTTGGGATGGGTAATATGGGTCAGCACTATTAGCTCACATGGTTAGAAATCAGGACAATACCCTCAAGTTTGTTGTTTTAATTCTGAGGCTTACGTACAGGCACTTGCTCCCCAAAATTCTATCTCTACATATAACAGAATATGAAGATTTCATGGTCACAAAACTTTAAGCCATTTTATGTTTTTTAAGGGCACTGAGACTTTTTTGTAAGAATGAAACATCTTTTACAGAAATTTTTTCCTTGTCAAAATATCCTAAAGCAATTCAAACATTTAATTAAAAGAAAGTATTCTTAAAAAGTTTAAAATGTGGATTTACAATAAGATGCACTAAACAAACCATTCAAAGAATGACTTCACTCAGTACACCAATTGATCAATTGCGGCTATCAATCAAATAATCAGTCAACCAATGAAATTATTCATCGAGACTGGAACTTTACTTTGAACTCTGATATTGGCAGCCATTTATGTGAAGCAAATATGTTGGTTGGTGACATTAACATTGAAACTACAGCTTATTCAATGTTAAGGTCGCAAACCAATCATTTTACCTTTTTATACGCCCGTCGAAGACGGGACGTATTATGGGATCACCTGTGGTGTCCGGGCGTCCGGTTGTCCGGGCAGTGTCCACTTCTTTGTCCGGAGCATAACTCTGTCACCGTAAGTCCGATTGACTCTAAACTTGGCAGATATATTCTTCTCATCAATACGGAGTGCAGTGCGCAATAACCATAACTCTACCTGGCCTATTTTTTGAGTTATTGCCCTTTGTTTTTTTTCATACTTGAATCTTGTCCGGAGTATATCTCTAAAAGTATTATAGCTACGATCATGAAACTTCATGGGTGTATAGAGCTCACTAAGGGGGAGTGCAGTGCACAAGAGCCATAACTCTACCTGGCCTATTTTTTGAGTTATTGCCCTTTGTTGTTTTTCATACTTGAATCTTGTCCGGAGTATATCTCTAAAAGTATAATAGCTAGAATTATAAAATTTCATGGATGGTTAGAGCTCACCAAGTAGGAGTGCAGTGCACAAGAGCCATAACTCTACCTAGCCTATTTTTTTGAGTTATTGCCCTTTGTTGTTTTTCATACTTGAATCTTGTCCGGAGTATATCTCTAAAAGTATTATAGCTAGGATCATGAAACTTCGTTGGTGTATAGAGCTCACCAATTGGGATTGCAGTGCACAAGAAGCATAACTCTACCTGGCCTATTTTTTGAGTTATTGCCCTTTGTTGTTTTTCATGCTTGAATCTTTTCGGAGTATATCTCTAAAAGTGTAATAGCTAGAATTATGATATTTCATGGATGGATAGAGCTCACCAAGTGGGAGTCCAGTGTACAAGAACCATAACTCTACCTAGCCTATTTTTGAGTTAATGCCCTTTGTTGTTTTTCATACTTGAATCTATTCCAGAGTATATCTCTAAAAGTATAATAGCTAGAATCATGAAACTTCATGGATGGATAGAGCTCACCAAGTGGGAGTGTAGTGTACAAGAACCATTTTTCTACCTAGCCTATTTTTTGAGTTATTGCCCTTTGTTGTTTTTCATACTTGAATCTTGTCCGGAGTATATCTCTAAAAGTATAATAGCTAGAATCATGAAACTTCATGGATGGATAGAGCTCACCAAGTGGGAGTGCAGTGTACAAGAACCATAACTCTACCTAGCCTATTTTTTATAGTTATTGCCCTTTGTTGTTTTTCATACTTTGTTTGACAAAAAATATTAATTCAAAATAACCTCAGTTCTATTCAGACCCCTAGTTCATATTAAGCAGTGTGACGGGCGTATCTTGTGACAATTTGGCACCTTGTTGTTACATATTACTAGCCAAAAATTTTTTTAAAAAAAATTTATTTAAAATCAAAGTGGTACTTCTTGCCTGAGTCAATGGGCAGGCAGTGGGTGGGGCCAGCAATTGGTCAATTGCTGGTATACAGACCTGACTGCCATTGAGGCCGTTCAGACCTTTGATTGTGTGCATAGCTTTGATTGTATTATTGATAGAGCAACAGCATGCTATAGGAACCCTTTAGTGTTTGTATGTTACCATATTTGTATATGAATGTATTGTGTTAACAGAGATAGGGAGAGTTATGATAGTGACGAAAGTTTACACATGTACAGACGGACAAAACCTCGCAAGAAGAGGTATCTTTCAACTTAGGCCACATAATAGTAGCGTAGTGGTTTTATTGTAATAGTATATCATGCCAACTGATTGATGGATTGCTTGCCATGCTGACTGACCTCCGACATGGCAGTTTGACTGAGGTAATCACCTTGACGGATTGCTTACCATGCTGACTGACCTCCAACATGGCAGTTTGACTGAGGTTATCACCACGTTATTTTGTAAAATACATGGTCAGGAACTTTAACCCTTGTCATGCTGTATAAATTACCTTACTGAATTGCTGTCAAATCAAAGGGCTGAAAGCACTGATAGAACTTGTTGTTCAAAAATAAATATTTCTTTTAGAAATCAACTTAATAAACAACTCTGGCAGGAAAAGTAAAAGCAGGAGGTGTAGACTAAGATCAGCCTGCACATAAGTGCAGTCTGATCTTAGTCTACACCTTCTGCCAAAACTGGAGTATTCTGGGTTTAGCATGACAAGGGTTAAAATAAAAGGCAAATTGTTGTTTGGCGACCTTAACATTGTAACTATAGCTTGAATAAGCTGTGGTTAAAATGTTTAATCCTCTCCTGTTTCGCAAAATTTTAGACCTGTCCAAATTCAAAGGTTTTGCAGAGGAAAATTTAAAGTGGATTTAAGTTGAAAATTAACCATTCAGTAGGGTTGAAAATTATGGAAAAGAAGAAATTGCTTGTTTCAAGCATTTTCTTCTCTTTCTACATGGTTTTCTGAATTATAAATTCACAAGGACGTAAAAACCAGGGATGGAATAGGAAAGGGTTAAGTCACTAAACTAATCAAATTGCTTAACAAAAATGTCAGAGTTCAAAGTTAAATTCCAATCCAATAAATGATTGAATAGAACAATCTATTTTTTGATTTACAGTAGTTATCCATCAATTGTAAATAACTTTTTAGCATTTTATATCCTAATCCTTTCTAATGTCTAATATAATTTTGATTACTGTGATGCAAGAATTTCAGTGAAGGTCAATTGTAAATTTAGAAATCACTAGAAATTGATGTTACTAATTTTAGGGAGTTGCTAAAGAAGGCTCTTGCTCAAGGCCTTTCTGAAAAATAATTCAAGATGATATGTCTATTTCTTAAATGAGTGGCGTGTGGTGTTTATTTTTTTGTCCTATCATTCCCCTTGTCATGCTGAATGAAATTCTCTTTAAAGTCACATAAAATCAAAGGGCTGACAGTACTGGATGGAATCATTCTGTGTCAATATTTTTCTGAAAATGTATATCATATATTCTGGATTAAAAGGGATAAGCGGGAGGTGAAGACTAAGATCAGACTGCACATATGTGCCGGCTGATCTTTGTCTAAACCTCCTGACAAAACATGACAAGGGTTAAAAATTATTTGTTAATCTTGTAAGGGGACTATTCCATTAATCTCATATAAAGGAGAAAGGAAAATTACCACACATTCGCAATTTTTTCTGTGATGAAGAAATAAAATTTTGAAAAAAACTTTGTGAGTAAACTAGTAATGACTTGTTACATGTTTTCTACCCTATTTCGCACTCTTTTTTTTTTAATTTGTGCTAACTTTGAATTTTATGCAACTTTCATCAATCTGGACCATTCTTAAATTTTGTTGTCAGGTACAAAGTTAAAGTAATGGTAGTATTCTTTATTTGTGGATATGGATTCTTTGATGTAAATTACAAGTAGCCTTATTGAATCTGTAGATATTGAAACATGTTTCACAAACATGTTTCACAGCCAATAAGGGTTAATTTGAAAACAGTTTACTTAAAGAGATACTGGTCAATGTATTTCTAAGTGTTTGTTTAGTCAAACCTTGCTTTTCATTACAAGTGTGGCCTAGATCATAACGTATTTTTGTAGGGTGTAGGACTCCTAATCATAGGGTCCTTGGATCATTCTTGGCTGTGGTGAATTTGTCTCCCAGCAATGGGTGGATAGTCATAAACTTTAGTGGGATCAATAGCAAGGATAGGAAAGGATGTTGTGGCAAGACTTGTGCAAGAAATGCCAGGAATCCATGGTTAGATGCTCAATCTGACTGACATATTGTTAAAAAATATTCAATCATTATTACAAGTGCAATTAATCATGATTTATTAGATATCCTAGACTTAGAAAATTAACAAGCAGTACTTAAAACACAGAAAAATACGCCATTTCTCTCTCTGGCAACATTTTTTTTGAATTACATTTTATAGTATATGTGTGGTAGAGTAGCTTAACCCTATATATGCTGAATAAAATCCTTAACTTAATCTAAATTCAAAGGCCTGAAAGCACTGGAAGCACTAGTTAAGGGCCAAATTTAGTTTGAAATTTAGTTTTATATACAACTCTGGGTTATTGGAGACAAACAGGAGGTGTAGATTAAGATCATTTTTGGGTACGAATGAACAAAAAAGAAATGGTTCGTTTGCTTTTAGGACAGTAGAACTTTTGAAATTTCTGACAAATTTTGACAAACTACCACTGTTACTGTCAACAGCTCATCAGAATATCCATCTTATAACCCATGAATGCTGATTCAGTGTTTTAGCAAGGATTCGCAGTTGCGGTACTGAGATTAGAAACTGACTGAAACTGTAAGCAGAAATATACGAAAATATGCAGGAATAATTCACATGCATTCATCAAGAAAAGGCGAATGGTGGCCAGTGTGATTAAATTTTTGTTAAAGAGAGCCAATTCATGCCTGATAAGTGTATCTAAGGTCATCCCTAAAACTAAGTCACGCCCTCAACACAATGTTTCGGTCTTGTGTCAGACTCGATGACATAATTGACCCGATATACAAGCCTTTGAGCAATTATACACACTTAGCCCTAAAAGTATGTATATTGTCATTTTTTGGGGCGCCACGAACTTTCGCCAAACGAAAAAAACTTTCGCCAGAATTTTATTTTTGTCGCATTTGGCAAAAATGGCGATCGGCAGCGCGAACCCTGAGGTTCAGCATGACAAAGGTTGATACTTGTTTCACTGGTATGTTTATTCATCTTTGGATATATTTATCTCTCTGTAATTGTAGAAAAATCCCATTGATATAGCCTTAGTGCTGTCTCCATCTTTAACTGTGTGCAAAAACTTCTGGTATTGCCTTAGGTATTTAGATGAAAATCGCCGCCATAGCGCAGTTGGTAGCACATCACACTACTAATCTTCAATAATGGGATGTCATTGGTTTGATCCCGGCGGCGGAACATATTCTTTTAAACAATTGTCTCTCACCAATGGGTGAATAATCATAACTTAAGTTGGTTAGCAGCTGGAGGCTAGGAAAGGATGTAGTGGTATTAGTGGTGTGAGAAATACCAGGTGCTCCAGCCGCAGGGATATGACTGAAATACTGTTAAAAGTGGCGTTAAACCCCATTCAATCAATCAGTCAATTAGATAAAAGTCAAAATATATGTCCACTTTACCATCAAGGGAGATAACCAGATACATTTTTATGAGAATTTTGCTTCTTTTTTTTATTTTTTGATAACTATCGATCACCCCAGACCTATACATCATGCATCTATGTGCAATGCTTTTTTTGAAAATACAAGTTGAAGGGGTATATTTATTGTAATACATAACAGATAATTAATTTGAAGTGTATGCATTTCCAAGCAATTTCTTTGGAGACAAAGTGACTGTGAGCCATTGCAAAACATTTATAACAACTGATGGATCATATCTGTCAATCATAAATCTATTGCAAATAAGATCATTTATTAACCCTTGTGGTGTGGAACCCGGAATATTCCTGTTTTAGCAGGAGGTGTAGACTATGATCAGACTGCACTTATGTGCAGGCTGATCATAGTCTACACCCCCTGCTTGTGCTTTACCTACAGGAGTTATTTATGATGTTGATTTCAGAAAGAAATATTTATCTTTGAACAACAAGTTCTATCAGTGCTATCATCCCTTTGATTTGACTGCAATTCAGTAAGGTAATGTATACAGCATGACGAGGGCTAAGAATGGAGATGGTCTTTAAATTTCTGACATTTATGAAGAGCATTCCAAAAATTTGGTATGTTACAGGGTCACATTCTATTGTGTTAAATCCATGTTATATACATGTATAATTAAGTCTTTCCTGTACAATTCCTGATTTCTACATCACCGTGAGATTATACATTGTACTTGAGAAAACATTGTGAGAAAAGAAGAGATTGCTTGTTATAAGTAATTTCTTTTTCTAGAATTTTTAATATTGGATAGTTACTTTTTTAATACTTCTTACTTTATGTAAGCTGCTATCCCTTTGAATTTTGATAGATATACAATTTTGAGCAGCATTCAAGGATTAACCCTTGTCATCCTGAACCCGGAATATTCTGGTTTTGGCAGGAGGTATAGACTAAGATCAGACTGCATGTTTGTGCAGGCTGATCTTAGTCTACACCTCCTGCTCATGCTTTCCCTTACCAAGTTGTTTATGAGGTTGATTTCTATAAGAAATATTGATTTTTGAACAACAAGATCCATCAGTGATTTCAGCCCTTTGATTTGACGGAAATTCAGTAAGGTATTTTATACAGCATGACAAGGGTTAATAATCCATTTATGGTCTACTAGTATGCTAATGCATATTAACCTATTACCACAATATCCCTCACTTTACTCACTGGAAGAAAATTGCTTTTGAAAACATAACAGGAAAAGAAGAAATTGTTTATGATAATTAGTTTTTCCTTTCCTCATAATGTTTTATTCCCTGTTTGACTCAAGTCAAAATTTTAATTGTCTGGGGCTTGGTTAAACAGACCTCAAATTTTTTAACATGTTATCATCAATTTTCAAGTAAGCAGTTTACATGGGCCTTATGCTAAACCATCACAACACAGTCCTGCTTTTTAGCTGCACTAGCTGAAAGCCTGCAAGCTATTGTCATGGCATTTTGTCATTTGCCTGTGCGTCCCTAAACTTGTACTTTAAAAATCTTCTCAGATTTCAACCAAAACTTGTACTTTAAAAATCTTCTCAGATTTCAACCAAATTTCTCAGAAATGATCCTTGGGTGACCCTTTATCAGATTCCTTCAAAGACTTTTTTATTGGATGAAAAACATGGCTTTAATAGGTTGGGTAAAAACTTTGAAAATCTTCTTCTCAGAAATCAATAGATGGATTTCAAGCGAATTTCACAGAAATAATTCTCAAATAAGTTGTTGTGGCATATGTCCATATATGGTATACAGTGAAAGTTTTTAACATTTTGTTAATACCTTTTCATCTGACTAAGTAAATAAATTTTACATCACTTGATTTATGTAAACATATGAAGAGTTGAAAATAATTGTCTAGACCTATTTGAATGATTTCAGTGACAAGATTTACCGTATTTATTCGAACAATCGCCCGGGCAATTATTAGAATAGTGACCATCGGCAAAGTTTGGGGTGGGCGATTATTAGAGTTTTTTTGGTACGGAGGTAGGTGATTAGAGAGGTATGTGGTATGAAAGATTACCGGGCAATACAGAATACTACGAATATTATAATGACATTTTATTTAGGATGTATTGAAGATCTTTTAAAAGCCAAAGGTTGGTTTAGTTCTGCATTTGCATCGTAAATAAAACAGCCAAAAGGTGGGGAATTAGAAATCCTGCAACACTGCATCATAGTCGCAATGATTTGTATATAAAACGTTGACCCCTCGCAACATTGCGTATCGTCGTTATTTTTGTATGCATAGGACAATAACAATATACCTGTTAAAAGTTCAATCCATTTTTGAGACCTGAAGAAGTTCGACGTAAAGCTAGCTTCGATAACGTAAGACTTGTACCCCTGTCGCCTTGATCGATTAATGAAGCCCAGGTTTTGGTAAGTCCTAAATGATAACCGAAACCAAAATTAAGGCTGCGTCCATTACGATAAATTAGTTATGGTAGGGTCGTGTAATGATCTTAACGCATGAGTAAGAGTGCCAGATGTTCAACTTGACAATATGTTTTCATTTCCTTCATTATTGAAAATAGCAATCTCATTTCAATTAAAGAAATCGCGATAAAAGGTGTTTTGCTATGGATATCGTAATAACTAGAACATAACCGGATTAATTATTATTATTTCATTTCATTCAAATACGTCAATTAATCATGACTTGATTTTCGATCATAGACGGGGTGGGCATTTTTTAGAATCACCTTTTGTTACTGAAAATTGACGAAAAATGGAGAATAGATAAGGTATTTGCCAGACATAGTGAATATAATTCAGTTTATGTGGAATTCCTGAAAACACCATTCAGGCCTGTGGAGCGATACAGGCGCTCAAGCGCCTCTAGTTTATACCCCTCAGAAAAAAAATGTGGAAAACATTCTAGAAATTAATTATCCACAATGTTTTTCCTCAAGAAGACCAAGAGATTTATAATGATAATAATAATAAAGTTTTTATTTAACGAGGAAACACAGTTGGTTTGACCCAGTCTTCCCTGTGGGCCTCTACAAATATTTACAAAGACAATACATGTTAATGTAATTTTATACAACAAAATAAAACATTCTACCAATCAATAAAAGAAGGAATACATATTTATGAAAGATTGACCATGTAATTTTCAAGCTTCAGAATCTTTTCCATAGGTATTATAGATTTCTATTAAAACCATTCTGAAGTTTTGATTATCTAAGTAGAATATTATACAGAGAAAAAAACAAGGTATTGTGGAGAAAGATATATAACTTTGGCCAAGCAGAATCATTTCAATTTTAACAGCTTCGGCTCTAATATCTTTAATCGAAATCCACTTTGACATTTCCTTCGCTAACCATGTGCATTTTGACCAGTCTGAATGTTTGAGATTGATGTTCGTACACAAACTAGACAGAAAAAGATAGACATGAATTGCGATTTTTGATATCTTTTTATCATAACTATAAACATGGACTAAAAGGAAACTACTTCATGTATTTGTTAAACATTTAGTTCAAATCCAACCAAGAGCCTGTACATGTATTGTAAAATATGCATTTAAAACATCTGCACATAAATGGATACCCTTTCTTGAATAAACATTTATGTATAGTTCAATACTGAGTAATTACATGTGTAAATGTATTTTACCACCAGTGTTCCACAATATTAAGAAAGCAGACTTGAACTTATTTACACTGTCAGTATTTCTTATGTGCAAAGGGATTTGATTCCAAAATTTCGGACCTGAATATGACATTTATTTCCTGAAAAACTCGATTCTCAGTCTAGGAATTTTAAGAATGGCATTAAAACATTAGATTTGTGTTAGTGGATTCTGTAAAGAGACCAGAAATATAGTTTGGAAGCTTGCCCTGTAAAAATTTGAACATGAATATTGACTTTTTGAATACAATTCAGTCTTGAATAGGAATACAGCTAAGCTCTTTAAATAACTTTTCACTGGGCGTATCAGTATTTTTATCAAGAATTTCATACAATAGTTGAACTTGTCAACAGCTTCTTTTATGTTTCACAATTCCATAATTTCTTTGTTTTTTACGATATTTTCTGCTCAGAAAGGTTAAAAAATCTAAAATGTAAACTTTAAATTGTTTTCTCACAACGTCTTTTAAATTGGACCTGTCTAAAATTCTGTCAACTGACAACGGATTTATACAGTGAGACTTTGATGTCCAGTAATCATAACTTTCCTTCCATTTACCTTATAGACAAGAATTATTGCTGATTATAGTTTGACCAGAATTTCCTAGGAAAATGTCTGCATGCTGAATTACTGGGCTATTGAATTTTAATCAAACATAAATATTTCAATTATCATGATAGATTTAAATAAAATTACAAAAGAGGGGGAAAAAACACCTATATCTGCTGTATTTAAGTGATATTAAATGGTATAAGCAGTGATTTACTTCTAATCCGTTCTATCATTGTTAGGAAAACTTAACTTTCCTGAGTTATAAGTAAACAATTTCCTAAAAACAAAGTTTAAGACTGGTCCAAATTGAAAAAAAAATGTAGATGATGATTTCAGGTTGTTTAAATTTGAAAATCTGTCTTTTTGGGAAAGAAAAAATGTTCATAAGGGCTAATTTAGTATCCCTTTCCCGTTTTTCAAAATTCTAGACCTGTCCAAATTCAAAGGTTTTGCAGACGAAATGTAAAGTGGATTTGATTTGAAAAAATTACCTTTCAGTAGGGTAGAAAACATTGTGGTAAAAGAAGAGATTGCTTGTTACAAGCAATTTCTTCTTTTTCTACAATGTTTTCTCAATTACAAAATTGCAGGGACGTAAAAGCTATGGATTTAGCAGGAAAGGGTTAAAATTTATTTTCCAGAAAAGATCGCCAGTCAAGACGAAAGTATGATGAGGATGATGAACCTGACGAGAAAGTACAAAAAAGTAGATCACGAAAAATGTATAATTATGATGACGATGATATTGATGATGATAGAGACATTAGAAAAAGGAGAACAAAATCTAAAAACAATAGAAAATACGCATCAGATGAAGAGGAGGATGAGTTAATTGAAATTCAAAATCGTAGAAATCGGGCTAAACCAAAACATAATGTTGATGAAGATGATGATTTAGATGATGAAAAGGAGAATAGAAGACGAAATAAAAAATCTAAAAAACGAGAAAATTCATATGATGACGATATTGATAATAGAGAAGTTGAACGCAGAAATAGGACTAGAAAATATGAAAAGTCACACAAAGAGGATCATTCTGTAGAAAAACGTGATCGTAGTGAAAAACATGAAAAGGGTAGACAAGTGTCTAAAGAACGTGATACTAATGCACACAATATGAGTTTGAATAAAACAGACGATGAAGAAAATCTTTCACCACGTGATAAAATAGGACTTCCAATTGATTTGTCATGGAGGCATATGTCTAAGGCGGAAAGAAAGAGGCTTGAAATGGCAAGACAGCGGTTGATAGATGAAGAAGAAAAGTAAGTCATCTTTTTCCCAAGATCAGGGCTAGTTGATAAAATCTTATTTATGTTTCATAAGTGGTAAAACAAGGTTTTCAATATTCATATCTCAAATAGAGATCCCTCTAGGTCACCAGTCATTTATCAATGAAGGTCATATTTGGAAAACTGTTAAGTATTAGTGTTTCAAAAGCATATCTTAACCCTTGTCATGCTAAACCTGGAATATTCCGGTTTTGGCAGGAGGTGTAGACTAAGATCAGACTGCATGTTTGTGCAGGCTGATCTTAGTCTACACCTCCTGCT
Source organism: Fragum fragum (assembly GCA_946902895.1). Classification (NCBI taxonomy): domain Eukaryota; kingdom Metazoa; phylum Mollusca; class Bivalvia; order Cardiida; family Cardiidae; genus Fragum; species Fragum fragum. The sequence continues at coordinate 24,304,083 of OX336371.1, forward strand.
CATACTTTTCCTTCTCGAGTTGTTTATGAGGTTGATTTCTAAAAGAAATATTGATTTTTGAACAACAAGTTCTATCAGTGCTTTCAGTCCTTTGATTTGACAGCAATTCAGTAAGGTAATTTATACAGCATGACAAGGGTTAAAAAAGAAAAGAATCATACATTTTCTTGACCCATTCCTTCTAGTGAAAAGCTTTAGAAACATTACGGAAAATGTAGAAATTGCTTTTTACAAGCAATTTCTTCTCTATCCACAACCTTTTCTACTATACTACCCTAAAAGACAAAGATATTTAAGCTTCTCAATAAAAATTTGTCTACAACTTCTTCCCATTTGGACCAGTTTTAATTTGTGTTGTTTGGTAATGGGTTAATTTTGTCTAGTCAATGTCTTAAAAAGACATATGTTACCTTTCTGTAAGAAATTTTAAAAAATCTTGTTCTCATTACTAAAATCAGAGATCTGCCAGTGCTGCAATTTTGCACCATTACCTCTAAAAAATCATGAATGTTCCCAGTTTTTTGAGACCAAGGGGACAATGCATACAGGGCCCCTGACTTTTCCAACCAACCCATGAAGTTATCAAAATTATTCATCTATTTTGCGCTACTGAATGTGGTCTTGGCTCGACCAACTATACTGATGATATCATTATGTTGACCTGTAATTCAGGTGCCAAATAATTGGCTTTTAGAGCTTTTTTCTCGAAAAATAGAAAACAATATTGTCTCATTTTTGCAATTGAAAATATTTGTTTTATGTGTAAGATTGATAAATTTAGTTTCATGATCATCATAGGCTATATTTTAACTTCTGGCTCAGCCAATTATGAAATTATTGCTTAAGCCTTTTGTTGTCGGTGAAAAATAATATGAAATTTATGATGAAACACACAATTAATTGATGATGGCTGTCAATCAAAAATCAATAGACCAATCAAATCACACATTTAGACTAGAACTCAGACATTGGTCAACAATTTTGTGAAGCACTTCATGTTGGCTAAACTAGTGCTTATTAACCCATTCCCACACAATGACGCTTTTAAACGCCCCTCAATATGAAAGCTTTGGAAAACAATTGTGGAATATGAAGAAATTGCTTGTTACAAGCAATTTCTTCATTATCCACAATGTTTTCTACCCAAAGAGACAAAGATTTTTTTTTTAAGATTTCATCAACTTGAAATTGTTGTCTGCAACTTCTTTGAATTTGGACTGGTCTAAAATCTTATCGTGTGGTAATGGGTTAAGCTATTTAGTTCTATTTTGTTACATATTACTGACCCTAAATCTTGCAAAATGAGGCCATTTGATATCTTACATGGAACTTCCTATTTGAGCTCAATGGACTTTGCCAGAGATCTATCAGTTATACCATTACCACATGGCAATATTTTAGACTGGTCCAAATTCAAAGAAGTTGCAGACGACAACTTAAAGTTAATGAAATTTTGGATTTTTTCAACTTTCTAGATGGAAAACATTGTGTAAAATGAAGAAATTGTTTGTTACAAGCAATTTCTTCATTTTACACAATGTTTTCCCATTTGTTTTTTTTTTTAGGGCCGTCAAAAAAATGTCACTGTGTGAGATTGGGTTATCCCCTCTATCTTACATTTATCATGATCATTACATTTTCAGCCAGTATATATTTGATTTTAGCAGAAGGTATCGAACACTTTCATCCACATTGCAGTTTTCATGAATGTATCAATTTGCACAGTTAGATAGGTTCAGAGCAGATATAGAATACAAAGAGTCACAAAGCATATGATAAGTTCAATGTTTCAACTTTGGGTGTTGGCTTATTGCAGGTTAATCCATTACCACATAATTTTTTATGGGCCCCTCCCTCCCCCAACCCCAGAAAAAAAAGTAGGAAAAACATTTTGGAAAATGAAGAATGAGCTTGCCACAAGCACTTTCTTCATTTTCCACAATGTTTTTCAACCAGAGTTGAAAAATCTAAAATTTCATTTACTAAAAATTATCTTCTGCAACTCCTTTCAATTTGGATCAGTCTAAAACTGTTCTGTCTTGTGAATGGTTATTGGTAACAACTAAACAATGAGAAATCAGTTATTGATGTTGTTTGTGACAATGTGTCTTGAAGTGACAGAACACATAATGTTCCACAAAAATAACTGGTAGAGCAAAGGTTCAAAAAGTTTTTACCATGGTCAGAATATGCAAATTTTGCAGGCTGACCAGGGATGATAAAATATTCTCAGTAGATATACTGAAATCAGAGGCGCCTTTGCATATATTCATTTTTAAAATAATTTAATTTCTAGTTTCTTCTATCAAAAACGAGCCTTCTGATTGGTAAAAAAAAATTATTCATAACTCCATGAACAAAGTTTAGAGCACAAAGTAATTTTGTATGCTTCCACACAAAATAGTCCAATACAAAAAAGTATCAAAATTTGTAAAATATTTGCATTTTTCGCTCGATGCTATTAAATTATAAGAGATGAAGAGAATATTTTTTTGTTTTCATAGAGGTATGAACCAAAAAACCTAATCACACAATGTATGAATACGCTTCACGTATTCATACAGTGTGATTAGTTTTTTTGGTTCATACCTCCATGAAAGCAAAAAATATTCTCTTCATCTCTTAAATGCAACCTGTTATACTCCCCTTTTGGGTCCAATCCATTTTTTATGCCCCTGTCATGTAATGATGACGGGCATATAGAGTTACCTCTGTTTATGTGGGAGGGGGGGGGGGGGCAGTGCAAGGGTGTATTTGTGGGTGGGTGTGTTTGTGTCTAATTCTTGTATGGAGCATATCTTCTACATAGACTGATGGATTTCGAAATAACATTGCACAGTTGTTCCCCTTGATGGATACATGTACTAGTCTCTTGTTCCCCTTTATGGATACATGTACTAGTCTCTTGTAGGCCGCCTTCATAGTGCAGTTGGTAGCGTGTCGGACGGTCAATCTAGAGGTCCTGGGTTCGATCCCCAACGGCGGCACTCTCCCTTTCTGACTATTTGTCTCTCACCAATGGGCCAATAATCGTAGACCTATGTAGGATAGCAGCTGGAGGCTAGGAAAAGATGTAATGGTAGTACTGGTGTGAGAAATACCAGGATTCCATTATTAGGTGCTTCAGCTGCCGGGATATAACTGAAACATTGTTGAAAGCGGAGTAAAACCCCATTAAAAAAAACATACTAGTCTCTTGTCTGAAATTGTGTTGGATACTCCAAAGTTCAAGGTCATAACTGAAGGTCATTTGTCAAGCAATATTGCAGGGCATACAAGTCTATGACAAATTTGTATATAAATATTAGAATATTCAATTCAACTCATTCCCCCACAATCCCGCTTTTAAATGCTTTTTGTAGAAACAGCTGAAGAAAACATTGTGGTAAATGAAGAAATTGCTTTTTATTAGTAACTATGTTTTCTCCCCAAGACAAAGGTTTTAAATTTGGTCAACTTAAAATTGTCATCTGCAACTTGTTCCAGTTTGTACCAGTCTAAAATTTTGTTGTCTGGGAATAGCGTAATAAGTTGCCATGAGATCCATTTTGCTTGCAAGGTCACAAATGCAGATCATCTCAGAATTGAGATAGGTATAGAGTCTAATTGCTCCTAGACAAGTGGTATTTTGCAGATTTTCCATATGTTCTGTGATTATTCTACCTTACCTAATTTTAACTTTGTAGTACTTCCCAAGATTGACTATTTGTCATTACGAAACCTTTTCCAAATATAAGTTTATCGAATTTCCAGAATGTATGTTTTTGTTTGATTGGACACAAGTCTTTTGGGAGATTTCTTATTACTAAGTTTGGCACTGTGGTAATGAGGGCACTATAGTAGAGCTTGAAGTTCATTTAGTTATTTTAGTCACCATGTTTAGTAAATGCTGTCCCTTTAATCCTTTATTGCACAACAAAATTTTAAACTGGTCCAATATTGAATTTTGGCAGTCTGGGCCCCTAATTTCAAGTTATCAGTCTTTATCCATCGAAAATTTGAAAAGAGAAAAAAATGCTTCTTTTGTTAGTTTACCTTAGCACAAAGTGCATGGGATTAGCTATTGTGATCAATCATAGTCCAGCGTCCATCCATCCATCTGTTCCATATACAATGACATATTTTGAAGCCTATCAAGAAAACGGCTTTGTAAAAAAATAAGTAATTTCTTTAAATCCCACAATGTTTTCTAACCACAGACGCAAAGATTTTGAAAATTTCATCAGCTTGAAATGGAAATAGGAAATTCTGCAGGACGAATAAGTTCTTCTTTTTGTGAAATGTTTTATATCTGATTAATATTTATACAGTTCCTTTATAAGTACACACGCTACGAATTTTATTGAAACCGTTTGGCAACACCCTAAAATTTTAGACTCGTCCATGCATATAATAAATAACTTATTACCCAAATGACACTTCTTTCTTTTGGACAGGAATTTGTTCCAATAAAATAAAGCTGAAACATTTTGGGAAAAGGATAAACTTTTGAAACAGTGTACATTTATAGTTAATGAGTTGTATATGATTGATTTTTCAGGAGGGAAGAAGAAAGAATACGACAGCTTCAAGCAAAGTATGGTGGTGTCTCAAATGAGACAAAAAGAATCGTCACACGATCAGATCCAGCAACCAGGCTTGACAGAATTGATCGAGGTCGAGAAACTGATCTCTCTAACCGGACTGATCATTATCGAAGAGATCGAAGGTCTTTGTCACCAATAGATAGATCCCCAGACCGTTCCCCTGAAGTGCTGTCCAATCAGTCACCTGACACTAATCACAAGGTCATGCCGATCCCAAAGCGGCATATGACCTTAGCTGAGAAGAAGCGTTTAGAATGGGAGAGGGAGAGAGGTTAGGATTGCAATAAACTAGTTTTGTTACCATAATAATTCAATCATAATAATTCAATTTTCTTAAATCCATTCCCATATAATTCTATCTTTTAAAAATCTAAAAAATTAGAAAACATTGATTGCTGAAACTTTCTCACAATGTTTGCTTTCCTGAAGACAAATATTTCTTAAAATTTGTCTGTATATTTGAATTTAGACCAGGCTTGTAGAATCATAACTATCTTAGTTTTATATCCTTTCAAATAGAGTCTACTGGAATCTGTATGTCCATCCATTCTTCTCTGTATCAGTTTGTGTGTCTGTCTGTCAGAATGTCTCTATTTTGTCTTTGCCAACTCCTCCAATAGTTTTGCCTTAGTTGTACAAATACTTTATACACATATTTATCACATGTTGCAGTTCTGCGGTATTCAATATTAAAATGTCAGCTTACATTGGTTGAAGAAAAATCTCCCTTAATAGTAATCTTACTAGTAAATTTGTGACAAAAATTCTTTCTTTGGTTTTCCTCCAATTTTACTGAAACATGAACAGAACAGAATAGATATTTTATTTTAAGACATAAAGCATATAAGCTCAAAGTCAAAATATACATAAAACTCACATGCATTGATAACATATTTAATCTTAAAAATCTATTGGGAAGTGTCACCTCCCCTTGTTTGAGAACAGTATTATATCCATTTTCTTTAAAGGATACATTGATAATTCAATGAAGTTTCCCAATTCTAAAAGGTCAGCTGGTCCATCCAGATACCATCTGATATGGTAGATAGCATTAATCACTATAATGTACTGTAGACCAGAATTGACTGTCACTGTAATATGGTGGAGGCTTTACCAGAGTTCTTGATGAGTGTTATAGGAAATAGAAATACCTTTACCTCCATAGACTCCATTTACCTATTACCAGACAACAAAAGAACATACTCGTCCAAGTTTAAAGATGTTGCATATATTAATACCAATTGCATCAAAATTGAAAAAGAAAGTGCCAATTAACCCTTTCCCGTTCAAATACAGGATTTTACATTCCTGTGTTTTTATATTCGAGAAAACATTGTGGAAAAGAAGAAATTGCTTGTGGAAAAGAAGAAATTGTTTGTAACCAGCAATTTCTCCTTTTTCCACAATATTTTCTACCACATAGGATGGTTTCATTTCAATTTGGACTAGTCTAAAATTTCCCAAAACAGGAAAGGGTTAATGTTAAAAGCATTGTGATAAAATGAGAAATTGCTTGTGACAAGCAATTTCTCCTTCTATCACAATGTTTTTCCCAACTATCTAATGATTTTTTGTTTTACTTTTTCAGTGGAATCACAGATCAGGGAAAGACAAGAGGTTGATCCATGGGGCAGACCAGGAGCAGGTGCTCCATTAAGAACAAAATCAGGTCATGTGGCGGCTGAGTACCGAGGAAGACAGGTGCGCAAAGCTTCTTATGCTGGAAAAGTTATGATGATGTATTAGATATAAAACATGTGTGAATTATACTCAGTAGTTATTTAATCAGCATTTTGTTGTTGTCTTCTTTGAGATCTCAAATCTATGCATGTTCAATGATTTTGCTTTGTTAACATTTGCCTGTCAGTGACTTTACAATGGCTGTCTTCTTTGGAGGTCTTCTTTGGAGGCTTTCTATGCCTGCGCCATGTAAGTGGGTGCATGTGTTGGTATGTCCATTTGCTGTCTGATACATATTTTCTACTTTAATCAATATATTTTAAAACTTGGCACAGTTGTTCCCCTTGAAGGTTACTAGTGTCATGTATAATGTTCTGATGAATTCTTCCAAGTTGGCAACTGAAAGTAATGAGACAAGCACTGAAGCAGGAAGCAACTATGTCAGTGATACATTTCTTTTTCTTTTTTATTTCCTTCTTCCTGTTAGGGAGTATGAAAACTTATTTGAACAGCCTACAAACTGACACTTTTGTGTCTTAATTATTATTTTGATGATAACCATAATGCATAGAAGATGCCTTATAATTGATCTACAGCATCACAGCAAAATAAACCTGTTGAATACTTTTTACATGAGACCTATAATGGTGATTTTTAACCCTATCCTGTTTAATCCGGGGTTTATACGTCCCTGCAATTTTATAATTTAGAAAACAATATAGAAAAAAATCTTCTTTTTCTGCAATATTTTCTTCCCTGACAATTGGTCATTTATCACATTAAATCAACTTTAAATTTTCATATCCTTTGAATTTGGACAGGTCTAATATTTTGCAAAACAGAAAACGGTTAAAGTAGTCTTATAGATATGCAAATGAGCTTTAGTCTACTGTAACATCTTTTCGTTACAGTGAAAATGTCGAAATAACATATGTAATTTTGTCATTTCACAAACGACAGTATATATTTTGTGTAATATTTATTGTAAATTGATAAATTTTTGTAATTTCATCAATTTATTGCAAATTTTTAGGTTGAATTACATATAAATTAAATAGTTTTTTGTCAAAATCTACTGCATTTATAAAAAAAAGCCTTGTTTTTATCTGATGGTAGATGACTTTTTTGTAACATTTGGTATTTCACACTCACTCATCCAATATCCTTTTATGTGTTGAATAAGAAGCTTTGTTGTTATAAGTTTGTCTTTTTAGGCTAAATGTAAACAAAGCATATCTGTTGTTATCTGATGTATATTTGTACTATATTTATCAACATAAATTGTTATAAGGGTTTGTGGATGGCTTTTCAAATACTGTAAAAATCATTAAATATTTTATTATCGAAAGATTGTTTGGAAAGGAGATAATTTCTGAGAGTGTTAGTATATTTTCTAACTTGTTTTTCATCAGCAATTTTTCTCAAAATATTTAAGAAATGAAGAGAATATTTTTTTGTTTTCATGGAGTTATGAACCGAAAAACCTAATCACACTGTATGAATACACGAAGTGGATTCATACAGTGAGATTAGGTTTTTCGGTTCATACCTCCATGAAAACAAAAAATATTCTCTTCATTTCTTATAATTTAATAGCATCGAGCGAAAAAAGCGAATATTTTACAAATTTTGATACCTTTTTGCATTGGACTATTTTGTGCGGAAGCATACAAAATCGCTGTGTTCTCAAAATTTTGTTCATGGAGTTATGAATAATTTTTTTCGACCAATCAGAAAGCTGGTTTTTGATAGACGAAACAAAAAATTAAATTATTGGCAGATAAAAATATTTTTATGTCAGTTGGTATACTCATTTTTTCAGATGAATGCATTTCCAAATCCAATGAATTTCTTCTTTTTAGCATGCACATTGGTTTTAATTTTGCTTTGGTTGCCATCTCATTTTAGCTCACAATGTGCTCATCACGAGCTTTTGTGATTCTTGAATGTCTATGAACTATCATCCCACATCAGGCCACATCCATAGCACATTTGGTAGCAAATCTGACCCCTAAAAATTGGGTCCCAGGTTAGATCCCCGGTACTTTCCTTTCCGATGTTTGTCTCCCACCAATAGGTGGATAATCGTATACCTAAGTGGGATGAACAGCTTAATGGCTTGGAAAGAATGAAGTGGTAGTACTGGTGCGAGAAATACTAGGAATCCATGGTTAGGTGCTCCAGCCACTGCAATATGACAGTTAAAAGTGGTGTTAAACCCCATCAAAACAAACAAATCATCCCACATGAACAAATTCTAGTGCTTACCTTCTAGGGGCTAATATTCTATATAAGTCCAATGGAACTTGCCAAGAATCTTTGTTTCATCATAAAGATGGACTTAATTATGATTTTCAAATGATTTAAATATCAATGACTGACAACAACTGTGTCAAATTAGAATACATGTTGGTGTTGAATTAAAATATTACCTTCTAGGCACCTTTTTTGCACTTTATTTTCATTATTGAATTTAAAACTCAGGTGAGCAATCTTATGCCATCTTTGCCCTCTTATTTCAACTGTAATATGTATGCATGATATCTTGTCTTTCTTGGAAGCAATCATCAATATTGATGACTTACCTTACAATCTGTCATTTCCATGCACTCAAGGAAAAGGCCAGTGAAAATGTTACGAGAAACATAGATATTGCTTGGTACTTGCACTTCTCCCTTTCCAATAGTGTTTCATACCCTGCAAACAAATTTTGCCAAAAAAAATGCATGTTGTGTGCATCCTTTTTTTAACCCATCCCACACAGTTGTGCTTTTTTATGCCCAACAAGTAAAATAACTTTGGAAATCATTATGGAAAATGATGAAATTGCTTTTTATAAGCAAATTCTTGCTTGTCCACAATGTTTCTACCCCTAAAGGGACAGATTTATTCTTTTAGATTACACCAACTTGAATTTGGCCTTTGGGAACATCTTTGAATTTAGACCAGTCTAAAATTTTGTTGTTTGGTTATGGTTAATATGAGAAGTAGGATATCCACATATACACTTAACCCATTCCCACACCATAAAATTTTAGACCATTTCAAATTCAAAGAAGTTGCAGACGACAATTTTAAGTTGATGAAATGTTCAAAATCTTTGCCTCTTAGAGTAAAAACCATTGTGGATTATGAAGAAATTGCTTGTTAAAAGCAATTTCTTCATGATCCACAATGTTTTCCAAAGTTTTAAAATTAAGGAGAGTTTAAAAGCGTCATTGTGTGGGAATGGGTTAAGGGGATATTCTCTGTTTCCTGGCCATTTATTCTTGACATATAGATAAAGTGTATATAAATATTGAATAATTCTAATTTCTAAGAGTCCCAATGACCCAACAAAGGTAATTTTTGCTTAGCTCTACATGTTAACCTTTTTTGTTATAATATTGTTAGTGTTCTGTTTAGTGTATCAGTTAGTGTTCAGTTTATGCATGTGTTAATAATATTTGCCTGTCAAGGAAAAATGGACTTGTCTCCAACCAGTAGGTGGATAATTGTAATCCTATGTGGGATAACCAGCTGTAGGCTCAGAATGGATGAAGTGGTAGTACTGGTGTGAGAAATACCAAGAATACACAGTTAGGTGCTCCAACCACTGCGATATAATAAAAATACTGATAAAAGTGTTGTTAAACCCTATTCAAACAATCAAGGAAAAATGGGATGACGCAGAAATATGCAAATAGAATGAACTACATGTACAATGTTTTCTCTAAGATAAATTATGGTGTCACACTTAACCTATTATCAGATGATCAAATTATAGACTGATCCAAATTGTAAGAAATCGTAGACAACGATTTAAAGGTGGTGAAATTCAAAGAAACTTTTTTTAAAGTTTTGATGTCTGGTAATAGGTTAATTGCTTTACTGATAATCATAATTCGACAGTCAATCTAGAGGTCCCGGGTTTGATCCCACATGGCGGCACTCATCCTTGCGACTATTGGTCTCTCAACGATGGGTCGATAATCATAGACCTATGTGGGATAGCAGCTGGAGGCTAGGAAAGGATGTAATGGTAGTACTGGTTTGAGAAATACCAGGATTCCATTGTTAGGTGCTCCAGCCGCCGCGATATAACTGAAAGATTGTTGAAAGCGGCGTAAAACTCCATTCAAACAAACAAATAATCATAATTCCCTGCATTGTTGCAACAGACTTTTAAAGAGGTACATACATTCAATTTATAGAAGAAAATATAATTGGTGCCATTCAAGTTGAAAATTTTGACAATGTCACATTTTGTTTTAAAAAATCATGCACATGCTTTCAAGCACTTAATCATGATTTGATTAAGACACAACACCAATTATTAAGTCATTATATCATAGGCATGGCAATCGAGATGATATGATGAATGTTTTTGACTGCCTAATGTTTATGTATTCGACAAAATTGCTAAGTTGACCCTGTGGATTTCTGTAGTCTAATCAGCAACCTGTACTTGCAGCATTTTAAAGATGCCCCATTTTTCTTTGACAGGTAAAACATTAATTTTGTTTGACTATGCTTATGTTTACCACCCATGATTGTTTTCAGTCAAATTTTAAATGACTCATCTGATAAGTAAAGTGCATTGTACATTATGACCTGGCAAATTTTTTTTCACGCCAAGAAAGAGTTGATCATAAGCAATCAATGAGAATGTAATGGCTGTATCTTGTATGCCATGACATTTCATGTATTTTCTCTACAGAAAATTAACCCATTCCAACAAAATCCTGCTTTTTTACACCTTTGTGATAAAAGTTTTGGGAAACATTGTGGACAATGAAGAAATTGCTTGTAACAAGCAATTTCTTCAATGTCCACAATGTTTTCTACCCAGAAAAGCAAAGATTTTTAAAATTACATTAAATTGTAATTGTGATTTGCAATATCTTTTGAACTAGACTAAAATTTTGTTGTATGGTAATGGGTTAAAGGTAAAGGCTTTGTTTATTAACCCATTCCCACACAATAACACTTTTAGATACCCATAAGAAAAAAAACTTCAGAAAACATTGTGGAAAACGAAAGATTTGCTTATTACAAGCAATTTCTTCATTATCCACAATGTTTTCTACCCCTAAAGACAAAGATTTTAAAAATTTCACCAACTGAAAGTTGTTGTCTGCAACATCTTTGATTTTTGACCAGTCTAAAATTTTGTCATCCAGTAATGGGTTAAAGAGTCAGTCCTATTGGAGGAGCCAGCAAGTTTGGCTTATGAGACACTTTGTCTTTGAATGCAGTACCTCCTGAATCCCTTCTCTCATATATCTTTGTTGAACAATATTTTGTTTTGATATTTTTTTTTATAAACAGAACTAAACAATCAAGTAACTGAAGGTCCCTCTTTAGATACATCTGTTGATATTGTTTATAAAGTTTTAACCCATTCCCACACATTTTTGCTTTGTATCAACCAAAAGTCAAAAGTCTAGGTTAACATTAAGAAAAGAGGCAAATAAATTTTCATTTTGTCCTCTCAAATATTAGTGAGTTTTTAATTTTTGCCATATGTCTTTTAAATGTAGAAGTTTTGATTTATTTGAATCATTGGTCATGAATTTTGTGATATGACTAAAAAAAATTGAACTGTAAGGCAAAAAAGATTCAATATAAGTAAAGTCCAGAATTTATCATAATTTAATGTGTATTTTGAATGTATATTATTAAATATGGTTTTAACCTTTGTCATGCTGAATCCCAAATATTTCTGTTTGACATGAGGTAAAGACAAAAACCAGCCTGCATAAATGTGCCTTCTGATATTATTCTACACCACCTGTTTGTCCCTTTAAATCCAGACTTTTTTATGCAATGAAATTACAAAAGAAATATTGACCTACAACTAGTGCTTGTATTGCTTTCAGTCCTTTAAATTTAACCCATTCCAACTCAATCCCTCCTTTTTACGCCCCTCAAGAAAAAAGCTTTGGAAAACATTGTGGAAAATGGAGAAATTGCTTGTTTCAAGCAATTTCTTCATTATCCACAACGTTTTCTATCCAAAACAACGAAAAAGTTCAAAATTCCATCAACTTGAAATTGTCGTCTGCAGCTTCTTTCAATTTGGACCAGTATAAAATTTAGCTGCGTTGGAATGGGTTAATGCAATTATGGGTAGGACTTTATTTAGCATGACAAGGGTTAAGTTGACAGCTTACTTGATTATGTATTGTAGTCTGGGCTTATAAACTGTTGAATATTTCATTACACATAGTTTTATAGTATTCAAAAGTTTTAGCTTATTAACAGCATGAAATTGTTAATGAAAATATAATAAATTCAAGAAAACATGGTGTTTGATTTTTGAGCATTTTGAAATATAGAATATATTTTACTAGCTGTTCTGTAAGCCTTTTTCTTTGAGCCTCCATGTTATGAAAAGCCAGCAAATAACAACAATTGGGCTGACCTGATTATTTGGGTCAGTATTCTGTAAGACAAAATTGTGTTGATATGTGATATTTATGTGTGGAAACAGGGATATAGTTTGACGTTCCGTCCAAAGAGTTTCTCTTTACAATAATAAATCTCAACAGGAGAGGAAGTGATCATCAGAGCAAATTCTGTATTTTAATTACTCATAAGAATTGTCTTTAACCCATTCCTACATGTTCCCTGTTTTTTATGTACCTCAAGGAAACAGCTTTGAAAAAACATTGTGGACAAGCAGCTTCTTCATTACACACTGTTTTCTACCCCAAATGACAAAGATTTTTGAAATTCCATTAACACTGAATTGCCTGCAACTTCTTTGAATTTTGACTGGTCTAATATTTTGTGGTTTGGTAATGGGTTAACCAGTATGTTCTTTTAGAGTACTAGTTGTATAGAGTTTGCTTGGGAGATAATAAGATTCTTTAATTTAAAATCAAAATCACTTCCTTTATATATAGTTTTGGAATTTATGTCCAAACTAAGTTTTGAAATGCAAATATGGAGAATTATAGGCAACATTGTAATGAGAAACCAGTTTTGCTCAAAATTGTATTGTACGCAATACTGCTTTGTTAGATTTATTATTTTATTGTAAATGTTTTCATCCTAACCAATTGTCCACAAAGGGTAAAATAGAAAAATAAAGCTTAAAATTGTTTCTCTTGTCATTTAAACACCAAAGCTTGACCTGTTATTTCTGGCTTTACATTTAAACATGGTTGGTTTAATTTCCATTGGCATTCTTAAATTTGGGATTTTTCTTTCAATTTGTTCTTTTCTGTTTCAAAGCATATTCATGTGATAGAACTTATTTTAAATCAAGTGATTTCTGTTTGAATTAGTTCATGAATTGGGAAAAGTATTATCAATTGAAAACTTAAGGAACAGCTTATGCAAAGATATAGTAGTTATTGAGAGGAAAGAAACACCATGTTTACTTGTGTAAGCTTGAATACTAACAAAATATTTTAACCCTTGTCATGCTGAACCTGGAATATTTTGACAGGAGGTGTAGACTAAGATCAACTGCACTTATGTGCTGGCTGATCTTAGTCTATACCTCCTGCAAGTACTATTCCTGCCAGAGTTGTTTATGAAGTTGATTTCTAAAAGAAATATTGATTTTTGAACAACAAGTTCTATCAGTGCTTTCAGCCCTTTGATTTGACAGCATTTCAGTAAGGTAATTTATACAGCATGACAAGGGTTAAATGTTGTCTGCATTTTTTTTCCCAATTTTATGAGGCAAAGGGTTAACTTCTGACAAGATTATTCAACTGACACATAATTTAGGGTTTTATCTTTTGTGTAAAAGGTAACCCTTTACTTCTTTTACTGACCCCAAAATTTGTTAAGTTCACTTTGTTCTGTTTCTCCAGTAGATTGTAGTTTAACTGGTTCCCACAAAATCCCACTTCTTTACGCCCCTCAAGAAAAAAGCTTTTTAAATTGTCAATCTAACTGACTGATCATGGATGTCAAGCAAAAAAATTAGAAAGCCATTCAAATCTCACATTTACCAGAAGTGAGCTTTAAATTCCAGCATTGGTCAACATTTATATTAAGCATTTTTCTTGGTTTAGTGACTTATTAAAACTGCAGTTATGACTATTTGGTTGCCAACCAACCATTTTACCCTATTGTTACATGTGACTGGCCATAAGTTTTTCAAAATAAAAGCTCAGTTGATTGGGCCAGCAATCTGTCAACTGTATGAATGAAATCTCCTCATGCTATGAAAGTATGAGCAGTACATTCAAAATAATGAGCCGTAGTGCAGTAGGTAGCGTGTCAGACTCTCAATCAGGTCCTGGGTTTGATTTCTAGCAGCTGCAAATATCCTTTCTGACATTTGTCTCCAACTAATTGGTGGATAACGGTAAATCTAAGTGGGATGAGCAGCTGGAGGCTTGGAAAGGATTTTGTGGATAACCGTAAATCTAAGTGTGATGAGCAGCTGGAGGCTCAGAAAGGATATCGTGATAGTACTGATGTGAGAAATAACAAGAATCCGTCGTTACCAAACCCTAAGGTCTAGAGCTTTCTAATTTAGTATGTAGCTATGCCTCATGCCTCTTTACCAAATAACTTCAAATTATTAATCTGATAAAAGTAGGCCCCTTTTTAGTAATAAGCTCTGAAATTTTCATCCAAATAAAAAAAAGCAAATAAAAGAAAAACAAAAAACACACTCCAAAAAACATGCCTTGAGGGTCATTCCTGAGTTACATTTCAGATTAGTGATATAGGACAATGAAAGTCCTCTTGTTTCATTTCTATTTGGACTGTCTTATTGATCATGGATGAACTTCAGGGAGTGATGATCTCAAATATGACTCCACAGCTACATTAATTTTATAAATACACATATACTTTAGCCAACATAATTTAAATCATTCCTGAATTACACTCAGCTTTTCAACACAAATAAAAACGATTACCTTTAATATTACTCAAAGCTTTCTCCATTCCCGAAACTGTCAATCTATTTCATCGAATACATGACATCAGAAACTTTAAAAAGAGGCAACCTTAGGGTGAATAGGTCAATGTCAACCGGTGCCTGTGGCTTAGGTGACGTGAACTGATTGCCTGATGTGACACTTACCACCAGAATTTTTGGATATGACATTAATGTAATAATAACTACTGATAGATTACTGGGTACATCACCTGACCTGCAATAAAGCAGTGAGATTTCAAGCAGCATCAGTTTGTAAAATTCTAATGCATATGGTCAGAGGCCCAGAACAAAAGGTAAATTGGTGCTGCATGGCCTACCTGTTATAACAACTACTTGAATAAGCCTTAGTTTCAGCACTCAAGTCCCCCAAACCAAGAAAAATGCTTGACATAAAATAGGAGGTCAACATTCACTTTTGCCAATGATTTGATTGGTCAATTGAGTCTTTGATTGACAGCTGCAATCCTTCAATTATCTCAGAATGTATGATATAACAAGCAGATTGTCATCATTTGAAAATAGGTCAGATGGTTAGTTTAAAAAATACACATAGCTTTAATTTATTTTTTTAATGAATTCCTTGAGCTGTTTGAAAATGCTAATTTTCAATATCAATCTCATTTAATTTTTGTCTGGCATGTCATTAAAACTAATTCAAAATATCTCCTTGTGCAGTTTTGAAACCTTGTCATTCTGATAATGGAATTTATTTCATACCTACCAACTTTCGATATTAAATACATGCATTGCACATGGTAAAAATTGTACACAACAGAAAAAAATCTGTACCTGGCAGTGTTTTAGTTGGACATTATTTTCCTGACAAAATGGCGTAAGGCTAATGATAAGCATATAATTAGGAGTATAGAAAATATTGACTGTAGACATTGGATTGATCATGTGAAATTTCGAAGGTGTAGAATCTAAGACAAGGTTTTGTGTCGCTACTTGGTTGTAATAATCCATTTATTAAATACACATACCTGTAAATTTGACTATAAAAAGGTAAAATAAGATTTCAAAAGTTGTCTAAAATCTGTTTTTATCATATTAACGTTATTCTCAGCCTGATGTCACTTTACTCGAAAAATGATGCCATCTAACTGTATTTTATAAGCTCAGTACATGTCTGATATGTATTTTTTCTTACACGTACAAGTTTGTCTATGTAAAATGTATATATTTTACAGGCGAAATTGGTATGTATGTAATTCCTACATGGTCAAATTCAATACATTGTATAGGATCGCATCAATGGCATGCAGTATAGACGACATATAAAGCATACATACCGGCTTACAAATGTATTTGTTTTCAAACTTTTCTTCATGTTCATCCGGACAAGTTTTAACCCAATACCATATTTTAGACTGGTCCAAATCCATTGCAGATGACAGTTTTATGTTTTTGGAATTTGAGATATTTTCAACTCTCTAGGAAGAAAACATTGTGTAAAATGGGGATATTGCTTGTTACAAGCAATTTCCCCATCTAACACAATGTTTTCCCGATTGTTTTTCTTAAGGGGCGTCCATAAGCTTCATTATATGGGAATGGGTTAAAAGAAAATGTATAAATATTTCACATTTTTGAAATTCTGCAGGAGCATATGAAAAGTACAACAATTGAAGAAGAACCAGATGACGACCTAAAAGAAAATGATACTCAACCTCCACCAGTAAAGGAAAAGAAGAGAAATAGACACCATTCACCACCACAGCAACAGACTTCACAAGCCATACTAGAAGGAGAGAATATGCCCCATGCAATGAGAAGCTCTTTCATTTTAGGGGTTAGTAATACAGACAGAAAAGCAAAAAAAATGAAAATAATTGCTTCCAAATAACACCACACAATGTCACTTTTTCACGCCCCCCAGAATAAAGCTTTGGAAAATATATGGAAATGAAGAATTTGCTCATTTCTTCACTGTCAAAGATATCTTCCAACCCCAAATACATAGATTTTTAAATTTTCATCACTTAAAAATTGTTTGAAATGGACCATAAAATAAATGTTTTGTGTGGAAATGGGTTAAACTCTCAGGGTGTCTACTTGTTTGCAAAAGTCAGAAAAAAATTGCCTTTTCTTGCTGTTCAAGGATAAGTCAGAGAATTTATAAAAAATATACAAAAGCATTAAAATGTCTAAAATGTCAGGGAAATTGTTGGTTTTTTAAGGGAATGTTTATTTTAGCAATTTATCTAAAATGATGGATGCAAGAAAAAATAACTTCCATTTTAGATTTGTAAGTGTCAGAATTAATGAATAGTCAATGAAATGGCTGGTTGTAGGGGACAGGGAGCAGATCAAGCACTGTAGCAAGGTCAGTGAAAAATGAATTTTGGTTGGAATATCAGGGATTGTCGGTGGCCAACCAACAATTTGCTTTTTGTTTCATGTTCCTGATCCTATAAAGTATTTAAACCTAAATCGTATGATATTTCAGTCAAACTGCCATGTTGAAGGGCAGGCCAAATCTGTCCAGTGATCCATTGTTTGATTTTATTTTTCAGCAAGCAGCACCAGACTATGACAAGTTCAACGAAACAAAAGAGAAGGAGAGGAAACAGTGGCTAGCTGAACTAGGTACACAATTCCGCGTTTTTAACACCTTGAGAAAAAAAATTTGTAAAACTGTGAAAAACGAAGAAAATTCTTCTACATACCCACCGTACCTTATTGGACTCTCAATTATGAGGTCTAAAGTTGGATCCCTGGTTGCGGCAAATATCCTCTCGGACATTTGTCTCCAACAAATGGGTGGATAATAGTAAACCTAAGTGAGATGAGTAGCTGGAGGCTTGGAAAGGAAGTAGTGGTAGTACTGGTGTGAGAAATACCAGGAATCCATTGTTATGTGCTCCAGCCACTGTGATACTGTAATATTGTTAAAAGTGGCGATAAATCCCATTCAAATCAGATTTTCACAGTTATGGCCTTTTTTATTAACAGGCTCTATACCATTTACCTCTTGGGATGGATGCCTCCAAAGAGCTATCTTCGTACCCTCTGTGTCAGCATCGGTGTGTTCCACTTTGTTAAAGTTTTTATATCTCTCTTATAACTAGTGCTAGGGGACTTCTTTTTCACACATACACTCTTTAGGAAAGGGATTTCTTTTGAAACAATTACCTAGACCCTGTGACCTTGACCTTTCACTGTTAATTAAAAAAAAAATAAACCAAAAACTAACTTTTTCTATCTTACTCATTCTTCATCCTAGGAGTCTCATATTTCACACACACAATCATCAGGAGATGGTCTTTTATTTGAGACAATGACCTTGACCATGTAACTGTTGCCATTTACATCTTATAAAAACATTAACCCTAAATATCTTGATCATTTTTATCCTAGGATACTCACATTTCACACACACCTTCATCATTAATTGAGGCAGTGACCTTTACTCTTTGACCATGTGCCCTAAACCTTTAACCCTGTTGTAAAAAGCTCCCAGAACGGCAAGTTATGTTGTTCGCAGACAACTCTTGTCTGTGACATGGAGCTGAAGAGGGGTACTAATCACATTCACTGGTAGTTTAGTTTTGCTTTAATTGGTTGAATGTATTTACACACAATCATAATATGTGGAAATCAGTATGTAACAAGAATAAATTACCCAATAACCACCACTTTCTGCTTTTCTTTCAAAAGTTTTTCACCTGTTCTGAAACATATTTAACTGATTTTGTCATATACATTTGATCTGTAACCTTTTTCTATTTTGACCAGCCAAAAGTATTGTAACCTGATAGTAGACCAATCACAGCTGTCAATCAAAGAGTCATTCGCCCGTTCAAATAGTTCATTTAGACTGGAAGTGAACTTTGAACTCTCAGCATTTGCAGACATTAGTGTGAAACATTTTTTTTAGCTACTTAAATGTATTTAAGCCAACTAAGTATTTAACTGACCATATATTATGCAAACAAACATTGATATCAAAGCAGAACTTCCTGTTGAAGTCAGTGGAATTGGCCAGCAGAGTTATTGGGCCGAACCAGCAATTAGCAAAGGGGTTAACAATTTGTATCATGAGGGTATTCTTTTATCATTCTGTAACAGAAAAACAAATAGAAGATAAGAAGGCCAGTGAGTTAAAGATTGCTGAAGACAACAAAGTAGTGGATACATGGGCAGATAAACTTGGCTTGTCACATAGACCTGTACAGCTTCCAGAGCCACCAAAGGATCTACCCACCACTGATGTGTATGGAGTGACAGATACATCTATCTCTGTACAGGATACACACAGAACTAGTAGTGCTCCAGGGGAGAGTAACCTTGATGAATCTCAGTAAGTTGGGATGTTTTGTTCTGGAGTATTTCATATATATATGACATATCAAGCGAAAAGGGACCTCCTTGGGATTCTAGAAAGAAAAGATTTGGAAAAGACATCAGAATTGCCAGAGGTCAAATTACAGAGAGGGTTTGGGGTTTTTATGCTCCACGAAGGGCTAGCATATAGCCACAGCTTCATCTGTTGGTCATTCCGTCTGTCCCTCTGCCTCCATATCTCCACAACCCTTGGGCCAAATTGGATGAAACTTCACATGTGGATTCCTTATGATGATGTGCCAATGCTCTCTTCCTGGTTTTTGGATAGCTCCAAGGTCAAGGTCAAACATTAAGATTGACCTTGTTCACAGCATAGCTCTTTCAATTATGTAAGGATTTTAAATAACTTGCCACAATTGTTCTCTATCATGAGTAGATGAACCATTTGAAAAATATATTCAGATAGCTCCAAGGTCAAGGTTACAGGTCAAATTGCAAAAATTAAGCATATCAAGAGCTTAGCTCCTTCAATTATGGATGGAATTGATTATTACTTGGCACAATTGTTCTCTATCAAGAGTAGATGTACCATTTGAAAAAAAATATCCAGATAGGTTGAAGGTCAATGTCACAGCTCAAGGTCAGACTTAAAATTTAAGCATGGTCAGAGCATAGGTGCTAAGATTATTGATGGATTTCAAAATAACTTTGCTAAGTTGTTCTCTATTATGAGTAGATGTTCCATTTAAAACAAGTTTTCAGATAGCTCTAAGGTCAAGATCACAGGTCAAGGTTGTACGTTAAAATTTTGCATGTCTGGATTAGGGCGAGCAAAAAGCTACATATTCATCTATCACAATGTCCAAACCCTCTTCCTATTTATTTTATACCTTTTGTGACAAGTCTATATTATTTCTCTTACGGCTCTTATTTTATTTTTATTTTTTTTGTGTGTGTGTGCAGTCAGACTGAGGTTGATACTTTCTCTCTCTTCTCTTTGAGGTCCCTTTGCTTCATAGGTTACACTGAGTTAATTTTTTTTGTGTGTGTGTGCAGTCTGACTGAGGTTGATACTTTCTCTCTCTTCTCTTTGAGGTCCCCTTTTTGCTTCATAGGTTACACTGAGTTACCTCTTGACCATTGTCATCACAATAAAGTTCTTCCATTTTGATTGTTCTTAAGTGTCTCAATAGTTATTGCAACTGACAGATTGAGGCTATCAATTAATCAATCAAATCATTCAATTAGACCAAGAGTGAACTTTGACCTCCAATACTGGACAATACTTTTGTTGTTATGGTGACTTGAATCAGCTGTAGGTACCAACTCCAGGTCACCAACTATTATACTTTTTTGTTACGAGTTACGGAACATCAATGTGGCAAAATAACACAGTACATGTATAATATTCAGATGGAACTTCCTGTAGGATGTCAGTGGCCATTGCCAGCTATCCATTAGTTGTATTGTATCTACAACTTATAAAAGTCATGGGAAATAGCCTCTTATTCCAATTAAAGCTACAGTGAATCTTTTTGTGGCATTTCAGGACTCAAGCTTTGTCCTGATAAGACAAATATAGCCAGTGCATTGGTGGATTTCTTCATGATATAAGATAGAACTTAGAAAGTGACGTTGAGTGGCAGACATGTAGACTATTGCAAGAATATTTGTGATTTATCACCTTTATAACACTCATTCTAAAAGCACTTTTCTTTGATATAATTGAAAGGTTTTTCAATGCAGTCAGATAGACAAATACAGTCAGTCTCTTGAGACCTCTGCATTTAACTGCAATTTCCAGTCAATTCTGCCTTTTCAAGACTGTCAAAAAGCAGTTTGGAAAAAAATGCGGTGAATGAAGAAATAATTTTACAAGCAGTTTCTTCATTTCCACAATATTTCTTTGAAGAAAGACAGAGGTATTTGAAATTGTATCAACTTGAAATTATTGTCTGCAAATTCCATTAATTTGAACAAGTCTTAATTTTCATGCTCCTTGATCTTTCGATGCAGGGGCATATTGTTTTACCTTTGTTTGCCTGTCTGTCTGTTTGTCAGTCTGTCTGAAACTTAAACAAAAATCTTAACATTTATAATTAATTTGGGTTAAATAAGTTACATTGCTCATATTTGGCATAATGATAGATTTCATTGATACCAAAGTCGAGGTCATGTGACAAGGATAAGGTCATTTGTCAAGGTCAATCTTCTTCAAAATTTAACCAAAAATTGTCCTGTATCATTTACAATTCCTTCAAGCCAATCCAAGATTCAATGATCATATTTGATGTGATGATAGATCTCATGCCATGTTTTTTATAGAACATATATCAGAGGTCAGAATGCTCCAATTGATCCAGTCACAAAGAAAGAACTTGAAGAAAAGAGGAGGAAATATCTCGAACATCAGGTAAGAATAACTCTGTGCATCATTTTTGTTTCCGATTATGGTAAAAAAGTGGGTCATAAATGGAGGGTTACAACAAGCAATAGATTGTATTATTAGCTCATGATCACAGAATTCTAGTGTATGTTAATTCTCGTGAGTATTTTTTGTGATTTCTTGTACTACTGGTATCAATAAATCATATTTAGATGTCTGACCTTTCTGACCTGGCATTCAAAAATGGACCATATTGGATTTTCTTTAAAACTTATATATGAGAAATAGATAAAATCCCTCAGAGGTCAGTCAGGATTGGCACCGTAGCCCATTCCCAAACAAAGAAATTCTGGACTGGTTCAAATTCAATGAAGTTGCTAAAAAAGTGTGATTGTGTGGGAATGGGTAAAAGATTGATTTACTGTTAGGTAGAATGACCATTCTATCATCACGTAATATACTGAACGTGAAAAGTTTGTATCCTTACCAGATGGTATAGTCTGCACATTGTAGTCTGATAAGGGTAAGCAGTTTCCACTATTACACGACCTGTCAAACAAAAAGGTAAAGAATCTACCCCTTATCTGACTGCATTCACTTTTTGCAAATTTCTTGAATCTAGAATGATTGCTATGGCTTTCTTGATATATATATTTTCAAAACACTACCTCTGATTAGCCCCTGCTGGATCCAATCTATTTTTCAAATATTTGGTTTACAGTGTTTTCCTGAGTCTCCTTTTTGCTTGATGGGTCACTTATGTGAAACTTGTGAAGGCGTAAGCCCATGTACTATGATAGTAATCTGTCAACCTGATGATGACTCACACTTTCCAATTAAGGTATTTTGGATGGTGAAGGGTTTCTGCTAAGTTTGTGGTTGTCCATTCATTTATCATTGCTACCTTAGCATAGACAGTTAGTTGTTACAGGGGATATTTCAAGGATACTGGACGAAACTGCTGAGAGCCCGCCTGATTCTTTGACATGCTCAATGTGAAGCACTGTCACATTGGGCCTCAGTTTAATGTCTAATGTTTAATGAAGTTAAGACTTGTAACATTTGAGGTGTCAGAAGCCATGGATTCAAATGGTCCTGTCCCTGAGAGAGGCATTTGAGAGCCTTAACCTTGTACTGATGATAAAAAGGCACCATTCAGCACTAAATTTTGAAAAGATAGCCAAAAGCTGTATAAAACACCATATAGACAAAATTTGATTGGCATAACTGAAACCATTCCCACTCAATCCTCCCTTTTTAAGGTCCTCAAGAAAAAAAGCTTTGGAAAACATTTGGGAAAATGACTAAATTTCTTGCTACGAATATTTTTTCATTCACTCTAATGTTTTCCAACCCAAAGAAAAATATTTTCAAATTTCCATCATTTGCATCTATTTTCATTTTGAAGTATAAATCTTTTACCCATTCCAACACAACAAAATTTTAGACTTATCCAAATTGAAAGGACTTGCAGAAGACATTTTAAAGTTTATGAATTTTTAGATTTTTTCAATTTTTTCAGTAGAAAACATTGTAAAAAATGAAGAAATAGCTTGTGGCAAGCAATTTCTTCCTTTTTATATGCCCGTCGAAGACGGGACGTATTATGGGATCACCCATAGTGTCCGGGTGTCCGGTTGTCCGGGCGTCGGGGCGTCCGGCGGTGTCCACTTCTTTGTCCGGAGCATAACTCTGTCACCGTAAGTCCGATTGACTTTAAACTTGGCAGTTATATTCTTCTCATCAATACGGAGTGCAGTGCACAAGAACCATAACTCTACCTGGCCTATTTTTTGAGTTATTGCCCTTTGATGTTTTTTATACTTGAATCTTGTCCTGAGTATATCTCTAAAAGTATAAAAGCTAGGATCATGAAACTTCATGGGTGTATAGATCTCACCAAGGGGGAGTGCAGTGCACAAGAGCCATAACTCTACCTGGCCTATTATTTAAGTTATTGCCCTTTGTTGTTTTTCATACTTGAATCTTGTCCGGAGAATATCTCTAAAAGTAAAATAGCTAGGATCATGAAACTTCATGGGTGTATAGATCTCACCAAGGGGGAGTGCAGTGCACAAGAGCCATAACTCTACCTGGCCTATTTTTTGAGTTGATGCCCTTTGTTGTTTCTCATACTTGAATCTTGTCCTGTGTATATCTCTAAAAGTATAATAGCTAGAATCATGAAATTTCATGGATTGATAGAGCTCACCAAGGGGGAGTGCAGTGCACAAGTACCATAACTCTAACTTGCCTATTTTTTGAGTTATTGCCCTTTGTTGATTTTCATACTTGAATCTTGTCCGGAGTATATCTCTAAAAGTATAATAGCTAGGATCATGAAACTTCATGGGTGTATAGATCTCACCAAGGGGGAGTTGAGTGCACAAGAGCCATAACTCTACCTGGCCTATTATTTGAGTTAATGCCCTTTGTTGTTTTTCGTACTTGAATCTTGTCCGGAGTATATCTCTAATAGTATAATAGCTAGAATCATGAAATTTTATGGATGGATAGAGCTCACCAAGTAGGAGTGCAGTGTACAAGAACCATAACTCTACCTGGCCTATTTTTTGAGTTATTGCCCTTTGTTGTTTAATACTTGAATCTTGTCCGGAGTATATCTCTAAAAGTATAATAGCTAGAATCATGAAATTTTATGGATGGATAGATCTCACCAAGGGGGAGTGCAGTGTACAAGAACCATAACTCTACCTGGCCTATTTTTTTAGTTATTGCCCTTTGTTGTTTTTCATACTTGAATCTTGTCCGGAGTATATCTCTAAAAGGATTATAGCTAGGATCATGAAACTTCATGGGTGTATAGATCTCACCAAGGGGGAGTGCAGTGCACAAGAACCATAACTCTACCTGGCCTATATTTTGAGTTATTGCCCTTTGTTGTTTTTCATACTTGAATCTTGTCCGGAGTATATCTCTAAAAGTATAATAGCTAGAATCATGAAATTTCATGGATGGATAGAGCTTACCAAGTGGGAGTGCATTGTACAAGAACCATAACTCTACCTGGCCTATTTTTTTAGTTATTGCCCTTTGTTGTTTTTTATACTTTGTTTGACAAAAGATATTCATTCTAAATAACCTCAGTTCTATTCAAGCCCCCAGTTAATATTAAGCAGTGTGACGGGCGTATCTTGTGACAATTTGGCACCTTGTTTTTCAATGTTTTCCCAATTGTCATTCTTGAGGGGCGTCAAAAAGCTTTATTGTGTTGGAATGGGTTAAAGTATTGTCTTTATGTATCTGTTTTCCTAAGGACAATACAATTAAGGTCCCTAGCATAGAACTGGTGACACCAACAAAGCTCATGAGCAAGTGAACTTTGCCATGAAATATATATATTTGTTAGAGAAATTTAAAAAGAATTAATTTCTCACCTTTATTAGATGGCCGTGAAGGCACAAGTAGAAGAGAAAGAAAGATTGAAGAAATTAGAAAGAGAAAGAAAGATGAGAGAAGATATGGAAGAAGAAAGAAAACTTCAAGCTGAGAGAGAGCTGCTTCAGAAACAGTTTGAGAGTGAACAACAGAAAATGAGGCAAAAAGAGGTAAGAGTTTGGGGCATATTTTTAGATTTATACACATAATAAAGACACATTACATAAAGCAAAATAGATGAAACCAATGATTGATTGATTGAATTGGGTTTAACACCCTTTTAACGGTATTTTAGTCATATCGGCGGCTGGAGCACCTTACAATAGATTCCTGATATTTCTCTCACTAGTACTAGAACTACATTCTCTCCAAGTCTCCAGCTGCTCATTCCACTTAGGTTTACGATTATCCACCCATTTAGTGGGAGACATATGTAAGAAAGGATATTCGCTTTGGCCGGGGATCAAACCAATTACCCCATGACTAGGAGTCCTATGTGCAACCACTGCGCTATGACTGCGGCCCTTGAAGCAAATGAAGTAGTCATAGTAACCTTGCAAAAAGAAATTTTTCAGGTGGATCAGCCTACCTGTCCATCCATCTGGCCATCAGTCTGCCTAGATACAAAGAAATGTAATTTTTGTGTCGCAACCTCCTACTTTAGTTTTGCTTCTGAAATTTTGTACATTTGTTTATGATTATCATTCAACACTGAAGGCATAGGCCCATTAATGTGACATTCATTTTAGTGGAATATACGGCTTCTTTTCAATTTTCAAATTCTTGATATAAGCCTTGCATTCTAGATGTTATAATTATGCTTCTACACAAGGTAAATTGTTTGAAATTTTGCATGTTTTAACCAATTCCCATAC
Organism: Fragum fragum; assembly: GCA_946902895.1. Taxonomy (NCBI): domain Eukaryota; kingdom Metazoa; phylum Mollusca; class Bivalvia; order Cardiida; family Cardiidae; genus Fragum; species Fragum fragum. Next base: position 24,330,192 of record OX336371.1, read on the forward strand.
AATGGTGCTTTTAACCCTTTCCTGTTTTTCAAAAATTTAGACTGTTCCAATTTGAAGGAACAACTATTAAAAGTGAGTGTAATTTGAAAAGTAGCCAACCAACATGTTAGAAAATATCATGGGAAAAGAAGAAATTGCTTGTTACAAGCAATTTCTTCTTTTCCTGCTATGTTTTCTCAAGTATAAACTCACAGGGACATAAAAACAAGGGATTGTGCTGGAAAGGGTTAAACACCCCTCAAGCTTTTGGAATGGGTTAATCAGGGGTGTGGAATTTCAATGCCCGACTTGTCCGACATGGGCTTTTCTACCTGCGGTCAAGTACATTTATCGAGGCTACTTGTCCGTGGATAAGTAAATATCAGGGCAAATCACATAGATAGAAGAGATTTATGAGCGCAATGTTTGTATCTAAGGTTAGAAAATATTGCTTTTAATGAAGAAAATGCTGAGTTCCAGCATTTTCCTCGTTAAAAATAATATTTTCTCAAAATTTATCCATTCTTTATCTTTACACCGGCAAGTCCATTTTGATCCTGGACAAGTAGAAAATCACAATTTACTTGTCCATGTAGAGAAAATCCGTATTTCTACATCCCTGGGTTAATCTAATAATTTTACCAAGCAGAGATACTTTAATGCCTTTACTATGTCTGTCAGTCCATCTTTCATCCCTCTGTTCATAGAATATTTGATTCCATTCTCTATTCCAAGAATCATTTGAACTATGACGTTATCACTATACACAAGTGTTGCCCTTGACTCGAGGTGGTGCCCTGTTATTTTAGGGTCACATAGATTAAAGGTCAAGGTCAACATTCAGCTTTGTTTGAAAACTGCCACAGCCATAGTGTAGTTGGTAGCTTGTCAGACTCCTAATCATGGAGTCCCGGATTTGATCCCGGTCACTGCAATTATCATTTCCATCATTTGTCTCCCACCAATGGGTGGATAATCCTAAACCTTGGTAGGATGAGTAGCTGGTGGCTTTGAAAGGATGTAGTGGTAGCACTGGTGAGAGAAATACTAGGAATCCATGGTTAGGTACTCCAGCCATGGCAATATGACTGAAATACTGTTAAAAGTGGCATTGAACCCCATTCAAACAAACAAAATTTGGAAAAAAATTACATTAGACTGTGTTACCTCACACAAGTGTTGCTCTTACCAAAATGAGTCGGCCTGTTGTTTTGGATGATATAGGTCAAAGGTCAAGGTCACAACCGAACTTTATGTAAAAACTGTCTCAGATTCCATTTGTTCTGGAACTTATCGATGTAACAAATATTGCCCACAATTTAAGGAGATGACCATCTAACCCATTTCTACACAGCTCCTCTTTATGCCCTTCAAGAATATAGCTTTCAAAAACATTGTAGAAAATGAAGAAATTGCTTGTAACAAGAAATTTCTTCATTTCCTCCCATTTTTTTTACCCTGTAAGACAAAAGACAAATACTTTTAAAATTTCATCAACATGAAATTGTTGTCTGTAACTTCTTTCATATTGGACCTGTCTGAAATTTTGTCATCTGGTAATTTGCTAATTTTTGGTCACAGTTTAAAAGTTCACAAATTAACTGAGAAAGTCTCCCAATTTCTATATTCACATCTGTAACAAAGTGTTGGTCAACCCTGTGAAGACTGTTCTAGTTTAAGTCTAAAGGAAAGTAATCATTACTCTAACATTCTTTGTTAACCATGAAATGCTGTTGTATTCCATCACTTAGAAAAGGCCACTGACAGCTCTTGTTTTCTGAATGGTTTCTCCATCCAGCTCCCAGCAGCCTAGGGTTACATCAACATACATGTATTGCTTTTCTTATGAAAAGCCTTTTTTGGAATTTCCAAAAAGTTATGCTATGAAAATAAATGAAGAAATAAAATGTTTTTCCTAGGCTCAAAGACAGGCACAGGTGAACCAGTTGAAAGCAGCTATGGATGAGGCCCATGCCAAGGCCTTACAGGAGAAATATCAGAGAAAGATGCAGCATTTAGAGGCTGGAGGACATGATACCACCAAACTGAGGGAGCATTTAGAAGGTAGGTTTTCGGGTAAACCTTATTAATCCATTACCAGACGACAAACTTTTAGACCAGTCCAAATTGAAAGCAGTTGCGGATAACAATTTTAAGTTTTTTAATTTTAGATTTTTCAAGCGATTTCTTCATTCTACACAATGTTTTCCCAATCGTTTTTCTTGTGGGATGTCAGAAAGCATCATTGTTTGGGAATGGGTTAGGTCAATATAAGTTATATTGCAGGAGATATGTTGTTCGATATAATAAAAGATCTGGTATTTAACTCGTTACCAGACAACAATAATTTAGACTGGCCCAAATTTAAAGAAGTAGCAGATGATAATTTCAAGTTTGTGGAATTTAGAAAATATTTGTAAACTTTGTTGGAAAAAGAAATTGCAGCTTCATTTCCCACACCATTTTCAGCTTTTTCTGTGGGACTGTGTGGAGATGGATTATACGAGTATTTTGATTAATCCATTACCTAAGAATCCTGCATTTTGATACCTAGAAAAAGTATATCTTGAAAGAAAAATGTGGGAAAGGAGAAATAGCTCTGACAAGCAATTTATCTATCCTCACATTGTTTCTAGCTTTTATAGCCCTTATGTTTTCTATTCAAGTACTCTTTGAGATGCAACCTCTTTCAATTTAGACCAGTCTAAAACCTTGTTATATGGTGATGGGTTGGCTAAAGTGCTGGTTGATTAAATTTGTTGTACACAGTAGGAGTACAAAACCTTGTATTTTTATTAGCTTGGCTGTTCTCGGAAAAACCCGAGTATTGTGATCACCTTTGCATCGTTCACGTTGGCAATGGCATGACAAACTTTAACCTTGGTCATATCTCTGTTGTTATTGAAGATATCTTCAACCTCTGAAGACCCAAAGCAAATAAAGGAAAATGAAGGAAAATGATAAGAAAGAAAAAAAATGGCTAATTTAAAAAGAAAAAATTGAATAGAACATTTATGATTTTAATTGTGATAGAATTCTTTTTTTCTGTTCACAGTGAAACCATAAAACTTATTTTAGCCTGCTCATTACATTTCCAACAAATTCTCTTAACCCATTCCCACACAATTTCTATGCCCGTCAAAATAAAGGCTTTGGGACACTTTGTGGAAAATGAATTACTTATTACAAGCGATTTCTTCATTATTCATAATGTTCTCTATCCAAAATGATAAAGAATTTTAAGATTTTATTAACTTCTTGCAGTTTTGACCAGCCTAAAATTTTATCATTTTGTAATAATTTTATTTTTAGTTTCAAAAACAGAAGTTCAGATTGGTCGAAAATAATTATTCATAACTCCATGAACAAAATTTTGAGAAAGCAGTAATTTTGTATGATTCCGCACAAAATAGTCCCATATAAGAAAAATATCAAAATTTGTGAAGTTTTTGCTCTTTTCGCTCGATGCAATTTAATCATTAGAAATGAAGAGAATATTTTTTGTTTTCATGGAGGTATGAACCGAAAAACCTAATCACACTTATGTATGAATCCGCTTGGCGTATTCATAAAGTGTGATTAGTTTTTTCGGTTCATACCTCTATGAAAACAAAAAATATTCCCTTCATCTCTTAAATGGGTTAAGCCAAGATACTGAGCAGTCCAAACATCCATGCAAAGCATTTGTAATATTCTATGATTGTCCATAGAAACGTTTGGGTGAATACCTGTCAGCAGAGGGCAAAGTGAAGAAAGACTATGATCAGACTGTGAAGAAGTGCAGGCTTATCAGAGTCTTTACTTTGGTCATATTATGGAATTGTTAGAAATGCCAAGGGCAGGCACATTTTGCTTTCATCATTTATTTAATACATGTATATGAAATTTACAAATTCAAAGGTTTGCAAATGATTTAATCTATTTAATATGAAAAATGATCATTCAGTAGGGTAAGAAATATTGTGGAAGAAGGAATTGCTTATTAAAAGCAATTTATTTTCTTTCTACAATATTTTCTTAGTATAAAAGTACATTAACTTAAAAACCAGGGATTGTACAGAAAAGGGATATATCAAAATATCAAGTAAGTATTGAAATCGTCCTTTGAAAATTTGAATTCAAAGGCTGTACAAATATGACTAGATAAATATATATTGTGTTGTTGTAGGAATAGCTGGTGCCTTCAGTAAGTTACTGTGAATATGAACTTGTATGAAAAAAGATGAGACTTTTTAAATACTTGTATGTCTGTCTGTTTATTAATGCTTCATGTCTGTCTTGCTTTTCAAATTCCTTATTGTGCAAATTCAGCTTGAGTTACATATATATAACTTAGTCAATTACCTTGTATTTTTGAAAAAAAAAACCCTCTTGACCCTTTGTGTTTTCTCTTAACCCATTCTCTTAAATTGATCCTTTCCATTACTGTGTTATCAATCATAAGGGTCTCTTTATTTTTTCAAGTTTGGAACTTCATTTTAATTGTGATCCAAATAAAAAAAAAGGTTAGGGTCAAAAGTGTAGACATTTGATGAAGTATCAAAAGAGCACATAGTTTTAACCCATTCCCACACAGTGACACTTTTGACGCCCCTCAAGAAAAACGATATGGAAAACATTGTGTAAAATGAAGAAATAGCATGCAATTTCATTTTCCACTAAGTTTTCTACCCAGAAAGTTGAAAAATCTAAAATTTCACTAGCTTTAAATTGACGTCTGCAACTCCTTTCAATTTGGACCAGTCTAAAGATTTTCGGTAATGGGTTAAATACATTTAGTAGGTATATAGTAGGTGCCGAAATTTTGTAACTATTTACATGTAATTGTAGATTCATTTATTTAGAAAAGATATTTAGAAAGATAAAATAATCATAGAAAAAATAAAAAGATAGAATACATTGTATGTAATAACTTGTATGTTGCTTATTGTATTTGGGCATGCATGTTTTACCTCTTTTAAATGGGCACCTTTGTAGACATTTACACAAATTCATTAGTTCTTCTTCTCCCTGAAAAAATTTTGAGGGAGCAGATAGTCTCCAAACCGTGTACATCCATTTGTTTGTCCACAGCCATTTCTCCTCAACCCCTTGACCAAATTGGTTGAAACTTCATATATGAAAAACGGGACTTAACCCTTGTCATGCTAAACCCGGAATATCCCGGGTTAAGCAGGAGGTATAGACGAAGATAAGACTGCACATTTGTGCAGTCTGATCTCAGTCTACACCTCCTGCCTGTCCTTTTGAAACCAGAGTTATCTATGAAATTAGTTTTCAAAAGAAGTATTGGCAACTGAACAACAAGTACTGCTAGTGCTTTCAGCCCTTTGATTTTTATACAAATCTGAAAGGATTTAATTCAGCATGACAAGGGTTAATCTAATAAATGTTGTTGCTCATATCTTCGAATTTATAGTTTGGAATTTAATTAGATATCATTAATTTTGGAAGTATTAAAACACAATTGTGTGATGGGAAAAGGGGGGGGGCTTAATGTATTAACCCTTGTCATGCTGATCCCAGAATACTCCTGTTTTGGCAGGAGGTATAGATAAAGATTGATCTTAGTCTACACCACCTGTTTGTCTCTGTCAAACTATAATTGTCTATGATATCAATTTTCAAAAGAAATATCTACCAGTAATTAGTGCTTCAATGGCTTTAAGCCCTTTGATTTTTATTCAATTTCTTAGGAGGATTTTATACAGTATGACAATGGTTAAGATCAATTTATGACATTCATTTGTGGCAAGCACTTGTTTTCAGAATATGATACGTCCCTAAAGGCTTTTGTTTCCATAGTCTTAAATTGAAAATACAAGAAAACAGTCTTCTAACACTTTTTCTGATTATAAATTTTCTGTTGATTTTAGAATATTATTAGTTTGTAAGACAATATGTTAATATGCTGAAAATGATGACAGTATTATGATTTTTTTCCTTACAAATAATTTGTGACACACGCTTAAAGGTGAAATAACAAGTCGTATAGAACAATTACACACACGTCGTGAAAGAGACGTTCAAAGAGCTCAACAATTACTGGACCTTCAATACTGGGGTCTCAACAAAATAGATGAGGAGAGTCAAGGTCATGATGAAAATGGTAAAATATGATCACCATGGTAAAGGGACATGACTTTAACTGCACTTTGGGTCTTGTTTTCAATGTCTTGAGCTTTATAATGGTCATGGGAAAATGTTTTTAGATATTTTTTTTAATTTGGGGAGTTTTTATTTTCCAGTTTGAAAAGTTAGAAACGTGAATACTAGGGAGAAGTTATCTAGTTTTCTTGGTTTATGTATATACAGTTTACTCATCGGTATGAATATTTTTGAAAAACAAACTGTATTTAATGTGTTTTTTTTCAACCCACACAATGACGATTTTTGATGCCCCCAAGATAAAAAGCTGTTGAAAATTTTGTTGATAATGAAGAAATTGCTTGTAAAAAGCAATTCTTCATTATCCTCAATGTTTTCTACCTCAAAAGACAAAGAAATTTAAATTTCATCAACTAAATGTTGTCGTCTGTAATATCTTTGAATTCAGATTAGTTTAAATTTTGTCAAGTGGTAATGGGTTAACGAGCTATCCTGACCTCAGCATGCTCATGATGAGTTTTTGTGATTATACATTGTCTGTCATGCTCTGACTGTTAAAAGTGTTCTTAAACCCTAGTCAATCAATATATCAATTAACCAGTCAGTCAATCAATCAGTCTGACATGCATCATCCATCTTAATCAAGTTAGTGTCACCACTGCACAAGTCAAATTTTGGGCTCAATCTTATACAAACTAGCTTGACCAAGTAACAAGGATACACATCAGTTGGTCTTTTGGTAACCGTTATGGTCTGAAGATTTTTGCATACAAGTTACCTCACTTGTTTTTGAAAAAAAACTTTTTATTCTCCTTTAACCTTTTACCAGATTATACAATTCATGACTGGTCCAATTTGAAAGAAATTTCTATTCATTAAATTCAAAAAGCCTTTTTCTTTAAGGGTAGAAATCATTGTAGACAGTAACAATTTCTCCAGGACTATAAAGCTTTTCTAAATGTTTTCTCGAATGTCATGAAAAAGGATATCAACCCATTCCCACACAGTGATGCCTTTTGACGCCCCTAAAGAAAAAAGTGTTTGAAAACATTGATGCACACAAGGAAGAACACTATCACTAACATTCAAAAAAGGGAAAGAAAAAAGCTTTGGAATACATTATGGAAAATGATAAAATTGCTGTCATTGGTTTTATAAAGAGGATGATGCCTATAGCCCAATACAGTTATAACCCACCCCTCACCCCCCAACCAAAAAAAGGGAAAGAAAAAAGCTTTGGAATACATTGTGGAAAATGAAGAAATTGCTTGTCATGAGCTATTCTTCATTTCATCAATGTTTTCTACCTAAAAAATCAAATACATTTCATTAACTTAAAATTTTCATCTATAACTTCTTCGAATTTGGACTTTTCTCAACTTTTGTTGTCTAGTAATTAGTTAATGAGTTACCTTTAGCATTTAAACTCTGGTAAACTATTAACCCTTTCCTGTTTCTTGAAATTTTAGACTGTTCCAAATTGAAAGAGGTTGCAGACGTCAATGTTTTCTGGATGCAATTTGAAATGAAACCATTCTATGTGGTAGGAAATATTGTGGGAAAAGGAGAAATTGCTTGTTACAAGCAATTTCTCCTTTTTCCAAAATGTTTTCTCGAGTATAAAATCACAGCAACGTAAAATCCCGGGTTTAAACAGGAAAGGGTTAAGGGCCATCTTGGTGGTCTTCTTTCATTATGCCCCTGCTATGTGATGGTGCCGGGCATATAGAATTACCTCTGCATATGAGTGTGTATCTGTAATAATGTGAGTGTCCAATTCTTGTCCGAAGTATATTTTCTACTTTTAACCATTGTCATGCTGAACCCAGAATATTCCAGTTTTGGAAGGAGGTGTAGACTAAGATCAGACTGCACTTATGTGCAGGCTGATCTTAGTCTATACCTCCTGTTTGTACTTTTCCTGCCAGAGATGCTTATGAAGGTGATTTCTAAAAAAAATATTGATTATTGAACAACAAGTTCTATCAGTTCTTTCAGCCCTTTGATTTGACAGCAATTCAGTAAGGTAATTTATACAGCATGACAAGGGTTAATTGATGGATTTCTAAACTTGGCACAGTTGTCCCCCTTGAAGATCACTAATTTCATGCTTAAAGTTCTGTTCTTTACTGCCTAGTTCAAAGTAACAATTGAAGGTCAAGCAATTAATCAATAGCATCCTTGTCAATGACACATTTGTAGTTACATAAAGTATTTATATGAAAAGAATACTAGAAGGTAATCGCTTAAAGGCTGAAGTGGTGTTTTCTTTTTTCATTCTTAGTGGGCATTTTGGCAGTGTTTGCACTTTACTTTCATTGGGGGTGTTTTTAAAACGTGATGTTAATCCACTACTTGAAGACTAAACTTTGACTTATTGAAAACTTGAAAGAGGTTGCAGAAAACAATTCAAATTAAACAAAGTATGAAAAAGATGCATCTTATGGGGTAGAAAACATTGCAGGAAAAGAAGGATTATTACAAACAGTTTCTTTTTCCCCTAATTTTGAGCTCACCTGAGCACGCAGTGCTCATGATTATGTATTTTGATTGTCCTCTGTCCATCATCCATTGTCCGTCTATGTGTCAACATTTTTGAAATGACATCTCCTCCCAAATAAATGGGCCAATTTCAACCAAATTTGGCAGAAATGTTCCTTAGGTGGTGCCCTTTAAAAATTGTTAAAAGAATTGAAATCCATTGAAAACTCTGGTTGCCATGGAAACAAAAATGAAATTTTAAAAAGATCTCTAAGAATTATCTCATCTTGACCCAGAAGGCGTAGAGACTTGATATTTTGCATGATGCTGAGCCTTCAAATGATTCAGTTTGCAATCCATCACCCAGTCAAATATTCGAACAAGTCAACCTTTGTGACTAGTGAAAAGAATGAATTCGTAAATGGATGCTTCTCTGAGATCTAAATATCATTCTCGATCAGAAAAGTAAATTTTCAAGATGTCGTGTTCACTAACCACTCTATCCACTATGTTAGTAGGTTTTAACCTTTTTATGCTAGAAGAAATCCCTTTCATATTTGCATAAAAACGAAGGATTTAAAGCTCTGGAAGAGCAGCTGTAAGCAACCTCTTTTAATATGGACTAGTCTAAAGTTGTGTTGTCTGGAGATAAATAAATGTTAGATCAACTTGTTTTTTCTTTGAAGATTTTTTCACAATAAAAGAATAACTCATTTAATAATATATGATTTTATTTTTCTATAGGTAAACCTGTATAATAACTAATACTAAAATTGCAAGTGAATTTGACTTTTCGCGAGTCGTTTCAAAAGCCACTTGCAAAACAATGCAAGTCAAATTTTCTGGGAAATTTCAGGCCTGTCTGCATATTACTTGAGGAAGGTTGGAAAAATGTATTTTAAATGTTTATATTTTCCTGAACCTATTGTATGCTCATTTAACCCCTTTCTACTTTACAAAATTTTAGATGGGTCCAAATTTAAAGAGGCTGCAGACAGCAATTTGAAGTTGACGAAATTTAAAAATCTAAGTATGTCTGGGTAGAAAACATTGTGGATAATGAAGAAATTGCTTGTAATAAGCAATTTCATCATTTTCCACAATGTCTTCCCAAGCGTTTTTCTCGAGGGGCATTAAAAAGTTGGATTGTTTTGAAATGTTTTGATAGAAAGTAATGTTTATTTCAAAGCCAGGTATTTCTATCTTTATGGTAAGATGTGGATTATTATATTTTGGTTGATAGTTTAAACTTTATAGCAACTGAATTGAAAGATGTCAAAGCAAATGAAGTCTTGCATATACAATACTCGGGCTGGGTAGCAATGTAAAATAGCTTAATCTAAGTATGTGTGTCAAGCCTTTGCAAGGACTGTCACTTTTGTGTATAATAATTGCCTATATACAATATTATAACCCTCTATTAAAAAGTTATGGTATTGCTGCTGATGATCAAAACACTAATCAGATAATTCATTTAGACCAGAAGTGGATGTTGAACTCTGACATTGATCTCAAGCATTTTTGTTGGTTTGGAAACTGTAACTACAGCTTATTTAAGCCTATAGTTACAACATTTTGGTTTGGTTGCCAATCAATATTTTGCTGTTTGTTTCATGTCTGATCATTTATTTTGCAATAGTATTGTTTGATATATCAATCAAATAGCCTGATCAGAGGTCAAGGGGCGTAGCCAGAAATATATCAAGTATATACAGATCTGTTTGACTCTTCTTTGAAGAGTGAATCGAGTTTGATACATCTTTGTCCAAAATTTAGTTTAGCAATTAGGTTGCTTTTGAAAGACTTTCAATTGGGTTTTGTTCAAAGATTTTTTTTGTTAGAATTTAACCCTTGTCAAGCTGTATAAATTACCTTACTGAATTGCTGTAAAATCAAAGGGCTGAAAGCACTGAAAGAACTTGTGGCTCAAAAAACATTATTTCTTTTAGAAATCAATTTCATGCACAAATCTGGTAGGAAAAGTACAAGCAGAAGGTGTAGTCTGATCTTGTTCTACACCTCCCGCTAAAACCGGAATATTCCGGTTTCAGCGTGACAAGGTTTAAACTTTGTTTATTTTATCAGTTCATTCATTTATTTATTTTTCTGGTTTATTTCAAATTTCCAAGAAAATTTAGCTCTCTAAGTAAGAATTTATCAAACCAGTCTCAAATGAATGAATATGCTGAAAAGGTTTGAAAAAAATTTAAAAAAGGAAGAAAAACACTTTTTGTTTTAACCGTTCTCAACACAATGAAGTAATAAAACTTTGGAAAACAAAGTTGATAATGAAAAAATTGTTTATTAAAAACTATTTCTTCATTTGCTATGATGTTTTCTTCCCTGAACAAAAGGCACCCTTCAAATTTTATGATCTTGAATATCATCCTCTACAACCTCTCTCAGTTTGCACTAGTCTAAAAATTTTGTTGACTGGTATTAGACTAAAAGAAAAATTTTTGGGATTTTTGCAAAATTATACATAGTTGGCTGCTAGTAGCCCCCCCCCCTTGCTGGAAACAAATGTTCAGTATTGGTTATCATCTGAACTATCAATGCCATCTGTCATTACTCTCAGTTTTGAAATATGAGCAGCACATTACAATACCATCCTGCCTTTTGATGAGAGATTGTCGCTTGAAAAAACATTGTGGGAAAAAGGAATTTTGCTAAATAGGTAATTTTTTCTTTTTTCACATTGTTTTCTACCCTATATGGCACTTATTTTTCAATTCAAATCGATTCAAGCCCACTTTGAAATATTGTCCTCAATGGCTTTCAATTAAGACAAGTCTGAAGTTTTGTTGTCTGAAAATGGAATAAATAAAAACATTTTGTCTTGTGCATGAATGAACTTTGAATCTTATGGTAAAACAGAAAGTGAATTCAACTTTAACAACTGTGTATTATTTTATTTCTATTTTCTCTTCAGCTAAGATCACACCTAGAAGTGACCCACCAAACACAGGAGTTATCCATGTTGCCCCCACACATGTACCAGGGCTGGATCTCAGCACAGCAAGAACCAACTTACCACAAATTCCTGACAACAAGTGGGAAACAGGAAGGAATCACTCACAATTTCCAGACACAAAAAGGGAACCAGAACATGAACCATATACAGAGGATAGAGTGTTGACCCCCAGCCGGTTCCGGCATCCCTCAAAGCCATGGAGTGATCCAAGTTCTCCAAGGAGGGAATTTGGAACACAAACGGGTAATCAGAATGAATCTGCTTCTGAGTTAGATGGTGTGTATATTACTAGTGCTTCTCTTCTTTAAATTGTGACACAATTTGTTCTATCATAAATTTTGATTTTAGCTCACTGAGCACAACATGCTAATGGTGAGATTTTGAGATCCTTAAATGTCTGTCAACTGTCGTCTATGAAAAAATAAATTGAAGTGTTTACATTATTGAGACCACAATTTAGTCTCAATCCTCATCAAATTTTGCTAGAATGATTGTTTGTTCAAAGAACTCAATAAAAAATGGGAAGGTTCTCTTAGTAAACATGGGAAAAGTGGCTTTGATGGCAATTTCTTGGCTCAATCTTGATAAAACTGGTATTTACTATTTGAAATGGGAAGGTTCCATTTGAAAACATTAAACAAGGGCATTAATGACATTTTTTTGTTTTTACAGTTAATGAAGCTTGATAACAATAATTTTTAAGTCATAAGTTTGAATCTTAATGAATTTTGAAGATTTCTTTGGAAAACATGTCAAGGGCACCTTACTGACAGTTTCTTTGTTTAAACTTTAGGGGGACGCAATCGGATTTCTTTGGAAAACATGGAAGGGGGTCCTTAAATGACAATTTCTCTACTAGGGGCAATGAATTTGGCCAATCCTGATGAAACAGTGCCATAATAATTCTTCAGTTAAAAGCATGTATCTTATTGAATTGTAAAGATTTTTTTGAAAACATGGAAAAGGGCACCTTAATTACAGTTTCTTTATTTACACTTAAGGGACCACATTCTGGATGAAGCTTGATCTGATTGTTTGTTAGGTCATAAGTAAAATACATGTTCCACTAAAAGTGGGAATAGTCCATTGGAAAAAAAAGAAAAGGGCCCTTAAAAACAATTAGATCAATCTTTATTTACTCTTAATCCATTCCAACACAAAGACAATTTTAAATACCCCTCAATATGAAAGCTTTGGAAAACATTGTGGAAAATGAAGAAATTACTTGAAACAAGCAATTTCTTCATTTTACACAATGTTTTCTATCCAGAAAGTTGAAAAAATAGAAAAAAATATAAAATTTCAGAATATTTAAATTCTCTTCTGCAACTCCTTTCAATTTGAACCAGGCAAAAAAATTCGCCGTCTTGTAATGAGTTAAAAGGGTTCTTTTACTGCTCATTTCTTCACAAATAAGGCATTCTCGAAGTTTACCTTTCATGCTTCATTATTTAATTGATATTTCAGGTGAGTGGCTAGGGCCATCTTAGCCCTCTTGTTTTCATCTTCTTTTATTTTGATTTTTTTGCTCATAGGTACAGTGATTTTGATTTCTTACTCTTTATTTTCGAAATAGACAAAAGTATTTTTGTTGGAAATCTTACCTTCTTCCAATTTATTTGTTTTCTTTTTATGTTAGCTGTTTGAAATTAAATGGATGCAATTTTCAAATGAAGTTTTAATACAAGAATTTTCAAAAATAAGTTTTTTGCTTGATTTTCAAAAACAACAAAAATGTGTAAACATACACATACACCTAATGAATATTAGCCCCCTACTTTTTAAGCCAAAGGGGACATTTGGGTTTGTTTTCCAACTGTCTATCCACCCATTTTTATGGTCAATTAGTTTTCCTGACTAGTTTTCTAAGTGCTTCAAGATATTAACCTATTACCAAACAATGTCATTTTTTGATGTCCTCCAAGAAAATCAATTGGGAAACATAAAGTGAAAAATGAAGGAATTGCTTGCAACAAGCAATTTCTTCATTTTCGCTATGTTTTCTAGCCAGACTGTTGAAAAATTCTAAAGTTTCATAAACTGTGAAATGTCATCCGCAACTCCTTTCAATTTGGACCAGTGTTGAATTTTGTCGTTTGGTAATGGGTTAAGCTGTTTCTTTCATGTGTGAGTTTATAGTTAAGAGTTGCATATCAAGTTGGAGTTTTGTTATGGTCCAAAAATGCTGATGTTGGACTCTTAAGAAAAATATCCGAAATCCCATTTTCTGGATTTTTTTTTATCAAATTTTTTTTTAATGCTTATAAATTTTTATCTGATTTCTAATGTTTGAGTCTACAATCACAAGTTACAGAACAACCTTGAGTTTCCATTTGGTCCATTGATTTTTGAGAAAATGCAGATGTTTGACATAGACATAGACAAAAATATGGTAATTGAAATTCCTCTAAAAGCCTGGACATTTTTAAGCACCTGCAGATATTGAGCCAATATTTGGTGATCGAGTCTGCAATTTTGAATGACAGATCAAGTTTGAGTTTGTTCCGGTCCATTGATTTTTGAAGAATCAAGACAAATTCACAGAAAAACTAATTTTATGGCTGATAGGGGACTTGGTATTGTCTTGCAATACTTCAGAAAACTTGTATTCTCTGTATCCAGAAATAAATCAAAAATGGATATATCATAAATTAAGCTTGAATTTTATTGTGTCACATCAGTTGCTGGTAGGAAACTAATATCTATATTTATTGATCAAGGATTTATAGCATATTTTGTATGTAAAAATTGCAAAAGCTTATTTCCTGCTTAACTGAGGTTATATTCATCAAACAGGTTTGATTTATCATCTTCTGAGGAATTTGGTTTTTATACCCCACTGAAGGTGGATGTATATTGGTATCATCTTCTCTCTCTCTCTCTGTTTGTCAGTCTATCCAAATGCCTGTCCATCCATAAGTATGTTAACATCTTGTTAAAACATCTACCCGTGTGGAGACCGCCATCATAGCGCAGTTAGTAGAACATCAGACTCCCATCTCCAATCATGGGTGTCATGGGTTAGATCCCAGACGGCAGCACATATCCTTTCTGACATTTGTCTCTCACCAATGGGTGGATAATTGTAAACCTGAGTGGAAAAGCAGCTGGAGTCTAAGAAATGATGTAATGGTGGTCCTGGTGCGAAATATACCAGGAATCCATAGTTAGGTGCTCCAGCTGCCACAATATAATTGACAAATTGTTAAACCCTATTCAAATGAAAAAACCTACCCTTTTGGATAAGTTAGATGAAATTTTCACAGAATGTTCCTAGTCAATTGACCTTCACATATTGTCGGGGTCCACCGTTTTAGGCTGCATCACAGAGAAAGGGGGCTTTATGAAAAATTTCTTTTTAACACATCTACATTTATGGATAATTGGAATGAAATTTTCACATAAAGTTTCTTGTTACCTAACCTTGTGCGTATTACCGATTTTGGCTATACCACAGGAAAAGGGGACTTATTGCAAAATTTATTGTCTTCGCTAGTTGCTCTCCATGGTATATCCATAAGTTCTTATCCTTATAATCTGTGCAGCTACCTTCTTAGCCCTTGTCATGTTGAACTCTAATATTCCTGTTTTGGTATAAACAAAGATCAGCCTGCACATAATTTGCAGTCTGATCTTAGTCTTCACCACCTGCTTGTCCCCATTAGAGCCATTTATTAGATAAAATTTCAAAACAGATATACATAAAATTATTACTTCCAGTCTTTTCAGCCCTTTATTCTGAAGAGAATTTTTATTCAGTATGACAAGGGTTAAAAAAGCAATTAGCAATTATGTGGTGGTGTATATTGTGTCTACGGCACTCTAGATCTTGTTCTAGTTTAAATTTTTCATTAAATTTGCCATTGATTTGCCAGTTCTCAGAATTTCTTCACTAATAACTAATTAACAAAGTATTTGTTCTCACTTCCTGTAATTCTATAACAATGTACTGGGTTACTGTTGATGAATTGGTTTCTCACTTATTTTCTTAGCCTATTTACTTATCAATTTACACTGCAATTTTAATTTATGATTTGTTGGGGGAGGACGTTCTGCTAAGTGCAAAATGTATCGATCCTGATCAATGTCAATACTTTTGCTCTAATTAGAGTCACTGAATCGAGAACGGTCAAGCTACCTTACAACATGTTTATTCCGAAATTATTAACCCTTTCCTTTACAAACCTAGGATTTTACGGAGCTACAATTTTATACTTGAGAATAGCTGCAATTTTATACTTCAAATTGCATCCAATTTTCATTGTTGTCTGCAATCTCTTTCAATTTGAGCTAGTCTAAAATGTCAATAGATAGGAAAGGGTAAATCTTATTGACCTCTCCTGGATCAGCTCATATATTTCAAATATTTGTTTCATGGTGTTTGTGGAAGGCCCCTTTTCACCTATCATGTCTTATTTCTTCTTCTTTTTTCAAGTAACAAGCCCTCTATTGGAATCTTTATGTAACAAAGTAACTTTCCAATTTTTTGGTTGTTGTTAAGATAAATTGATCATTAACAAAATAATATTACTAACCCATTCCCACACAATGACGCTTTTAAACGCATCTTAATATAAAATTATTCAGAAAAGATTTTGAAAAATGAAGAAATTGCTTGTGACAAGCAATTTCTTCATTATTCACAATGTTTTCTACCGTAATAGACAAATATTTTAAAGATTTCATTAACTTTCAATTGTCGTCTGCAAATTCTTTGAATTTGGACTGGTCTAAAATTTTCTTGTGTGGTAAATGGTTAAGTTATCTTTTTGAATTTGAATATGCTGTGAATAACCAAATCCTGGCATATTGTAGATACAGGTTTGATTTATGAGTATTAGACTTGGCATCATTTTAATTGATGGATGCAATCAAAGAATCAAATGACCATTTAAATCATTCATTTAGACCAAAAGTGTACTTTGAATTCAATCATTGGCCAACATTTATGTGAAGTATTTTTGTTGGTTTGGCAGCTTAAATGTTGTAACTACAGCTTATTCTAGCTGTATTACAATGTTTAGGTCAACAACTCACCATTTCACTTTTTTGTTGCATGTTACTGGCAATAATTTTGCAAAGTAATCCAGTTTTACATCTAAGTTGAACTTCCTACCAAAGCTGTGAGGGTGGGGGTAGCAAACTGTCAATTTGTAAATACTTGTAGGGTTATTCTGCTGCTAGAAATTTAGACCTTTTAACATAGATAAAGTAGTTGAACTGTAGTTAACCCATTACCAGACGACAAAATTCAAGACTGGTCCAAATTGAAAGGAGTTGCAGACTAAAACTAAAAGTGTATGAAATTTTAGATTTCTTCAACTTTCTGGCAAAAAACATTGTGTAAAATGAAGAAATTGCTTGTTTCAAGAAATTTCTCCATTTTACACAATGATTTCCCAATTATTTTTCTTGAGAGACATCCAAAAGCCTCACTGAGTTGGAATGGGTTAAATTGTCAATTGATTCTTATGAATTTATTTACATGTATCATTAGTTACAGTTGTTTATCAAATTGATTTGACCTTGAGAAATTCATATCCTAGACTAGGCTTGATTTAAGTTTTAACACCTAAATACTTGTTAGTGCACTTAGCTTTGTGAAATACAAAAATCAATTACCCTCTGCATGTAAAATAATGGAGTTGTATTTATTGTATGCTAGTAAGGAAATTTGCTTAATAACTCAGTTTTGTTTTATATCAGTCCATTTGACAGTAGTCTATATTATCAACTGCATTAACCCCAGCAACAATACTTTAGACTGATCAAATTTAAAAAATTGCAGACTAAAATTATAAGTACCATATTTATTCAAAGAATTGCCCGGGCGATTATTAGAATAGTGACCATCGACAAAGTTAGGGGTAGGTAATTATTAGAGTTTTTTGGTACAGAGGTAGGCGATTATTAGAGTTTTTTGGAACGGAGGTAGACTATTAGAGAGGTGTGTGGTATAAAGATGACTGAAGAATACAATATAGTATGAAAATCATAATTACATTTATTTAGAATGTGTTTGCGATTTTTTAAAAGCCAACAGTCGATTTAGTTCTGCATTTGCATTGTTAAGCTAAACAGCCAAAGGTGGTGAATTAGAAATTTTGCAACATTGCATCATAGTCGCAATGAATTTTTAAATGTCTAATAAGTTGTTCCTTGCAACATCTCATATCATCGTCATTTCTGTATGCACAAGACAATGAACCTGGTAAAAGTTCAATCCATTTTTGAAAGACCTGAAGGAGTTCGATGTAAAGCTAGCTTCGATTACATTAGACTTGTACCCCTATCGCCTTGATCAATCGATGAAGCCCTGGCTTTATTTAAGTCGTAAATAATCATAACTATAATCAAAACAAAAATTAAGACAAAGTCTGCTTACGACAAATTAGTTATGGTAGGGTTGTGTAATAATCTTAATGCATGAGTAAGCGTGTTCAACTTGACAATGTACAGACCTCTTGGTCACCAAGGAGATAAGGTCGCGCAGGAACTTTCCCGACTCTTCATTTCCTTCATTATTGAAAATAGCAATCTCCTTTCAATTAAAGAAAAGTATTAGAAAAAGTGTTTTGTTATAGAAATTTTAATCATATACTAATTTCTTAGCGTTTTACTGAATATAACCAGATATCTGGGCCTAAACCCATTTGCGTTGAAAAACTTGATATCTTCCTTTCCACAGCCTTAAATAGGGAGTGTTCACGGTAAAGGTCTTTCTTTGCTCCTTCTGAGTTTCATGTTGTTTTTTTTACCTGAATCTCCTAATTCTAATTGATATGATTTCGTTTAAATCATTTCTCGGCTTTTTTCCATTACTGATGTAAGAATTTTTAAGACAGACGATTTCTTTGTTATTGGCAGTTCTCGATTTTTTTTACCCTAAAAACGTAGACTCTTTGGATTCTGCTATCTAAATAGATAATAAACATTAAACTTTTATCAATATAAAAAGTTAAGTGTAATTTAAGATAACAATTCAATCCAAGAATTTCACTCCAGCAGACATAGACCCAATTGGAGCCTCACAACAACGTTTAAAATCACTCCTATGTTCCGATGATATGGAAGTAGATTGTTTTCAGGGTTTTTTTTAGATCGATTGACAAACTCAATTTTTTCCTTTTCCGTTCTCAATAGGTCTTTAACTGATCTTAAAAAATTGCAATAACTAACTTAAATAACGTATGAATAGTAAAGTATAGGCTATTCAAATCAAATGATGCATAATTATGGAATCGCAATGGTAATCTTTTTACGTTTTCATAGGAATACAGTGCTTACCTTATAGACTCAAAATCAAATATTAATTCATTACATTCAAGTATGTCAATTATTTACAAGTTGAATTTCGATCAAAGAAGGGGGCGGGCGTTTATTGGAATCACCTTTTGTTACTGAAACCAGTTAAAAATGGCAGCATTTTTGCAGTATTTAAGGGGATGGGCGTATATCAGAATATGGGCGATTATTAGAAAAAATATGGTATATGAAATTTTTATGCCCCCGCATCGATAGATCAGGGGCATATTGTTTTACTTGTGTCTGACTGTCCATCTGTCTGTCAGTCTATCTGTCTGTCTGCAAAACTTAACCTGCCAACTAAACATTTTCCTATAACTTCATCCCTAATCAAGTTACAATGCTAATATTTGGTATATAGATAGGTCTCAACAAGGCACAACTGGGGAAGGTCATTTCATCAAGGTCAAGATCAAAATTTTAACCCTTTTCCCTAAAATGTTGCTCAAAAATTTAACCTGCCAACTAAACATTTTCCTATAACTTCACCCCTAATTAACTTATTTGGTATGTAGATAGGTCTAAACAAGGCGCTACTGAGGAAGGTCATTTCATCAAGGTCAAGGTAAAAATTTTAACCCTTTTCCCTAAAACGTTACTCAAAAACTTAACCTGCCAACTAAACATTTTCCTATTACTTCATCCCTAATTAACTTACAATGCTAATATTTGGTATGTAGATAGTTCTCAACAAGGCGCAACTGGGGAAGGTCATTTCATCAAGGTCAAGGTAAAAATTTTAAACCTTTTCCCTAAAATGTTATTCAAAAACTTAACCTGCCAACTAAACATTTTCCTATAACAACATCCCTAATTAAGTTACAATGCAAATATTTGGTATTTAGATAGGTCCCAACAAGGCACAACTTAGGTAGGTCATTTCATCAAGGTCAAGGTAAAAATTTTAACCATAAGTAATAATAATCACCGTTTCTAAAGAACTCCTGCTTCGGGGGCATGGTGTTTCACAAACACATCTTTTTTTTTTAGGTATTTCTTAGAAGAAAACATGATAGGAAATGAAGTAAATGCTTAATGTTTGCAAAAGCTGCTTCGTTTGAGGTCCCAAGATAGCAGAATGGTTTTAGAATGGATGATGCCTTTCCCCCACACAATCCCACTCTTTCAAGGCAACAAAGAGGGAAAAAAGCATGGAAAATCATAGTTGAAAAAGAATGAATTGCTGGCAACAAGCAATTGCATCATTTTCTTTAATGTTTTCTAGCCCTAAATAAACTGATTCTAAAATAGCACCATATTTGAATCGTGGTCTGCAACTTCTTCCAGTTTTTGAATTGCATAAAATATTTCAGTCTTTTAACCCGTTACCAAACAACAGTATTTTAGACGATGCAAATTGAAAGAGAATTTCTTCTCTTTTTTTCACAATATTTTATACCCTATATGACACCTATTTTCAATTTAAACTCGCTTTAAAATGCCATCTGCAACCTCTTTCAAAATTGATGAGTCTTAAAATTTTGTCATCTGGTAATGGGTTAGAAATAATTGTCTCCAGCTTCTCTGAATTTGGACATCTCTAAAATTTGTCATCTGGTAATTGGTTAAGCTTTATGAATTAATTCAAATACAATAACTTAAAAACATGTTGAAGACTTTTTGTATCGAGTACTAATTAATTTAATTACCGTTATTATAACAATAAAAGAAGATTGTAGAAATCATTATGTTGTGATATATATTTTTTTTCAAAAGTAACTTATTTAATAGCTTCTTGTAATGTCAATACATTTATTACTAAAATTCCTAAAACAGTGTTTGTGATAAACAAAAGTAATAAAGATGATAGGTATAAACAAAAGTAATAGAGATGATAGGTATATCAGGAAAGCCTGCCTGAATGATGTTACTTTATGATGTTGGAAACTTCAAATGTTTTGATGAGACCATAATTTTCTGATTATTGCTACGCCTTTTAAGAAAAAAAATTTGAAAACATTGTGGTAAATGAAGAAATTGCTTGTAACAAGTAATTTATTGATTATCCACAATGTTTTCCACCCTAAATTACAGATTTTAAAAAATTTCATTAACTAAACATTGTCAGATTCATTCTTAATTTTAAAAATAAAAGTAAAAAAAAAGTATGTATTTTTGTCATTTAGACAGATTTTCTTGGATAAGAAATCAAATACATTTCTATGATATCCTTCTACTCTAAGTTAAACATGTAAATTTGGATTACATAATTAAATTTCCTTTATATTGTAGTTGATGATGTAACCAATCTATTGAATGCCAGTCTACCTCGAGAAGAAAGTGAAGTTCAAATTGAGTACAGAATGGACAAGAGAGTGAGGGTGGTTTCTGCTCCGAAAGAATCCTTACAGAAGAGACAACCTGATAAAAGACTGTCTCGATCCAAAGAACGGTCTCCTCAATTCAGAGAACAGCCCAGTCCACATCAACATCATCATGAAGTTCAGAAACGACGAGAGCAAATCGAGGCGGAAAAAAGAAAACGGCTTGAAGAAGCAAGACGTAAAGGTCCTGTTAAACCAGGTAGCAGGCCAAAATGGGGATATAAGAACATGGACAATAAAAGACCACAGAAAAATTCTGAAAAAGACCCGTTCTATGAGAAGAAAAGGAGGGAAAGCCAGATGAGACGATATCAGAGAGAACAAAAACTTCTTGCCATGGTGGAGGCAAATAAAGAAGTGATTCCGAAATATCATGTGCCTCCTCCAAAATCCAGAGATCAATCACCTTACTCGGACTATGAACATGAATCAATCAGAGAAGCTCGGGTCAGTAGAAGGTCTAAATCTCACTCGCCACACCGTACCTTATCAGATGATCGGGTGGATTACTATGATGATATGTCTAAGCCTCCACAGTCTATTAGTCGAAGAAAAGCTAGTCGCTCTCCTCCAAGAGAAAGATCTGAATCACCAATCGAGAGACAAAGTCGCACAAGACACAAGTCCCCACCCATACCAGCAATCAAACATCGAAATGACATGAATCAGAATTACGGTGGTGGTGAAACAAGGAGAGTTGGTGGTAAATATGGAGATCCAGTACCACTACAGCTACAAAACGGACAGTTTGTTCCCTTCACACGGACTGTAGATGTTCTAGACCCAGCAAGAGCTGATGATCCACTGCCATTATCCAGGGAAGCAACTCATGTGGCTAATGCTAGAAAGCAGTACTTTGAGAATTTACATCCAGACAAATATGGAAATAGGCAGTCTATATACCAGGATGCTGAGAGGAACCCATTGGAACCTAAAGTACGTATCAGAGGTGCCACTCTGGACAAATGTTTAAGTTTCTTAGCCCATTACCAGATGACAAAATTTTAGACTGGTCCAAATTGAAAGATTTTACAGACAAAAAATTGAGGTTGATGAAATTTTAAAATTCTTTAACTATTTGGGAAGAGAAAATGTGCCAAGCAATTCCTTAATTTCCACAATGTTTTTCAAAGCTGTTTCTTTTTTCAGGTGTCTAAAAGCATTATTGTGTGGGAATGGCTTGTTTCACTGAAAGTACCTAATCTAAGAAGAATACCATATTTCAGGAAACATTTTGAGAAAATGCAATGTTGTCCTTTTTCACATTTTTTTTCTTATATAGAATTCTGTCAACTTGAAATTGTTGTATGCAATTTCTTTTAACGTCTCGCATCAAAAGATAGGGGCCATATTGTTTTAATGTTTGTTCATCTGTCTGTTCATCCCTCTATCAATCTGTCAGCAAAACTTAACCAAAAAAATTAACATTTACAATTAATTTAAGTCTATTCAAGATACAATATTCATTCTTGATCATAGATCTCATTGATACACAAGGGTGAGGTCATGTGACAAGGTCAAGGTCTTTTGTCAAAGTCAAGCTTCTGCAAAACTTAACCAACAAAACTTAACAATTATGAGGCTTTTACAGGGGAATGGTGTTTCATCAACAAATCTTGTTCACATAGTTTTCTACCCAGAAGACAAGAGATATTTATGAATTCTATCAACTTGAAATTGGCATCTGCAACACTTTGTCACAAAATGTCACATGGGTAGGCAATTACAAGATAACAAAATTTTTGACTGGACCCAATTCAAAGAAGAAGACAATTAAAAATGGATGTAAATTGACAATCAGGTACCACAAGGTGTAGAAAAAATTGTAGGATAAAGAGAAACTGCATGAAACTGCACTCTTGTTCTTAAAATATTGTCCTTAGGGGCTTTTCTTGTGTATGTCAAAAATGGGAAATGAAGTGGTTATGGGCTAGCTATATATGTCTTACATTTCAGAACCCTTTGATGAATCCAAGCCTGGTGTTAGATCACCCTACATCTAGACAAGATCAAATATTGATACAGCTATCTACACTTAAACAGGTACATTACATTGTATTTCTTCTAATAAGAGCCCATTCTACTACACTTCTTGCTGCCTCTTCAATATTTTTGTCGAGCCGGCTTGCGGTGAGCGAGACATAGTTGTCACTATGACAAGTTGGTGTATGTGTGTTAGTAAGTCCGTCCGTCTGTCTGTCCGATTTTGTACGGACAATTACTCCTACATTTATGGATGGATTTCAAAATAACTTGGCACAATTATTCTCCATCTTGAGTACGGTAGATGTGCCATTTGAAAGAAATTTGTGGATAGCTTCAAGTTCAAGGTCACAGCTCAAGTTCAAACACTAAAATTGTGCTTATCCGGAGCATGATACCTACAAAACTTTGAGGACTAGACAGCAGTTGTCCTGGGAGAACCATCTAGTTAGTAATGTGTGATTGATTAGTAATTCCCTTAAATGGGTTGACAAGCTTATTGCTTGCTGTGATTTTACTGATATGAGAAACGCAATGGTTTAGTGCCCCGGCATCTGGGATATAATTGAAAACCTGTTGAAAGTGACTTTGATCCCTGTACAATACAATGAAATATTTATACAGAAAATTTGTAGGTCTTGTTAATTTTTTAGACAAACTGAAATGTCAAAAAAACAAAGACAAAAAACATAGATTTACAATGATTTAGACTAGAGACCCTATTTACTAGTATCCAAATGTATGCCTTTGAAATTTTTTAAAGTCATGTTCTATACATGTATTTCCCATTTACATTTATATCAAAACTGTAATTTCTTTATTTAAGAGTTTGATGCAAAGACAACGAGAGCTTGAGACATTTTCACCCAGTGACCTTGAAAAACAGGACATTCCTGTCCACTGATTGGTTAACTTTGTTAGAACTGTGATAGATTCAAGTGTGCTTGTACCCTTAAATTGAATACAAGATAAAGTTACATTAATTGATGATTTGACCAATCAACAGACAATTAAATTCTATACTGGAAGTTGCAGACAGTTAAAATTTCAAAGAGCATTTATTTTCAAAAGTACTTTTTAACCAATTACCAGACAGAAAAATTTAGATTGGTCTGAATTGAAAGGTGTAACTGGCGTAAATTTCAAGTGTATAGAATGTCTGGGTAGAAAACATTGCATAAAATGAAGAAATTGCTTTTCACGAGCAATTTCTTCATTTTACGCAATGTTTTTGTAATTGTTTTTCTTGAGGGGTATCCAATCCCACTCAATGACGCTTTGAGACGCCCCAAAGAAAAATATCTTTGGAAAACATTGTGGAAAACGAAGAAATTGCTTGTTACAAGCAATTTCTTCATAATCCCACAATATTTTATACTGCTAATGTAAAAAAATCCAAAAATTCATAAGTTTTTTTATTGAAGTCTGCAATTCCTTTCAATTTTGACCAGTCAAATTTTTGTTGTGTGGGAATTCGTCAAGGTAGAAAACAGTGTGAGAGAAGGAAAAACTGCATGCATGCAATTTTACCTTTTTCACAATGGTTTCCAGAGCTGATAACACTGTAAAGACAAATTTAAGCCTTTACACATGTCTAAATTTTGAAGACCTGTTTAGCGTTAAGAAAAAGCATCATTGATCTGTGTTTCGTTTTGATAGAACAATGCTGCTTTTGTATTGGTAATTGCACATCAAAATTATATCTTAATAGTAACCATTTCCCATACAGCTTCTTGAATTTTTTAGAACATAAGATGGGAAAAAGATATGTCTTGATAACATTCAGTGACAAGACAAGTAGTAAATATTTTGACTCTTGTGTTACAAAAACCTTAATTATCTGTATGGTAGGTAAATTCTGGCCAATTGAGAAAACCGTCAATTACTGTCCCTGCCCACCTACTCCGTTTGCCTCGCCCATTGACTCCAACAAGAAGTTGAACTTCGATTTTAAACAGTGTTATTTTGAAAAATTTATAGCCAGTAGCATGTAACAAAAAAGTAGAATGGATGGTTGAGGACCTACCAGTTGTAACTACAGCTTGAATAAGCTGTAGTTATTTTATGTTTAGGTTGCCAAACCAACAAAAATGCTTCACATAAAATGGAGGCCGATGACGGAGTTGAAAATTCACTCCTGGTTTAATTGAACAATTTGATTGGTCGATTGATTCTTTGAATGGCAGCCATAGTTGGTCAATTAAGGCTCAAGAATGCCTCTAGTTAAAAAGAGGACAAATCACGTTGATACCAGTCATGATTTACCCTTTCATCAAGTTGATGCATACCTTACTTTTTTCTTTCTACTTATAGATTAAGTGCCAAAGTTTGAGAATAGATGATTCAAAGAATAAATGATTGTTCTTCCTCACTCCCTGTACTTTATTTTCAAACGCAAGCATATTAACCTATTACCACAAAATCCCAACTTTTCATGCCCCTCGTGATAAATACTTGGAAAAACATTTACTTGTAACATTAAATTTTTTCATTTCCCACAACATTTTCTATACAGAAAGACAATAACTTTTACATTTCATCAACTTGAAAGTGTTGCCTGCAACAACTTTCAGCTTGGACCAGTCTGAAATTTTGTCATTTGGTAATAATTTAATTTTCAGTTTCGTCTATCAAAATTGGACGTTCTGATTGGTCGAAAAAAATATTCATAACTCCATTAACAACATTTTGAGCACACAGCAATATTGTATGCTTCTACACAAAATAGTCCCATACAAAAAGGTATCAAAAATTGTTAAGTTTTTGCTTTTTTTTCTCGATACTATTAAGTTATAGGAAATGAGGAGAATATTCTTTGTTTTCATGGAGGTATGAACCAAAAAACCTAATCACACTTATGTATGAATCCGCTTCGCGTATTCATACAGTGTGATTTGTTTTTTTGCACTAATCACGCTTATGTATGAATCCGCTTCGCGTATTCATACAGTGTGATTAGTTGTTTCGGTTCATACCTCCATGAAAACAAAAAATATTCTCTTCATCTCTTATTTGATTAAAGGGGTAATTGAAAATTTATAGTTCATAGTGGAGGTAAATGCACTTGAAATAGTTTTTATCTTTCTCATTAAATTGATGAAGTTTACTTCTAGAGTATAGTTATGAACTTTTTTCCTATTGACATTGTATATTTATCTTTGCTATTTATATCACTAGTTAAATAAAATACTGATTGAATTGAATGACTTTTTTACCCTCTCTTTTTATTTTACCCACTTGAATATTAAACTCATTCCCTTAACACAACAAGAGTTGTCTAATGAAATTTAGTTCGCTCTATAGACTGTTTATCTCAAAAATTGCTTAAACAATTACCAAAAAATCAAGGTCAAGATAAAAGTATATCATCTAATGAAGTTCTTTTGAATATAAAATTGTGAAAAATATTAGGTTTACCAAGATGAAAACAATTTCCTTTCATCAGGTCCATTGTCAAGGTCACCAAATGAAAGCCTGCATTCTGATGAAGTTTATATTGAATATGATGATAAAAGGTATATAAAAATAAAAGCAACTGCATTAACAGGATCAATGTAAAGTTCACCATACAAGATGCAGTGTGAAAATTTGGTGAGCTATATGGTCTTCTTTATTAGTCCCCCACTGGTTACCCTTTGGGGGACTATAGGTTTGCTGATTCCATCTGTCTGTCCGTCCGTCCGTCAGGCTTTTGTCCAGAGCATATCTCCTAAACCATAGGTGCTAGGAACTTGAAACTTTATACACTTAGATCACAATGTGGAAAAGTGTCATGTGCAAGAACCATAACTCTAGCTTGCCTATTTTTTGAGTTATTGCTCTTTGTTATGTTTACATTTACATTTTTGTCCGGAGCATATCTCCTAAACCATAAGTGGAGAAGTGTCATCTTCTTGTATCATAAGATCCTTGTATTAAAAGATCCGTTACTCTTCTACAACTAACTTTTAATTATTTTTAGTTTTTGCCCTATGATTATTTTAAATCTTAATTTCGCAATATTTAACAACCATGATAAATAGATCTTACACTGAAACAAACAAATATCCTCTATTTAAATCTTTCAAAAGCAATAAATTTTACACTTCTCGCAAATTAAAGTGAAAAGGTTTACTATTAAAAAAAAACTTTTTTAATCCGGTTGGGGACTCCTCTATTGCATCGCAATACGACATGCACTTGTTTAGGATAGAATAAACACAAGAGGCCCATACAGCCTTATAGGTTACCTGAGTCCAGAGAATACTTATAAGAGTCCACCAGATTGTTCTACATACCAAATAACAAAGCTCTAAGCCTTTTCATTTGGGAGAAGATTTTTCAAATGTTTTCACTATACAAGCCTTTGTTAAACTTACGACATCTGGGAACGGGCTAATTTTTACCCTTGAGCCATTATTTATACAATATTGATAGAGGTCCACCAGATGATGCCACGAACCAAATGTCAGAGCTGTAGGTCTTTTGATTTGGTAGAAAAAGATTTTTAAAAGTTGTCACTATGTAAGTTTATGTCCCACACCTTTGCACCCTACCCCCAGCAAGGCCATTTCTTGACAGAATTTTTTTTCTTGTACAAACTATAATATTATAGTCATTGCCCTAAAGAGTATAAATACCAAATATGAATCCAATCCAACAGCCGATTCATGACAAGAAGATTTTTAAAGATGTGCCCTTTTTTGCCCCTTTTTGGCCTGTACAAATTTGAAGCGCCTTCCCATTGGGATTCTTCCTGCCAAGTTTGGTTGAAATCCGTCCGAGGGTTCTTAAGAAGAAGCCAAAACTGTAATAAGTTCATGCACAGCGCACAACAATGGACCTACTGTCAGGTGACCTAAAAAAATCAATTCCTTTTAAGTAGGTAAAAAAAAGTTATTGTCAAGTTAATGAAAACCTAGGACCTGGTGAAGTTCTGTATATAATTTGATCATATATATATATAAAAAAGATATTATATGATTAAGTCATTTAATCCATAACAAGATGGAAAATTTTTAGACTAGTTCAAATTTTAAGGAAAGCCTGTAAGATTTTGGAATTGAATAAAAACAAATGTAATCATTCAAAATTTTAAGAAGTTTGTAACTTGATAAAAAATTAATATTCGTATATATATTATAAGACGGTTGAAGGTCAGAGCCAAGATCACAGGATCACTACACTTCGTGACAATTGCAAGTCAAGCACCAACTGAGTACATATACTAAATTTGAGTTTTCTAGGTGAAAAGAGTCTACAAATAGAGGCAAGATAGAAGTTTTTCATAAGAAATCCAATGGTTACGACCACAGTATTTAATAATAATAATAATAATAATAAAGTCTTTATTTAACGAGGCAACACAGTTGGTTTGACCCAGTCTTCCCTGTGGGCCTCTACAAATATTTACAAAGACAATACATGTTAATATGTACAACAAAATAAAACATTTTACCAAACAATAAAAGAAGGAAAACATAATTATGAAAGATTGACCACATAATTTTGCAAGCTTCAGAATCTTTTCCATAGGTATTGTCATAGGTTCCTATTAAAACCATTCCGAAGGATTTTAAATGATTAATGAATAGTTTTGATTATCTTAATAGAATATAATACAGAGAAAAAAAACAACAACAACAAAGCGTTGTGGAGAAAGATAAACATCTTTGGCCAAGCAGAAACATTTCAATTTCAACAGCATCTGCTCTAATGTCCTTAATCCAAATCCTCTTTGACATATCCATCTCTAACCGTATGCATTTGACCAGTCTGAATGTTTGAGAGTGATGTTAGTACACAAACTAGACAGCAAATAGATAAACATGAATTGCGATTTTTGATGTATTATTATCATTACTGCTAACATGGACTAAAAGGAAACTACTTCATGTATTTGATAAAGATTTAGTTCAAAACCAACCAAGAGCCTGTACATGCAATGTAGAATATGCACTTAAAACATACCTGCACATAAATGGATACCTTTTCTTGAATAAGCATTTACGTATAGTTCAAGGTTGAGTAATTACATGTGAAAATGTATTCTCCCACCAGAGTTCCACCAAATTAAGAAAGCAGACTTGAACTTATTTACACTGTTAGTATTTCTTATGTGCAAAGGTATTTGATTCCAAATTTTTGGACCTGAATATGAAATTGATTTTCTGAAAAACTCGATTCTTGGCCTAGGTATTTTAAGAATGGCATTAGAACTTGATCTTAGATTTGTGTTAGTGGATTCTGTAAAGAGACCAGAAATATAGTTTGGAAGCTTGCCCTGTAAAGATTTGAACATGAATATTGACTTTTTGAATACAATTCGATCTTGAATAGGTAGCCAGTTAAGCTCTTTAAATAACTCTTCACTGGAAGTATCAGTATTTTTATCAAGAATAGTTTAGTGCCTATTAAAAGATTTTCACCTAATGTGTACATGTAAGAAATTTGAAGGGAGCTGAAAAAATAAGAAAGGTTAAAGTGTTTGAAAAGTAAGTCAAAGATCAAGGTCACAGGGTCAAGTTATTTGATGTTAAGCAAAAGCCTACAGCCGATGTGAGTGTAAATGAAGTAATATGGTTCTAGGTATAAAATATGTATGGAAGGTTGAGGTGTTTGTTTAAAGTTGTTAATTCTACTGGCTGAAAGCCAGCAAGCTATCCGTGTGCCCCAATGCATAAACTTTTACTTTTAAAGAATGATCCTTCGGTACCCTTTATCAGATTCATGCAAGGAATTTTCATATGATAAAATAAGAGGGCCCTAGATTGCTCACCTGAATTCACTTTTTCAAACTAATGAATCAACTTAAATTTGAAAACAATGAGATATTCTACAAAGTCAACTGGATATAAAAGCAAAAGGACGCGGTTGGATGAGAAAAAAATTAATGCCCATTTCTACCATATTCAATGGGAGGTCTTCCTCATGACAATTCAAGCGTTTAAAATTAGTTTTAGGAAGATTGAGCTAAAGTTGTTAGCTCTAGAGCAGTAACCAGAAATTCTCAATAAGGCTTCTTTTCCCTTGATATAAGTAAGAAAGTCTCCATATTCAATAGGGATCTTCCTTGTGACTATACAAACATTTTTCAGCCAGTTTGAGAAAGATTGAGACAAATTGTGACCTCTAGAGTGGTGGTGAGGAAATAGTTAGTATGGCTTCGTTTCCCTTGATATTGGTCAAAATGTCACCATATACAATAGGGTTCTTCCTCACGACTATACAAAATGAGCTGAAATTGTGATATCTAGAGTGCTAACAAGGAAATTGTCAATAAGGCAACTTTTTCCCTTGATATTTGTCAAAATGTCAACATGATCAATAAGATGTGTTTGTTTATTTGAGTGGGGTTTAACGTCGCTTTTAACATTTTTTCAGTCATATCGCGGAGCACCTAACAATGGACTCGCACTATTACATCATTTTCCTAGCCTGCAAACGTTCAAATATTACCCAGATTCTAAATCACTATTGATCAACATGGGTCAGTCTTTCAATCAGAATAGGAGAACTAGAACTAAAGTGATAGAGGTTGAACATGCCCTTTTTTGTTTGTTTGTTTGTTTGCTTGTTTGTTTTTGTTTTGTCAATAGACTGTAGTGAGATTAAGTGCTCACAATTAGTTATCGAATGTAATTCATGCATCGACTTTTAATAGAAATACGGGCGATTAGAAAGCTGGTGCCATGTTATCACAATTATTGTGAAATCTGGAGCCAATATTCAATGTTATCCTACTTTCCTCCATAAACTTGACTACTATATCTTCCGATTATTGTTCGATATTTTTTGCTTGTTATTTTTGGCTGCTTTTACGGGATACAGTAAGTCTTTTTATGTAAACTTGTAAAATGAACAAAGGTATAAGATACTTTGACTCCAAACTTCAAAAATTACGAAATACCACTCGATCACAGTGCGGCTGTCAGTCAAATAATCAGTCGACCAATGAAAGTTAGACCAGAAATAATTTTGAACTCAAACACTGGCCGCCATCTCTGTTAACCTTTTTTGTTGGTTTGGAGACCTAAACGGCGTAACTTTAACTTATTCAATCTGTACTTACGACGTTTAGGTCGCCAACTATTTTACTTTCTTGTAATATACGGTTGGCAATCTCGCAAAATAACGCCATTAAGATTCAAAGAGGGACTTCCTATAGGAGTGAGTTGGCGTGGCCATTTGAATAAGTGGGCGGGGCCAGCGATTGGTTAACTGACGGAATGCTGGCCACATCTTATGACCTCCGACAAGGCATTTTTTAAGAAGGGATACTGGGACTGGGATACTAACAATAGTTTACAAATATATGTTGTCAGGGACACGAAACAGAAAGTAAATCGTTGGTTGACGATTAACCGTCGTAACTAGGGCGGATTGAATACGCTGTAGTTACTTGGTGTCTTAGTGGTAAAACCAACAGAAATGCTTAACATCAATATCAGAGTTCAACTAAAGGTTCAGTCGATTTTCGATTGATCATAATCAGTGATCTGTCCGAATTCAGGAACCGTGTCCATGGGACAAAGGACTTGAATTTGGATAGTATGGTATAAAGTTTATTCTATAAAGTAGAATATATTTTGAATTTAATATATTGCGAAATTGAATCTTTCAGTCACGGTAAGAAATAGCCTTTTCGCCCGTATCATAGGTCTTGAATAGTTTCATGTTACTCTTGAAAGTTTTGAAGTTTTATTATCGACTCTCGTCCTTAAACCATTCCCACACAATCACGCTTTTTTACGCCCCTCAAGAAAAACAATTGAGGAATTATGGTGGAAAATGAACAAGCAATTTCTTCATTTTCCACAATGTTTTCCACCCAGAAAGTTGAAAAATCTTAAATTTGATAACAAGCAGTTTCTTTGTTTCTGCAATATTTTCTTCTAAACATAATTGTTATTATTATTATTATCATTTTCAAATTAAAACCAATTTTCAATTTTTGTCTGCAAACCCTTTGAATCTGGACTGGTCTAAGATTTTGCAAAACAGGAAAATGGTTCAATTAATTGCCAAATTACACCATTCGTAAATTGTCAAATCTTTCTCGATTTACACTATAATTCTATAATAAAGAATAGATTAATAGAATGTAGCGTAAAGAATATGAAAGTCCCGAACCATGGCACCTGGGTATACAAAAATGCGTATAACAAGTACATGTACATGTATACTATCAATTTAATAAACTGTTTTACTAAAAAATTTAACCCTTTTTATTGTTTAATCCCATGGTTTTTACGTCCCTGTGACTTTATGATTGAGAAAACATTGCAGAAAAAGAAGAAATTGCTTGTAACAAGCAATTTCTTCTTTTTCTACAACATTTTCTACACAACTGAATGGTTATTTTCAAATTAACCCCACTTTAAACTTTCGACTGCAAAATCTTTCAATTTGGAAAGGTCTTACATTTGGAAAACAGGAAAGGGTTAATTGCTGGACAAGACTACTACAAGTGCATGTAACCGTCGGCGTGCACATCCACCGCAACAACCCCTAGCCAATCACACGCTGAACACCTTACATATCACATTACCTTTTTTCCTGTAAAAACCTGGGATTTTTCGTCGCTGTGGTTTAAACGTAAGAAAACATTGTGGAAAGGGAAGAAATTGCTTGTCACTGAACAAACAATTTCTTTTTACGCCACAATATTTCAATAATATTGGATAGTTTCATTTAAATTTCCTTATTATTTTCATTGTCGTATGAAACCTCTTTCAATTTGGACTAGTCTAATATATTTTTTTTTCAAAAATAAAGGGGAAATGGTTAAGTAGACTTCAGCTTTCAATATTAACTCATTACCACACCGTGAATCCCGTCTTTTTATACCCCCCCCCAAGGTAATTATATATGGAAAATTAGGGAAATCAACGTGAAAAGGGAAGAAATCCATTGTTTCAAGTACCCTCCAGCATTGATTTCTACACCTTATGGTCGTTGCTCGGTGATCTTATTCCCGAAAGTAAAATGTCGTCTGTCACTTCTTTCAATTCGATCTAGTCCAAAATTTTGTTGTCTTGCAATAGTTCAACTGTTTAATGCTGCAACATGGATCAAAACCGTCATAAAAGTATCGCATATATTTCTTACATAATAAACAACTGACTAGAATTTAATGTTTTCATATGATAAGTTAGGGGGCGGACCGAGCAAAATGTGTGAATGTTACGAAATTTCTGATCGAACTGACACCTGTGAGCGTTCGGTAACAAAATGGCGGACTAATGTTTTCAAATTAGTCATTTCATAAGACAAAATTACGCGTCGACACAATTTTGAAGGTTGCTTAGTATGTTTATTTATATATTCCAAACACAGTCATCTAGCCTTTTTTAAGAAAAGTGTTGTCATAACGAAATTCACTAAATGGGAGTCTTTGTGGACCTAAAACCACTCTCACTAAGTCTAGTCCAAATCGACCGTATTCTTTAGTTACATTCACCTGATAAAAGTGAGAACAACTGGCCCTCTAGGTGATCTTTTGTGAATAGTGAATGGCCGTTTGCTGAACGCCGTAAATTGTTAGTCCTTTACTGTTCTTTTCATCAAGTTGACATTTTCAAGAGGCGACCACATGATACAATATTTCAATCATTGTGTAGACCTATGTTATGCTCAGTTACCCTATTACCGGATTATACCAATTACCGGTGTAACTGTTCTCAGAAATATCCAAAATGCTTGTGAATTACTAGACTTTCATGAAGTATACTATTATGTATTTATTTTTATAACCTTCTAACAATTCACTGTCATTTTGTAGAATAGAGTAAGAATTTTATTCAACTCACTGCATGTGTTTCATTTTCAATATGGTGTAGAGATAGATTCAACTAAAAATACAGTTCAAAGACAAGTTTTGAGTGAAATAATATTTTGGATAGTGTTTTGAAATATAATTGGTTCTCTCTGTTTAGGACAATGATTAGATTGATGAGTGCAAGAGCCCTTATACAGTTTATAAAATTAAGCAGTCATTTTAACCAGTGTGCCAACAAAATTAAGACCTTGCCATAGGGGTCATTTTCATCTTTTTCACTTGAATGAAATAGCATGGTGTAAGCAATATAAAATAAGTGCTTCTTGTGTCTGTACGCATAGAAGTTAGTGTAAAATTTATAAAGTATTTGTAATTGTCATGCTTTAATGCATTGAGAAGGTTTTTCAAAGTGCACCGGTAATTGGTACAAAAATAGTCCCAGCCCATTCTTGCGATCACCTCAATTCAGACTACAGAATCCTTTTACAATAAATTGTGGTTCAAATAGAAGAACTCTAGTACTTTGATGAATCATCATCTTTCGTAATGATACCAATTATTCCTAGAAAATATCAAGCAACTCTAGTGACTTGATGGTTTATATTAAGACCACTCGTAATAGGGTCAAGGAGCCTATCAAACATGACCCTCTCAGTGTCTATTCTAGGAAGCGTCATTGTGGGATTCACGCTAAATTGAAATGGCTCATGCTTATTTTTACATACGACGTGTGATAGTCCCGCATAAAAAATTGAAAACTCGCTATGGCTAATCAAAAAAAAAAGTTTACAACGCCTTTCAAAAAGTATAGAAAAAGTATAGAAACTACCTTTGAACATAATTTGTTAGGATTTTGATGTAAATACTGACATACATGAACAATTTTATGAGTCTTGTTGAGCGACTTTATTTCCCATGGTAATGGGACAACACAACCAGGGTTTCTTTTTTAACGAAACACATTTTCATATTTTTACAGACAAACTAGTTACGGATTTAACATAATAAAAACAAGCAAACGGATGATTAAAAAACGAAATAATTTTGAAAGTTTGTTGTGTCTGATTTGTTTCTCTGGTTCAACATACACTTTTGAATATTTAAGTATTGATGGTTAAACCAGTCATTCATGATAATTAATCAATTCAACAAGTGATCTGTTAAAAATCTAGAAAGACTTGTTTAGAATCTACACAAGTTGTTTATTTGCACTTATTTTCCATATCTAGGCTTTGCATTTTTTTGCACTTTTTTCCCTTCTAGGCTTTACATGTGTCGCTTTATACAAATCCCCCTTCATTTGAAAAATCCCATCCGTTTTTTATTTGAAGAGGGGAAATTTCACCCTATTTTTCAATTTTTCGAATAGACACTGCACCCCTAAGGAGCTTTAGTGAGCTTTGGAAACTCAATTTTCACTGGGTGTTAAGCTTTCAGTGCCCCATTTCCAGTGCTGTGTGAACCACCTATTTCTTCTGTCTCTTCTACTTATAAAAGTCTTTTGATGAGAAATTAGAAATGTGTGTATCTTGATTAATTGCAGTATCAACCTGATGCATTATTAAGAGAAGAATTTTAATTTTCTTTTTCAAAGTAAAGCTTATTGGTTTATAGGTTAATTGAAAACTCTGGTTGCCAAAACACGACAAAGGCTTAAAATGAAGAAAATCTATCAATATCTTCCTTTGTATTCTGACAATGTTTTCCATCCTATTTTGCTCTTATTTTCCAATTTCAGGACAATCTGAAATGTTGTCCGCAACTTCTTTTAGTTTCAACCAGTCTAAAATTTTGTTGTGTGGGAATAAAATGAGATGTAAAAATTGCACCAACAGTACATTCTTTTTTTCCATTGTGTCCATTTTAGTCCCTTAGATTTATGTCACTAAAATGAATTGGATTACAAAAAGTATATGGGTAAAAGGAGATACCCTTTTTTGCATCATTTTCTACTTTTCCCAAAATGTTTCCTCTCTATGAAGATATTAATTTTCTGAATTGAAGTTTACATATTTATCATTGTTTTCAAATATTTTAGGATTTGGACAAATCTCTTATTTGTGAATAGCCTTAAATGACACATTTTATCTAACTCTTGTTGAAGTAGGGGTACAACAGGATTGAAAAATTCTTTAACCATCTCTGGTCACCTTGTAGGTATCTGTACATATCAAGTGAAAATGATTGTGAATTAAAGTAACTGTATGTTATAAAAAATTCTTTGTTTCATTTCTACAAGTTGATGTTTACAAACAACATGCTTGAGGTCATTGAAAACAGGGAAAGATTGAAAAATCTACTATTACTTTCTTCCTGCACACAATCTTCCTTCTTAGTTTTATATATATTCATCTTTGAATTTAGAATATGTCTGAGTAATGAATTCAGGACCTTTTTCTCTAACCTCAGCTGTTAATTTAAGTGTGGTCTGATTTTTACGGATGTTTTATTTAACTTTCTGGACCCTATATAAGTCGAAGTCCACCTATTTATGGTACTGAAGTAGAAAGGGGACTTTTTGACAATCTTGGTTTTGCAGCTCATCTGATCACATTTTTGCCTTCTTAACTGTTTTTATCAAATTTGCTGAAAACTTTTCTTGGTCATCAGAATTACCCCTCTATTTAAATTATGTTATTTTATTAGATAAATTAGAAATTGAAATCAGTTGAGTATTTAATGGCAACCTTGGTCCTCTTATTTTAATAAGGTCCAAATTTGTGAGGGTCAACCATGTTCTGTTCCATTGTCAAAATATCCTTAGGCATTTAAATTTTTTTTTTAAAGGATAAGAACTTCAAACATAATTCCATAAGATACACTTACCCCTTTCCCACACAATGACTTTAAGACGCCACTTTATTAAAAACAATTTAGAAAACATTGTGGAAATGAAGAAATTGCTTGTTACAAGCAATTTCTTCATTTTCCACAACATTTTCTACCAAGAAAGTTGAAAAAATCTAAAATTTCATAAACTTTAAATTGTCATCTGCAACTCCTTTCAGTTTGGGCTAGTCTAAAATTTTGCTGTCTGGTAATGGATTTAAAGACTAATTATCATACTGATTGTTGATATTCAGTCCTAAATGTACTTGAGGCTGTTCTTCGGCCTTTTTTTAGATGATAGAATTAATCTTGGGGTAGAAAACATCATGGGAATTGAACAAACTGATAATTACAAGTAATTTTTTTCATTTTTGTGTTCTAAATTTTTTTTTCTTTGGGATCATAAAAAAATGGCAGCGATGATTTAGTGGGAAATGGTTTAGCTCCATAAAACACCAGTAACTTGTTAGAAATTTTAACAATTCAAAAATTTGGATTTTTATTGTGCCCAGTTGCAATGAAATTTCATCATGGAAAATGGATATCATTATCTCTGTTTAACCCATTCCCACACAATACAGCTTTTTCAATTAAAAAGCTTTGGAAAACTTTTTTGTTAATGAAGGAATTCCTTGCTACAAACAATATCGTCATTATCCACAATACTTTCTTTCCCAAAAGACAAAGACTTTCAAATTTCATTAAGTTAAAAGTACCATCTGAAACTTCTTTCAATTTGGAATGGTCTAAAATTTTGTCTTCTGGTAATGGGCTAATTTATATTTTACAGATAAAGTAAAACATGTAGTACTCAACAGTAGGTTGGAAACAATTTAAAGCAAGATGACTGCCCATTCAGGAAGCCTTGATTACAGACAGGT
Source organism: Fragum fragum (assembly GCA_946902895.1). NCBI lineage: Eukaryota > Metazoa > Mollusca > Bivalvia > Cardiida > Cardiidae > Fragum > Fragum fragum. The sequence goes on from OX336371.1 coordinate 24,367,815, forward strand.
AAGTTTATAGATATATATCTAAAGGGAGGCCATTCTTGTGCTACATAAAACATTGTCCTTGTTATTATCTTCCTTGACTCACATACTGTTACTTATAAAGTAAGTAGTTGCAGCTTTGTATGCTAAATGACCTGTCAATAAGCTGTCAATGTGGCACAAATCCCTATTGATTCAGATACAGCTTGTGTTCAGCTGTAGTAACAAGCTTTTTTGAAGAAAACCAACCCCATGCTTTGCCGTCTGATGATCACAAATCTGAATGTTAAAAGCTATCTATTAATTTGATTTGTTAAAAGTAAGTAAATTGGGGATAGATGCAAAGGATGTAATTGAGATATTAATGACTTAACAGCATTGAAAAAAAAGAGAAGAAATTGCTTGTATCAAAAAATTTTGCTATTTTTCCATGATGGTCTTTCCTTTGTTAGATAGCTCAGGGTTGTGAAAAGTATTGATAGTACATAAATCTTCAGACAACAGTTAGTGGTGACAATCTAAAACTGTTGTTTCTTATCCAAACCCTATGCCATTGGTACTCATTGGACAGTCTGATTGACATAGGGCTGGCTGGACAAATTTTGTAATTTTACATTATAAAATTGAAAGCCCTCCAGCTGTCCTTGAGCTCTGTTGTACCTGGCATTAACTGATTACTGGCCTCACTCTCTGAGCTTAGACAGGAACTTCATTTTTCAATTTTAAACTGTTTTGTGGGCAACATTTTGTGGCCAGTAACATGTAACAAAAATGTAAAATGGTTGGTTAGCAAGCTAAATTTTGTAACTACAGCTTAAATAAGCTGTAGCTGTAGTTATGATGTTTAAGTTGCCAAACCATCAAAAATTCTTGACATGAACATCCTTCAATGTCAGGGTTCAAAGTTCACTTATGGTATAAATTAACAGTTTGATTGGTCGATGGAATCTTTGGATAACAGCTGCAACCCATGGCAGGGAAAAAACTAGCAGGGGCCCAGTCGCCCATGGCCCCTAAATTTTGGGCTGGGCCCCTGATTTTTTTGAGAAAATGCCAATACCTCTAATGATGAATATTGTATTTTTACAGCCTGGGCCTCCAAGTTCAAATTGTTAGTTTTTTTCCCTGCATGGATCCCAAGTTATTAAACAAAACATGATTTTTTAATAATTAGAGGTTTTAATATTTGTAGGCCATGTGACTGTGACCTTTTACCTGTCATAAAAGGAACTTTAACCCAAAATTTTGTCTTAATATAACTTGGTTGCTCAAATTCCAGACATGCACTCATCTTGGGATGAGGCAATGACCTAGACTCTTTTATCATGTGTCCGGAACAAATAAATCTGTTGTAAAGAGTACTCCGAAGGGCCAGCTATGTTGTCCATGGACAGGTCTTATTTGTGGAACTAGATGACTACGCTTAATGAAATTCCTGGTTAAACTTTTATGTGAAAGAAATTGTAAATTATTTGATCTTTTGCTTTGAAACTTTGAGCATGTTAATGAAAGTCTCAAGGTGAAGGTTCATTAATCTGACATTGATTATGTGTCATTTTGACTCTTTTTTTAGGTCACCTGACCGAATGGTCATGGTGACCTATTGCAATCATCGTTTGTCCGTCGTGCGTCGTCCGTCGTGCGTCGTCCGTCAACTTTTAAACATTTTCATCTTCTTCTCAAGAACTACTGGGCGGATTTCAACCAAACTTGGTAGAAAGCATCATTGGGGGATGCAAATTCAAGTTTGTGAAAATAGGGGTTCTGGGGGTCATAGGGGCCCAAATAGGGGCCAAAAAGGGGTAATTTTTGGTACTTCTTTAAAAATCTTCTTCTAATAAACCGTTAATGCCAGAGCTTAAATATTTTGTGTGCATGACAACTAGGACAGGTATATTATAAATTGTGAAATTCATGCCCCTGGGGTCATGTATGGGGCCACACCCAGAGGTCAAAGTTCATCATGTTAAAAAATTCACATTTTCATCTTCTTCTGATGAAGAACAAAGCCAATTTCAAACAAACTTGGTGAAAAGCATCATTTGGAAATGGTTATTCAGATTTGTGAAAATAAAAAGGCTGGGGGTCAGGGGGCCCTAAAATGGGGACCAAAAGGGGGTAATTTTTGGTAACTTTTAAATATTTCATCTTCTTCTCAAGAACTACTGTGCGGATTTCAACCAAACTTGGTAGAAAGCAGCATTGGGGATGCCAATTCTTGTTTGTGAAAATAGGGGTTCTGGGGGTCATAGGGGCCCAAATAGGGGCCAAAAAGGGGTAATTTTTGGTACTTCTTTAAAAATCTTCTTCTAATAAACCGTTAATGCCAGAGCTTAAATATTTTGTGTGCATGACAACTAGGACAGGTATATTATAAATTGTGAAATTCATGCCCCTGGGGTCATGTATGGGGCCACACCCAGAGGTCAAAGTTCATCATGTTAAAAAATTCACATTTTCATCTTCTTCTGATGAAGAACAAAGCCAATTTCAAACAAACTTGGTGAAAAGCATCATTTGGAAATGGTTATTCAGATTTGTGAAAATAAAAAGGCTGGGGGTCAGGGGGCCCTAAAATGGGGACCAAAAGGGGGTAATTTTTGGTAACTTTTAAATATTTCATCTTCTTCTCAAGAACTACTGGGCAGATTTCAACCAAACTTGGTAGAAAGCATCATTGGGGGATGCCAATTCAAGTTTGTGAAAATAGGGGTTCTGGGGGTCAAAGGGGTCCAAATAGGGGCCAAAAAGGGGTAATTTTTGGTACTTCTTTAAAAATCTTCTTCTAATAAACCGTTAATGCCAGAGCTTAAATATTCTGTGTGCATGACAACTAGGACAGGTATATTATAAATTGTGAAATTCATGTCCCTGGGGTCATGTTTTGGGCCACACCCAGAGGTCAAAGTTCATCGTGTTAAAAAATTCACATTTTCACCTTCTGATGAAATACTAAGCCCAGGGCTCTGCAGAGTGGGCGACTCAGGCGAAAAAGTCGCCTGGTTTCATAAAACTTCGCCTGATTTGCTGATCAAAGCGAAGTCGAAGTCGCCTGGAATTTTCGGGAAGTCGCCTGGATACGATTGGTGATAACCAAATCTGGCCCAGTGGCTATAAAAGTAGGGGACATTGTGCAATTATACAACTGTCTGTCGGAAGCCCTTTGATCGTAAATCAAGCGTGTATCGATACTGTAGTCGCGAGGCCAGCAGATTATCACATCATCAGTCTACGAGATTTGTTGCTTACTTTCACACATTTAGAAAAATGGCTGACATTTACGGACGCCGTGTCATTTACCAGAAGTCAAAATATTTTTTAAAAATTTGAAACCTTGATGAAAAATAATTCTGCCAAAAATCTGCGTAGAGTAAATTCATTTTTCTTTAGAATCCTTCAATTTGAGTTATCTGCTTTAATTGTAACAAGTGAAGAAAATTATTGCAAACAATTTAGAGGCTGCTACGATCTTTTCCTGAGATTCTTGTTATGATACATTCTATCCAAAAACTAAATTTCACTTACTTGTGTTGGTAATAATTCCTTTAAATAACATGTAATCCTTTAAAATGAAGCAAATTATCCTGTGTTAACTTTAAACCTCTGCATGTACAGAGTCTGGTTTTGTGTACTGAGCAGTAACCCTTACCCTTTACACACTATAACTGACTTAATCACAGAGGACTGTTTTTGACCAATTAATGACAATTTTTATCCATTTATAAGTTATCAGGTAAATTGCACAGACTTTAACTCATTACCACACTATCCCCCATTTTCACATATTGAAAATGTTTTTATGGGAAACTGTGGAAAAAGGAGGAAATGTTTGCAGCAAGCAATTTATCCTTTCTCCACATATTTCTACCCTCTTTGGCACCTTCATTCTTATTTAAGCTCACTGTGAAATGTCTTATTTAGCTTCTTTTAATTTGTACCAGTCTGAATTTTTTCTTCTGGTAATAGTTTGATTAAATACATGTTGTTACAATGAAATCTTTTCTCATTTTCTGCTTCAAATAGAAACACTAGTCATTTCATTCAGACTGCCTATACACTATTTGCATTTTTTTTATTAGTTGACTTTTTTTTATCATATATGAATCTATTATGAAATATTAAAAAAAAAAAAAAAAAATCAGAATCTAACTCTTGAATTCTAAAACAAAAAAAAGAGAAATACAAAAGTATTTGTTCACAGGAATAAGATCTTTATTGAGGACTGAAAGGATAAGCAGTATTTTCTATGTTTATTGCATGATACATAATATAAAATGCAACTACTTGGTTGTAAAGCTATTTTATTTTCTGATAGAAATGAGGAATATGCGCAAAAACTTAATTTTAACACGATCCACTTCTCCTGAAAGTCTCACAACTTCTCCCCATTTTGAAAAACTTCTCCCAATTCTCAGACTAGTGAGAAGTGACTTCTCCCCAAATTCTGGGAGTCTGCAGAGCCCTGTAAGCCAATTTCAAACTAACTTTGTGAAAAGCATCATTGGGTACTGATTATACAGATTTGTGAAAATTAAAAGGCTGGAGGTCAGGGGTGCCTAAAATGGGGACCAAAAGGGGGTCATTTTTGGTAACTTTTAAACATTTTCATCTTCTTCTCAAGAACTCCTGAGGGGATTTCAACCAAACCTTTTTCTAATTCTTTCAAACAAAATCACTTGTCTTGGTGCTCTTTTACTCAGGTGACCATTAAGGCCCACTGGGCCTCTTGTTTTACTTAGAAGTTCCTGGTTAACCTGTTAACACACAAGAAAATTTTAGACTGGTCCAAAGTGAAAGAAGTTGCATACATTAAATTCAAGTTGATGAAATTTTAGAAATCTTCCTCTTTTGGGGTAGAAAACATTGTGGATAATGTTTTTCTTCATTTTAAGTATTTTTTTCATTTTCCACAATGTTTTCTGAAGCCTTTTTTTGAGGGGCGTCAAAAGTAGGTTTTTGTGGGAATGGATTAAAGTTTTTCTAAGTTTGTGCAAGTTATTGCATAATCATCTTTAATGATGTTTCTTGTAACTTCCATTACCAAACCTTTTGCTTGTAACATTGAAAAATGTCATAAGTGTTTTGGTTACAACCTTATGCTATGGGTACTCATTAAAATAGTGTAAAGGCTATTCCAATGAGTACCCACATTGTTGAGTTGGAAGATGTTAACATTTACTCCATCTTACCTAGAATATTTACCAATTACTTGACAACAATTTTTTTCATCCATTTAGATTAAGCATTTGGAAATCACACAAGTTCAAGGTCACAACTGAAGGTCATGTGACAAGCACTTAACCCTTTCCTGTTTAATCCCTGTTTTTTACATCCCTGTGAATTTATACATGTAATTGAGAAAACATTGTAGAAAAAGAAGAAATTGCTTATAACAAGCAATTTCCTTTTTTTCTACAATATTTCCTACAATACAAAATGGTTATTTTTCAAATTGAATCTACTTTAGATTTCGTCAACAAAACCTTTCCATTTGGAATGGTCTAAAATTTAAAAAAAACATGAAAGGGTTAAATAAGATTGGCATCTAGGTCTGTGACACATTTCTAGATAGTTGATAAAATTTTGAAACCATTATCTATTTGGGTAGAAAATATTGTGGAGAACAAAGAAATTTTTTATTACAAGTAATTTCTTCTTTTCCACAATGTTTTCATTTGTAAGGTAATTTCTTGAAGGGTGAGAAAAAGCAGGATTTTGGGGTAATAGGAAAAAAACATACATTCTTTTTTGTAAAGGGTTGGGTTGAAATACCCTAGAGAAGATCTTATTGAAAATGTTGGGGAAAAAAAGATAATCTCCAACTGAGAAAAGTGGAAATGAAACACCTTCTGTAATTTTCATTTCTTTTAAATATTTTTTTAATGTTCTCATGTAACTGACTAAACACAGCATGGAAAAGTGACCTCAGTGGAGTGCAGAGACTGTGAGCTTTAGCATATGGATGATCATTGTATATAACTTTTATTGGCCTTCTTGTGAGCAAGACATAGCTATCGCAATAATTCATTGTTTGTGCTTTAGATACCTTAAGTGCATTAGATAGTCTTGTTCCCGGACAAGTAAGACGTGAGTTTGTCCAGAATTATAATGAACTTGTCTTCAAAAAAATGAAGAGATAAATTTTTAGAAAAAATTGTTGATATTGAAGAAAATGCTGGAAGCCAGCATTTTCTTCATTAACCACAATATTTTCTGACCTTCAGTATAAACATTATGATAATTTTCAATAAATAATGAGTTGTCATTGAGCTCAATCTTGAACTATTCTGAGATTTGCCCTGGTATTTACTTGTTTAGGGACAATTGGCCTTGAAAAAAGTACTTGTCCACGTGTAGATAAGCCCGGCCATGTTGGATAAGTCAGTTCCACATCCCTCACCATTACAATAGTAAGTAAATGGATGGGTTTTAAAATGAACAATTGTTCTTCATCATGGGTAGATTTGCCATTTGAAGTTTGCATAGGTAGGTTCAAGGTCACAGATGAACGCCAAATGTTTGTGGGCTAGACACAAGTTGTACTTGAACACCCATTCTTGTAAATGTGGAATGTATAGCAGGAGGTTCCAAAAGGATGTAGTAGTAGTACTGGTGTGAGAAATACCAGGAGTCCATTGTTAGGTGCTCCAGCCACTATATGACTGAAATATTGTTGAAAGTGGGGTTAAGCCCCATTTTATCAATCAATCTAGTATATGCTATGTTTTTGTTGTTCATGGTTAGAGATCTTATCATTTACCAGATAGTATAGTTTTGGACTGGTCTAAAGTGAAAGAGCAGATGACATTTTATATTTTTTTGAAAATAAGAATCATATAGGGTAGAAAATAGAGAAAAGGAGATATTGCTTTCATCTTTTCCCACTATTTTTTTTTAGTATTTATTATCAAGGGCATCTAAATGAGAGATATTGAATAGTAAAGATTAAATTGGATATGCGTGGTTACCTCTTAAACCATGTAAATACAAACACAAAGTTCTTTTTATACATGTCATTACAAAGATGTCGGTGTTTAGTTGATTAGTATCTTTTTTTTTGCCCTTGAAAGAATGGGGGCATATTGTTTTACCTTTGTCCGTCTGCATTTGTGTCATTATGTCTGCAAAAATATTAACTCTTGTCATTCTTAATCTGGAATATTCCTGTATGGGCAGGAGGTATAGACAAAGATCAGCCTTCACATAAGTGTGGTCTGATCTTAGTCTGCACCACCTGACTATCCTTTTTTTCAACCAGATTTGTTCGTAAAGTGGACTTTTCAAACGAAATATTGACTTTCAATAAGGACTTTCAGTGCTTTCAGTCCTTTGATTTTAATGCAGATCTAAGAAAAGATTTTATTCAGCATGACAAGGGTTAACATTAACAATTACTTTAGCCAATTGCCAGATGGTAAAATTTTAGACTGGTCAAAATGGAAAGGAGTTGCAGACGCAATTTAATCTTTATGAAATTAAAGATTTTTTCTCCTTAGGTAGAAAACACTGTGGAAAATGAAGAAATTGCTTGTTGCAAGCAATTTCTACATTTTCCACAATGTTTTCCTAATTGTTTTTCTTGATGAGCGTCAAAAAGTGTCATTGTATGAGAATGGGTTTAGTGTATTCAAGATACAATGCTCATTATTATTGGTATGATGATAGACATCATTGATTTTCATTAGCAAATACTAAGGTTGAGGTCATGGTACAATGTCTAGGTCACTTATGATATTAAAGTCACATTTCTGAAAAACCTGTTAAAGGGGCATGATGTGTCACAAACACATCTTGTTTCTCTTTTAATAAAAGGGAAAGGCTGGGAGTACATGTTTATGTCCTGATCTTACAAATACTGATGTTTTATTTCTTTGAATTATGTGTTATGTCAAAGATGTTGTCTTCATTTGGGGATTAGATCAATACTTGTACTGTAAACAGTGTGATAGTTCCTGAATATGTTCTCCAAGGATCCCGTACAGTTATTTATAATTAGTATTATTTGACACCATGTATTACAAATTTTACGCCTCTGTGAAACTTGGCTGATTTGCATAATGACTTATTGCCCTCCCTGGGTTTTGGAATGTTTTCTTAGAGGAAATTTCTTTGAACTGACCAATAAGATAATGTTGTTTGATCACATGTTAGGAGAAATTCTTGTTGTGTGTACCTTTGCTGCCAAAGTATTGTAACTAAAGCTAGTGATAAACTGCAGTTAATTCTTTATAAACAGAAGATATCTGTAGATGAAGATATATTTCTGTGGTGCTGATATTGCTCTCCTTTGAGTAAGGAAGATTTTAACCATCTCTTTACCACTGCATTTGAGGGTTTTCTGGTCAATTCTTACTCACTTTCTTAATGTATTTTTGCACAGTAACTGTGTTCTTTCCTAACTGATATAACAGATTCTACACAGTTATTATAAAAACAAGTATCTGTAATCATAGAAAGAGCAGGATTAGACTAAATACTACATGCTGATCTTGTTTTGTGTTAACCCATTCCCACACGATCCCTCCTTTTTACGCCCCTCAAGAAAAATAATTTGGAAAACATGGTGGAAAAAGAAGAAATTGCTTGTATCAAGAAATTTCTTCATTATCCACAATGTTTTCTATCAAAAAGGTGAAACAATTTAAAATTCCTTCAACTAGAAAGTGTTGTCTTGGCTTCTTTCAATTTGGACCAGTCTAAAATTTTACTATGTTGGAATGGGTTAATTTACTGTATATCTAGCAGTTGTTAGGTAAATCATAAATAAACACTAGAAATATTTTTGTAGAAAGGCCACATACCAATAATGTATGAAATGAGCCAGTGCGCATTATATGCAACAATTTCAATTGTTCTGAAAGCTTTCACTCTCAGCAGCCGGGATATCAACACAGTACATATTTCATTTGTCAGCTCTTGAAACTTTGAGAAATGGCTTATGTGTGTAATTAAGCAAAGGCAACATTGTAAATCAAAGAATCAATGGGCCAATCAAATTGTTCATTTACACCGAAAGTACACTTTGAACCCTACAATTGCCAACATTTATGTGAAGCATTTTTGTTGGTTTGGCAATTAACGTTGTAATTACAGCTTATTCAAGCTATAGTTAGGATGTTTAGGTTGCCATCCAAACCATTTTACTTTTTTGTTACTTTGTCCTGGCTGTAGATTTTGCAAAAAAATATTCAATTTGGAAGTAATCTCCTGTTGGAGTCAGTGGGAGTGGCCAGAGGATCAGCGGATGAGCCAGGGATCCGTCAATTGTTGATGCATGCAAAGACTCATGTCCTTTTCAGTAAACCCATTACCAGAAATTTTAAGTGGTTGACATTCAAAGCAGTTGCTGATGACATTTTTCAAAGTGATAAAATTTTGAAATATTCATGATTTATTTTTGCAGAAAATAATTATGTATTGAAATCTAAGAAATTGAAGATAAAAGCAAATTCTTCTTTCACCACATTTTTTAACCCTTTCCCGTTCAAATACAGGATTTTACGTTCCTGTGATTTTATACTCGAGAAAACCTTGTGGAAAAAGAAGAAATTGCTTGTAACAAGCAATTTCTCCTTTTTCCACAATATTTTCTACCACATAGGATGGTTTCATTTCAAATAGCATCCAGTTTTCGTTGTCGTCTGCAACCTCTTTCAATTTGGAACAGTCTAAAATTTCAAAAAACGGGAAAGGGTTAAATGAGCTCTTCTTTAGAGTCATAAAAGAAGAGGGATTTATAGGAATTTGGTATTAGAAATGCATATTATTAGCCATATGTTGCTGGGTTGGGTTGTATTAGCAGTCGTGTTGAAAAGTAGCTAAGCTAGGTCTTGTTTACTTCATTGTAAGTTAACCATTTAGACCAGTCTAAAATTTTGCAGTGTGGTAATGGTATAAGGCAGGCCAAGGAAAATTCAAACAAAAAATTGGACCCTTTATTGGCTTTTTCATCATTAATCAGAATTCCTCGTTCCAATGATGTCACTGTCATGATTGCATTGTGTTGTGTCTGTTTCAACAGTATGCAAATGGGTGTGAATTTTCTCTGTTGCTGAGGATGTCTCTGTTTTCTAATTGAGTTTTATTATGCAAATGAGCCGGACCACTTGATTTGCTATTGGCAGTTTTATGTGTCTGATTAAAAGTTAGACCCTTTTAGTTTTGTTTTAGTTTCTGAAGTAATTCTTTGTCTTAGTAAGATGAACAACAGACCGAGGGTTCATTCGGCATTTTGTAGCAAATATGATTAGGAGCAATTGATTTTCATAAGCAAATTCTCCTTTCCAAAATTATTTTCTAATATAGATAATTTTAGGATCATTAAAACAAGTGGTGGGTCAGAAAAGGGTAGATTATTTAAACAATTCCAACTTTTCTGTGACTTTCAAATAAAAGGTAAAATCTAAGAATTGATAAAGTTCTCTAAAGATAAAACCCTACTTTTTGGTATTAACCCATTCCCAGACAGTAATGCTTTTTGACTCCTTTAAAGAAAAAAACATTAGGGAAAACATTGAGTAAAATGAGGAAATTGCTTGAAAAGTTGAAAAATCTAAAATTTCATACACTTTTAATCAACTTCTGCAACTCTTTTCAATTTAGACCAGTCTAACATATTGCCGTCTGGTAATGGGTTAAGGGTTTGATAATGGACAAAATTGAAAGAAATGTGATGAATTTATGATATCAGATTTCATTGAAATTCCAGCTTTAATTCAATAATCTTTTTTCGTGAATCCTTGATTCATTCCAGGAAATAATCTTAGTATTGAATGACACAAAGTGCATCTTAAAAATCAGACAATCTGCAATATGCAATTATCTTCAAGCTCAGTATTTAACCCTTTCCTATTTTGCAAAATTTTCGACCTTCCCAAATTCAAAGGATTTGCAGACAACAATTTGAAATTGATTTGAAAAATAATCATTCAATAGGGTAGAAAATATTGTGGAAAATGAAGAAATTGCTTTTTACAAGCAATTTCTTCTTTTTCCACAATGTTTTCTCAAGTATAAAAACACAGGGACGTAAAAACCAGGGATTGAACAGGAAAGGGTTAAGAGTTACCTTTGAGTTTCTCCTATTTATGCATATTTTCTTGAATAAGCTATATTTAAAAAGACAAATTGTATATCTTTATGTCAGCCTTTGGCAGCTGCCGTTTGTAAGAACTGTTCATTGAATTATGAATCATGCAGACATGCATAGCAGACTGACGTAATTTGATCATATTGTCATTAAGTCATTTCCAGACTGCTTTGTGACAAGACTGGTAACACTTTTCTTGGTTATCTTGAAATAGTTGTGCAGCGGTTCTGATTTAGCTCATTACCAAACACAAATGTTTTAGACTGGTCCAAATTGAAAGATGTTGCAGACGAGAATTTCAAGTTGATGAAATTTTGAAAATCTTTGGAATACATTGTGGGAAATGAAGAAAATGCTTGTTACAAGCATTTTCTTTATTTTCCACAATGTTTTTCCAAGCTTTTTTTCTGGTGGGGAACTAAAAAAGCATGAAAGGTTTGAAGAGTTAAACACTGTGTATGATGATCCACTTTCTGTGCTTAACAAAATTAGATGCCATGACCATGATATTTGTGACCCTTACTGGAAAAATGGCACTCCACTTAAATGATCTGTGAAACAAATAATTGAAAAAGAAAATTCATCCAGCAGAGATCAACAGGGAGTCAAATTCTGAAAATAATGATATGGTATGGTAGTATGATTTTTATACGCCTTTTGAAAAGATGAAACAATATTAGAGGGTCATCTATGGCCTCTGGGTAACCATGAATCCGGGCGGTTGGGCAGCGTCAAGTTCTTTGTCCGGGGCATCATTCTGGTACCTTATATCTGATTGACTTGAAACTTGGCAATTTTATGACATTGCATGATTACAGAGTACAGTGCACAAGAATCAAAACTCTACCATACTTATTTTTGAGTTATTGTCCATCAATGTTTTTCAGACTTGAATTTTGACCATAGCTTATCTCTGAAATTATAATTGCTTTGATTATGAAACTTCATGATCACACTTACATAAAAAAAGAACCATAACTCTACCTTGAGAGTTATTGCCATTTATTTTTTCAGGCTTTTATTTAAATCCCCTCCCAAAGTCTATGTCAAGCATTTTGATGGACATATCTTGTGACAACTTGGCACAATGTTCTGGATTCAGAAAAATCATTAGAGCTAACAGTTCCTGGTAAGCTTGTGCCATTTGACCAAGGTGCCGTATTTCTCCTTATAAACATGCCTAATATGGTACAAAGCACCATCAAAAGACAACAAAAATTGATAATCAAAATTCTGAAGTTAGATGTTTGCTTCAATGGGTAAAGAACATCATGGAAAATGACCTATATTTTGTGAAGATATTTCAGCCAGTGGAGCAACACAGGTCCTCTTGGGCACCTTGTTGTCTTTCTCCACCATATTTCCAAAGCTTTTTACTGGAGGGGCATAAAAATGCAGGAATGGGATGAAATGAACAATACAGCATGGTAGAATAGTATCGTTTATCACTGTAAAGTAGTTCTAGGGACCTAAGTCAGGTCTGTTCATTGAATTTTCTTATATTCTTTGTTCAAGGGTTGGTAAGGTTAGTGAGTGGGAAGTATTAAATAATTGGATGATTTGCAGATGTCAGTGGTCAGTGCCCTTCAATTTACCAGATTATTACAATTAGTTAAATTGTTTATGGCTGAACTTCAAACATCTGCCCTGAGAATAGAAAGGAACGGAGGATTACAAGTCTTGATCACTGTTCATCTATGATATAGCCCTTTCCTGTTTTTTTTCAAATTTTGGACCTGCCCAAATTCAAAGGTTTTGCAGATGACAATTCAATGTTGATTTATCTGAAAAATAATCATTCTGTAGATTAGAAAAATTGTAGAAAAGAAGAATTTGCTTGTTAAAAGCAATCTCTTCTTTTTCCACAAAGTTTTCTTAAGGATAAAAACAAGGGGATATATGAACCAGGGATTGAACAGGAAAGGAATAGATAGGTTACAGTCAGAGTTTCAACATAAAAATCAAGAAACAGGCAGCGGCTGTAGATTTATTGTCTTGAAGAAAGAAACTACTTGTAAAAGAGCAACAAGGCTAGGCAAAGGCCCAGTCTCAGTTTATTCATTACCAAAATATCCAATATTTAGCGCTCTGATGAGAAATAGCCGTAGAACACACTGCAATTTTTCTCTGTTATCATAATTTTTATACACCCCCCCCCCCTCCCCCCAAAAAAAACTACTCTCCAATTTGCAAAATTGGGACATTTTGTAATAGCTCTGGAATTTGAATCTGAAATCATTAGATGTTGCCTAGGCTGAGTATGCCTCAATTCTTCATTAAGAATTCTTAAGATTCTCATTTACTACTTAAAAATCTCTGTCTAAAGAATGCTTTGCCTTAAGAATCTTAATAAGAATCATGATGAAAAGATCTCGCCTCTAGTGAGCAGTATTTTTAGACCTTTGATTTTGAAGTTGTGTGTATGTAAATTCATTTTAAGGCCAATTTTTGATTGATGAGAAAAAGTAATAACTCTTGACAGCCAGTTTTTTGGTCAGTGAATTTTAATTTCATTTTCATGTTGAGGTAAATTGAATTCACTGACATGTTTATAGTACATGTAGTATATATTATACTTCATATATCAATTAACTGACCTTACCCTAAGCAGAGACCTCCAAATATAGAAAGTGATTTCAATTTTAACTTGATAATTATGACAAAAATTTGTTTATACCTTTGTTGCAAATAACCAAAGGTTGCAATTTAACCCATTTCTACACAGCAAAATTTTAGACTGGTCCAAATTAAATGGGAGTTGCAGACAACAATTGTATCATTTATGAAATTTTAGATTTTTTCAACTTTCTGAGTAAAAAAACATTGTGTTAAATGAAGAAATCGCTTGTATCAAGCATTTTCTTCATTTTCAATAATGTCTTCTCAGAAAGTTGAAAAAATCTAAAATTTCATTAACTTTCAATTTTCTTCTGCAACTCCTTTCAATTTGGACCATCTATATTTTTGCCATTTAGTAATGAATAAAGTCCATGTTGTGTGTCAATTGTTTTGTGAAACTCCAGCAACTTTAGCTGAAAAGGAACAAACAGGTGCTGTAGACTAAGAGCAGACACCATTTATGAAATCCCTTGTTCAGTATAACATAATTTAACACATCCCCACACAATGACAATTTTTTAGAAAAAAAAATTAGGAAGACATTGTGAAGATTTTTCAAAGAAATTCATTTTCAACAATGTTTTCTGAACAGAATGTTGAAAAATCTAAAATATCACAAACTTTAAATTGTTGTCTGCAACTCCATTTAATTTGGACCATTCTGAAATTTTGCTGTTTGGTAATGGGTTAAATATGCATTTCCAAATTGACAGGTCATGAAAGTAGTTTGGTGTAATATATTCCAGTGTTATAGTTTTCCTTTCATTAGTGAAGTGTAAGTCCTACAGTGTGGTTTATTGGAAATATTTCATTCATAATTTACATTCCTAGGATTCAATAAGAAGGAAATAACTTGATAAAATAGGATTGTAGATGTCACTTTTATGTGTTTGTCATGCTTGCCTTAAAATTTTCAGTGTTTAAGTATTGATGGAAAAGATAAGAATATCAAGCATTATTTTTAGCTTCGTTCCTATTTTAGGATGAATTTAAAAAGGTACCAGTATTGCTTTGAAGAATCAGAATGATTTATTGGTTGGGGTTTAACCCCACTTTTAACAGTATTTCAATTATATTGTGGTGTTTAAGCACTAGACCATGGGTTCCTGGTATTTCTCACACCAGCACTAGCACAATATCCTTTCCGAGTCCTTTCTGAGTCCCCAGCTGCTCACACAGCTCATCTAACGTAGGTGTATGATTATCTATCCATTGGTGGGAGACAATTATCGGAAAGGATATTCGCAAAGACCTGGGATCAAGCCTGGGACCCAGTGATTAGGAGTACTTGTGCTACAACTGCACTATGGCCACGCCCGGAAGAATCGTTGGATGTAAAATATATTCTGAATAGAAAAACATGTTATTTAGCAGCTTTGCTTGGCATTCATTTCCATTTGATTTTATAATGACTTGCTTAAAAATCCTGCTTCTTTATGACCCTCGAGAAGTAAGCTGTGGAAGACATGGTGAAAAATAAGGAAATGTGCTTGTAACAAGTAGCGTCTTCATTTCCCAGAAAAAAATGAATTTCATGAAATTAATATATTCCTGCCTTTTCTTTAAGACCAGTCTAAGAATTTTGTTGTTCGGTTATGGCTTAAATAGACTGGTCTTCTTGTCTGAAGATATTTATTATTTTTTACTTATAGCCCCATGATTCTGGTGACTCTTACGTAAAATAATAACAATAATGGTGATAATAATCCCCCCCCCTCCCCCCCCCCCCCCTTGGGATTTTTTTTATAAACATTTCTTTTTCCAGAATAATTGTTGCCTATACAATATTGTTTCTTTTGAATTTATTATTGTTCGTCACCACTTAAATTTGCACTGTAAAACTATCTTCTGGTCATCTGGGTCAAACTGAGCAAGAAATTATTATCGTCAATATTTAATTTCCACTGTTCCCACAACATTTGGCATTCAAAACGCATTTTTAAAGCTTAACAGCTATCCACATGGTCAGATGGCCCAATTTGCCTTGACAGTTTAGGTATAAAGAAAGCTACCTGTAGAGTATATGCTTCATCAGTGTTAATTACTCTTTTGATGGACAGTTAAGACTGCTGGTAGAAATTACCCTCCTTCCACTTTATAAGAATGATCTCTGTGGATACATATCAATTTCATATTAACACTTGTCTTGCTGAATCCGGAACATTGCCGTTTTGGCAGAAGGTATAGACAAAGTTCAGCCTGCACGTAAGTGCAGTCTGATCTTTGTCTACACAACCTGCTTGTCGCTGTTTAGTCAGGGTTGTGCATGAAATTCAATTTTCAAAATGAATTTAGACCTGTAACTAGTACTTTCAGTGCCATCAGTACTTTCAGTGCCATCAGCCCTTTGATTTATGCAGCATAACTAGGATTAAGCTATAAAGAGTGAAAATCTTTAAACACATTACCAGATAACAAAATTGTAGACTAGCCCTTGTTTAACCCATTCCCACACGATAAGATTTTAGACCAGTCTAAATTCATAGAAGTTGCAGACGACAATTTTAAGTTGATAAAATCTTAAAATCTTGGTCTTTTGGGGTAGAAAACATTGTGGATAATGAAGAAATTAATAAGCAATTTCTTAATTTTCCACAATTGTTTTCCAAAGTTTTCATATTTAGGGGCGTTTAAAAGCGTCACTGTGTGGGAATGGGTTAAAGAAGTTGCAAACAGCAATTTGATTTTATTTAAAAAAAAACTTTGTCTTTTGGTGAAGAAATCCTCACAGATAATGAAGAGATGACTTGTAACAAGAAATCCAGGAGAAGTCCAAAATTGGGTCTCTTTGGGTAAAAAACTGAATCCTTAGAAAAATCTTGCAGACACTTTAGAAGCCTTAGTTTTAACTCATTCAATATGATACTTGGTTAGAATATTTGTCTTTATGAAATCTTTGAGTAGTTTGAAATTGGGTCACTTGGGGTAAAAAAACTAGGTCACTAGGTCAACTCTTTGAAAACCTTTATCCTTGTAGAGGCCTATCAAAAAACCCAATCAACCTGAAAATTGGTTAATATATTTGTCTAGATGAAATCTCTGACAAGTTTTTGATTTGGGAGCTTTGGATAAAAAAAAAAGAACCAGGTCACAAGATCAAATCTTAGAAATATCTCCTAGACACTTTAGAGGTCTTTTATTTAGCGTATTCAACCTGGAAAATGGTTAGAACATTTATCTTATTGACATCTTGGTCAAGTTCAAAAGTTTGACCACTTGGGCTAAAAAAAACTAGGCCACAAGGTAAATTCTTATAGAAACCTTGTAGACACTCTAGAGACCTTATTTTAAGTGCAATTAACATGAAAATCAGTCAGAATATTATGTCATGATGAAATCTGCCAAGTTCTAGACTGGGTCACTTTGAGTTGGAAACTCGATCACTAGGTCACTCCTAGTAAACCTTGTAGACACTCTAGAGGCCAGATATATTGCTAAAACAACCTGAAAATTGGTCTGAATATATGTTTTGATGAATTCTATGAAAAGTTCAGAAGTCGGTCACCTTTGGTAAAAAAATATGTCACGAAGTCAATTCCTTGAAAAACTTTGTTAACACTTTATTCTAAACACACTCAACCTGAAAATGGGTCAAAATATTGTCTTGGTAAAATCTTGGATGAGTTGAAATAAAGTCACTTGGGGGCAAAACTAGGTCACAAGTTATAGTTATTATAAAAACCTTTTAGATTCTCATAAGGCCAAATCAAAGTGAAAATTGAAAGCAAACTCAGGTGAGTAACCTGCCCATTGTGACCCTCTTGTTGTGTTATTTCAATTGCTTAATTTTTTACTCTGTGCTAGGAAATTTCTGTAACCACATGTAAACATTTTATTAGCACTTGGTAATCAAGAATCATATTGTTATAAAATTTTGGTGAATTGTGAAAAATCTTTTCATTTAAGAAGGAGCTAGGCACAATTACTTTCTCACTTGAAAACCCATATTATATAGCTCACATTTCATGCAAGTCATTTCTTTTATAATCAATGAAAAGAGGATTACAGAGATACACTATTAAAAAAACAACAGCTGATTGATCCCTGCCACATGTTACATAGTATTAGGGAAAGGAAATATTTTGTTGGGCAAAAAAGGACAACATCATCTAACTGAACCCAGTTCCACACAACAAAATTTTAGACTTGTTCGAATTCAAAGACGCTGCAGACGTCAATTTCCAGTTGCTGGAATTTTAAATTTTTTTGTCTTATTGGATATAGAACATTGTGGATAATGAAGAAATTGCTTGATACACGAAATTTCTTCACTTTCCACTATGTTTTCCAAAGCTTTTTTCTTGAGGGGCGTAAAAAGGAGGGATGTGTGGGAACGGGTTAACCTCTAACAAATAATGAGCCAAAGACCAGAAGGGCCTGCTTTCAGCTCACATTAGATGAAAGTATTGTCTTATACCCCACTTTGTTAAAGATTTATATTACTGTCAATATTTACCCAAGGTTTTTTTCTCCTAAATGCCTTCATATGTTGAGGCAAGCATATTTGACACATGCACATATCTAGTGATAGGCATCATTTGACACCAAGTACCATGACTCTGTGACCTTGACATTTGACCTACTTTTAAAAAAACTCTAACTTTGCTTCTCTAAATCTCAAAATAAAGTTTTGGGTATTCACTAAGAAAGGATAGGTTTTTATTTAAAACTAATTTCCATGACCCTTGACCTATTTAAAAACTAAATAAAACAAAACAAAAAACAAGAAGTAAATCTTTCTCATATTTTCTGATTCCTCACAACTAGGACTGCCAAACTTTCTATAAACACTCCCAAAATGAAAGTTCATACCAAGACCCTTGACCTTGTCCTGACCTTTGATCTAATTTTCAAAAACTTTAATCTTCATATTTACTGATTCTCTATCTTAAGGCTGTTAGGTTTTATATATGTACTCGCCAAGTGATCGGCTTTCATTTCATACCAATTACCATCATCCTTGGCATTTAACTGACATTAAAATTGCTTTTATTTTGATAATTACCTAATTTATTTCATTACTATACCTAGTACAGAACATCAGGTTACACACTTTAACTAAGTGACCTTGACCTTTGCACATAGAAAAAGAAAATCTAATGCTGATTACCATGAGCAATGTATCATATATTGAATTTGATGAATATAAACCTTAAGGTTTTAACCAATTCCCACACAATGGCTATTATTGAAGCCCCTCAAGGAAAACAAGAAAAACAAGTAATTTCTTCATTTTACATAATGTTTTCAATCTAGAATATGTTACAAAAATCTAAAATTTCATAGACTTTAAGTTATCATCTGCAACTCCTTTCAATTTTGTCCCTTGTAAAATTTTGCTGTCTGGTAATGGGTTAAGCTGACTTTCAGTAAGGGATAATCATTTTCACCCATTCTATTTGATGTATACCTAAATAAAGATAGAAAATATACATCCCTGCAGTACTCAAAGGTTTTAAGGCTTGTAAATTGTATAGACACTTAACAGCTTTTAAGTCCAGATATTGCTCATATCATGCTGAATTTTCACATGAGTTGTTGAAAATATCATTGAAAAATATTATACCATTTTCCTGTGTTACCAATTATGCATTGTCATTCAAGGATCATTATCTGCTAATTAGAATAACATTCTGAGTGTTTCAAGGATAATATAAATGCATATTATAAAAAAGTTGCATCTTTGTAGCATTCTTAGCTTGGGTGTTTTCAGAGAAAACCTGAGGTGTTGCCATGGCCAGGTTGTCATCTGCATAAGTGTCTGCGTCAGCGTCTATGTCAGGGTGTATGTCATAGGGCATTTTTAGCGTTTTTTATGTCTTACATGTATATATAATATCATATATACATGTAAGACATAAAAAACGCTAAAAATGCCCTATGGTGTATGTCAGCATTGGGATCATCCAAAAACTTTGACAATTGTGATATCTCTGGTTTTATAGAACACATTTACTTGAAATTTAGAATATATGTTTACTATCAAAAGAGCAATCTTTACCAACAAAGAGGATAACTCTAAATGCATTTTTGAATAAATAAAGCCCCTTTTTGACTTTACCACCCATCAAGTACTTGAACAGCCAAGTTTTGGCATCCACATGCATTTCTCTTGTTTAGTACTTGAATGTATGGCTCAATGTTTAGGAAGATGGACTTATATATAACCAGAACTGGTGCTAAATGCTCTGGAATTTAATCTGGACCACTCTGTTGCTCATCAGAAAGATATACAGAGCATAAAAGAACTGGTTACAACCAGGAAACGCATATTCTTGTGCCGTACAATGTTAATTGCTACTGACTAACCTTTGCCATATTGACTTTGATGTCAGATATTAGTGATGTTATCATATCTTATCATTTTTGTCGACTTTTCAAATTTATATCAATCAATGAAATGCATTGTGGATGACCCTACTGATGTGTTCATGCAAATAATTAATGAAAGGAGGATGAAAACTGGTGATATTGTATCTGTACTTCACCGGGATAAAATGTCACATGCTTACAAATACTTTTTAAACAAACACTTTTAAAATCACTACAATGGTGACTGCGGTTTTAATCAGTTATCATCTGTTGGTCACTTGTTAAGTATTTTCGGTTTTTAACTATAAAACTTTAACTTTTTTATCTGCATCATGTGAACATAGATACGTATCATCCTTTGTCAGTTGATACATTATCGCCATTGATCATAGCAGTTGATATATTTGATTCTAGCAAAGCTATATTTGTATCAGCTGTTTTATTTGTTTTGATAAATACAACTTGTGGCTAGAAATAGGCAAAATGTCTTCATAATAGTGGTTTCCTTATAGTATTTTAAAAAAAAATCTGCATTTTTCAGAGTGAATGATATTTCCTTTGGTATTAGGTACAGTTACTGACGCTTTGAGTGCTTCTATGATAAATGAAATTTTAGCACATAGAATTCTTGAGACGCTTCAGATAAAAGAATGATCTAAACTTGAATTCATTTTGGATCTTTGTGACACTTTAGATAAAAAAATGATCTAAACTTGAATTCATTTTGGATGTATTACTGATAAATAGCTGTAATTCAGATGCTCTTAGATATAGACTGAAACTTTACACAAGTATTGACCATGATCATAGGTTACCCATAGGTTTAAGGTCATATGGGTTAAAGGTCACAGATATATTTTTTGTGCATTTTCATAATATCTATTATTCCATTCCCACACAATGACTCTTTTAAACGCCCCTAAATATGAAAGCTTTGGAAAACATTGTGGAGAATGAAGAAATTGCTTGTGACAAGCAATTTCTTCATTATCCACAATGTTCTCTATTCTAAAGGCAAAGGTTTTAAGGATTTCATTAACTTTAAATATTCGTTTGCAACTTCTTTGAATTTGGACTGGTCAAAATTTTAACGTGTGGGAATTCGGTTAAACCTAGGGCCCTTAAATTTTACTCAAGATTGAAGATCCAAGAAAGTGATTGTAGATTTAGATTATATAGGTCAATAGTCAAGGTCAAAGACTTACTTAGTTTGGTATGTCTCACTATATTTTCTTAATTTATATCAACTTCTTTATTAAAGTATTAACCCTTTCCTGTTTTGCAGAATTTTAGAAGCGTCCAAATTCAAAGGTTTTGCTGGCGAAATTTCAAAGCCGATTAAATTCGAAAAATAACCATTCATTAGGAAAGGGAATATTGTAAAAAAAGATGAAATTGCTTGTTACAAGCAATTTCTTCTTTTTCTACAATGTTTTCTTATCACAAAATCACAGGGGCGTAAAAACCAATTGAACAGGAAAGGGTTAATGTAAATTACTATTTCTGCAGTAAGAGGTGATACGTCTGATGGGGGGAGTATATTCACATTTAGTGAAAGCTGTATTTTAGTCAGTGAAAATTGTTAGATCTTCAAATGCTTCATTATAAAAGTGATATGATTTTGATCTGTTTGCCTAATTTATCTTTTGGGGTTTGATGTTTCAGTTTGTATGTAGCCTTTGTGGCAATATTCTAATGGGATGTTACTGTCTGAACATGATATTGATACTCACTGACAAAGACCTTTATCTGTGAGAGATATGTCACTTTAATGAGTGATACATCTATTAATGTCAAAATACTCATCAGGTAACATTGACCTGCTTATCTTTTACCCTTTCTTTTCTCAGCATATGTTATGTTAAATGATGTTCTCATGCACATTATAATCATCGTGTTAATGAAACGTCACAACAAATCTCAAACATAAAATATATCAATGACTTGACAGAAATTTCGATTCATTCTACTACAATCATGTACTCAATTTCATTTAAGAAACATGTATATGGATTTATACACACTTTAACACACTTTAAATTGTTGTCTGTTATCTATTTCATTTTGGATCAGTCTAAAATATTGTCATTTTGGTAAGGGATTTATGGCTGGTTTTGAAATGATTCGAATTTAATTGTCTGCTGAAAGCTACGGTGAAGTTTTCATACAATCATCTTGACCCATTCAAACACAATCCTTCCTTTTTATTTCCCACCAGAACACGCCCGGCAATCTCGGGCTCCACCTCTTTTTGGAGAACAGTGCAAAATGGAGACAATGATACTTCCGATATGGAGCCAAGGACCGGAACTTAACAGAAAAGGTAAATAAAACAGTGCACCTCGCGTACAATTTGATCTCCTATTAACCTATTATACATTTTCCCAAAACGTCCAGAGTTTCATACCACATAGAAATGATTATATTATCCGTTGGCGGTCATAGATTTCAAAAATAATTCCGTTTGTGAATAGAAACTTGAATCAAAGTTTGGACATCGGACCATATCAAACACGAAAATGCGTGTTGAAATCGTTCAAATCCATGTAATCAACAGTTCTGAAAGATTTAAGTGGCAATGACTGTGAAATGAATGATAACGTGTTGATATAAAATAATCTTACCACAAAGAACTGCGTTTTTCCAACTCCTTTTGCGGATTTTCTCTGATGAGAAGGAGACCAGGATGCGGTGCGGGAGACAAGATTCAGAGGGAGAGGCGATGCATATATAAATGTACCGTAAAACTTCAAATAGAACCCCACACTCTCATGTAACCCCAGCCCCTCTTCGGACGTCAAAGCCGACTCTTTTTGTATGATTTTCGGAAAACTTATAACCTGTAATAAACCCTAATCCCAAACAAATCAATGCCACAATGAATTCACTGAAAAGAGGGCGAATGTAACTGTTCTATGCTTAGATAATTGGTTCGCTTAAAGTTTTTTTTTCTTAATATTTAGAAGGCGCTGTATCCTAGATTA
This sequence comes from Fragum fragum, assembly GCA_946902895.1. Lineage (NCBI taxonomy): Eukaryota > Metazoa > Mollusca > Bivalvia > Cardiida > Cardiidae > Fragum > Fragum fragum. The sequence continues at coordinate 24,390,795 of OX336371.1, forward strand.
TGTCAAAAGGTAAAAAACTTGACTGCTTAAGTTAAAACACCGTGAAATTGACAATTTTTGGATGATTTTGGAATGATTTCGGAATGAAATTGAATGAGTGGGAGGAGCGAGTTTGAATGAAATTAAAATTATGTAATCCAACATTGCTAATTTCGTCCAATTTGCGATATTCTTACCACAGACGCTTTAAACCCCACAGCTGCCAGTAAAAATTGTGGAAAATTGTTATCGATTTGAATGAAATGCTGCGCATTTTGGACGGTTGTTAAATGTTTTTCAACTATTTTGAGCGTTTTTTAATGGTTTGAGTGAGTGTTTGGAATGAATGATTGGAGCGCTGCGTGAGTGGTTTTGAATGGTTTTGATCGATGTAGGTGTCAATTTCACGATGTTACTAACTGTATACTATGTATACTGTACATGAACCACCTGCTCTTTGCAGTCAAAGTAAATTTTCGCCCCCTTTTTTCCGTCTTAACATCTGTAGCCTGTAATTAACACCCACCCCTTTTTAAAGAAGTGTGGAAATTCTAATAAACCACCGGTGTTGTTATAGAGCTTTTACAACGTATAAGGCACAGAACGTCTGAACTCCTTTCGCTATACATATTTCTAAGAACCTAGCGTATTTTTCAAATTTTGTAATGACATGAATTCTCAAATTAGCTTTTTGTTTTTCTTTGATAATGTTCCGTTAGAATAGATTTACAAAAATTATTACGCTCTCACTTTATATTCACCATTGTGGCTCGGTAAGTCAGTTTGGAGAAAGGAGAAAAAAATATAGACCAGATATAAATATGGCTGTTCTAGAGAGTCTGAGAGACACATTTACTGTGTAAAAGCGAAAGAAAAAGTTTCCTGTAATATGCATAAAGTTACAATCCTAGAAAATCATTCACTGTATTCTTTTATATGCATCACCTCTCCCTCTGAATCTTGTCTCCCGCACCGCATCCTGGTCTCCTTCTCATCTAAGAAAATCCGCAAAAAGGGGTAGGAAAAACGCAGTTCTTTGTGGTAACATTATTGTATATCAACACGTTATCATTCATTTCACAGACATTGCCGCTTAAATCTTTCAGAACTGTTGATTACATTGATTTGAACGATTTCAACAAGCATTTTCGTGTTTGATCGGGTCCGATGTCCAAACTTTGATTCAAGTTTCTATTCACAAACGGAAATATTTTTGAAATCTATGACCGCCAACGGATAATATAATCAATTCTATGTGGTATGAAACTCTGGACGTTTTGGGAAAATGTATAATAGGTTAATAGGAGATCAAATTGTACGCGAGGCGCGCTGTTTCATTTACCTTTTTCTGTTAAGTTCCGGTCCTTGGCTCCATATCGGAAGTATCATTGTCTCCATTTTGCACTGTTCTCCAAAAAGCGATGGAGCCCGAGATTACCGGGCGTGCAGAAAGAGGCTTTGGAAAATCAAGCAACATCTTCATTACCTACAATAATTTCTATCCAAAAAGACAAAAAAAAAAATATGAAATTCCATCAACTCGAATTCTGTAGCCTCTTTCAAATTGGACCAGTATAAAATTTTGTTGTTTGGTTTGGGTTAAATTTTGGCTGAGTGGGATGATAAGAATAACTTGAGCTTGAATAGTTAGTAGCCAGCTGACAAAACAAGTAGTTGTGTGTTGTTTAGTCATTTCTAGGCAATTGAGAGTGCTTGACTGGAAAGCATCTGTCAAAAGTTCACTTAAATGTTAGAAAATGTCAGAAAAAATTAAGGTTAATTATCATCATATATGGATGTTGTAGATGTCAATGTTGATGAGGACAGGATACTTGTTTCAGTTCTTTTTTTCATGAAAAAAAAAAATTGAAACCATAGTTTTATTGTTAAATCTTATGATGGATATATCAGACTAAAATGGGCCTATTGCTTCTGAAGAAACACTCTGTAAAGATAACGAGTGGTCATGAAGTACCAAGTTTATTTAACCCTTGTCATGCTGAATTAAAATCCCAAAGAGATTTTTTTTAAATCAAAGGACTGACAGCACTGGAAGGTCTTAATGAGGATCAATATTCCTTTTGAAAATTGATTATTTAAACAACTCTGGCTGAAAGGAGACAAGCAGGAGTTGTAGTCCAAGATCAGACTGCAATTACTTGCAAGCTGATCTTTGTCTATACTGCCTTCCAAAAAAAAGAGGAATATTTCTGGTTCAGTATGATAAGGATTAACAAAGCCTGTGTGAGGCTGTGCACTGAGTTTTAACCTGTTTTAGATGATGAGTTCATTAGATTTTGTATTTCTTTTATCCTTACTTCATATTCTATTTATTATATGCCATTAAATTTTGTGCAAACAGGTTAAATTGTTGGAATTCATCAATTTATGATACTGTCTGAAGTATAAAATGTTGTTTGTTAAAGGACGTCCTTACTTGAATTGTTACATCACAATTTTATGGCTACTAAACGGAATAACTATATCTTCAGCTCGTTTGCATAGCTATTAATCTGGCTTAATAATCATCTACATAATATCAAGTATTCAAGCCTGCTCCATAGTCAATACTAATCCACTTTTTGATGCCCTGCATCCACAATGTTTTCTTTCCAAAAGAGAGTAAAATTTCTAAAATTCTATTAATCTAAAAATATAGGCTGCAACTTTTTTGAATTTAGACCAGTCTAAAATAATGTTGTCTGGTAATGGGATAAAGGTTTACTGAATATCATAACAATTTAAGGTTTATTGGTGAAGTGCTAATGGAATCCTATTGATTCTGATTGATCAATGCTCCCAAAAATCTTTATTTATTTTGCTGTTGGCCAAATGGAGCATTCTGATACTAGTATTGGTTATCTAATTGACCAGAAAATTGATTATACTGAATCAACTGTAGATTGGGGAATGAAAGTCCATGATATACTGTTTTCAGCTAAAGGTTCTCAAGGGGAACTTTGTGATTTAGCTATTTCTGTTTTATATCCTATGTCAACATCTTGCCTACACTCTAGAGGCCACAACTTTAGATAAAATTTCTTGAAACATGGTCAGAATGTTTGTCTCCAAACCTCAGACAAGTTCAATATTGGATCACATTTAGTCGAAATTTTCAATTTGGGTCATTTTGGGTCTAAAAGTAGGTCACTAATCAAACTTTTGAATAACTTTGTATACAGTTTATTTACCTTGTGACCCTCTGTAAATTGATAAAAGAATACCCCTGGCTTCAAATGAGCACACCCTATTTTACACAATGGAATAAATGTCTCCAAAAGAAGGTAGAATTTTGATGTTCCATTTTGGCTCCACCCTGGCAGAACTGTAATTATTTTGGTCACTATATCTTAATTTTTAGATTGTTATCCCATTCCCATACAATTTTGCAATTCTTCATAAATCCCACCCCGGCCCAAAGAAAAAAGTTTTAGAAAACATGGGAGAAAAAAGAAATTGATTGATGCAATGCAATTTCTTTATTATCCACAATGCTTCCTACCCAGAAAGATAAGTATTTTCAAATTCCATTAACTGAAAACTGTCATCTGCAACTTCTTTTAATTTGGATCAGTCCAAAACTTCTTTGGAAATGGGGTTATTTAGGTGAGCCATTTGGGACTTTCATATTTCATTTGGTTGATATTTTTCTGAACAAGGGTTTGATCCCCAGTTGCGGCTAATATCCTTTCAGACATTTGTCTCCTGCCAATGTATGGATAATCGTAGGCCTTAGTTGGATGAGCAGCTTGAGGCTCAGAAAGGATGTAGTGGTGGTACTGGTGTGAGAAATACCTGGAATCCATGGTTTAGGTGCTCCAGCCGTTGCAATATGACTGAAACACTGTTAAAAGGGGTGCTTTACCCCATTTAAAAAAAAAAAAAAAAATCTGAAGAAAAATTGGTACTAATTTGTTGTAATCATATCAAGTAAATCAAAAAATGTCTGCCAGAACAAAAAGTGTATCAATTAGTCCTATTTTCATTGAAGTGGAAATTGACATGCATTTTAATGGCAGACTGAATTCCAGGAATTTTCTTGGGAATTAGCACGTCTTATTATAGTGCCTTCTCAAATCATCTAAAACATGAAGCTCAAGAAGGTTAAAACTAACTGATATTTTTGTTCTTAAACTCTTGATCTGTGCTGGCCCAGTACTTAGGCCAGTATTTTCGGTTTGAGAAGTCTTTTTGACCAATGATTAGTCAAACTAGGAGACATTTTTGTGTCTACTGGCTGAAGGCCAGTGGAGCTGTGTCTGTTTTGCGTTTGTCTAGGTGAATGTGCGTTAATTCCTAAACTTAATTTTTAAACCATTCTCAAATGATCCCACATTTTTATGCACCTCAAGAATAAAGCTTGGGAAACATTGTGGAAATGAAGAAATTGCTTGTTACAAGCAATTTCTTCATTATCCAGAATGTTGTCTACCCCAAACCCCAAAGATATTTCATCTACTAAAATATGTGGTCTACAACTTCTTTCAATCAGGACCAGTTAAACATTTTGATGTGTGGGAATAGGCTAAAAGCTCATCTTCAGAAACTACTGTATGAATTTAAACTAAATTTCATAGAATGATCTTTAAGTTTCCATTGATCAGATTTTGTCAAAGAATTCTATTCAGTTAGAAAAGATGTTTTTTATGAATATGTCTAATTTCCATATATGAAACTTCGAGAATGTTCCCCTCAGAAACTACTGGATTCCACAGAAATTATCCTTGAGTGGCCCTTTACCAGAATCCTTCAAGAAATTACAATGAACTTTTATCGACTGTATAATTCCATGTTATGGTATTTAGTGAGAAATTAAAAAATCATCTTTGAAATTACATACTGAATTTAACCAATTTCACAGATTGGATCCTTGGGTGATGCTTTAACATATTTAATGAAGAAATTTCACTCAGCTGATTTACATGTAGGCAGGAATAACTTCAACTAATTGTACATGGTGAAAATTTTATTCTCAAAACTTGCTGCATTTCAAAGAAGATATACTTTTTATGAGTTGACAATATGGCTTTCATGGTCATGGCTTATTTCCTATTATGGTATTCAGTGCAAATTTTGAAATCACGCTCTGTGGAACAATACAGGTGCTCAAGCACCTCTAGATAATGTAGTTTTTGGTTTGCAAGGCTATCCAATTAAAACTTGAGTGATTACTATCGAATTCATCCAATCACAGTTTTCAGTGGTCAGTTTCAAGTGTAATAGCATATAACTTTTAAACAGATGTTGTAGATGTCTGAGCACTGAGGAGTTAATCCAAGTTGTGGTGCAGTTTCATGTCAATTTGGTAGGATATGCAGTCAAGGTATTCTTTGAAGCATTGATTGCCTTTTGTTTTCCTTTGACAGGCTTGACAGGGTTTATTTATCTTGTCAGATATAGTATGGAAGATCATGCTCTCAAGAACAAAGATTGCAATTTGATCTGTTCTTAAGATTAGGCTTTGTTGTGGATCAACCCATAACCCTTACCTTAAAATATTTAGATTAACCTACTCTCAAACAATCCTGCATTTTTACACCCCTAAAGGAGAACTGCTTTGGAAAACATTCTTTAAAATAGAGAAATTACTTGTGACAAGCTATTTCTTCATTATCTTCATTGTATGCTACCCCAAAAGACACAGGTATTTAATATTTCATCAAGCTGTAGTTGTCGTCTTTACCTTTTTTGAATTTTGACCAGTCTAAAATTTTGTTGGTTGGTTAAGGATTAAATATATATACATGTATTAACCCTTGTCATGCTGTATAAATTACCTTACTGAATTGCTGTAAAATCAAAGGGCTGAAAGCACTGATATAACTTGTTGTTCAAAAATCAATATTTCTTTTATAAATCAGCTTCATTAACATTTCTGGCAGGAAAATTACAAGCAGTAGGTGTAGACCAAGATCAGACTGCACTTATGTGCAGGCTGATCTTGGTCTATACCTCCTGCCAAAACCGGAATATTCCGGGTTCAGCATGACAAGGGTTAAGATTATGCAATCAATTGTCACCAAAGAAAAACATTCATACAACATACCCTATAAATGTGTTCCAGAATTGAGTTTTCTTGTAAAAGAGTTATCTGAGGCTATAAACAGCAAAAACTGTGCATTAGTGAATTCCAATAATGAGATTTTATATTTTCTGATGATTCAGCTAATGTTTTAAAGCATTTGGAATTTTTTTGTACCTTTCTGTCAGCTAATTTGCCCTTTCCTATCTGTTTCCTTATAATCAAACATACACAGCAGTATTCATGAAAGCTGGTGATAAATCAATCTGCAGATAAAGTTTGCAAGACACATGATACTACCATATGAATGCACTACATATTTAATTTGGCAAATCAGTTCTAATCAATACTGCTATTTCATGCTTTTGAGTTGTGGTGTCATCAATGTTTAGCACCAGCTTGTCTTCAGGTAATGAATATTAAATGATCTAAGTCTTCTTTATGTTCAGTAATCTCCTAAGTTCAAATGCATTGTAGAGGGTCATTTGTGTCTCAGTGGGTTTAACCCATTAATCAACAATATAATAGACTCAGGTCCAAATTGAAAGAACCTGCAGACTACTATTGTGCGAGTCCTAGCTTTATAAGTGATTTTTAACAAAATTTTTAGACTTGTCCGAATTCAATGGAATGTTAAAATCTGCACAGTGTTCGGATTCCTCAGGCGACATCATTACACCTTGGTTTTGCTGAGCATTGCCTTCTTTGGTGTCGTTATGACTATTAGAAATTGTGCATTACACTTTCTCTAGCTTGTAGGGTGGCAGATAGTAGGTAACTAAAGAGGTCAATTTATCAAATATGACTGCTTCCTTTGTCGATGAGCCGCCGCCATAGCGCAGTCTGTAGCGCACCGGACTCCTAATCTTCAATCATGGGTGTCATGGGTTCGATCCCCGGCGGCGGCAAATATTCTTTCCGACAATTGTCTCTCACCAATGGGTGGATAATCGTAAACCTAAGTGGGATAGCAGCTGGAGGCTAGGAAAGGATGTAGTGGTGGTACTGGTGTGAGAAATACCAGGAGTCCATTGTTAGGTGCTCCAGCCGCCGCGATATGACTGAAATACTGTTAAAAGCGGCGTTAAACCCCATTCAATCAATCAATACTTTGTCGGTTGATGTGAAAACCCCAACCTTATCAGTGATATTTATAAAATTTTAGACTTGTCCAAATTCAAAGAGGTTACAGATAAAATTTTGAAACAGATTTGAATTGAAATGCAAGGACAATATAATAATTATGGTTATGGTTGAAAAAATTGTGAGAAAGGAAGAAACCGCTTTTAACAGATTATATTTCTTAATTGTGTAAACATGTGGCAAAATGTATGTTCAGGGACAAAAATTATATCTTTGGTTGATGATGTGAACATCTTATGTACAGCTTGAATAAACAGTGATTATAGGGTTATAAGTCACCAAATCAACAAAAATGTTTGACATCATATCACTGAGGTCACCATTCACTTCTGGTGTAAATGAATGATTTGTTTTAGTCAATTGATTTTTCGTTTGACGGAGGCGGTCCATTAATTACATTTCTGTTCCTTTTGAAACTTTTCAATTTGGGTTATCTTTATTGAGCCATCCAGTATATAAGGTACTTGAGCAAAAAACTCAGATCAGCTGTGGAAAGCCTCAGCAAACAGTGATGAAAGGGTTTTCCTCTGAGTTTGATCTATTTTTGCAGATCTCATGCTGTGAAGTTTGACAGTAAAATCATTCAAATTTCAATAAACTGGGTCGAAATTCCTGGAGCAGATAAGTGATCAAGTACTTGCTGTAAAATTTCGAATGGCAAAAGAAAATAGTAGGGTAATATTGTCAAATGACTTGAAAAAACTTTTTCATGAAAGTTTTGTTTTCAGAATGATGTAATTTATTATTGTATTTATGTTTGGCATTTAAAAGTTTTAACCTTGATTTTTCCATTTGATGAGAATGCTCTTTTAAATGTTGACTGAGTAGTCTGTTAAATTGAACTTTGTTCTATACCTGACTCCAAAGAAGAGGGGAGTATAATGGTTGACCTTTGTCCGTCCTTCTATCCATCTGTCTGTTTCCAAATTTTTTTAGTTGCATTTTCCTCAGCACTGACTTCGAATCAGGTGTGGAGGTTAAGCTTTGGATGGTCCTACTTGGTGCTTGTTGAATTTAGGTGCACAAGTTATCTACTTCCTGTTTTACAAATTAGTTCTTTTCAGACAATGCCTTGTATGGTGACATATTTTTGTCCCATTTTTCTCAGCGAGTATTCATAGCATTGACTTGAAACTTGGTGTTGAGGTTCAGCTAGGGGTCCTACATGGGGCTTACAGAATTTTAAGGTCTGCAAGTTATCTACTTCGTGTCTTATGACTTTTCAGACAATGCCTGGTAAACATATAGTTGTATACTGAAAGCATCGACTTGAAACATGATTTCAACACTTTTATTTCTCATTCTCAACCTGAGTAATTGTAACCATGACCATTCGACCTGAACTAAGATTTAGAAGAGATCTAGTTGGTCTACAGTGGATATCATTTAATTTCACTTATGGGTTTAGAAAGATTGAACAGAAACCAGTGAGTTTAAAATTGTATCAACCCATTAGCAAACTTTGATCACTTCTGGGTGCGCTCTGCAAATTTGACCAAAGAAATAGAAGTTGCTTGTTACAAGCAGTTTTTTTATGTCCCCTCATCGAAAGATTAGGGGCATATTGTTTTACCTTTGTATGTTTGTCAGTCTGTCTGTCTGTCTGCAAAATTTAACCAAAAAAAACTTAACATTGCCAATTACTACCAGCCTATTCAAGATTAAATGCCAATATTAGGCAAGATGATACATGACTCCATAATACGCATCTCCTCATGTCAAGGTTAAGGTCATGTGATAAGGTAAAGGTCACATATCAAGGTCAAACATTTAGTCCTGTTGCAGGGGCATTGTGTTTCACAAACACATCTTGTTCTCATATTGTTTGGTACCATTTTTGGCACATATTGATTTTATCGTAATTTGAAATGTTGTTTACAACTTGCTCTAATTTGGACCATTTAATTATTTTTTGTAATAAAGGGTTCTATTCACATTTTGGTTCAGTTATCATAGGTCATACAGGGGTATTTAGCATATAGCCTTTTTTGAGAAAAGATTTAAATGCGCAAATAATTGGATCAGAAATGAAAACCTTCCTTACTGTAAATAGTAAAGGCAAGGTACTTACGGGATAATGTTTCAATTGTCAGGATCAAGGTGTTAGATAAGGAAAATATTTAAAATTGTAAATATTTTCTCTGTAACATAATAGTTTTATAAAGTTAGAAGTAAATTACTGTTTGGTCAAGAGATTAGACAATTATGACTCAGTGTAATTGAAAATGTCATTTCAATCCATCAGAGTGACGTTCAAGCTCATTTGAGAAGAGTAGGGAGTCATAGAGTCAATTAACCCTTGTCTTGCCGAGCCCAGAATATTCCTAATTTTTCAGGAGGTATAGAATTTAGTATACAACCTTTCAAATCAGAGTTATTTGTGGGATTATTTTTGAAAGAAATTTTAAATCAAAACTTAAGTCCTTGCAGTGCTGTCATTCCTTGGATTTTAAGGCAGTATTTAAACTGGATGTTATTCAGCATAACAAGGGTTAAGCTTCAATAAATTTTGTAACTTTATTCAAACTTAAATGCTACACAGTATAGGATTCTATAGTTAAATCTGTGTTTTCCTTGCATTTGAGTACAGATTTAAAGTTACTGGAAAACCTGACTTTAAAGCCATTATCTGCCCTCCAAGGAAGAAAAAAATAGTTGAAATAATCTTTCGCCATAGCAAATAAGGGCCATCTTAATATCGATATGCAAAAGCAAGGTTTAATGAGTGTTGTTCTCTAGAAAGTGTATTTTGTGTTTTCCTTGTCGATTTCAATTTGTGTTTGTTTACATATTGAAATCGGGACGAATGTACCCGATTCTTCACCAGAAATCTTCGCTAATCTTCTGCGTAGACTACTATATGCGGACTATTTCGTCGATCGTTGTGACCTAGCTAGTTGTATGATTCACTTGCAAAAGTTAAAACATCATCACTGACGTCATTATTAAACTCACATTTTGAAATATCCTAAATTCTTTGATGAATTGTAGGCTTACTGCTTAGAATTATGTTAATCTTATACTTTCAATCATATTTATTTATGCTTTTGAGACTGTAGTAAGTTTTTCTTACTAATTTTATCCTGTGTTTTGGGGAAAGATATGGCTTTAAACGTCAGTCTATGTAACTACATGTCCAATCAGTAGAAGGAAGTGTCAATGGCCGTTTGAAGTATGAAAACTGATAATATAAGCTTATTTTGCAAACTCGAGAGTGCAATATTCATTAGGACTTAAGCACCTTATATTGTTTAACACTGTGTCATAAAACTAAATGTTAAAGTTTGCAATGAAAAATTCACCCAGTAGGAAGTTATCTCTATTGTTTGTTGAATAAGACATGTTTAAAGAAGGTATTTAAACTATAGATAGTAATTTAAACAATGGGGTGCCTTTTCTACTAATACACAATTTGGAACATAATCTTTTCTGTTAGAGAGAATTTCAAGGGGACTTAAAATTGTGACAGTGAAAATATTTTGGATAGATAGAGTTTGTATAAGATAAAATAAGAAATCATTCATTTTAAGGGATCATTAATCCTGGCTAGATAGGAATTGACAACCTCAGTTTGTGCTGTTAATTTATTAAATCTTGTTCCTTCATGGAAGGTCAACGTAATTGAATCATTCTAGATGTATTGGAGTGTCAATGGCTCTACTTTAACCAATTACTGGATGAAAAATAATTTTTGTGTTAGGGTAAATAACATTATGAGAAAGGGACTTATTTCTTTGAAGTTTCCTCTTCTTCATATGTTTCCGAAGGCAGACATTTAGAAGGCGGACATTTAGTGGTATCATCTTCTCTGTCTGTTTTTCCATCCGTCCACATCTTGTAAACACATTCGCATTCAATCCCTCCCTTTTACTCCTCTCATAAAAAAAGCTTTGGAAAACATTGTGGACAATGAAGAAATTGCTTGTATCAAGCAATTTCTTCATTATCCACAATGTTTTCTATTCAAAAAGAAGAAATGATTTAGAATTCCATCAACTTGAAATTGTCATCTGCAACCTCTTTCAATTTGCACAAATCTAAAAATTTATTATGTGGTAATGGGTTGACACATATAAGGATTAATTTGAAAGAATTTTTCACAGAACATTCTTATTACCCTGACTTGCACATATTGTTGGGAGTTTGCCATTTTAGGTTGCGCCACAAAGAAAGGCTTGATGTAAAATTTCTTGGGACACATCTCCTTCAACATTTAACCCATACCAGACGGCAAAATTTTAGACTTGCCCAAATTGAAAGAGGTTGCGGAAGGTAATTTAAAGTCGATGAAATTTTGGATTTTTTCAACTTTCTGGGTAGAAAATATTGTGGAAAATGAAGAAATTGCTTGTAACAAGCAATTTCTTCATTTTCAACAATGTTTTCCCTAGCTTTTTTCCTTAGGGGCGTCTAAAAGCATCTGAGTGGGAATGGGTTAAGAATGAATTTGAATGTAAATTTCACAGAATGTTTCTAGTCGCCTGTCCTTGATTATATTGTTGAATTTTGCAATTTTTAGGCAGCATCACCCAAAAAATGGTGTTTATTGCAAAATTATCCTGGCTAGTTATTTTCTATGGTGTATCCATGAGTTCTAACCCTTATACCTTCTTAGCTACCTCATTAAAAATTAACAATTACATGGTTTCTTTGGTGCATAAAAAGTCAGGATTGTCTAGTAATTGGTAGAAAAGCAGCAAGTGAGTGGTGGATTAGGATCTACCTGAAACTGGAATGGATCACATTTTTTTTAAGTGATTACTGGTAGTTTATCTAAAATTTTTGTAGAATTATTGGAAATTTAAGGGGTTTGAATCTTGTTACAAATGATATCCATTCTAAGTATAATGAATTTGGACACCATCATATTTATTTGAGGTAAGGTAATAACCAATTCCCACGCAATGATTCTTTTTGATGCCCCATCAAAAAAAGAAAAAATAATAATGATTTGGGAAAAGATTGTATTAAATGAAGAAATTGGTTACAGCAAGCAATTTCTTCATTTTCCACAATGTTTTCTGCCAAGAAATCTTAAATTATTAAACTTTGAATTTTTGTCTGCAACTCCATTCAATTTAGATCAGTCAAATATTTTTTTTTGTTGTATTAGGTTAAAACAAAATAGGAGGATCTTAATTGCAACAGGGGAAATCAGATAGTTTGTTAGTATAAAGGCTATTGTTGTACTGTGTGTGTTACAGATTGACTCCTGCTGGTTTGAAATGCACTTCTTATAAGGACTACTCTGGCATTATTGGAATTATTCATTCTATGTGATTCTTGTGGTTATGAACAGTGATCATTCTGTTAAGATAGTTGAATATTGGAATTTAATTTGTTCTGGATTACAATCAGCAGGTATTTGGATAGAGTTATTGGAAAGTGAAGATTTTTTATAAGAAAGGGGGGGGGAAATATTTCCTTCTGTGAGGCTTGGTCCATGGTTCTTGACAAATTTCTGCTGAAATGCTGAAAGGTCTTGCAATTTTTGCTGTGAAATTAAGGCTATTTTCATCTGTTTTCATACAAACATTTTAGGCTATAGAAAGGGTTGATTGTAAGAAAAGTTGAATGTAATAGAAGCATTAAATTCCAGCTATTATCATGAAGCTGTTAGATCTAATTTAATCAATACAAGGTTTTTACCTGGTACCCCCAGGGTAGTATTGTTTATTGCCCACTGCCAGTAAAAGAATAAAATTTCATGATCTTCTTGATTGAATTCTTTGAGCTTTAACTTTTAGAAGGTTCTTATACCTTATAATTGATTGATCAAGGCTGTCTATCCAAAAACTAATTGAACTATCAAATTATTCATTTATACTGGCAGTGTATTTTGAATGCCAATGTATATGTCCAGCTTTTTTGTTGGTTTAGGGACTTGAACACTGTAAGTACAGCTTATTTAAGTTGTAGTTACAAGATTTAGGTGGCCAACCAACCATTTTTCTTTTCATGTTACTGACAATAAATTTTGCAATATAATACTGTTCAATATCTAAGTCAACTTCCTGTTGGAGTCAGTGATCTATGAATTATATTTGTTCTATGAATGATTGTTCTGTTGGCGCTTTATCTGGTGCCTGATACAGCTATACAGTGTTTGACACTAACTTTCTAGGCAGGAACCCCAACGGAACACCTGTCATATAATTTGGGAGTCCCTTCTGGAAATGAGGAGTCCCTAAAAACTGGATGACTGTGGACTTTGATAAAAAAGACAAATAAGAATCTAAACTCGAAAACAAAACATCAGGTTATTTCTTTAAAGGATAAAAAAGAGCAAATGCAACAGAGAAAAACGTCAGGTATGGCCAAGCATAAACTTTTTGAAAATGGGCATTCTGGTGCCAGAAAAACCGAAGTCCCAAAGGAACACCCTTAAATTAGTCTTTGGAGTCCCTGGCCAGTGTTTGGAGTCCTCAGGATCCCTGGACACTGTTAGTGTTTATCACTGCTATATAGGTAGTTTCAATGCAATTCACACTACAGTGCAATTTCCACAACATTCTTTTTATGCCCATCAGATACTCATAAATGCACATAAGAATTAAGTCACCATGGTCCATTGATGATAAAATGACACATACAATGACTTTAATTGAACACTAGAAAAAAATCAATTAAACAGAGGATTGAGGTGTTACCCCCTCAATTGACTTGATCATAACTGATCTACCAGGTTGATTGATGGTTGTATGACATTGTGGTTAAATGCCACTTTCAACAGAACTTCAGTTACCTTGCCTGGCAAGGTGTACCTTACCGTGGCTTCCTGTCATTTCTGTACAATCAAATCTTATCCAAGCTATAAATGACTCAAATTTTCATGACTTGTCAGTTATAGGAAAGAAAGTTATACAACAGCCAGTTCAAAGTAACTACCCCAGGATTGACAGCGCAGCTAATTGGGCTTAGCCTAGGCTACCAGGGCATGTTTAAATGTTTAAGGCTAAAAGGACCCATTTAGTATACATGTGGTCATAGCATGCATATTAGATGAAGCATTTAATTGGAAAAATTGATTGTATACAAATGTGGAATTGATTTTATAGCTCTGGCCCCTCTGTAGGGAATTTTTTCAATGTCAAGTGTATCTGACAATATGTCATAGAAATGATTAGATGTGTGCACTTTCGGAATATGATTTTTATGTGTAAAAATTGTGTTTAAAAATCTTTAAACCTTATTAGTTCAACAAAACAAGTAATTTGTTCAATTTCCAAATTTTTTCTACTCAAAAAGGATTTTTTTTTTTTTGTCAAATTGAAATTGTCATCTTGTCTAATTTTTAGAATTTGAACCAGTCTAAATATTTGTCTTCTGGAAATTGGTTAGGATTTTACATGGGCAACTATTTTTTCTACTAGAAAAGGACAAAAGCTTTCTTTTTTTTATCAAATTGAAATTGTCGTCTTATAAATTCTTTGAATTTGAACCAGTCTAAATATTTGTCATCTTGTAATTTGTTAAGGATTTTACATGGGTAGCTGAAATTCTTCATACATTCAAAACTTAATGAAACAAAAACCGATTGCAGGGGAACATTGATTTTGTCCAAAGAATATTAATTTGGACAGGTTTGTCCTTAGGATGTTGAACTGAAGCCCACCTGCATTGGACAGATGACTAATAAGTGGTATTGATCAGGTAGAAATTATAGTGATACTTTTTCCTCTCTGGAATGAATAGATTACTAAGTGGGCAAAGATAAGTTAAAGGACAAATATATCTCAGAGACAAAAGTCTTTGTATTTTGGGTAGAAAATATTGTGGATAATGAAGAAATTGCTTATTTCTTCATTTTCAACAATGTTTTCCAAAGCTTTTTTCCTCAGGGGCAAAAAAAAGTGGGATTGTGCAGTAATAGGTGGACAAAACTGTTATTGGCAATATGAATGATCGGCTTTGTTCACTCACAGATTCTCTCAGAAAGCATAGTAGTAATTTTTAGGGGTTACTGTTTCGAAGTTGTAAAATTAAATGCAATTAGTCCTGAAATTAAGCGTGAAACATGCCTAATGATGTAAATATTTGGGAAAGTGCTTGACATTTCTATGTGTGAGGGCAGATGTATAATTTTCAAACCTCAAATTGATTTCAAGAGCCTTGTTTTAAGCTCATTGTAATCCCATACAAGCATTGCTTAAACTATCCTGGAAAACTATACACTGGAAAAGATGGTTTGCTAAAGGCAAAGCAATTTTTAACTTATAACATTTTTCATGTTTCGTGTGCTCTGCAATAACTTCGTTGCCTGCAATAGATTTTAATTTTACCCAGTATGTTATAACTGTGTCTTTTTCACTCAGTTATATGCCATCTAGGTTCTTTAACCCATTCCAACTTGACAAAATTTTTGACTGAGCCCGTCAAAATTCTAAAATGTTGCAAATGACAATTTCAGATTGGTTCAATTTAAAAAAAATCCTAGTGTTTTCGGGTAGAAAACATTTACTCAAGCAATTTCTTCATTTTCACATTGTCTTCCAAAGCTTTTATAATGGAGGCGCGTAGAAACGAGGGATTGTATGGGATTGGGTTGATTGTTGGTATCCTTGTTACAGAATCCATTACCTTAGTGTATGTCATTTTGAACTTGGCTAGGACTAAGACATTTTAGGCGTAACCATGTACTAATACAGGTTAATTGATAGTTGATTAATAACTTGTCTGCCTAGTAATGTTTTGTAATCTACATTATACCTGCATTCCTGACGGTTATGAATCCAGTTGACTTCATTCTTAACTGTAATATACAATTACTGGAAAATGCCAATTGATATAATAAGCACATAAAGAATTGCGGCCTGACAGACCCTCTAATGGATTGTCTGAATTATATATATTATTATTTAAATATGGACTTTTTAGCTCACTTGAGCTTGGAGTACTCATGTGAGCTTTTAGGATCAAAGGATATCCGTCCACTGTCTGTTATCTGTCAACTTTTGTTTCAAACAAACTCTCAGAAGCGGCTGGTCCAAATTTGAAAAAAAAACATGTAAATGTAAAAGGGTGGCCATTTACCAAAATTACTCATATCATTCTCGTCCAATTAACACTTTGGCTGTTAGGTCCCTAAAGGGTTGAAATGTGCAAATTTCTAAAATCTTCTTGTCTGAAACTACAAGGCCTGAAGCTTTCATATTGGATCACTGAATTTAACATAGGATTTATGTAGGAAAAGTTAAAAATCTCCTCATAAACCACCAAACCTAGAACAGATAATTTTCATCTAGAATTGCCTAGTAGACCTCTAAAAAGTTTCCTGAAATCATACTGGCCCAGGCCGAGGGGTCACTAGTGCCGCCCTAGTAGTCATTTTACTCACTTCCTTTTACTTCAAACTAAATAGAGTTATTAATGAAATAACTTTAAATTTCTTGTTTCATTAGTAACAAGGGACATCTTTATAATCTGATCCTTTCTTAACCCTTTCCTGTTTTTTCAAATTTTAGACTGGTCCAAATTGAGAGAGGATGCAGACAACAATGAAAACTGGATGCCATTTGAAATGAACCCATCCTATGAGGAAGAAAATATTGTTGAAAAAGGAGAAATTGCTTGTGACAAGCAATTTCTTCTTTTTCCACAATGTTTTCTCAAGTTTAAAATCACAGGAACGTAAAATCCCGTGTTTAAACAGTAAAGGGTTAACAAAGTTCAACTTTCTTAGCAACCAGTGACTTTCATATTTAGTAGAGACTTTCCACCACCGTGGGGATCAAATCCCATTCTGGGGAAAAAGAATCTTTAATGTAAGGAAGCCACCCAGGTACTAATGTTTAGTTACAATTTATCTTAGTACTGACATCATTAAAACATTTGATCACCACCATGTTTCTAGTGAATCCTGCCTTCTGGAATTCAATAAAAGTCAATCAATGAGCCATAAAGGCTGGTCATGGCCATCTTGTTGAATATTTCTGTTCGTTAGTAATTATCTGATTTTTTGTTTCATTGACATTATTAGTCCAATACATGGCAAAGACCTTTGCAAATAAGCATGTACTTTCAGGACCTGTAAAATATACTCTACCTAAAACTCTAGTAAGAAAACTTTCTTCGGCATTCAGTGATGTACATGCTGAAGCCGGAATCTGTTTTTGACAGGAGGAATAGACAAAGATCAGCCTGCTCATATATGCACTCTGATCTTAGTCTACATCACCTGTTTGTCCCATTTAGGCCAAATTTTCAAAAGAAATATTGACCCACAAACAAGCCACCCATTACCTCAAATTTCACAGAATGTTCCTAGTTTCTTGTGGTTTTGCCATATTAGGCTGTGTCACAGAAAAAAGGGGGCTTAATGCAAAAGGTTGGCATATAGTACTATGGAACTCTTGCTTATTGTTGAGAAAAAACTATGATACCTTTGGAAAAATCCAAGTTAAGTGTTACAAGTTTTTGCATGAAATTGCAGGCATATTTCCCAGGTCTACTGCTACTGAACTAGAACCTAATTGCCTAAATTGTTTTGAATTGTTTCTTTTCTGGCTTACTTTTTTGTTAGGAGTTGTTTGATTTTTTTGGCAGAACCTTCAACTCTCTGTCATGATTGATTGGGTATTGTCAGTCTTTGGTTCCACCATATTGAATTTTTGCTGCAGAATGTTTTTGAAATTAACAGAGGGGGTGAAGAGATTTACATGTAGTTGAAATTAGAAGAAAAGAAGTTTTGGAATGTTATTAACAAGCTTTATTAAAGGGCAGATCTATCTTTACTACTCTATTGGAATGTTCTCAATTGAAGTGAAGTGATGTTTAATTGGATGTTATTGCATTATGTACTTTATTTAATGAGGGCTATGTTACAAGATATGCAGTGGTTGAGGCGATATTTTGTTATTTTTGTAAAAGTGTTATTTGAAAATTAATTTCAATAAGGAATTGGGTTTTTCTTAAATCTTGTCATGCTGAACTGGCAACATTCCTGTTCTGGCAGGAGGTATATACATGATCAGTCTACACATGTGTGCAGTGTGATCTTAATCTACATCACCTATTTGTCTCTTATGAGCAAGAGATGTGTTTAAGATCATTTTGAGCTCGGCTGTTTTCGGAGAAAACCCAAGGTATTGTGATCACCTTGGCGTTGTTCATGTCAACGTTGGCGTGACAAAATTTAACCTTGGTCAAATCTCTGTTGTTATTGAATATATCCTCATGAAACTTAGCATGTGTGTTGACCATCACAAGAGCTATCTAGACTATTAAGGGGGATAACTCTAAAGGCATTTTTGTAAGAGTTATGCCCCTTTTTCGACTTAGAATTTTTGCATTATCCAGCTCCTGCAGCCGAGCGTTGGCACTTGTGGGCGGTGCTCTTGTTTAAACTAATGATTAACTAACTATAAGTGCTCCCAGTGCTGTCAGTCCTATTGTTTTAAAGCAATTGTGATGAGGAATTTATTCAGCATTACAAGGGACAATTTCAGTAAGTACAACATAATTACTCTCTGTTGAGGAAATATTCCCACAAATTTTTACCATAACAATATTTCCTCAGAGCGTCAGAAAATGTGATTGTGTTGTAATTGGTTAAGTAGACCTTTCAGTTTGTTGACGGATCACTGGCCCCTGTCCACTGACTTCCAACAAGTCAGTTCGTGTGCAATATAAAAAATAAATTAGTTTTCATAATTTATAGTCTGGAGCATGATACCAAAAGCAAATGGTTGCTTGGCAACTTTAACATCTTATCTACAGCAAAATGAGTATGTAAGTTGTGGTAACACCATTTATGCTGCCAAACCAACAAAACTGCTGAATATAAGCCTCAGGGCTCCAAGTTCACTTGCAGTCTAAATAAATGATTTAACCCATTCCAACACATTTAAATTTCAGACCAGTCCAAATTCAAAGAAGTTGCAGACAACAACTTTTAGTTAATTTCAAAAGCTTTCATGTTAAGGGGTGTTTTAAAAGGTCATTGGTGGATTGGTCAATCAAGGCAATCCATCTATTACTCGAAGTTTAAGATTCTAAGTTTTAGATTCAAAGATAATGGTAGCTGTTTATAGTTTGACAATTTTGTTTGGATTGAATAAAAATGTTGACTTGAGATTTAGGAAGGTTAGCTCTATTGTAATTCAATAAATCACTGGTTTTGGTGTAGTTTATCATTAAATAAACAACAGGAGGCTGTTTAAGTAAGCAAGGGTCTTGTGTGTCACATATTGATCCATTCCTTAGGGAATTATCCTTCTCCTTCAGGAGCTGAGCCAAACATAGCTTATCCCATTCCAAAATAGTGATGCTTTTTGACGCCCCTTAAGAAATAAGCATTTGAAAACACAGTGGAAAATGGATAAATTGCTTGTTACAAGCAACTTCTTCCATTATCCACAATGTTTTCCAACCAAAATAGAAAGATTTTTAAACTTTCATCAACTTGAAATTGTCGCTTGCAACATGTGCAAATTTAAGACAATATTAAAATTTTGTCCTGTGTTAATGTGTTATTAGGTATTACACATTGTGTTGTCTGTTGATCCTAGGGTCTTGAGTCGATTACATGCTCTGTCAACCTTCTTTCCAATACACAATCAGTGGTTGACTTAAACCTTGTAAATACAGCTTGCATAAACTGTATTTACAAAGTTTTGGTCGGCCACTGATTAATGATGTGGTGAAAGTCATCACAAAATTTGTTAGCTGTTTTTCACCAGCTGTATTGCTCCAATTGAATTTGTGAATATGCTTGTTTGATGATGGAGGAAGTCATGGTTTTGGGTACTTGCTGCCACAATATGACTGAAAAACTGAGTGATTCATTTAACCCATCCCACTCAGTGATGCTTTTAGACGCCCCCTACTAAAAAGGCTTAAGAATACATTGTGGAAAATGAAGAAATTGCTTGTTACAAGCAATTTCTTCATTTTCCACAATGTTTTCTACCCAGATAGTGAAAAAATAAAAAGATTCATAAATTTTGAATTGTCATTTGCAACTCCTTTCAATTTGGACCAGTTTAAAATTTTGTCGTCTGGTAATGGGTTAAAGGATTGAATCAATAATTAACTTTTGTTGGATTGATATTCTTGGGCCTGTACTTCGTCTTCTCACAATGTTTATTTCATAGAAAAACTAGATAAACAACGGGACCATTATCTCTCAACTGAAACTTTTGCAAAGGTTAATTTTTTTTTTGATTATTCATTATATTTTTTTATCTTTCTGAAACTTCGGTTGAGTAGGGATTTCTCGAGTGAGATGTACTTCTTTGGTGAGAGTGAGAATGTTAATGAAGGTTTTGAATTTCTCATTGGTTATCTTTTGATATTGATTTTCACATTTTACACCAAAGTGAGATAAAGTGATTTGCCTTGTATTTTAGCCCATTCCCAGATGAATGAATTTTGGACTGGTCCAAACTGAAAGATTGCAGATGACAATTTCAGGTTAATAGAATCTTAAACATACCTGCTTTTTTTGGCAGAAAACATTGTGGACAATGTAGAAATTGCTTGTAACAAGCAATTTCTATATTTTTCACTTTGTTTTCCCAAACTCCTTTCTTGAGGAGCGTTAAGTGTTATTGTGAGGGAATGGGCCAATGACTAAAACTGCATTTCTTCTTGGAACAGGAAACTTAAGTATTTATGAGAAATATCAAGTGCAGTAATTATGTCAGTGTTCAAAGTGGTTGTTGGTGTGAAAAATGTATATTGGTATTAGCAATTTGGATATAGAGAAAGTAAAGTGAATGAAAGTGATATTCGATGTAATGTCAGCCTCAGAAAAGATCCAAAAGAATAAAAAGGCTGTTGGATTTGAAGATGGGACCAAAGATTCCCCTAGGCAGTCAAGAAGTCGCTCTCGTGCAAGAAATAGGGAGCGACGAGCAAAGTCTATGGATGTTCGAAGGGTTTCTACTGATGGAGAGCCCAGAAAGCGTGAACGTAGTTTAGTTGGACTTGTAAGGCAGGGCTCTCGAAAGTCTGTGTCAAGTTTGGTGAAGCTGTTTGAGGCTGGTAAAAGTTTCTATGTAAGTATGAAGTATAGTTTGTATTATTAGATATATTTTTTTCCTGGTATGTATCAAGGAAAAGAAGACACAAAATTGATAGTTCTTTATAATGTATTCATTGTTTGATAAAAGCTTCTTTCCATTAAATCTTCCACAATTTATTTAATTCAAATGTACAAACTTGTACAATTTGTACAACCTAAACAATGAAAGGTCCATTGTTAACCCATTGCCATATTAGACTACTTTTTAGCTCACCTGAGCACAAAGTGCGAGGTGAGCTTTTGTGATCAGTCGTTGTCCGTCTGTCTGTCCATCTGTCCATTTGTCCGTCCATCCACAATTTCTTTAAAAATCTTCTCCTCCTAAACCAGTAGGCCAATCAAGCTGAAACTTTGCAGGGATGTTCCTTGGGTGAAGCTCTTCAAAAGTTGTTAAAAGAATTTAATTCCGTCAAAAACTCTGGTTGCCGCGGCATATGAAAATTGGAAATTTTAGTAATTCTTTAAATATCTTTAGAAATCTTTTTCTCCTAAACCAGTTGGCCAATCAAGCTGAAACTTTGCAGGGATGTTCATTTAGTGAAGCTCTTCAAAAGTTGTTAAAAGAATTTAATTTCGTCAAAAACTCTGGTTGCTGCGGCATATGAAAATGGGAATCTTTAGTTATTCTTTAAATATCTTTTAAAATTTTCTTCTC
Organism: Fragum fragum; assembly: GCA_946902895.1. Classification (NCBI taxonomy): domain Eukaryota; kingdom Metazoa; phylum Mollusca; class Bivalvia; order Cardiida; family Cardiidae; genus Fragum; species Fragum fragum. The sequence goes on from OX336371.1 coordinate 24,412,620, forward strand.
CTAAACCAGTTGGCCAATCAAGCTGAAACTTTGCCTGGATGTTCCTTGGATGAAGCTCTTCAAAAGTTGTTAAAAGATTTGAATCGGTCAAAAACTCTGGTTGCCGCGGCATTTAAAAATGGGAATCTTTAGTAATTCTTTAAATATCTTTAAAAATCTTCTTCTCCTAAACCAGTTGGCCAATCAAGCTGAAACTTTGCAGGGATTTTCCTTGGATGAAGCTCTTAAAAAGTTGTTAAAAGATTTTAATTCCGTGAAAAACTCTGGTTGCTGCGGCATTTGAAAATGGGAATTTTTAGTAATTCTTTAAATATCTTTAAAAATTTTCTTCTCCTAAACCAGTAGGCCAATCAAGCTGAAACTTTGCAGGGATTTTCCTTGGATGAAGCGCTTAAAAAGTTGTTAAAAGAATTTCTTTCCGTGAAAAACTCTGGTTGCCGCGGCATATGAAAATTGGAAATTTTAGTAAATCTTTGATGTTGTTTTTTTCATAGACTACAAGGCCAAAGGGCTTTATATTTTGTAAAGAGCTTAATCATATGGTTCTCTATCAAGTTTTTTTTAAATATTTAATCTCTGGGGTCAAAAATGGCCCCGCCCCTGAGGTCCGAAGTTTGGAAAAATTCTTGATAAGAGCAATTTCAAAAGGCTTCTCCTCTTAAACTATAAGGTCTAGGATATTCATATTTGGTATGTAGCAAAACTAGATGGTTTTGTACTATATCACAAAAAAGTTTTCATCCAAGGGTCAAAAAGGGCCCTGACTAGGGGTCCAAAAATTTGGAAAAAACGCAAAATTTGAGTATGGTGAAAAAAATTCTTCATTTTAAGGCGGAGGGCATTTATATTTTGATCGTAGCATAGCCTGGCTGTTATCTATCAATTTTGATTAAATTATGCCTGTAGGTTAAAAAAAAACCTTCCCTGGGTGTCCAAAGTTTGTAAAAATGCTCAATTAGACCATGTTTAACAGTTTTATCCTCCTAATCTACAAAGTCTAAAGTATTCATATTTGATTTATAGCATAACCAGATGGTTCTCTACTATGTTAGCTAAAATCTTAGCCCCAAGATAAAACATGGCACTGCCCCAGAGGTCCCAAATTTTGGAAAACACCCAATTAGAGCAACTTCAAAAGTCTTCTCCTTCTGAAATATAGATGAAGGGCATTCATATTTGGTATTTAGCATGGCTAAATAATTTTGTACTATGTTACAGGAAAATATGCTCTTAGGATAAAAAATGTCTCTGCTCCTGGGATTGAAAATTGCATAAATCACATTGAAAGGATTCTTCTTAAATAGAAATGAAGAAATTGCTTGCTTTCTCACAATGCTTTTTTAACCTTTTTCCCTGAGGGTGACAAATTCTGGGATAGTTTGGTAATCAATTAAACTATGAAGACAAAGGCATTCATTTTCATTTTAAAGCATTACTGGATTGTTTTGTACAAAAAATTACTATAATTTGCAGATGCCTCAGGTGAGCGATTTAGGACCATCATGGTCCTCTTGTTTAAGCTTCTCAATTAAGAAGAAAGCTTCTGAAAAAATTGTTGATATGAAGAAGTTGCTTATTACAAGAAATTTCTTTATTATCCACAATGTTTTCTACCCAGATAGAATTCCATCAACTTGAAATTGTCTTCAACTTCTTTGAAATTAGTCCAGTTTTGTTGTTTGGTTATTTTTGACCCATTCCCACTTAATGACTCTTTTTGAAGCCCTTCTGAAAAACATAGTGTAAAATGAAGAAATTGCCCACAGCAAGCAATTTCTTCATTTTCAACAATGTTTTCAACCCAAAAAGTTGAACAAATCTAAAATTTCTTACATTTATAATTGTCATGTGCAACTTCTTTCATTTTACTATAGAGCTGCATTGGAAGAGGACAATGCTGCATAATTGCCAAGAGATTCGATAACTTTCCAAACACTTAACTCATTTCCTCATAATTTTTGTTATACCCTTCAAGAAAAAAGCTTTAGAAACATTGTGGAAAATGGAGAAGTTGCTTGTTATCCACAATATTTTCTATCCAAAGAGAGAGAAAAAAAATAATAAGATCTCATCAACTTGAAATTGTCCTCTGTAGCTTCTTTCAATTTGGACCAATCTAAAATTTTGTTGTGTTGGAATGGGTTAAAAGAGGGGTAGAATGAAAGCTTAATGCATTGCGCTTGGAAAACGGGCTGTGTTCATTCAAATTGAATCTGAAATAATCTGACTGCAGTGATTCAAAAAAAAAAAAAAAAAAAAATGAAGCAGCTCATTTGATGGAGGCATGGTTTGACTACTTTGCAAATTATTCCCATTTGACACACATCAGATGCCTTTGGAGAAATGCCTTGAAATATTAACTCTTGTCATGCTGAATACAATTCTTTTCAGAGTTGTATAAAAATCAAAGGGCTGAAAGATCTGAAAGGACCAGTTGAGGGTCAATATTTATTAAGAAAACCAATCTCATTAATAACACAGGTTTAAAAAGGACAAACAGGTGGTATATACTAAGATCAGACTGTACACATGTGCGGCTGATGTTTGTCAAAAACAGGAAAATTCCGGGTTCAGCATGACTAGGGTTAAGTATTTTCAGTTAGTAGGTCATTAAAACAAATGAGAAGCAATCCTCAGTGGTTGTTGTCAGTTTTGTATTGGTTTGGAATGCTTTCCGGTTGTCAATGTTTTGTGAAGATTTGATGAACATGCACATTTTTCTTGGGGAAAGATAATTAGTTAGCATGTCAGCTAACTACCTCAGCTACAGGAGAGTCAAATATGTAACCCAACATGCAAATTAGGTTCATCTTGGAAGAATAAAGATATTCTAACCCATTCCCATTCCATCCCTCCTTTTTGCGCCCCTAAAGAAAACAGCTTTATAAAACATTGTGGAAATGAAGAAATTGCTTGTTTCAAGCAATTTTCCAATCATCCTCAAGGTTTTCTACCTCAAAAGACAAAGAAAAAAATGAAAATTATATGAACTAAAAATGTCATCTACAACATCTCAGAATTTGGACCAGTCTTAAAATTTTAGTCTTAGTGATTTTATCATTTTCTGTGAACACTGCAACTCCACTATAACACTGTAAGTGGGGTCAAAGAAATGAAATAAGAGAAGAAGTGGAGTCATTATGTTATAATGCCCCCCCCCCCAAAGAATTTGGGAGCCAAGTGGATCCCTTGTTTAAATGGATTTAGTGTGTTTTAACCCATTCCCACACAAGCCCTCCTTTTTACACCCCTCAAGAAATAAGCTTTCGGAAACATTGTGGAAAATGAGGAAATTGCTGGTATCAAGCAATTTCTTCATTTTTCACATTGTTTTCTATCCCAAAAGACAAAAGACAAAAAAGATTAAAATTCCATCAACTAGAAATTGTCGTCTGCAGCTTCTTTCAATTTGGACCAGTCTAAAATTTTGCTTTGTTGGAATGGGTTAAGTGATAATCCACTAAGAAATCTTGAAAATTATCATAAGAAAGCATGAAAGAAATTTTCTTACAGAATTAAAAGAGAAATTCTATTGATAAATTTCCATATTGATTGCTCAAAAGACTTTTGCATGTACTTTTTAGTGTAAGTTAAAAAAGTTTCTGATGGCAAGATGAGGGTTTTAAATGTTATAGACCTAGAATAGGTTCTATACAGGTGGTTTAGGATGTGCATCATTTCAAGATCAGTCTTCTTCCACTAATGAGATGTCTTTCTACCACTCAATGTAAAAAACATTCACTCAGAGAAACCCCCCATGTACTGTTAGTAATATCCATAACACCTCTTGACTGCTTCAGATTTCTCCACTCTTTGGACATAATTTCTCTTAATTTAGCTGTCTGCAAATCTGTTTCTGAATGTTTGTCTGTTTTCTTGTCTTAAGGATTTCTCTGTAACTATCTAATTATATGACACTTCTCCACTTTCCAATGTACCAGACCATACAACAAGAACAAAACAACAACAAAACAATTACTTTCTGAGCAATTTACTTTTAAATTATGGTCCTTTTAAAATGTGATCACAACTCGCAGAAATTTCACACATTTTAATGAGAACATGAATCAGGCTCTTTCTCTAAAGGGCGTGGTCTTGAAATTACATCTTTTGATCCTATGGTCTGATTCCCATAATATTTTACTCACTGTTATATCTTGATATGTGCAAATCCATTGCTCTTGATGCAAGCTTCTCCACAAAAGATGGAGTTCAAAGAAAAGTTAAAAAAAGTTAATTTGGACTGTGTTATATAACATGGCCAAATTTTTGTTTCACTTTCAGCAGCCATAGTGCAGTGGTGATGAATAGGACTCTTAGTAAAGGGGCCCTGGGTTCGATCCCTGGCTTTTGCGAATATTCTTTTCGACATTAGTCTCCCACCAATGGGTAGCTAATCGTAAACCTAAGTGGGATGAGCAGCTTGAAGCTCAGAAAGGATGTAGTGGTAGTACTTGTGTGTGAAATACCAGGAATTTTTGGTGCAACGATATGACTGAAATATTGTTATAAGTGGCTTTAAACCCCATTCAATCAATCAATCATGTTTCACTATCCAGTGCCTACTGCTGAGTTATTATAGGCACCTGTATGGATACTGTATGGGATTATGATATGATTCTTGCCAACAGAAAACTAATCCTTAAATCCATCTTGAGACTGTGTAGCTTTTGTTAGATAATCCATTGAGCAGGATATCTTCCAAAGGCTTTATAGTTTTTTCAGGAAACTTATTTTGTTAAGATATCAAGGAACTTGTGTGCAATACTGCAATTTAGCCTCCAAGCTAAGAGGAGGTAGCAAATATTGAAGTTAAGACTTGGGTATATTGAAAATTAAGATTTTGTGTAAATGCACCAAGAGGATAAGGTGAATATGTAGGAAAAAATGTAAATGTGTCTATGGTAAAAAACATAAGAAAAGATGAATACTGAAAAAGTGAACTCTGTGTGGGTTCAGCTTTGATATATTGGCAAAAGTATAGGCTAGGTATTGTGAAGTAGACTATTGAGTGTTGTTTATTGTAAAACCACTTGTACTTTTGTGTCTGCATGCCAACAAACCTACAACTCTGATTACAAAATAATTAAGGGGGCAGTAAGCCAGTTGAGCCTTATTTGGTTCAAGACTTGGAATGCATGTCTAAATAGTATGGTGTATGGTGCCATTGGTTTGCAGTAACATGATGCCAATACAACTCATGATAAATAAGCTTTTATGAATAAAAAATTACATGGTACACAAATTTCAGAAAGCTTAACTTAAATTTAACTACATTGTAAGCATTATTTATGATTTTCAAAATTGCAGGCAACATCATTTGGCTCTAACAAGATGAGCTGGTGGTGCAGGCAATACAGCCCGCATGCATATATATATTTAGGCTGATCTTTGTTGCTATATCTCCTGCCAAAACAGGAATATTCTAGATTCAGCATGGCTAAAGTAGGATTTAGTTTACATTATATAATGTCTGTTGTACTCTCAAGAATTTGTCAAATATATAAAAGAAGTATTTTGCCTTTCTATTTATGACCTAATAGGCCATCCTTTTCTTGGTTATGTCAAAATGTAGTTTCAGAGGTTAAAAAACAAAGATATTATATCAAATGACATTGCCAACCCTTTTGAAGTGTGACTTGAGGTTTCTTGAATGACATAACTAAACAAAGCACTGAGGTCTCAAGTATCATAATATAAATAGAAAGAACTTTTGCATAGGTTCTCAAAATACCAACAGGATGGACAATAACTGCTGATAAAACAGCTATTGTTTCAGAGATAAGATGGGCTATTACCATACCAAAAACTGATAATTTCATTGAGAAATCTTACCAGTCTAACATCCTTTGCTTCATATTCCTTAAACCCATTACTGGATGGCAAAATTTTAGACTGGCCCAAATTGATAAAAGTTACAGAAGACAATTTCAACTTTATGATATATTAGATTCTGTCAACTTTCTTGGTTGAACACATTGTGGAAAATGAAGAAATTGCTTGTTACAAGCAATTTCTTCATTTTTCACAAAGTTTTCCCAATTGTTTTTCTTGAGAGGCATTTAAAGCGTCACTGTATGGGATTGGGTTAAACCCATTACCAGACAATAAAATTTTAGATTGGTCTAGGTCAAAGAAAGTTGAAAGTGTCAATTTTAAGTGATGAAATTCAAAACTTCTTTGTCTCTTAGAGTGGAAAACATTGTGAATAATAACAAAATTGCTTGTAACATAGTTTTCAAATACTTTTTGGGGAAAGGAGGAATTGCTTTGTGCAGCGCTATCTACCCTATTAATTTTTTTTTTGTGTGTGTAAATCTGGTGCACATAATTCTATTTTTAAACCCCTCAAGAAAAAACCTTTTGAAAATATTTTGGAAAGTGAAGAAATTGCTTGGTTCAAGCAATTTCTGCATTATCGACAATGCTTCCTTTCCCAAAAGACAAGGCTTTTTACAATTTCATCAACTTAAATTGTTTTCTGCAACTTATTATACGCCCGTCGAAGACTGGACGTAGTATGGGATCACCCGTGGTGTCCGGTCATCTGGGCGACCGGTTGTCCGGCGGTGTCCACTTCTTTGTCCGGAGCATAACTCTGTCACCGTAAGTCCGATTGACTTTAAACTGGGCAGTTATATTCTTCTCATCCATACGGAGTGCAGTGCTCAATAACAATAACTCTAACTAGCCTATTTTTTGAGTTATTGCCCTTTGTTGTTTTTCATACTTGAATCTTGTCCGGAGTATATCTCTAAAAGTAATAAAGCTAAGATCATGAAACTTTATGGGTGCATAGATCTCACCAAAGGGGGAGTGCAGTGCACAAGAACCATAACTCTACCTGGCCTATTTTTTGAGTTATTGCCCTTTGTTGTTTTTCATACTTGAATCTTGTCCGGAGTATATCTCTAAAAGTATCATAGCTAGGATCATGAAACTTAATGGGTGTATAGATCTCACCAAAGGAGAGTGCAGTGTACAAGAACCATAACTCTACCTGGCCTATTTTTTGAGTTATTGCCCTTTGTTGTTTTTCATACTTGAATCTTGTCTGGAGTATATCTCTAAAAGTATAATAGCTAGAATCATGAAATTTCATGGAAAGATAGAGCTCACCAAGTAGGATTGCAGTGTACAAGAACCATAACTCTACCTGGCCTATTTTTAGCTCACCTGAGCACAAAGTGCGAGGTGAGCTATTGTGATTGGTCATTGATCGTCTGTCCGTCTGTCTGTCTGTCTGTCCGTCCACAATTTCTTTAAAAATCTTCTCCTCCTAAACAAGAAGGCCAATCAAGCTGAAACTTTGCAGAGATGTTCCTTAGGTGATGTTCTACAAAAGTTGTTAAAAAAATTTAATTCCATCAAAAACTCTGGCTGCCGCGGCAAGTGAAAATGGGAATCTTTAGTAAATCTGATAATATCTTTAAAATCTTCTCCTCCTAAACCAGTAGGCCAATCAAACTGAAACTTTGCAGGGATGTTCCTTAGGTGAAGTTCTACAAAAGTTGTTAAAAGAATCTAATTCCGTAAAAATCTCTGGCTGCCGCGGCATGTGAAAATGGGAATCTTAAGTAAATCTGTTAAAATCTTTAAAAATCTTCTCCTCCTAAACCAGTAGGCCAATCAAGCTGAAAATTTGCAGGGATGTTCCTTGGGTGAAGTTCTACAACAGTTGTTAAAAGAATTTAATTCTGTCAAAAACTCTGGCTGCTGCGGCATGTGAAAATGGGAATCTTAAGTAAATCTGTTAAAATCTTTAAAAATCTTCTCCTCCTAAACCAGTTGGCCAATCAAGCTGAAACTTTGCAGGGATGTTCTTTGGTTGAAGCTCTTCAAAAGTTGTTAAAAGAATTTAATTCTGTGAAAAACTCTTGTAACTGTGGCATATGAAAATGGGAAATTTTAGAAAATCTATGTTGTCTTTTTTCTCACAGACTACAAGGCCAAAGGCATTTATATTTTATATAGAGCTTAATCATATGGTTCTCTACCAAGTTTTTGAATATTTAATCTCTGGGGACTAAAATGGCCCTGCCCTAGAGGTCTGAAGTTTGGAAAAATGCTTACCTAGAGCAATTTCAAAAGACTTCTCCTCTTAAACTATAAGGTCTAGGATATTCATATTTGGTATGGAGCATAACTATATGGTTTTGTACTATATCACTAAAAGTTGTCTTCCTCAGGTCAAAAACGGTCCTGCACTAGGGATAAAAAATTAGGAAAAACGCAAAATTTAAGTATGTTAAAAAAAATTCTGCATTTTAAGGAGGAGGGCATTTATATTTTGAGTGTAGCATAGCCTGGCTGTTATCTATCAGTTTTGATCAAATTATGCCTGTAGGTTAATAAACATCCCTTCCCTGGGTGTCCAAAGTTTGTATAAAGGCTCCATTAGACCATGTTCAATAGTCTTTTCCTCCCAATCTACAAGTCTAAGGCATTCATATTTTGTATATAGCATAACCAGATGGTTCTCTACCATGTTATCTAAAATGTTAGCCCTGGGATAAAACATGGCACTGCCCCAGAGGTCAAAATTTTTTGAAAACGCTCAATTAGAGCAACATCAAAAGTCTTCTCCTTCTGAAATATAAGGTGAAGGGCATACATATTTGGTATGTAGTGCGACTAAATAATTTTGTACTATATAACAGGAAAATATGCTCTTAGGATAAAAAATGTCTCTACTCCTGGGGTAGAAAATTGCTTAAATTGCATTGAAAGAATCCTTCTTAAATATAGGCTCTAGAGCATTTACATTAAAAGCAAAGGATAACATTATTGTTATCTACAATGTTTATATCTTTTTGACAAACATGGCCCTTCCCAAGGCATCCAAAGATATGAAAAACGCTTAATAGGAGCATGTTCAAATATCTTCCACTCCTCATGTATAAGTTGTAATGCATTCATATTTTGATGTATGGTACATCCAGATTGTTCTTTACCAAGGTTGCTAAAATTACACCCATTGAAGTTGCCGACAGTTATTAGAGTTTTATTGAAATCTAAATACAAAGAATTTCAGGTAGAAAACACTGTGAGAAATGGATAAATTGCTTGTCACTCCCTTTCTCACTATGTATTTTTCAAACATATTTTCCCTGAGGGTGACAAATTCTGGGATAGTTTGGTAATGGATTAAACTATAAAGCCAAAGGCATTCATTATTATTGTAAAACATTACTGGATTGTTTTGTACAAAGCCCAAAATCTTATATATCTTTCATAAGTTGTGCCTTTTTTATACTAAAAAGTACTGTAATTTGGAGATGCCTCAGGTGAGCGATTTAGGACCATCATGGTCCTCTTGTTTGAGTTATTGCCCTTTGTTGTTTTTCATACTTGAATCTTGTCGGGAGTATATCTCTAAAAGTATTATAGCTAGGATCATGAAACTTCATGGGTGTATAGATCTCACCAAGGGGGAGTGCAGTGCACAAGAATCATAACTCTACCTGGCCTATTTTTTGAGTTTTTGCCCATTGTTGTTTTTCATACTTGAATCTTGTCCGGCGTATAACTCTAAAAGTATCATAGATACGATCATGAAACTTCATGGGTGTATAGATCTCACCAAGTTGGAGTGCAGTGTACAAGAACCATAACTCTTCCTGGCCTATTTTTTGAGTTATTGCCCTTTGTTTTTTTTTTCATACTTGAATCTTGTCCGGCGTATAACTCTAAAAGTTGATCTCACCAAAGGGGAGTGCAGTGCTCAAGAACCATAACTCTACCTGGCCTATTTTTTGTGTTATTGCCCTTTGTTTTTCATACTTTGTTTTACAAAAAATATTCATTCAAAATAACCTCAGTTCTATTCAAACCCCCAGTTTATATTAAGCAGTGTGACGGGCGTATCTTGTGACAATTTGGCACCTTGTTTAAATTTGGACCAGTCTAATGTTTTGTTGTGTGGTAATGGGTGAGTATTTGTCTGATGGTAATGGGAGCCTAGTAATAAGTGCTTGCTTGTGTACATTCTAGTCTGAGTCTTTCTTGTGCATTCTTGTTTCTGTTGAAAGCAGAATGTTAGAAGAGGAATTTATTGTAAGGAAGTAAATGTTACTATTTCTAAAAAAGAGATTTTATTACGAATTTAGGACAAAAAGCAACAAAAAGAGAACAATACATAATAATAACAAAAACAACACTAGAACTCTTCATCTGCTCTGTCCATAATTCCCTAATCAAATTATTATGGGATAAAATATGGCCTAATAAAAATTTCACCATTCTCCCTGGACAATAAAATACTGGGAAATTTATTAATAACAGGGCATCGAAATAATCCTTTTTATGTTTTCTTGGTTTCATATTCCCTGAACTTTTCACCAAGTATATTAATTATTTTGTACTTCCACTTACATAGTCCAGGGGGCTTTATTGATTTCACCATGTTCGTCTGTCTGTCCATTTGTCAGTCCATTCATTCTGCCCATCTGGTAGACTTTTTCGTTTCTCTAGAGCCAATTGACCTACAACCACGAAACTACATACAAATGTTGTCAATAACCCAAGAAAGTGCCTTATCATTTTTGAGTCATGTAGGTCAAAAAGGTCATGGTCAGAATTTAACGTTGATTGCAAATCACTTCAATGATCCAACTCCAAAGCTATTTGCCCGGAACTTTGAATTTTATGCAAATGTTATCCATTATCTAAGGAGGTGACCTATTGTTTTTGAGTAACATAGGCCGCTGTGTGAGTGACAAAATGTTGGTGGGACTATAAGTCCACTTTGTAACAATTCTAGTTCAGTGTAATGAATACACTCTTGACACTATTTGCGGCTGCAATAGTAGTCATGTTAATTTTATATTCAGACTAAAATATACAATCGGTATAAATAATATAGAAATAAATGAGCTCATTAGAAACAATAAGTTTAATATGTCAAGTGACCTATATAGAAAATAATTACAGGGTATTGACTCTTCTCCCGAAGGGATTCTAACTTGGTTGGGTCTTAGTGGTTGTGACCCTTTTACGTCTTAGAAATTCTTGTTTATGCAACTTTTATATCTCTGTACATACTAATGCTATTGCTCTGAAACTTCGCACATTCTTTTGTGACCATAATATCTTCCCCTAGGCAAAGATGCATTACTCTAACATTCATTTTAGTGGAATAATGACCTCCATTTTTGACTTAGACAGTTGTTAAAATTTTACATGCAAGTCTCATATTTTTGTTTCTATTAATACTTATAATTGCTCTGAAACTTTGCACATGTTCTTTCAACTTAGAATATTAAGTTCAAGATTGTTTATCTCTATCTCTACTTAAGGTTATGGTTCAAATTTTAAGACATGTGTTCAGAGTCATGAATTGCTGTTACTATCCAGCGAGTACTCAGAATAGTCAAGCGTTGCTGTCCACTGACAGCTCATGTTTGTGACAAGCACTTATTAGGAGCATAATGCATCTCTGATGGCTCTTGTTACTTAAAATGAATACTTTACCAATTGCTTTTGATAAAGGTTTATGAAGCCAACATGAGTAATATCACTGACGATATAACTTGGGAAGGAGCCGACATATCATATGGTGCGATTGTCATGGCCAGGTGTCCGTTGTCCGTCTGGTTGTACGTCTCTCAACTTTTACTTTAACCCATTCCAACTCAATCCCTCCTTTTTACGCCCCTCAACAAAAAAGCTTTGGAAAACATTGTGGAAAATGAAGGAATTGCTTGGATCAAGCAATTTCTTCATTATCCACAATGTTTTCTATCTGAAAAGACGAAAAATTTAAAATTCCATCAACTTGAAATTGTCGTCTGCAGCTTCTTTCAATTTCAACCAGTCTCGAATTTTCTTGTGCTGGAATGGGTTAAAAACATCTAAGAAAGTATTGAACAGAATACAACTGAATTTTATACAACTAAAACATGAAAAAAATGGCTTTAATTGGCGAGATTAATTTCCATGTATGGTGAAAAATTAGAAAATCTTTTTCTCAGAAATCAGTGGTTTTCAACCAAATTTTCACAGGAATGATCCTTTGGTGACTCTTTTTTTCTTTCAAAGAATTTTGATCAGATGAAAAACAAAGCTTTGATAGGCAGGGCTTATTTCCATTAAGCAGTATATATTTAAAACTTTAAAAATCTTTTTTCTTTTCTAAGCAACCAGTGGATTGATTTTAACCTTAGTCATAATTTCACAGGAATTAATCTTTGGAGACCCTTTATCAGATTTCTTCAATGAATTTGATTGGATAAAAGTGTTGCTTTCTTTGGGCTAATTTCCACATTATGGTATATACTGAAAACTTTGAAATTTTCTCAGAAACCTGTTGATGGATTTCAACCAAATTTCACAGGCATGATCCTTTTGTAACATCTGGTATGATTTCCTCATATAATTTTGATCGGTTGGAAAACATGGCATTTATGGTCACAGGTTGTGTTAATATATGGTATACAGTAAACATTTTGAAAATCACATTAATACCTTTTCATCTGACTTAGTGAATTAATTTTACCTAACTAGACTTTTGTATGACAAAGAAAAGTTTGATATGCTTCTCTAGAACTATTTAAAACACTTAAGTACTCTAGTTTTCATGATTGAGACTGAGTGAAATTCCAGTCAGCTAAATCTGCTCTGTATTGTCAAACCTGTGGTAGTGAGATTGACCCTGTAAGAACAAATATTCCTTTTGACCTTGACAAAGTTCATGGCAAAATGCATGGAGAGTGTTGCTGAGTGCAGTTAACCCATTCACACACAATTCTGCTTTTTTATGTCCCTCAAGAAACACAATTGGGAAACCTTTCTACAAGCAATTTCTTCATTTTCCACAATGTTTTCTACCTAGAAAGTTGAAAATGTCTAAAATTTCACATTATTTATATAGTCCTCTTCAACTCCTTTCAATTTGGATCAGTCTTAAATTTTATCGTTTGGGAATGGGTTAACAGCTTCTGGTTTTAATTGTAAATTTGGTTATACTGGTGTTAGAAATATTAGGAAGCTATGAAAAAGTGGACTATTCAAACAGAAAACATAAACACTGTTAAAATGGTCTTGTAAAATGAATACCATATAGGTTTAACTACCAAGGAAAATAACTGATTTTCATTCTATCATTTAGTAATAAGAGTGGCTTCCCTTGGCAGGTCCAATTCTACAAGTGGGTTACAAGCTATGTAACTTTTCAAACATAGCCTTGCTATGACACATTATCAGATTAAAAAAATAAAGGAAATAAGAAAGACCAAAATTAAAAGCATTTGAAGATATTTTGAAGTGACATTTTGATGAAAATTGAATATTATGGAATCCTTTGAAGGCCTGAAAACATTGTGAAAAAGGGGAAATAATGTCCTTTTTTTTTAGCCACAATGTCCTGAGCTGAAAATACTGGAGTGTGTGGTAATGGATCAATGTACTTAATACTTATTATACCCCCAAAATTATGTTTGGGGATATGTAGATGTCATCTTGTCAGTCTGTCAGTCAGTGACTCTGTCGGTCTGTAGCTTTTTCGTGTCCGCTCAATTTCTCGGCAACTATTAGACGGATTTTATTCAAACTTCACTGATATAATCAGTATCAAGCAGAGATGTGCATATTCTATTTTGGTTACAGTCCATTGATTTTTGAAGGAGTTATGGCCCTTAGGTGAAAAATCGTGTCCGCTCAATTTCTCAGCAACCATTGGACAGATTTGATTCAAATTTCATAGAAAGACTTGGTATAAGCCAGACTTGTGCATATCCCATTTTGATTATGGTCCATTCATATTTGACTGATTTATGGCCCTTTAATTAAAAAGTCCATTTTTTGTTATGGCCCTTTGGCGGATAGCACTTGACAAGTGCTGGGGGGGGGGGGGTATTAATCCGCTTTGCTACAATTTCTAGATAAAGTTTGATGCATTTATCTGAAGAACAGAGGAGCAAGAGAAAGTGACAGTAACAGCCTCGGCAGTAGTATTGGTTAACCCATTACCAAACAACTGTATTTGAGACTGATTCAAATTGAAAAAGTTAGAGGCAACAAAATTTAGTCAATTATCTTTGTCTTTTCATGTTGAAAACATTCTGGATAATGAAGAAATTGCTTGTAACTAACCATTTCTTCAATTCCCCAAAAGTTTTCAAAAGATTTTTACATGCCGCTGAAAGTGAACATTATATTGGTATAATCTTATCAATCTCACCGTCTGACATCTTATCCATCTCACCGTCCGACCATCCACCCGTCTTTCCTGACATCTGTTGTAATGTCCACATCTTGTTAACACATCTCTTTGATTTTTAGACAAATCTGAAAGATATTTTCACAGAATAATCCTAGTCACCTGACCTTGCGCATATTGTTGGGGTATAGGCTGCATCACAGGAAAAAGGGGGCTTAATGCAAAATTCAGGTATATATTGTGACTATGGCACTCATGTTTCTTAAGGGGTTTTTAAAAAGCGGCATTGTGTGGAAATGGTTTAAAAGATAACCAGCAAGATGACAAGGCTATGAGAAAATTTGTTCGTGGATTTGCATTTTATCAAGTTCATGACTTCTACTATTCTTTGAGATGTGAGAGTTCTGAATTTGATAAATTTATTATATTCTAAAGGGCAACTGTTCATGGCTTATTATATTGCTTATTATATTGCAGAAGTCTTCTATCCCTCCATCTGCATGTTTTTCCATATGTCTGCAAAACTGAACCCATTAATTGTCATCCCTAAAGAGTTATATTCAGGAAGGCATTGCGAAAAAAAAAAAAAAGAAGAAAAAGCTTGTGGCAGGCAGATATTTTTCAATTTAGATGTTATTCAATTTGTCATCTTTAACCCTTTGAATTTGGACAAGTCTGAAATTTTGTTGTCTGTATGTTTAAAAAGAAGACATTGTGGAGGTTTTCTTGAAAGTGATGGCCTGTCATGAAAGCTTAGATCATTAATATTCCGAATATATAATTTCCCACTGATCTTCAGCAAAGTGTGTTTATGTGATGCCCCTCTAAGTATATTTTGGCGCTGCTAGGGCCCTCCAAGTATACATAGAATTCAAAGGGGAATCTTTAAAATCTTTAAAAAAAATCAGACAGCCATTGATATTTGGTTTTTAGCACCTTCTAAATTTGTTTATTTGATGTTACAAAGATTATATTTTGGCTCTTCCATAGCACAACCAAACTTAAATAGTCACTTATTCAAATTCCTCAGAATAAATTATGAGCTTTTAAGGTTTCATATATTGCATGGGGTATCAGCTGGTGACAGACTCTCCTGATCATTCACCCCTTGTTTAACATGTCTACCCTTTAACTCAGGTGAGCCCTTTAGGATCAGTATTTTGTCTTCAATTGAATCATGTAAAGTATTACTTTATCTCTCACATACCAGTGGTCAAATGAAAAGTATATATGCCTAAATGGGATGATCAGCTATTAGCTCTGAATGTTTTGTTAGTACTGGTATGAGAAACAGGGGGAAGCCATGGTTTTAAGTGGCATTAAATCAATCAATACAATCAGTGAAAATATTTTTCATTGTGAATAGAACATGGAGACAACATTTTTGTATGCGCATCATATTCAACTAATGAGGAATATTTTCAGCAGTTTTATCACATGGCTCCAAACTATTAGAGGGAATTAAAAATGCGCTTGGAAGATTTTCAGATAGGAGTTTCCATTAAGGACATCATCTAATGATTACTGCTGAATATAACATTTCATGGACACTTTCTCTTTGTCATGACCTTTAACACTTTCCTGTTCATTCTCTGGTTTTTATGTCCCTGTGGTTTTATAGTTGAGAAAACATTGTGGAAAAAAGAGAAATTACTTGTAAGAGGCAATTTCTTCTTTTTCCACAATATTTTCTACCCTACTGTATGGTTATTTTGAAAATTAAATCCACTTTTAATTGTTGTATGCAAAACCTTTGAAGTTTTGGCAGGTATAAAATTTTGCAAAACAGGAAAGGGTTCAAATCAATGGATGACTGGCCCTACACATAGAACTCTGACAAGACATTTAGACTGAGGAAAAAATGAAATTTAAATTTTGTAAAATCACTATTTTATAAAAAAAATTTTTTGCAAAGCATATGGTCAGGGACATAAGATAAAAAAAACAAATTATTGGTTGGTAACCTAAACATTGTTACTACAGCTTGAACAGTAGTTACTTCTTAATAAATTGCAAAACCAACAAAAATACTTAACATGAATATTTTAGTTAGTTAAATGTTCACTTTTCATCTAAATGAATGATTTGACTGGTCAAAAGATTTTTATCCCCTGCCATTTCGGCGAAGGGGATATAGTAATGGTCTCCGTCCGTCATTCCATCCTTCAGTCATTCCGTCCTTCCGTCACTAAACTTGTCGGGAGCATATCTCTGAAAGTATAATTGCTATCAACTTGAAACTTCATAGGTCGATAGATCTCATTGAGGAGAAGTGCAGTGGAGTTATTGCCCCTTGTTGTTTTAAAGACAAAGATTTTGTCCGGAGCATATCTCTGAAAGTAAAATAGCTATTAACTTGAAACTTCATAGGTGGATAGATCTCGTTGAAGTGCAGGGCACAAGAACCACAACTCTTCCTTGCATAATTTTGGAGTCATTGCTCTTTGTTGTTCTAAAGTCTTAGATTTTGTCCTGAGCATATCTCTGAAAGTATAATAGCTATTATCAAACTCATTGAGAAGAAATGCAGTGCACAAGAAGCATAAATCTAGCTGGCTTCAGTTTACTATCAAGCTTTTACGGCGGGGGATGGCCATGTCCGACATGGCTCTTGTTTGATTGACAGCTTTGATCTGTCAATTGAAGCTGTGTGTTACATTTCTAATAAATTTACATGCCCTTGAAGTGTAAAAAGGCATTGACCATTTAGAAATGTCACTGATTTTAAGTCAGTATCTATCTACAGAGTGTGTAGTGAAGATTGAGCTTAGATAGACCATAATGCAATAAATGATCTAAGAGTCACTCCAGTGTAATTGTTTGAATTGATATTGTTACAAGCAATTTCTTCTTTCTCAAATTGTATCCTTGTCAGCATGATCTTTATTTTTCAAAAATAGCATTCACTAAGAATCTTTTATGTCTGCTGTTTAATTCAATATGGACTTTAAGCCTTAGGTTTTGTCACACCCTGGCAAAGTTCAGGTCTGCCATTTCTTTGCAGTCTTTTTGACATCAGACCATTCCTTTGACCTTCTGAGATGCCCCCTTTTTGGTACAAACCGGTCAAGATCACACAATAATTTTGTTTGGGCTTGCTAATTCAAAAGCTAATTGACTAAAACTAATATAAACTTGCAGTTAAGGTAACATTATGTGCAATGTCAATCATGAACTTCTGATAAAAAAAAAAATATTTTCTTACAGAGTGTTTCACTACAAAGATACAAACGATCATATTTCCCCACTTTTGTAACATAATTAAATATTTGCTATTGCATTATATACAACTTTATCCAATATTGAGCTTCATCTAGAAGTAAAAGGGTTTTATGAGCTCTTTGTTTCTGGTAAAACTGCCTGTGATTAAACCAATCCTTGGACTGTCTGTGGAGGTACTTAAAATCTCATAGGGGACAGAATAGGGGCCTATGAAAATGATGATTCAGACTGCATGTAGTTTGCTTTTTGAGTCATTCGCAGATGGTTTGAAGGAAGTTGTATTTGGAAATGCACTGGTTTTGATGGGACATGCAACTTAATTGTTTGATGGAAAAATTGGAGCAATGCTTTTTACTTTGACTGTAATATTATTAGTTAAAGTGCAGAAACTGTTATGTATATATTTTGTACCCCATTACCTTTAAATTTCATGGTAGGACATTGTAAGGAAAAGAGAAACTGCTTGCCATTAAATTTGTCGTTTTCACGTGATTTTACATGACGTTAATTCCTTTCAATGTTTCAAATTGTGGATTTGTGGGTAATTGGTTACATTAAGGATAGAATAAGGGTTTCATGGAATCCCTTTAATGAGACCATGATGGCAGTGTTGTCTTGGTGTTTTTTCCATGTTTTAAGGAATAAAAATCTGTTGGAGTTTTAAAAGTGGAATTATCACACAGTTTGAGAGTGTCATTTGCAGGGGGATGAGATTTTTATTGGCCTCTGGAATTTGGTTAGGGCCTAGATTTTAGGTCGAAGAATTACAGGATGTTTTTGAAAGAGTATGGAATACTATTCTGGGTAAATATAGACTACTTTCAATTTAATTTTTATTTCTTTCATTTGTCAAATTGGTTAATGATCAAACATTTAATTTGTATAATTTATTTCCAGAAAAATCAGACAATCAGACAGACAGGCAAAATGAGTAGCCTAGCATTAAGATCAAAGTAATGGGTATCAAGTGCTTATAGCTATGACTTAATTGATAATGTTGGTATTATGTAGCTTTAGCTCTACTGGTCAGAAGAGCTAAACTTATGGTATTTTGCCCCTAGTTAAATCTGTGTACAGTGGCCAGGAAGTATGCAGTTTGGCTGTCATTTTTCTAAACATTTATATCTAGCTCATAACTTAGATTCGTATTCCAGCCGCCCTCATAGCGCAGTTGGTAGCGTGTCAAACTATCATTCAAAGGGTCCGGGGTTCGATCCCCGACGGTGGCAATTCTCTTTCTGACATTTGTCTACCACCAATGGGCAGATAATCGTAAGCCTATGTGGGATAGCAGCTGGAGGCTAGGAAAGGGTGTAGTGGTAGTATTGGTGCGAGAAATACCAGGAATCCATTGTTAGGTGCTCCAGCCACCGCGATATAACTGAAAGATTGTTAAAAGCGGCGTTAAACCCCATTCAAACAAAAAAGATTCGTATTCCAGGGTCTACAATGTGCATAAGATTATTACAGTAGTTGTTACCTGTTAACGTTGGGCGACTACAGTCATATTCAAGCTGTAATTACGACATTTTGCACACTGATTGATGTTGATAATGCTTTACTCAACCTGCCAAAGTATTAAATTTTCTCATCTATTAAAAAAAATAATGAAAATTTCATTTTACTGTTTGTTGAATATTAAATAACACATTATCTCAATCAGGTCTCATAAGTGTCTCATAAGTGTCATTAATTATGTCTACAATGTTTCAGCGATACATTCAGCCATTGGGGCTACTTTAGTTCTGTCATCTGAATCAGCATATTTGTTTCTCTGTAAAACTTTAACTTACATACCAATTTGATTTGATTGATTTCAAAATGAGTATAGGCAGTATTTTCATCAACATGAAATGATGTGTCATTCAAAGACTTAAGTTCTGTAAAGTGAAGGTCAATGGCATAAATCTGGGTCTACTTCATAGCTCTTACATTTATGGATTGATTTTCAAATGATTAAGCAGTTTTTTCCAATATATCAGGCTAAACACCTGAGTCTGAAATCTGAACTTTTAAAATACAAGGGCAAGGCCACAATTAAAAGTCAAATGTCTAAATTGAAGAATAATACACTCTTGTCCCGTCCTTCATTTTTCCTTAAAGAGGGAGTTTGACATGATTTCATTAACATCAGATGAGTCAACTGTTGTGCAAAACCTGTACCTTTAAGATCAAGGTCACACTTAAAAGTCAAAGGTCAAAAGTAGGCTATAATATACATCCTTATTTTATTGGAATGCACAATTTTCTCATACAGTCGAATCTGTGTACGGCAGCCAGTCAAGGGAGAGGGCCAAATTGGCTGCTGTACACAGATTGGCTGCTGTTCACAGTATCCATAGGGCGGCCATTTTGTCATACCATTTTGGGTTAGCTCATTAAAAGATCACAAAACTTTAGACTGCCCCAAATTCTAAGAAGTTCTAAACTTCCATTTCAAGTGTCATTTAAAAAAAAGTAAAGGCACTTTGTACCATTTGTACCATTTAAGATAGAGAATATTGTGACAGAAGTGAAAATATCCTGAGAAATTCTCGTAACATTTTGGACCTGGGTACGACCTACACCAAACTCACTAGCAATAATCTTAGAAGAACGTCCAGAGTCAAGCGTACGAACCACTTTCACATGATCCTCTAGAGAGAGGAACTTAAGCTTAGAGAGCAACATGATAGCAAGATTTGACAGCAAAAGCAACTTTTCATCCATTTTAAAGACCTTTACTAAATGTGTAAACAACCTATAATGCTCAAGTTCATTTTATTTAAAGAGACCGGACAACTTAAAAATTCCGTTTCCTCTGATCAATAATCATCGCTCAAGTAGATCAAATCGACCAAATAAATGTTAATGGCTAAATACACGTCAATTAATCAACAACACGGGATTAAGTCGATAATTAATTGTTTATATCTTGTACATTACGATAAGGCGACTTCGGCATTTACTATAGTAGTGATTATCGATTTTTTCGAACACGACTAATTAAGTAGCATGTTTTGTTAGGTGACCGTTATTTAGGTGCGATATACTGTTGATTATAGACCAATTAAGGTGACCGCTGGCCGCATTTCAGGAGATCACGCTATTCACAGTGCAATTAAAGAAGGAATTTGCACGGGGGGAACTCGAGTGGCCGCTGTCGGCAGATTGGCCGCTGTGCATAGTTGGCCGCTAACACAGATTTAACTGTAATTGGTTTGTATATAATTTTCATTGATTGGTATTCTGTGATGGAAATTGTATAATAAGGCTCAATAATAAGGTCAACTATTGGGATCATACATAAGAAAAATGACTGTACACAAACATTTTGTCTAGATCAGAAAAGTAAAGTATGTTTCAATGTTTTTGTTAAGAATATACAATTACCTTGATTTCTCAGAATCTGTTGATACGCTTATCCACAAAGCCATAAATCTTTCAAGATTGAATTACTCATGACAGTTACCAATTTTGTTTTAAAAGTGTTTCTGGCTTAAAGTTTGCTAACTAATGAACTTAAAAGTGGAGATTTGAGACTTTATAGATATTATATCAATCCTGTTTAGAGTACAATTAATCAGAAGTGAATATTCATGCTCTGTAAATAAAAGCCATCTGGGAAAAATTATCTTGATAATCATTATTCACCAAGTGTTATCAGACATTGTTGAAAGTTTAAGGCAAGTTGAATTTATAGCCCTTAACTCTGCTGAACCTGGGAATATTCCTGTTTTTGCAGGAGGCATAGACAAAGATCAGCCTGCACACATATGCAGTCTGATCTTAGTCTACACCCTCTGTTTGTCCCTTTTCATCTAGAGTTGTTTGTAAAATCAATTTTCAAAAGGAAATAAATTCCATTCAATCAATCTATTTCATATATTTATGCCATATTGATAGGTTGTGATAGGTTGTGACACAGCTATAGCCCAAGATTCTGCCTAAGAAGCTGGTTAAAGTTGTGCTACAGCAATTCGATGGTTCAGCGCAAAACAGTTGTAACTCAGTAAAGTATATGTTTATATGCAGTTTCAGCTGTGTTGGGCTGGCCAATCAATTATTATTGAGTGCCGCTGTCATATCGCAGTTGGTAGCGCGCCAGACTCCTAATATTCAATCATGGGATGTTGTGGGTTCGATCCCCGGCAGCCGCACATATCCTTACCGACATTTGTCTCTCACCAATGAGTGGATAATCGTAAACCTAAGTGGGATAGCAGCTGGAGGCTAGGAAAGGATGTAGTGGTAGTACTTGTGTGAGAAATACCAGAAATCCATTGTTAGGTTCTCCAGCTACCGCAATATGACTGAAATACTGTTAAAAGAGGCGTTAAACCCCATCCAATCAATCAATCGATCAATTATCATTGAATTATTTGAAATATGTGTAAGTTTTTGTATACATAATTTTAAGCTCTCACAAATATCAATCTGAGCCTGTAAACAAAATGGGTCAAGACCAAACCCAGCCTCTTTAGTTTGACATCAGAAAATGGGGGTCCTAAGGGACTTAAATAGTCAAGGTCATATGGGACCTAGTCAAACTTTTAGTGGTTCCTGAGACTGACATAGAATCAAAGTTTTGGGGTTAAGGATAAACAAAGTACAAAACAACCAACACCTTACATTAACTTGACTGTGCTGACAAATCCCAAGTTCAAAACAAGATCCAACTTTGCCAAACTTAATGAACCCATTACCAGAAAACAAAAGTTTAGACTAGTCCAAATCAAAAGGAGTTGTAGACAACAATTCAAAGTTAATGAATTCAAGATTTATTCAACTTTCTGTGTAGAAAACATTAAGGAAAATGAGAAAAAAACCCAAAACATTTTCCTCAATGTTTTCCCAATTGCTTTTTAGGAGCGTCAAAAGACAATGTTTTGTGGGCATAGGTTAAAACTATTCTAAATTAAAATTATTAAACTTTTTTTTTAAATGTTTGCCCGCAGAGGATGATGAAGGAGACTATATGCAATGATTTTTAATGAAAACAAAAACAAAGGTACAATTTATGAGTGTCACTTTGAATAAGGGAGATAAATCATTGTGGTTTGTAAATAGACTAGAAGATACAAGTAGTGAGTTTATAGACTAGCAGAATTTAAGAAAATTGGTATTGTAATGAAGAAGAGAGATCAACTTCAAATTTATTTGTTTAAATTTAATTCCCATCTAGTTTCGGTATTTAAAAATCCTATTTCAAGGCAATCAAATGGGTAATCAAATGGCATGTTTATTAGGAGAAATAGGGTACATACTATTTATTAGCACAATCATGCTTTAGAATATGTTTTTCCTTATCATACCCATTCTCGAATTTTCAAGTAGACTTTGAGGGTGGTCGTCTGATTCAAGTATACCAAACAATGCTTTTGGCATTTTATATTATCAGCCCCGAAAGAAAACCTTATAATATTATCATCTTACAACATCCATGTAGTAATGTGAAATTTAATCAAAGAACTTCTCAAGAACAGTTCGCAGCTTCAAGTCATAATATCAAGAGCATGTCATTAAAGTTTGTCTAATGTCAACAGTTTATGCTGTAGGGTTTAGAAGTATGAAGGATTTAAAAACCCCTGGAATCTGGATTCTAACTGATATAAGAGATAAGCAAAATATTCTCACAAGATAAATTTTTAAATCTTTTGCTGAATTATGTCATATTTCAATTCAGATGCGAATGAGTTATACATCTAAAATAAGAGCAATCTTGTGTAAATTATTTAATGAAAGATATTTAAATTCAGTTCTACTTTTATTAACCCATTACAAGAAAGGAATGATCCAAATTCTAGGAAAGTTGCAGACAATTCAGATTGCACTAAAATTGGAATGTACTATCAAATGAGGTGGAAGTTTCTTCAAGCTCCCATTTTGAATGTCAAGATGACAGATATAGGTCAAAGGTCACATGTTGAAGATGCCTAATACCTTTCAATTCTCAGGATTTACACACTTGCACATCAAGTTGAAAGCAAGTATGCTGGCTGCTAATTTCTATAGTCAAGGTCAAAGCAGAGGGTCCAATTTCAAAATTTGACCTTGGCTTTAAAGCTTGACCCTAAAGTGGGATTCTAATGACATTTATACTGTTGAACATCTTTATGAGAGGAATTAACTCTTGTCATGTTAAACCTGGAATTATTCCTGTTTTAGCCGCAGTTATAGACAATGATTAGTCTGCACAGTATATGCACAGTAGATTTTAGTCTAAACCACCTGCTTGTCCAATTCAAGCCAGAATTTTTTAAGAAATCATTTTTTAAAAGATATACTGACCCATAATAGAGCTTCCAGTGCTTGCGGTCACTATGATTTGATGTAATTGTGAAGAAGGAATTAATTCAGCATGATTTGAGTTAAAGTATTCTGTTCTAGAGTCCAGCTCCTCCTTTACAAGATCAGAATTTTACCTTGATCCTATAGATTGATTCTTGTAATATTTTACACCCTTCTAATCTTGATGAGAGAACGTATGCTGCATCTGATTTAGGCTCCTACGTTAAAGGTCAAGGTCACTGATAAAGGCCTAGTATAAATTTGGAACAATTTAGGCACCAAAGCTTGTAGGTCTATGTTTGCTGTATTGACTTGGTTGGCCAGCTGTTGCTGATTTTATCACATTGTCTACAATTGTTGTTGATAGACATTTTGAATTTCAAATTCATACTGGACAAATAAATGTCATGTCCATTACATTACTGTATTTATTAAAGGGCTTATGAAAGGATTTAAAAAACATCTAGCAAATCCAAATTTGTATCAGCTTTTCATTTATTTGTTGTTATATCTCCTAAACAATGTTTGGCTTGAATACATACATCTTGACTTTAAAATTTGTATCCAAACAACTCAAAAACTGACTTCATAATAGCAGCTAGTGATTTAGGGACTAATGTAAAACTGGAGACACTATGAGGTTGGGAGTGTAATATGAACACAGAATTAAACAGACTACTAAAATAAATATGATAATACTTCTTTTTTTTACAGGATACTCTGTGCATATGAAAGAATGGTTCAAACTTTACTTTTAGATAAAATTGTGTCTGAAATTAACTGAAACTGCATGCAAAATATCTAATTTACCCCAATTCTTACACAAAAAAGTCAATTTAACTTAAGCTTTATCTCAAGTGAATGGCACAGGGCCAACAGTGTGAGTCCTCTTGTTTCTTAATAAATATCCCCACATGTAACAAAGGATAGACTAAGAATTGTACCACATGTCAGAAAATTACAGAAATAACAATTTCTGCATGATTGAAACATTATTTATTGTTTCTGTTTCACAATTACATATGAACAGCTGTCCTTTATTGTTTGGTTACATCAGCCTGATTGAATGTATAGAGATGTAACCTTTATACAGGAATTTTACCTTAATTCAAGATTTAAACATTATGGTCAATAAACTGTTAATTTTGTTTAGATTACTTGAATTGTATTGCATCGCACCATTTTGTTAATCACAGCACAAATTCAAAAGAAAAGACAATGCTGTTTTCCTGTGGATGATTGAAATATTGTGTTTTTCAGAATTTAGTGGTAGTACTGGTGCGAGGAATACCAGGCGTCCATGACTATGACTGAAATACTGTTAAAATCTGATGTTAATCCCCATTTAACCCTTCCTTCACAGTCCCTCCTTTTTACAACCCTTAAGAAAAGTCTTGAGGAAAACTAGGTTGAAAATGAAGAAATTGCTTGTTACAAGCAATTTCTTCACTTACAACCTTGTTGTCTACCCAAAAATGACTGAGTCACTCAAATTTTTCTCAACTTGAAATTGTTGTCTACAACTTCTTTGAATTTGGACCAGTTTAAAATTTTGTCATGTGGGAATGGGTTAAATAAACAAGTCAAAGTACTAGACAGACCCAGGAAGCACATGAATATTTGGTGGGGGGGGACCTTTGCAATGATAAAACACAAATATTTTTTACAAGTTCTATACCAGTCACAGTCCGACCTTTTGACACCCCTCCACAGTATAACTTGGGCAGACACTGTAGACAATGGAGAAATTACTTTTTTTTTCAACCAAGAAAAAAAAAAAAAAGAAATTAAATCAATTTGAGATTATTGTCTGCAACTTCTTTCATTTTCAGCCAGTCACATAAAAGCGAAAACAAACTTTGAAAGAATTTGATAATGCATTCAGACTTTGTGTATAATTTACCTGATGACTCCAATGCAAATAATGTGCTGAACTTGTACATAGCTTCTTACTGTGATATGTAATTAAGAGTGAAAGTTTATAACTGCCGGTAGCTATTGTGGAATGTGAGCTGCTTTGTTCAGGAAAATTACTATACTATATGAACGGATGATAAGCAAGAGGATTCTGTATGTTGTTGGATTAATGTGATGTGTATTATCTATACCTTGGATAAGTGGTAATAGACATCTAAAATATAAAACTTGTTTAACCCTTGTCATAATGAATAAAATCCTTGTTCAAAAATGCCTTTAAATCAAAGGGCTGATGGCATTGTAGGTATGGTTGTCAGTATTTGGAAATTGACCTTATGAATAATTCTGGCTTTAATAGGATAAGCAGGTGGTGTATGCTAGTACCAGACTGCACATATGTGCAGGCTGATCTTTGTCAATGCCTCCTGCCAAAGCAGGAATATTCTGGACCCATCATGACAAGGATTAAAACC
Organism: Fragum fragum; assembly: GCA_946902895.1. Lineage (NCBI taxonomy): Eukaryota > Metazoa > Mollusca > Bivalvia > Cardiida > Cardiidae > Fragum > Fragum fragum. The sequence goes on from OX336371.1 coordinate 24,438,660, forward strand.
AAAGGTTGATAAAGTGATAACTTTGTGATTATAAATGTTTTAGGCTATGCTGTGCCTTCTTAACTTTTGATGAATGTCTGTGCAGCTGGACTGACTTGCTGACCTTTTCTTCCCTTCAAAATATACTGAAAGAGTTATAAAGGATTTTAGAAAACATTGTGGATAATGAAGAGATTTCTTCTTTTTCCACACTGTTTCAGTAAGCTTTTTACTTTGAGAGGCTTTAAAAATAGGATTGCGTTGGATTTAAATTTTTGAACAATTAACCCATTGTCATTCTGACATGTAATCCATTCCTAAACGACAAAATTTTAGACTTGTCCGAATTGAAAGAAGTTGCAGACGACAAAACAAAGTTGGTTTGAATTGAAAAAAATTGCCAAATAAAGTAGAAAACATTTTTAGAAAAGAAGAACTTGCTTTTTGCAAGCACTTTCTTCTTTTCTCACAATGTTTTCAATAACTATATCTTTTGGTGCATAAAAATGTGGGGTTATGTGGTAATTGGTTAATACTCCTGTTTTTGCAGAAGGTATAGTCTAAAATATAAGGATCAATTTCCTTAAACATGACTGTTGTCAAGGAAAGCCTTATATTTCATTAAAAAACCAAATATTTCATTCATGGATGGTGTTAAAGTTATTTCACCTGTAGTTTATGATGCGTTAAACATTGTAACTAAATACAGTTTACATGTGCCTTACTGACTTTACCTAATTCAAATGCAGCAGAGTTATTCTAGTTAAAAAGTAATTTTGATCCCATTTGAAATAATCATATCTTAGGCCATTCCCACACAATCCCACCTTTTTAAGCCCCCAAAACAGAGAAAAACATTGTGGAAAATGAAGAAATTTCTTGTTATAAGCCATTTCCCCGCATATTTCATTAACGTTTCTACCTCAAAATATTCAGAATTTGAGAATTTAATCAACTGAATTGATTGATTGATTGAATGGGGTTTAACGCCGCTTTTAACAGTATTTCAGTCATATCGCGGCGGCTGGAGCACCTAACAATGGATTCCTGGTATTTCTCACACCAGTACTACCACTACATCCTTTCCTAGCCTCCAGCTGCTATCCCACTTAGGTTTACGATTATCAACCCATTGGTGAGAGACAATTGTCGGAAAGAATATTTGCCGCCGCCGGGGATCGAACCCATGACACCTATGATTGAAGATTTTAATCAACTGAAATTCTTGTCTACAACTTCTTTGAATTTATTCTTGTCAACAGCTTCTTTGAATTTGGACTAGTCTAAAGTTCTGTTGTGTGATGATGGTTTAGATAACAAGATGATTGTTGATTTGACTCAGTTCTACAGATAATAGTCGCATGCTCAAGGTGCTCATCATACTGTGTCTAGCATTGGACATCTGCCGTTGGTCTAACATCATGTGTGCACTCTAGAAGGCATATTGTTTTACTCAAATGTCTTTAAACTTAGTCAAAATGTTTGTTTCTATAAAACCTGAAACAAGATTGATATTGAATCCTGTGGAGTTAAAAACTAGGTTGCTATGTCACATCTTAGAAAAACCTTGAGTGCATTCTAGAGGTCAAGCTTTTTGCTCAAATGTCTTCACATTTGGTCAGATTGTTTGATTTAATGATATCTGTGACAAATTCAAACTCGAGTCATATGGGGTAAAAATTAGGTCATTGGGTCGAATCATAGAAAAACTTTTTGTTCACTAGAGAGACCACAGTTTTGCTCTAGTGTCTTGATATTTAGTCAGAATGGGTTTTTTCATGATATTTAGGTCAAGTTCGAAGTTTGATAGGTCTTATGGGCTCAAAAAGTAGGTCACTGGTCAAATCCTAGAAAAACCTTGTGTGCACTCTAAATGGTCAACTAAGATACTATGTCACAGAAGGTTAAAAAGTAGATCACCAGGTCAAATCTCAGGAAAACTGTGTGTTCATTCTAGAGGCCATGTTTTTGGCTCAAAATTCTTAATACCGGTACTTAGTCAGATTATTTGTTTGCCATACATTTTGTTCAGGCTCTGTATAATGAATTAAATATATAGTAAAAAGTAGGTCACTTGGTCAAATCTTAGAAAATCCTTGATCTTGATATTTAGTCAAAATGTTTGTCTGTTCAATATGGGTTTACAGGGGGTTTACAGGGGGTCAAAAGGGAGTTCACTTGGTCAAATCTTTTAAAAACCTTGTTTTGCAGTCTTATATGGATACACTTTTACTGAATTTGTCCTTATAATGGTCAGAATGCTTGTGTCTATGATATATTGGTCAAATCAATATTAGGTTAATAAATACGTCAAATCTTAGAAAAACCTTGTGTGCAGTCTAGTGGCTACTTTTTTGGCTCAAAGGTCTAGATAGATGGTCAGAATGTCTGTCTCCATGATATCTCTGTCTAGTTTCATATTGAAAGTAGTTCCATATTGATTAACATGGTATAAGACAGCAGTTCCATATTAATGTATATGGTATAAGAAAGTACATGTAGGTCACTAGGTCAGTGCCTTTAAAAACCATTGTTGCTCTGTAGACACTACACTTCTGGCATTGATACCTTGAAACATAAGAATGTCTTGCCAGTTTTAATTTCTGAGACATTAAGACTTTGGTAACAGGTCTGAGGTTGAGGCCAGATAAGGTCATTTTTGCTACTTTATTTCTGTAGTCAAAGACTTAGGAGAACACTTAAGGGTATATTGCGCTCTTGTCTAAATATCATTTTTGAGGGCTGTCTTATCTAAGGATTTTATGGGTTACCAAATCCCACTCAAACCCTCCTTTTACGCCCCTCAAGTAAAAAGCTTTGGAAAACATAGTGGAAAATGAAGAAATTGCCTGTATCAAGCGATTTCTACATTATCCACAATGTTTTCTATCCAAATAGACGAAAAAATTGAAAATTCCATCAGCTTGAAATTGTTGTCTGCAGCTTCTTTGAATTTGGACCAGTGAAAAATTTTGTGTTGGAATGGGTTAAACAGACTACCTAATTAATTGTAGATGCTTGACACAATGTTTGGATTTTGTCCAAACAAATTAAGGTATAATTATTATCAATCTTTGTCCCATAGTGGTAAATCAAATGTTCAGTCAAATCAACAGCATCTCCAATCAAGCCTGAGATTCAAGTTATGCACAGCATACATGTGTCAAGATTTTGCAAGGGCCTCATGCAGTTTGTAAACACTTGTACATGTTTTTTCTCACAAAGATTTTGTTAAGCTTGTAAGATGAAAGATTTTTGGCCTTATGCCTACTTCATTATATTTGAAAAGCTACTTTGTATGGCCTTCTCATTTTAACCAATATTAATCTAACTAATCCAAAAAAATCAATTAGCAAATAATATTTTATAGTTTGTTTGATTTATCAAAGTGCCTTCAATTTGCCCTTCAAGTAAGCAATTGGGAAATAATTGTGTAAAAGAAAGCAATTGCTTGTAACAATATTTTTTTCATTTTTCACTATCTTTTCTACCCAGAAAGTAGGGAAAAAAATCTAAAATTTCATAAACTTTAAATTGTTGGCTGAAACTCCTTTCAATTTTATACCAGCCTGAAGTTTTAACATTTGGTAGTTGGTAAATATATATATACCATATTTCACCTCATTAACAATCCATTCCTACTAACGCATACAGTTGGGTAATTGATGCAAAGGGGCAATATTGAGTTGGCAGACCAATTAAAGCTACAGTAGTTCCATAAATGAGCCGCCTTCATAGCACAGTTGGTAGCGCGTCAGACTGTCATTCTAGAGGTCCTGGGTTCGATCCCTGATGGAGGCACTCATCCTTTCCGACTATTTGTCTCTCACTTATGTGGGATAGCAGCTGGAGGCTAGGAAAGGATGTATTGGTAGTACTGGTGTGAGAAATACCAGGATTGTATTGTTAGGTGCTCCAGCCGCCGCGATATAACTGAAAGATTTTGAAAGTGGCGTAAAACCCCATTCAATCATTCAATCATTTACATAAATGACCAAAATTAATGTCAATGATTTAACCCATTACCACACAGTGACGATTTTGGACGCCCCTCAAGGAAAGCAGTTAGGAAAACATTGTGAAAAATGAAAAAATTGCCTGTAACAAGCAATTTCTTCATTTTTCACAATGTTTTATACCCAAAACATTAAAAAAAACTAAAATTTCATAAGCATTAATAACTGTTATCTTCAACTCCTTTCAAATTGGACCAGTCTCAAATTTTGTTGTCTGGTAATGAGTTAAACATAAATAACACTCACAACAAGGTAGATGCTGCAAACTCATTCTGTATAGTGCCATGCTCACAATTCAGAGGTTGTGATCTCAAACTGCAGAACTATCATTTTTCTGACTTCATTATGCCAAAATTGATTATGACATTTGTCTTATCAATGGATGATTGATGTGTTGTGTACTTGTAAGCTGATGGATAATATCAAAAGTTTTGGTAGCACTCAGGTGTGAGAAATGACTGGAAACCATGGTTAAGTGCACCTCCTGCTGTTATATAACAGTTGGATATTGTTAAAACTGGTATAAACCCCCCCTCCAATCAATTAATTATACTGAATACTGCTGAGCCTTATGTATATATTTATATATATATACACTAATAATAGGAATAAAGTACTGTATATTGACTTTTGTAAACTGTTTCAAGGGACTCAGATATTTTATTTTGACAGCTCATATTTGCAAATGATAGATATATCATGTTCAAAATTATGATATACTACAGGAAGTCTTTCTTGTTTGAACTATTGAATAGTGTGAATTTCTTTCATTTATTGGATATAATTGGATAAAATGAACCTTGATCAGTTTTATAGATAACAAATGTCATTTTGTTGTGTTGCTGTTTTTTAAAAATTTTATCACAAGAGTGATTTCTGTGAAACCTCCATTCTTCTTGTTTCTTAAATTAAAGGAAAATAAAAAAAAAAGAGAGGAAAAAAAATCCAAGATCAGACAGTTCTATAAATAATCCTTGCAACTTATGGCTCTGAACAGTTTGTCATCTGTTGTAAGGTAATTGTGTATTATCATGGAGCTATGTTAAATCCAAGTTAGCAGGGAAAAAGACTAACAATGGCCCAGTGGCCCATGGCCCCTAAATTTGGGACTGGGTCCCGCTAAATCTTTCGAGAAATGCCCAGCCCGTAATTTTGAATATTGTATTTTGTCAGTCTGGGCCTTAAGTTCTAACTGTCAGTCTTTATTGCTGATTTAAGAATGCAGGTGACAATTTAATTTAGGGTAAAATTAAAAATTTCTATCAGATAGAGTTTTAAAAAAAATACATGAGAAGAAATTTATCTTTTGCCTCATTGCTTTTCATGGTTATTTTTCTTTTGCACTTCAAGATGCTGGCCTGAGTTTGTATGATAAAGTGTTCAAATGTAATTTCAAAAAACAAACTTGAAATTCACCAGTTTTCCTTTAACCCATCCCAACAAAAATATGCTTTCTGGCACTCTGAAGAAATACAATAACTGAAACTATGTTCCTACCATGTTTCACCTACTCTCTCCCCCCCTTATTTCCCCCCCCCCCCCTCCCCAATTTTAGGGCAATTTGAAATGTCATCTGCAACCTATCAAAATTTGGACCAGTTTAAAATTTTGTTATCTGGTAATGGGTTAAAGTGCAGAAAATAGATTCAATAATGGAAAATACAGAACACCATACTTGAAATGTGATATGGTGTGCTCTTAGTGATGGAGTGATGATATATAATTCTTTGACAATATTTTGAAAATCTGACATTCATTGGATTTCAAAACAGTAGAGTGCCCCTCTTTAAAACTGAAATGTTATTTAATGGAGCCTCTCTGATGGGCAATCCCCTTCATAAATATTTGAATGTTAAACTTGACCAGCCAATTGGATTTATATGTTTTAATTGTAAGAGTGGATTACCCGGGTTTACCATAACAGTGTTATAGCTTATGTATGTATTCATCGACAGTCATCTTAAGTCACTCCTTTTGACCTTAATACGGTTTGTAGACAGATGTCTGTATGCAACAGTGGCCTATTTTTATTTGGATTAAAAGGAACTGTGAAAGGAAAATTGGATTTAGCTGGTACAACTGTATTATATTAGCCATGCAGGCTTGTTTAACATCATTTGGTTTTGAGTTAGCGGCACATGTAAAAATAAGGGTATATCATAAGGAGCAACAATAATCATCAAAGCAAACTAAGATATATGGACTAAGGAATTTCAAATACATTTTGTAGTTTTGTCTTTTGGGGTGTAAAACATTGTGGATAATGAAGAAATTGCATGTAACTAGGAATTTCTTTATTCTCCACAGGGTTTTCCAAAGCATCTTTCTTAATGGGATTGAAAAGGTGGGATTGTGTGGGAATGGGATTAAGAAGTTGCAGAGAACAATCTTTCGTTTATGTAATTGTAAAAATCTGTGTCTCTTCGTGTAGGAAATTTAGGCTTTTTATTATATTGGAATATGTTCAAATTCACAACCTAGGAACTACATGTAAGAGTATGTTAGAGGTGTTAATTTTGGCTCTATTGTTCTCGTCAGTACATTTTCTTGTAAGAATTAATCCCACACAGTGACGCTTTTTGACGCCCCTAAAAAAAAAAAAACAATTGGGAAAACATTGTGTAAAAAAAAGAAATTGCTTGTAACAAGCAATTTCTTCATTTTAGACAATGCTAAAAGTTCTATCAAGAAAGTTTAAGAAATTTAAAATTTCATAAACTTTAAAATGTCGTCTGCAACTCCATTCAATTTGGACCAGTCTAGAATTGTGCTGTGATAATGGGTTAATATTTTTGAACTGACTTATGTCCAGGACAAAACGTCTCCTTGCTGTAACAGTAGGAAGACCTCTCACTAGTACATATTGGGCAATAGTTTTGCATCTCTGAATCTACTATTTCTACAATGTTTTTGGGCCACGCCCATAGCGCAGTGGTAGCACTTAAGACTCCTAGTCATTGGGTCCTGGGTTGGATCCCAAGCTGCAGTGAATATTCTTTCTGACATTTGTCCGACACCATTGGGTGTATAACTGTAAACCTAAGTTGGATGAGCAGCTGGAGGTTTTGAAAGGATGTAGTGGTAATACAGGAGTGAGAAATACAAAGAATCCATGAGGTGCTCCAGCCACTGTGATATGACAGGAATATTATTTTAGAAAAGGCATTAAACCCCATTCAATCAATCAATCTACAATGTTTTTCTTGATTGTATATTTTAACCTGTGACAAGATAGCTATAACTCACATCTGAGTTACCACTGTTTGTTAGCTTAGTTTAAAAACATCATTAGTGTCTAAACTTTGTATAGACCCTTATGATGTTTTTGCACTAAGCGAACATACAGTTCTGCATTGTGAGAAAAGAGAAATTGCTTCTTTTTAACCCTTTCCTGTACAATCACTGCTTTTTACGTCCTTGTGATTTTATACTTGAGAAACATTGTGCAAAAAGAAGAAATTGCTTGTAACAAGCAATTTCTTCTTTTTCTACAATACTTTCTACCCTACTGAATTTTTTTTTTCAAATTAAATCCACTGTATTTTTTCGTCTGCAAAACCTTTGAATTTGGACAGGTCTAAAAAAATATTTAACAGGAAAGGGTTAAACTAGGTTTGCTCAAGCCTTTTATTCAACAGGTTGTCCAAAAAGGGGGGGGTCATATGGTAGTGGGTTAAGTTATGCCTATTAGGGATGGAGTTTGTGGTATAAAGCTAAATAAAAGTAAATGGGATTGGATTTTAAAATGTTAGGGTGTTTTAAATATCTGAACGATGATAATGTAACACCTCATTGACAAGTTACACATAAAACTTATTCTACTATCATAAATAACCTAAAACAACAAATTCTCGGGTTGTTCAAATTAAAAGGAATTCCAGACAACAATTTAAAGTTTGAATTTTCAGATTTTTTCAAAATTTAGTGGTATGAATTTATGAAATCTTGATTTTGTCAATTTTATGGGTAGAAAACATTTTCTGAAATGAAAAATTTTACTTGCAACAAGCAATTTCTTAATTTTACACAATGTTTTCCCTATCATTAGGGGCATCAAAAAGTGTCATTGTGTGAGAATTGGTTAATAAAACATTTCATATATATAAAAATTTAGAAAAAAGAATAGTTTCTAGCCACAAATAGAATGAAAAGGGTGATACAATTTTAGGAATAATGTAAGTGCACTGATTGATCAATTTGCTTAAATTATAGTGTTTAGTTTACTGCATGTTGCAAAATTAGGCAAAGGAAAGAAAACAGTGATAAATGAAATATTTTTCTTTGTACAATTTTGAAACTGAAATTTAGTTTATGAAGAGAAATAGTGTTTGATCATATCATATTCATAGTTTAATTACGGAAATTAATTGATATAGTTTTACCATTGCTATTGTGTAACAGGAAATAAACATGGATATATTTCATGAAACATAGGAATTATGAAAAGTGTGAGGCATGGGATCACGTAAAGTGATAAGGAGACTTAGTCTTATCTTGGTAAGAATATTTCTTATTTGTTTACCCGTTTTATGTTCATTTATGTCTGAAACTTGCTCTATACTAACTTCGAGATTTTTTGTCACACTTAGATTTGTTTAACCCACTAGCACACAATCATTCCTTTTGAGAAGTTCTAGCTTAGAAAACATTGTGAAAAAAGGAAAATACTTTTTGTACGCCTCGCCAATGATCCTGTGGGTATCAACTTCTCTGTCCGTCCCAACGTCCGCACACATCTTGCTAATGAATTGATTGACAAATTTGCATGAAATTTTCACCGAATATTCCTAGTCACCTGACCCTTGCGCATGTTGCTAAAGTTTTACCATTATAGGCTGCACAGAAAATTGGGCATAATGCAAAAGGGGGATATTTATTGCGAATATGGCACTCTTGTTCCCCTTTTCTCACAATATTTCCCCATTAACCCATTCCCACACATTGACGCCTTTTGACGCCCCTCAAGAAAAGCAATTGGGAAAACATTGTGTAAAATGAAGAAATTGCTTGTAACAAGCAATTTCTTCATTTTACACATTGTTTTCTACCCAGAAAGTTGAAAAAATCTAAAATTTGACAAGCTTGAAACTGTCGTCTGCAACTTTTTCAGTCTAAATTTGTATCAAGTGGGAATGGGTTAAGGATGTATTTTTACTTTAGATTTAAACAAACTTGAAATCAAAGGCTGTAACTTTTTTCAAGTCTAAAACTGTTGTCTGGTATAAGGTTATGTAATTTGGCTCAACCACATTGCACATTGCTGTCAGTCCAATGGTTTTCAGTTTGATCCCCTTTGACCAGTTCACATTTAATGAGATTGTAGATAACATTTTAGAGGGAATATAAGCCAAATGATATGTGTCATAAAGTATAGCTTAATTTGTTAGAAAAAGAGAAATTGATTGCTGTAAGAAAATTCTCCTTTTACCATAATGTTTTCCATAATTATTTTCATTCCGTGTGCCAAAAGCTGCAAATAAAATAGAGGAAGTCATGGTTAGGTAGATTAAAACTTCTGCATCAAAACCATTATTCAACAACTTTTTTGTTTCAAATGCAACAAATTTGTCAACACATGTGAACTGTAACAGATGTCTATTGATCAGGAATATTAAAATTATACCATACTATTCTTAACAGAGCCTTTTCCTGAGAAATGCTTTCGTTCATTTGATGAAACAAAGATTTCTCTTTCTAGTAGACCAGATCAGGCATACAAACTGAATTTTTTTGATACCTGAAATATGATAACATCATAGACATTGTTTTGGTGACTTTACATCTTTCTGTCTATCTGTCTGTCCAAAACAAATATCTTTGCTGATTTAACTTCAAAACTATTTTGTGTGCAATACTCATGTTTGGCATGAATTATGTACCTCTCATTTGTAAGTTTTTTGCAAATGAATGGTCTAGGTCAAACTTGTTTCAAAGCCATCATTGGTTGACAAACACATCTTGTTAACTCATTCCAACACACTCCCACTTTTCTACTCCCCTCCAGAAAAAAGCAGTAAGTTAAATATGTTCATTATATCCACAACGTTTTCTATTCCAAAAGAAACAGATTTTAAAATTTCATTAAATTGAAATGTATATCTACAACTTCTATCTATTTTGACCAGTCTAAAACTATGTTGTCTGATAACTGATTAATATATCTAATGCTCAAACACACTTTTTGTGTGACATGCAATGCATAGCTTTCATGATAGATATTGTTTAACCCAATCACTACAGTCTGGATATTTTACAGCCAAGGATTTTTATGTAGGAGAGCATTGTGAGCAAGAGTGCTATAGTCACAATATATGCCACCTCATTAAGATCCCTTTATCTGTGATGCACCCTAGAATATTAAAAGCCTCATTATATATTTAATTTCAGGTGACTAGGAGCATTCTGTTTAAATTTCATGCAAATCTGTCCAGAAATGGAGGAGTAGTTGCGTTCAGAAATTTTGTTGCATTAGGCTCCATTTTTCTGTTATGCAGCCTAAAATGGCAAAACCCCGCCAATTTGTACAAGGTCGGGTGACTTAAAATTTATTTCAATTTTTTTCATAAATGTTAGAGGCGATGTGTTAATAAGATGTCCACAGACATTCTGCCAAATGGATGTTGGGACAGATGGATAGACAGAGAAATGATTTCAAAATACATCTAACTTCGGTAGAGAATAAAAATGAGGAAATTGCTTGTTTAAATTGAATCTTTTAACCCTCTATGAAGTATATTTTTGAATTCAATCGTACTTGAAATATTGTCAGCAATTTCTACCAATCCAAAATATTGTTGTTTGGGATCTTGCTGAAATTACTAGTATGGAATAAGTTTACTATGAACTTCGGAGGAAAAATCTTGTATATAGTAAATAACATTCTAACCCTGTCATTTAAGCCATTACAACAAGACAAAATTGTGGACTGGTCCAAATTGGTTGAAGTTGCAGACAGCAATTCAAATAGATTTGAAACTGAAAACTTTGGGCAAAATTGTGTAGAAAATACTGTGATGTATTGCTTGTTTCAAGCAATTTCTCCTTTTCATCACCAGTTTTCTTTAGTTTAATTCTGCAGGGGAGTAAAAAAGTGGGTTTATGAGGGATTGGGTTAAGGAGGAAAAAGATACAATTAATTTGATTTGTAGAAACTATCTTCAGGCTAGGGTGAAGTAATGTTTTCAAAATGACTTTAACTATATATAATTAGTCTCAACTTCAACTATGTCCCTGGGCAAGGGAAAACATGTCATATGATACAAGTCTAAAATACTTAACCATTACTTTTTTTTTTTGAAAATATTGAAATTTTGTTAAATATCATAATACCATGACTTGGCACTTTACTTTTAAGTTGACGCTATGAAAACATAAAATGATAATAATTAGTATTCAGGTACATGGTTAAGTCTAGTACAGAAAATAACATTGTATACGTGGGCTAGCTAACAATTTTAAATTCAGATTATTGAAACAACGTTTTGGTCTCATCTACTAATATGAAACTTGTATAACCCATTACCAGAAAGCAAAATTTTAGACAGGTCCAAATTGAAAAAAAAGATGCAGATGACAATGCATCCTGTACGAAATATTACGCCTGGAGTTTAACCGGAACACGCCCTGAAATTTAAGCGTTTTCCATCTAGCCTTACAATTGAGAATGAATGCCGTCTTGAGTGGTCCTTAAGGAGAATAGGGCTCGAAATATGTAAATTTTTTCTCCCTAGTAAAGCGGAAACCGTCTTACTAGGAGGAAAAAATTTGAATATAAGGCGGAGACCTTTTAACTACAAGAAGAAAAAAAACCCACAAATTTCCATCTAAAATATCCCTAAGGAAGGCGGAAACCGCCTTACTCTAGGTGGAAAAAAATCCGTCTTACAGAAAACCCGCCTACATTACCTGGAAAAAAAAGGCAGAAATCTCCCAAGCTTAGGTGGAAACTTACTACATAGCTGATGAAAAATAACGCCTTAGCAAGGCGGATTTCTGCTTAGCTTAGGCGGAATTTCTTCCATTAGGCTGAAAAATCTAAATTACCATGATAAAATCCCGCCTTAGAAAATCCAGCTAGCACAAGCTAAATTTTTGGTAAAAAAGACTAGAGAATTCTTTTTCTGAAAAATACATTCCTTATCAAGGAGTTAATCACTAGTTTTTCAGGACCACATCTTCCTTACTCAAACAGCAAACATAGATCATGATCAAACTGCAGGGTAGGTAATCTGATCTTAAATGGTATCCTGCATTTTCTATAAACACCTATCTGTAAATTCCTATTAAGTAATTTATTCTGAATGCATCAAATCACGAAGAGCTCAATAATAATGCATAGTTTTATGTACAGATGACAATAGCCAAAGCTAAGTACCATCTAATTCAAGCTTGAAGGTTGTGGTGTTAGAGGTCATTTATTCAATGTCAATATGTTGGATTACTAACACTACACTTCAAAATAGCTACCTAGAATTTCTGCAACCATTTGGAAATAATTTGATATTGGTAAATTTTAACGATATCCAGGAGCCTAGATTGGAAAAAATGTTCACACGAAGTTACATACCAAATTTCAGTTTTGTATTTCCAATACTTTTTGAGAAAAGGCAAATTTGTTAAGTTTTCGGACAGACAGACGGACAGACAGTCACGAGTAAAACAATATGCCCTCGATCTTTCGATACGGGGGCATAAAAATCCATAATACATGTATACGTCACTCCCCCCACCCACACAAACAGAATCACAGTTTATTGTATCTATTATTTTTATCCCCCTAATTTTGTAAGTTTTTAAGTAAGTAATTAAGTATGTTAGTACTCAAGAGATATGATTGTTAATCTGCAACACCTTTAACCCTATCCCAAACAAGACCTGGTTTTGACGTCCCTAAAAGAAAAGGCTTGGAAAAACATAGGGAAAAAAAAGAAGAAACTGCTGATTATACCCAGGTGAAATGAATCATGGTTTTTCATGAAATAACACGAACTATGATGGGCCAGGGACCCTGTTTAACCACGGTCTACCATGTTTTGTTAAATTGCCGCTAACATGGTACATTAACATGATATACCATGGTAAAAACATGGTTGACCATATTAAAGAAAACATGGTTGACCCTGTTAAAGAAAACATAGTAGACCATGTTAAAGAAAACAAGGTAAACCATGTTACAGACCATGAAAAGAGACCATGTTACCAGCATAATAAAAAGCCATGGTAGGCCATGGTCAAACTCAATAATCAATGTTATGTAAAACATAGAAAACTGACCACGGTTAACTGAGTGTCTCCCCCAAGCCATTTTGCATGGTGCATTACCATGCCCCTTTTCTGGTGCACCATGTTGGCCCTAAGAAGATTAAGTGCAACATGGGCCCTTTTTTCTTAAAAATAGATTTAACAGTTGTGAAATGATTGATAAAGTGCAAGTTTATTCTAAGCCCTTGGTCTTTCTGCTTAACCCATTCCCACACGATAAAATTTTTACCAGTCCAAATTCAAAGAAGTTGCAGACGAAATATATTAATGACGAAACCTTTAAAAACCTTGCTTTTTCGGATAGAAAAGATTGTGGATAATGAAGAAATTGCTTGTAACAAGCAATTTCTTCATTATCCACAATGATTTCAAAAGTTGTCATATTGAGGGGCGTTTAAAAGCGTCACTGTGTGGGAATGGGTTAACAGATGTCAGAAATTCTTTTTCAAAGTTAAAAAATGAAAAACATAAATGTCCCTTGGGCTCAAATTTAAATAAAAGTGCCCAGATTTATTTCAATCCAGTCCTGTGGGGAACACTTAAATCATAAACATGGTAATTGTGTTTAATTGTTATGATTTGCCACATATTTCTGTACAGACTGCACTTTTTCTGTAATGTCTTTGTTGCTCGCACTTAACTTTTCCTTCAGAACAGCAATCATAGCAGAAAATAGCCTTGAATCAAATGCAGGCTTGCTTAAAGTCTTGCTGTTAGGTGTCAGAAAACGAAACAAGATCGGAGCTTCAACTTTAATTGGTTTTCAAACTAAAGAGCATCCAACCACAATAATACACAATGTACCATATATCATGTAAAGTTATATAATGTGTGCAATGTAGTATCAATACGTGACATCCCCCTTTTTGTCAAGAAAATACAGGTATAAATGTTATGTATTCATAACACTCAGAGATGCATTTTCTACAGTGTAAATTTCAAACACTAACTACTGGTTCATAGTCTTGCAGATGAACAAGTATCCTACTTTAAGTCCAATTATGATTTGAAATTTCTAAGGAAATATATTAATGTTCAACTGTTCTGAAATTACCACTCTTTGTCAGTTTTTTAAATACTATATCTTAGAATACTACTACTTCAGTTTGTCATTACTGTATGAATCTCCTTTTTTACTAATTATCATATCATGACTAAGTTATGAAAAATGACTAGAACTAATATCTAAATAAAATAAATAAACAGAAATTTCTTCTTGAAATCTTCTGGAACTTGCTCAAGTCTTGAATATATAACTTCTTTCTGTCTCTTTTTCATTTCCAGCTGAATGAATTGCGGTTTTTAACCAACGCAATTACTTTGATCGACTTAACCATTTGAAACTTTTATTACCTTCACACTATATTTTTCATATTTCTATTTCTTTTGATAACACTAGATTTGAACTGATTTTTTTTTTAAACAAATACTTCACTGATATGACACACATAATCATCATACTTGGCTGGATTTCTAACAACTCTACCTGATCTGGTTGTTTGGATTTCAGGATTTTCATCACTTTGATTAGAACTTTGATTTGATTGATTATTTAACACAACTTTTTCTTCATTATTTGACTGATTATTAATCGACACTTTTTCATATTGATTTTGATTTGACACTGAATTTCCAAAATTGACTTCTCTTGGTTTGATCTCTGTATCATTCATCTTTTTGCTCTTGAATTCTGCTTTGGTTGGTTTCAGATGTTTTCGGTTTCTACGTAGTTTTCTCCCATCATCAGTTTTCACTATGTACGAACGTGGAGTATGATGTTTACCCACGACCGTTCCTGGAATGACTTGTTTGTTGTGTTCTATAACAACCCGTTGTCCTTCAATCAGATTTGAAAGAGAATTTTTTCCACAATGTTTGTCGTAGAAATATTTCTGTTGCTTTTGACGATTGCTATGTAATTTTATAATGTTTACCGTGCCTTTATAGTTGGGTTTTAACAGCACCTCTGCTGTAGGTATGCTTGACTTTAGTCTGCGCCCGATATGCATTTGTGCTGGTGACAATCCAATTCCATCTATAGGTGTATTTCTATAATCTAACAAGGCTTTGCTAGGATCATTGCTCTTCCTTATAAGATTTTTGACAGTCTGTACAAAACGCTCTGTTTGTCCATTCGCTTGGCTATAATGTGGACTAATTGTCGTATGAATAAAATCACACTCTTTGGCGAATTGTTTAAACTCTTTACAAGCAAATTGTGGTCCGTTGTCACTGACCACTTCATTAGGGTATCCAAAACGCGCGAATAACTTCTTCATGTAAGAAATTACATTTGATGAACTTAAATTGTCCAATTTGTCTATTTCTGGCCATTTTGAATGGTAATCAACAGTAAGTAGATAGTGTTGTCCTTTACATTCAAACAGGTCTGCTCCAATCTTTGCAGAAGGTCGATCTGGTGTCTTGACAGAAATCATTGTTTCTTTCCTGTTTGTCTTTTTATTATGCAGAGCACAAATTTCACACTTTTCTACTATATTTTGAATCTGTACCAACATTCCAGGCCAAAACATGAATTGTCTCGCCCGCTCTTTGCATTTTCCTATTCCCATATGCGTTTCGTGTACTAGTTTTAGCATTTCATCTCTTTTAGCATGAGGAATGATTACTTTATGGCCTTTGAAGACTATTCCATCTATGCTTCTGATTTCCTGTTTGAAAGGCCAATATTGTTTAATAATATCTGGAACTAATTTTTTATGCTCTGGCCATCCATTTTCCAGCATCATTACCAATGTTTGTAATTCGGAGTCATTTTCTGTTTCACGTTTTAAACTTTCATACTTCTCGGGCGACATCGGTAAGTGTGCATTAAGATGGATTTCATTAACATCCACTGGTATTAAACTATCATTACTCTCCGGTAAATATAATCTCGACAAAGTTTCAGATATATACATTGATTTACCAGGTTTGTATCGTAACGTGAAATCATACTTTTGTAATGTCATGACAAATCTTTGTACTCTAGATGGCGCGTCATTAATGGACTTATTAAAAATACTCTCTAAAGGCTTATGGTCACTTTCAACAGTGAAATGTCGTCCGAAAAGATAATAATGGAATTTTTGACAACCAAACACTATTGCCAAAGTCTCTTTTTCGATTTGTGAATACCTCTTCTGTGTGTTATTTAGGGCCCTAGAAGCATAAGCTATTGGTTTATTTTCTTGCAATAAGACTGCTCTAAGTCCACATGAGCTTGAATCGACATTAAGAATCAAATCTTTATCTTTGTCATAAAACGCTAGAACTGGTGTTTCTGATGCCATTTGTTTCAGTTTTTCAAAACTACTCTGTTTTTCATTGTCCCAATGCCATTCTATCTCTTTCTGTAATAGTAACCTTAAGGGATTACTAATCTCTGACATGTCTGGCATGAACTTTTGTAGATATGTAATGAATCCCATAAATGTTTGTAGCTCTTTTTTGCTCTCAGGGGCTTTCATGTTAATTACAGCTCTGACCTTCTCTGGGTCAGCTTTCAGACCATCTTTCGAGATTTTGTGTCCAACATACAGATGCTGTGTCACCCTGTATCACTCCTGGGTTGGGGTCACTACTACAAATCTTTTTATCTGCCAAGTAAAGATTTAAAGAAAAATAGACTTTTTCACCATTAATATTTATGAGGAAAATTTCTGTCTGTTATATTTCAAATAATGAATGCCAACATTTTTAAGGCAGTTAAGAGTATAGCTAGACCATTAACCCATTACCTGATGATTAATGCCTTTGAAAATAGAGTAGACCCAGATCAGGCAGCACCTGTAGGAGCTGCCTGATCAGGGTCTACTCAGTTTGCTTCAGAGCATATTGTAGTCCAGACTTTGCTTTACTGGTTACAGCATTTTTGTGACAAATTAAAAATATATCCAATTATATATGCAAAGTGGGTGGAGTTTTGGATGAATATTAAACAGATTAAGGGTTAAAGACACACTATGTAACAGTGGAGATCCTGATCTGACAGCTTCTTTAACCCTTGTCATGCCGTATAAATTACCTAACTGAATTGCTGTCAAATCAAAGGGCTGAGAGTATTGATAAATCTTGTTGTTCAAAAACAATATTTCTTTTAGAAATCAACCTCATAAACAATTCCAGAAGGATAAGTACAAGCAGAAGGTGTAGACTAAAGTCAGCCTGCACAAACGTGCAGTCTGATCTTAGTCTACACCTCCTGCCAAAACCGAAATATTCCGGGTTTGGTATGACAAGGGTTAAGAGCTATCTGGCCTAGGCCTCCACTATTTGAAAACTAGACATTGTCGCAAAGCGGACTAATACCCCCCAACAACGCTTGTCCATTTACAAGTGCTATCTGCAAAACAAGGACAAAAAATGGACTTTTTTAATTAAAGGGCCATAAAACCATAAAAAATCAATGGACCATAACCAGAATAGGATATGCACATGTCTGACTTATACCAAGCGTTTCTGTAAAATTTGAATCAAATCCGTCCAATGGTTGCTGAGAAAATTAGCGGACATGATTTTTCACTAAAGGGCCATAACTATGTCATAAATCAATAGACTGTAACCAAAATGGAATAGGCACATCTCTGTTGATACTGATTATATCAGTGAAGATAAGGGGGGTATAAAAATGTAGAAAGGGGTATTCTGGGGGAAAGACTTTTAAGTTACTTCTACCCATTTATGCATTTTAAGTCATATATAAACTTAAAAGCAGCAGTCGACTTTTGAAAACACTGTAGCAAACAAGATGTGATTGTGAAACACCATGCCCTCGATACAGGAATTCTTTAGAAACAGGTGATTTTTATTGAGTTTTTTTTTTTGTTGTTGTTGTTTTGTTTTGTTTTAGGGAAAAGGGTTAAATGTTGACCTTGACCTTGATGAAATGACCTTCCCCAGTTGCACCTTGTTGAGACCTATCTACATACCAAATATTAGCATTGTAACTTAATTAGGGATGAAGTTATAGGAAAATGTTTAGTTGGCAGGTTAAGTTTTTGAGTAAAATTTTAGGGAGAAGGGTTAAAATTTTGAATGTTAAATGTTGACCTTGACCTTGATGAATTGACCTTCCCCAGTTGCGCCTTGTTGAGACCTATCTACATACCAAATATTACAGAGTTTGACACAGTGTCTGATCCAGGATTTGAAAAACATGGGGGAAATTCCCCCATTAGTTTTGAAAACATGGGGGATCTGTAATGACTATGGGGGACTTAAAGTTAGCTTAACCAAACAACAAAACAATTGACTGGCCGTACTGAAAGAAGTAAAGACATATTTTTAAAGTTCAGTTTATTATTATGTTTTGTAAGAATCATTGTGAGAAAGGAAAACAATGCTGATTAAAAGCAATCATTACTTTCTATCACAATGTTTCCTTCAATTTTAATTCAATGTGGTAGTAAACGTTGGGATTCTTGTAATTCATGTGTGAAAGGGTTAAAACCATAAAGTAAGAGCACAAATTCTGGAGCTGAGTCTTTAATTAAATTACTCTTTAAATATAATGACACCTTTATACATGTATGTTTAACTCAACTGCATGATAAGTATGTTGATTTAAATAGACATCTTTTGACAAAAAATTCAAGTTATGAAAGTTACAGGGCTTTGACTTTTTTCTTGTGACACGGAGTCTGAATGTGCAGTGGCGTCGTCAATTTGTGACTCTGATTCTAGCGCCGTTTCAGTCGACGTATTTTCGTCATCCACATTTGAATCACGGCGAAAGAAATCGGTAATACGCCGTTTTTTCCCTGTCTGACCCATTGTTCATCGAAGACAATGCAGACGATTCCATCATTACTATGACAACAAACGTAAAATTCGAATTTTCCTGTCAACGAAAACGATTTTTAAAATTTCTTTGAAAGTAATTCACTTCGAAAAAAACTTCATTTATTTATTCAAAGGTGGATTTTTTTATTGACAATGTTTTTCTCGCACAATGAAAATATAAATGAATGTAATCAAATGTTCGTTTAAAATGATTCTTAAATCATCGATAGACTTCGACTGCCACTAATAGGATTACGATAGTTGGAATGACTATAGTTACAAATGCATTGTCTTAGTTGCGATCGAAGTCAACCATAGTAAACATTAAGGGAAGCCACTCTTATGATACCGCTCGAAGAAAAAGGTAAACAGTTAGACGCGACTTGCTGTCAAAGGCTAGGTTTATTAATAATCCTTTTTTATTTTTTTGCGCGACCATCCCCCGCTTGATAAAAAAACATGCGTGATCTTTCAGAAATGCCAGGGATTCTCGCAATCGCGCGTCCTAGATCAGACACTGTTGACATTGATTTTTTTGGCTGCCAGACAGTTGGGCTTGTTGCTGCCAGATACTGCTGGCCCTGACCAAATGTTCACTGGTCCTGACCAATTGCTTGTATGGGTCAACTCCACTCCGGAATTACTTCGGGGTGGTTGTACCCTAAAGTAGTCCATTAAGAAAATTTGATCTCCTCCTTTTGTCATGCTGTTTTAACATTTAATCAACAGCAAGTTGCTTGATGTTAGGTTCTGCAGAGTGAGAGATCACTGCTGCATACCATGCATGTGATTCAAAGCTTTAATCAGGGAACAATTTCCTTGTAGAAACTGACATTTGAAAGTGGCACCCTACAAGAATTTCACTTCCGAGCCTAAACAATTTCCGGGGTTGATGTGCAGAATGAAGATTTGCGAAAAACTTTATCCCTAATGATACCATTTTCCTGGCCTGTAATTCAAGATCAAAGACTGCTCTTTAAGACGGACTAAGATTTAAGGCCCAACAAAACTTTTGGGAGGAGCTACAGATTGCGAAAATGGGCCCTTTTTGCTCTTTATTTAATGAGGCAAAAACGGACAGGAGTGTAACCGTATCAGAAGTTAGAAAATGCATTATTACATGGTTTTCTTTACCAGATACCAAACTATTCCAAAGTTATTTCACCTTGAACATTTACTAACTAGATTTGCACAAAATATTAATAATGAACTTGTAGGTAGTTGGTACTAGGTAACAAGAAAAATAACTGATAAGCACATTAAACAATGTAAACTAAAGTAAAGCATTCTGACCGTATTATCGTAAATCCTAGCCTGGGATATTTTTCGGTTTTTAAATTATGAAAGACGGCCGGAATAGCTTTATTTTAATTAAAATTGTTACACATGACATCAGAACCTTTATGTTTTCTGTAAAAGAAATTTGCGTTTTTAGGCCGCATTTTTGTATAACCACATTCTAGTAAAAGTTGGGATCCCAGAATTAATGATTCTCTGTTTCAGTAAAGAGTTACAGTTAAAACAGAAACCAGTCATGTGGAATTTCCCCAGCTAGTAATGCATGCGCGTCCATAGTGGATATGGTAGAATAGTAAACAATCATCCTTTCAACAAGGGAATAGGTCAGTTTGCAATCGTAAAATAATGAATTTATAGAGGACGAATGCAGATTTGAAATTAGGACGACCAGTCGGGCTTGTTTCTGGCAGGTTCAACCTGACCAGACCGAGCATCAGGCAGACACAGTCGGTCGGTCGTAGGTTAATGTTGAACACTGTATTAGCATTGTAACTTAATCAGGGTTGGAGTTATAGGAAAATTGGCAGGTTAACTTATGCAGACAGACAGACAGGCAGACGGACACGGGTAAAACAATATGCCCCCGATCTATCGATGCGGGGGCATAAAAAGATAATGCTCAAGAGGAGCAAAACATGGGTTGAGCACAATATGGTCAACATCTTGTAACAAGATGTTCTTACATTCATTTTGCACTCAATCATCAAATATATCTCCCATCATGTGCATGATGGATGCAAATTTAGTTTATACTTTTATCTAAATTACAGAAGAACCAGCACAGTTAGCTCAGTTAGTAGAGCATCTAACTCCAGAGCAGTAGGTCAGGGGTTTGATCCCCGGCTGCAACATACTAAAAGTTGTTAGAAATTGATAGTAGTAGCTCCATTGCCAGCGCTCAGCATTAAAAAGAGTAGAGCACTATGACTGGTCGTCCCGGTGTCAGGATAATGTGACTGGATAGAGTGTTCATGCCCTGTGTCTGCCACATGAGCATTCCAATGATGCAGCACTATAACTTGTCTTGTGCAGACACTGTTGTGATATAACTGAAATACTGTTAAAGAGACGTTAAACCCAATGTTTTCAAAAGGTTACTTTTTATATTGATGTCCAAAGGTGTTAAAGAATCATATGGTATGTAAACTTGCCTTAACAATTATTGCCTTTGAGCTGAAGGCCATCTTGTAATTTTTAAGTTGCATCAGTGGCATAAGGTGAAGCTCCATCAGTTTGATTATGTAAAACTCCATCTCCAGCAGTCAAATCAGGCAAAGTTCCATCAGGAACATCAACCATTAGCATGTTGAAATTGGTATCCAACTGTTCCTTCATTTGTTTTTATTTTTTTTCCTGCAATTTCCCAATATGAACTTTACTCCTGTGAAGATAAGTGTTTCTCACAATATCAAAAAAGTGATTTTAGACCGAGAAATATGATAAATGTTGTTTGTATGCAGCTATGGCTGCCACAAGCCTCAGTGCAGACAACAGGTGCAGGCATGTTGAAATTCCTACCATTTTCCAGTTAGTCAATCATGTGGGTATCGGTATAACTTGTTAAATAGGTTGAAAGTTGATTAAAACACAAATTCAAATTTATACAATATCATTTTTTTTATGTACATAACAAAATCAATTTATGATATTCATATTACAAATAAATTAAAACGAGAATTATGATAGAGAGCAATTCGTTAATAATTTGGTATTAGTTCGATTATCATGAATAATTCGGTAATTCAATGCACCAAACGACGATCTGTCTTACAAATATATAGATGATGGTTTATTGCACAGGCGTTTTAGATGAATTGGTTAATATCAAATGTCATGCTATCCGCTTCCCCACCCGCTTTCACCTTACCTCCAACAGCCAAGATCCGAAATTTCGATCTACCCGGAAAGCCTGGGAAACATGCATATCCTCCATCCTCTGGTTTGTAAACCGACTTTTCAGGTACTAATATGTACTTCTGATCAGGCACAGAAAGTTTGTTGTTGTCGTTGAACCAGCGCATAACGGAAAATTTGTTTTCGAACGGTAAACCGCCATTTCTGTAATATTTTTTCCAGGCCGTGACGTCATCAGAAATGGGCTTTGCATCACGTGATACGCAGATTCTGATTCTGGCGAGTTAATTTCCGTTATTCTGTTAAACCCATGTAATTTTTATATTTTGATTCGGAAAAGACACATGTTAACGGTAAATTGAGAAATGTTCTAAGTGGTTTTGAAGTATTGTATGAATTTTCCCTGTTATTACGTCATCCTGGAAATGCGTTTGTGTACCACGTGATACACAGTTTTTTTTCTTATATCGTTACAAACAAATGATCGGTAATTCTCGGAGGCTCTACGAGCAAGTTCGCAGGTTGAGTTAGACCGAAAATAATCGATTATGTAACGGTTCCCAGCTTTGTAGTCTTCTTGTTAAGCTAGTCGGTGACCAGCCGCGATGGAGATTGTTTACTTCCGGCGACGTTTCACTCGCCGGGCTTAATGTAAAATGGCTCAACAAGCCTCACACGTTTTTTTAAACGCAAAGCAGCCGAAGATGATGAAGGTAAATAAATAATAAACGTTTTCTTACAATTATAAGTCCAGAATCGTAGAGGTCAGTGTAAAAATTAGCTAGCCTAGCAGACGCCTTGTATCACGTAAATATTTCGTCACGGAAAATTTACTCGCTCTTTCGACACAGCTGATTTAACAGACTAGGTACTATAATATAGTCGTCGGCTTATCAAAACTGAATTTTAGGAGTTTTTTTTTTTTTGCACCATCCATCAACTAAAGTCTCAGTCAATATTTATATAGTCAATGTTCTTGCTGAAGTTGCCAACTTTTTGCTTCAACTCAACTACGTAAATAGCTTAGTATTTGAAATTGATAATCATTGAAAATAAGCGAATAAAAATTAAAAAAAAAAAATTGAGTTATTTTTCCAAATAAAAAATCAACAAGGATTAAAATAAGAAAACATTCTAAAATTTGGGGTTGAAATATGAAAAGGCCAGGAAATTTTTTGATTGACTGCCAACCAAAACAGTTGCTGGCATTTGTCAATGACACAAGGACATGGATCTATAATTTTTTTTAATTCAGACTTGGGTCTGGTTTTTTTTTTTTATCCTTTATAACAGCACAGAAAGTTTTAATTCAGTTATACAGTAACATAATTATATAGTTATTATCCATTTTTCTCCAGGTTCAAGTTTAACTGTTATAATATATTACTTAAACTTTGGCCCATTGTTTTAGAAGAAGACCCCTCAAAATCATGCTTGATGGGTCATGTGGCCTGTTGACCTGAAAATCAATCTGAATCTCTGAGTGGATGGGGTACGGCCATATATTCTCTTGAAAGTTTGTGCCTTCTCATAAGTTCATGCTTTTTTGTAAGAGCCTAACACTTTCCGTAACCGACACGGGTGGGGATAGTGTAATATAACCATAAATAAATTACTATCAAATGCAGTTGAAAACAGTGTGGTCACTGTTCATTTGAGGAATATATGTTTACTTTTATCATTTAAGTTTAGTTTAAAATTATTCCCATGTTATTTCTTGATATCATGGGTTGACCATGGTTATGATCTTTGTAAGATGGGTGACAATGGTATTTCATTTCATACCATGATAACACTGTAGAACCATGCTCTAACATGGTCGTAGTAGCAACTCTGACCATGGTATTACCAAAGCAAGTGATGTTTTTTCACAGTTGAACCATGAATAACATGATCAGATGCCAATTACAATGAAATGCCACGGTAAACATTTCACATGGGTAACCAGCAGTTTCTCCTTTTGTCTCAATATTTTCTATGCCTAATTTTACACAAATCCTATCTTTAATAACTTCCATTTTGTCATCTGTGGCAGGTTTTGAAGTGGATCACTCTAAAATTTTGCCGTTTGGGAAAGGGTTAAGTAAATAATATTATTCCATATGGTCACCAATGCAGGGTGAAATTTCATTGAAATTCAATTTTCACTGGGGTACAAAATAAAATAAGAGAAGAAAGAAAACATGCTCAACTCTGTGTGGCTTCATCCACTAAATTAGAAGCAAAACAATTGGTCAAATAAGGTGTTTTCATATTGTCTAAAGACTCTTAAAACAATTTCAGCTTATCTGCTAATTAACTCCTTACCAAAAGACAAAATTTTAGACTGGTCGAAATTGAAAGTATTTCCATATGACAAAATAAAGGAGGATCTAAAATTGAAATTCGATTGGAAAAGGGTAGAAAACATTGAAGGAGAAGGAGAAAATGCTGGTTACAAGCATTTTCTCCTTTTCCCACAATCTTTTCTAAAGGCTTCTTTCTCAGGGTCATAAAAAGTAGGGATTGTGTGGTAATGCGCCAATAAACAGTTTTAAAAAGCGAAGTCTGAAATTCTGCTTAGAAAAATTGCCAAAGACAAAAAATCCTTCTAGTAAAAGTGACTAAGTCGAAATTCCGCCTATGAGAATCTCTAGAAATATTCAGAGACAATTTTTCCTGGTAATTTTGAAAGTTAAGTTTACTTTTCCGCCTTTACAACACGGATTTTATTTTCCGTCTAAGTTGTTTTCAAATTTCCTGTTAAGATTAAGGCGGATATTCAGATTTTCCTAGGCGGTATTTTTCACTTTTCCATGTCCGTCTAGCAATGGCAGGAAAATCGGATTTTTTGACAATTTCAGGGCGTAAACCGTCTAAATTCCAGGCGTATTCCTGGTAATATTTTCATACAGGAAGGTTATGAAATTTCAGATTTCTTTCAACTTTCTAGGTAGAAAATATTTTTGAAAATGAAGAAATTCTTCGTTTTCCACATTGTTTCTCCAATTGTTTTTCTTTAGAGGCGTCAGAAAGTGTCATCGTGTGGAAATGGGATAAAAAAAATTGCACTGTGATGTAAAGAAATTGATTCGAAACAATGACACTGCAAATTTGTTTGGCAACTTATTTAGTAATTTATGTGTATTCAAACACTTAGGTATATTAGATGGTTATTATAGATCAATGATAGTATTTACTTAAAACAAGCATTATTTTGGATTGACATTAACCCATTACCAGACAGCAACATTTTTGAATTGTCCAAATTGAAATAAGTTTCAGATAACAATTATCAGCTGGTGGAATTTATAAAACCTTTGTCTTATAATAAGCATTTTTAAGTTGGAATGCGGAGCAATTCCAACTTAGATTTAACAAAACTGCAAAATAAACACAAGACAATTTCATTTCGGGTTTCTTCATGTGATCTCTTAGATATGAATACACCTCGGGTTACTACTCATCTCAACTTGCCACAGCCAATCAGTGAGTTGAAGCTGAAGACAATAATATGGCACATGTAAAGGATGATATAAAAATTTGTTTAGAGACTTCTAAACATGCTTTAGTTTGCTTTAAATTATTGAAAAATAAGGTAATAATCAGTGCAGTTATTTGTGTTTTGTGATTTGCCGTCCCGTGTTTGGTAATCATGTGATCTCAAGTGACATATGGTAGTCATGTGACCATAGATAGGCAATGTTTACAAATACGGCTCAGGGCGTAAATGCTTTTCTACAATAATCACGCCTCCCAGTGCTTTAAAACATTCTAGAGCGATTAATGGGGATTGTAGGCATCAAGCAAACGCAATTATTGTGGGATTTACAGCATTTACTCAATAAAAATCCAATAGATGCAAAACGAAAGTAGAAGATTTTGAAAATTAGAATGTAGACATATCAACTTCCGGGTTTCTACTTATTTGCCTAATTTTGTTGTAATTTACAAGTTTAAATCAATAATACCACATCAAACCTTTAACAAGTGTCATCTAGCTTTCAGCTTGGTCCTTTTTACTTAAGATTTTTTACGGTTCTAAAGCTGAATAACGAACAAGGAAATTGGGCGACTATAAGGCGCCGAAGATAATTTGATACTATCTTCATCATGTAACAGGAAATTTTAGGAAAAGGGAAAAACTACTATGTGCAGACAATAACGTTACAATGACCTTAAAGGTAGGTATCGATGTTTTTCTCATGTCACAGATTTTAATTATTTCTATTTAGTCTCGATTACTTTTTGAATACAATATGTCGAAAAGTAGTTTTGCAAAAATCTTAGGTCGCTTATCAGAAAAAAGCAGGGTATTTTCTTAATAGCATACGTAGGCTATTAATCTATTTTTAGATTAATCTGAGACGGTTGTGAAGACTATATGATCAATCACGTGGTGCAAATAACTGATGTAACCTTGAGTTTACTTTAAATTACATCACACCAACGTCATCGTTACGTCATCAGGAGTAATGTTCGCTAGCCGGTCTTTAATTCTGTAAAGATCAACGCAAAACTGTTGTAAGCGTTATTACGAATATAAACACTTACCATAGTTTTGCGCTAACCCTTTCATGTGACGTGAATTAGGACGTTGGCTGTTTCGCTAGTAAATTTGTTACCTTCATTTGTCTTTGGGTCATATGCAAATGAGGTCATTCGATGTCGACAGCCGAATTCCGTTATATCTAAAAATAACCTGGAATTCCGCTGAACTTTTCCGATTTAGCCACAAAAAGCCACTTTAGGCCTATTAGATTACCACCAAGACAATACCTGACCCAACTTAAAGTATTAAATGTTCGTTTGAGTGTATTTTTCGGCACTTTGTATTTTTTTCTTATCTAAGTTTGAGAAACATCGATACCTCCCTTTAACGTTTTTTTATTTTCTTTTGAATTTTACTCACAGCGCTTTAGATATTCTTTTTTCCTAAGTCTAAACCGGTAATTCAAATTGATCACCCTAAAACAAGTTTCCGCGCATTTCCGCAAATTTTCACGTATACTCATAAACTTGAAGTGAAAATCTAAGTGAGTTTAGTATGATTGTTACAGAATTGGCCGAGTTTAGGGTCAAATAATCATCGAGGTCATTGATTCCTTGCAGACAACAATTGTAAGTTGATGAAATCTTTAAAATCTTTGTCTTTTTGGACAGAAAACATTGTGGATAATGAAAAATTGCTTGTAACAAGCAATTTCATTTTTCCACAATGTTTTCCAAAACTTTCATAATGAGGGTCATTTAAAAGCGCCACTGTCTGGGGATGGGTTAAGACAATGCTAGTTTTTTATTTCTGTATGTGGATTTATGTTTTTGTGCGTTATTCACACACATAATGTACACAAATGGGATGCTGGTTTAAGTTAAGGGATGCATACTCAGAAAGAAATAAATGAATTTGAACCGAATTCCACAGTTATGACCCTTTCAGCGCATTCCGACTACTCATTACTTTCAGTCCTTTGATTTTCTTTCCCACAATGATTTCTCAAGTTATTTTCTTGAGAGGCGTCAGAAAGCGCCATTATTTATGGGAATGGGTAAAGTATTTTGAATGTGTATGTGCATGAGTGTGTCACAGAATCGGGTTCTGTCTATCTGGTCTACAATTGTAAACAACCTAGCTTACTTTGGCCGCTGCCATAGCTCAGTTGGATTTTTGATCACAAGGTCCTGCGTTCCTGATATTTCTCACACCGGTACTACCGTTACATCTTTTTGGAGTCTCCAGCTGCTCATCCCATTTATGTTTACGATTATCATTGGTACATTGGTGAGAAACTTAAATGTCAGAAAAGATATTAATCGCGACCAGGGATCATCCCCTGGCCCACATGATTGAATCCAACGCACCACGAGTTGTGCTATGGCTGCGGTCTGTCTCAATCTCAAGAAGATAATTGCACTTGTGAAATAAAGACAATGATGTTAATTCGAATGATATTAAGAAATAAATGATAATTTTCTTTAGAAAATTAAATTTCTGAAAAAATCTAGCTTGAAAGGGATAATAAGGTGGTGTATACTAAGATCAGATTGTGCTTATGTGCAGCCTGATTTTTTTTCTATACTCCCTCAAAAACAGGAATATTCCAGGTTCAAAATAATTTAGGGATAAGATTTGATAAATTGCATTACACTGATTTCTAAGATGGCTTCCATCTGACAAATCCTTTTATATTGATATCTCAATCAAGTTCGAATTGTGAGATTTCTTTGGTCATTCATTTCATAGATGGTTTACTAATTCAAAGTTGAGTTTCACACTTATAAAATGTAGCTTCATTACTATAATGAAAGCCAATTTTCAACTTACAACTTGTACCTCGTTAGCTCAGCTGTTTTCGGAGAAAATCCGAGGTATTGCTATAACCTTGGTGTCGTCGTCATTGTTGTCGTAGTCGTCATGCAAAAACTTTGACATTTTGTGATATCTCTGGTTCTACTAAAGGCTTGGCACACTTGTTCACTGTCAAAAGAGCAACCTATACTATCAATGGGGATAACTCTAGATGCATTTTGTCCACTATCCAGCACCCAACATCCGAGCGTAGGCACCCGTAGGCGGTGCTCTTGTTGTCACTTTACTGCATTTCATGATAGTTTAGTACCATACTTCATTGAGAAGAACCAGTACCATCTAGACCAGTTGGTTAAAATATTCATTGACACAGGATGAAGTCCTTAGGAACTACTTTTGCTCTTAATTAGGGGTACTTGAGATAATTGTATCAACTGACTCAGGCACTTTAACCCATGTCCACATGACAAATTGTAGATTGGTCCAAATTCAGATGAAAAATTTTAGTTGATGAAACTTTGGACTTTCTTTTCTTTTTCTGAGATAGAAAACATTGTGGATAATAAAGAAATTGCTTGTTGCCAAGCTTTTCTCTGGAGCGTAAAAAAGGGTCATTATTAGGGAATGGGACCAGTCTTGACAAATTGGGACAAATTGAACAATGTATCTTAAGAGTTGGATGAATAACTTGCCTTAATTTTTCCCTATTGATTTGAAAGGTTTTTGAGGGGGAAATCAAGCGACAATATTTTGAAAATCATTGAATAATATAACAACTCCACAACACCTACATTACAATGAGATGTGTTTCTGCTCTACAGCACTATTCTCTCTTAACCAATTCCCACACAGTTAGGCTTTTTGACGCCCCTCAAGAAAAACATTAGGGAAAACATTGTGTAAAATGAAGAAATTGCTTGTAACAAGCAATTCCTTCATTTTCCACAATGTTTTCTACCCAGAGAGTTACAAAAATCTCAAATTCCACAAACTTTTAATTGTCTTCTGCACTTCCTTTCAATTTGGAATTGTCTAAAATTTTGCTGTCTGGTAATGGGTTAATGGAGGTGGTGAATAAGCAAACATACAAGTGTTACAGCTTTTTCTCTGAGGAACATGAATTGGAAACATAGGAAAGAGTCAATTGATGATGAAAAAAAACAATAACAACCCCCCCCCCCCAAAAAAAAACCCCAAAGACCCTAAAACATTAAAATACTGTAGAACCATTTTGACAGTATTTTGGAGGAAGATAATTATATCTTTGTTTTTTGCTCAACTTGCTGATAGCTAGCAAGCTTTTGTCATGTCTGTTGTGCGTCAGTCTGCGTGTGTGTTGTGTCTGTTGTGCATCCGCCTGTGAACTTTTACTTTCAAAATTTTCTCCTTAGAAAGTACTGAACAGAATTTAACCAAATTTCAAGGAAATGATCCTTGGGTGACCCTTTACAAGATTCCTTCAAAGAATTTTGATCAAATGAAAAACATAGCTTTAATGGGCTTGGCTGATTTCTATATAAGTTGAAAACTTTAAAAACCTTCTCAGAAACCAATCGATTTCAACCAAATTACGCTGGATGAATCCTTTGGTGATCTTTTATCAGATTCCTTCAAAGAAATTTGATAGGACAGAAAAATGTCCTTTAATGGGCGGGGCTAATTTCCATATATAGTGAAAGCTTTTAAAATCTTCTCAGAAACCATTGGATGGATTTCAAACAAATTTCACTAGAATTATCCTTTGATGACCCCTTATTAGATTGCTAAAAAAAGAATTGATTGGTTGTTACTATTGATTTAATGGATTGGGCTAATATCCATATATGGTAAACAGTGAAAGCCTTCAATCTTCTCAGATTACAAACGATCATATGTTTTCAACAAAATTGATCTTTTGGTGACTCTTTGTCAGATTCCTTCATAAAATATGGCTCAAATAGGGCTTGTGTCCATATATGTTATATAGTGAAATCTTATTCTTGCAAGCTGCAGGATGGTTTTCAACCAAATTTCTAAAGAATGATAAGTAAATTCAGGCTGGTGGAGGGAATCTCAAGCACCTCTAGTTGTATTTTATGCAGGGTTCTTTCTATATGTATATGATCTACAGTATATGATCTTGTATTACATGACAGATCAATAGTATTACAATTAAACAGATGGGGATAAATATTACTGAAAATATGTAACTAGTGAACTATTCTAGGAATGATGTATTAGTAAAATGAACAAGATTTTAATATGCTTTTACCCAATACTAGAAAATGAATAAATTTGCTTGTTCATTTTCCACAACATTTTTTTCCCAGGGACAAAATCTTTTAGAATTTCATCAATTAAATATTGTTGGCTGAAACTTTTTTCGAATTTAGACAAAATTCTAAAATTTTGTCCTTTGGTATTATATTAAATTCATAACCAGACAACATTTTTAAGATTAGCTGTAGAGTGCATTCCAAATAATAAATGAATGTCCTACAGGGTGGAAAAACATGACTAAAGGAAGAATTGCTTGTCACAAGCATACTCTTCATTTTCTTCTGAGATTTCCAGCATTATTAGAAATTCAGGATTGTGTAGCAGCATTAGCCTATTCCCTCACAATCCTGTTTTTTTGGAGGAAAAAATCTGAAAAAACAAAGAAATGCATTTTAATAGGCAATTTCTTCATTTCAAACAATATTTTCTATCTGAAAAAAGATGTTTTCAAGATTTCATGAACTAAAAATGTCGCCTGCAATCTCTACGATCTAATCTGAAATTTTTTTGCCTGGTAATGGTTTAACCCTTTCCCGTTTTTGGAAATTTTAGACTAGTTCAAATTGAAAGAGGTTGCAGACGACAATGAAAACTGGATGCCCTTTGAAATGAAACCATCATATGTGGTAGAAATTATTGTGGAAAAAGGAGAAATTGCTTGTTACAAGCAATTTCTTCTTTTTCCACAATTTTGTCTTGAGTATGAAATCACAGGAACGTATAATCCCGTATTTGAACAGGAAAGGGTTAAGTGGACTAGTGATTTTCAAGGTTGTCGGTTGTTAATTAGTCACTGCACAATATGGTGTATGATGGAATGTCTTTGGAAATGCTACAAGCAAAGGGCCTGAGGAGTTTGAGAAGATTTGAAAAGCTATTTCCTTAGAACTGTTAACACTGTAAATGAGTTCAGGAGTAAACTGAGAAGAGGAAGGGAATGAAGCAATGATGTTTTAAAAGAAATATATGTCATTTATCTCCCTTACCTCTTGAAAATTACTCTGTAACAAAAGTTCCAACCAGCATCAATGTGCTCCATGCTTGTGACAGTAGTCCATTCCAATTTTTTTAAGAGCCTCAGTAAATCAGGAAACAAGGCTTGCAAAAACATTTCGGAAAATGGAGAAATTGGTTGCAACAAGTAATTTCTTCATTTCCTGCAATGTTTTCTACCCTGAAAGACAGTCTTCTTCATTTTTGACTAGTCTATAAATTTTTCATGGGATGAACTATTAAAATCTGAGAAAAAATTTGGCTTAATCCGGGTAAAGAAAATATTGTACTCAACCAGTTTATTGATATACTCATCTTAGCCCTTGTCATGCTGATCCTGGAATATTCCGGTTTTGGTAGGGGGTGTAGGCTAAGATCAGACTGCACTTATGTGCAGGCTGATCTTAGTCTATACCCCCTGCTTGCACTTTTCCTGCCATGGTTGTTTATAATGTTGATTTCTAAAAAAAATTATTTTTGAACAACAAGTTTTATCAGTGCTTTCAACCCTTTGATTTGTACGCAATCCAGTAAGGTAATTTATACAGCATGACAAGGGATAATTAATATGCTTTTTCAACTAAACATTATTTTGTGAGATTTAAACAAATTTTAAAGTATTCAAATTCTGCTTCAAAATCTGAAATTGATCTAATGGCATCTGCCAAATAGTACTCTAAACATTATAAGTTTGTGTAATTATTGACTGGTATAAAAGTGTTTAATCACAGGAAATTCTGAAGGAAGTGAGTTAGGACATGACTTTGGTAATCAAATTGTTGCAGGCTGGATCCTTTCTCATACTAGACCACTTTTACATTAACTTTGTATGGAAATGGTGCTTGTGAATTTACTTAGTCATTTCAGCTAGGACTCTTAATAAACCTTGTGCATTAAAATGATTGTTTATCATTACCATTTTACTTAATTCTACTAGTTTGTAATTTGCAAATCCGCTATAATCATGTCATGGATTTTATCCATGGTGACCTTTAACCCATTCCAACTCAACAAAATTTTGGACCGGTCCAAATTGAAAGGAGCTGCAGACGATATTTTCAAGTTGGTGGAATTTAAATTTTCTTTGACTTTTTGGATAGAAAACATTGTGGATAATGAAGAAATTGCTTGATCCAGGCAATTTCTTCATTTTCCACAATGTTTTCCAAAGCTTTTTTGTTGAGGGGCGTAAAAAGGAGGGATTGAGTGGGAATGGGTTAACCAATTCCCACACAGTGACGCCTTTTGCCGCCCCTAAAGAGAAACATCATTGGAAAACATTGTGGAAAATGAAGAAATTGCTTGCAACAAGCAATTTCATCATTTTAATGCCCCCGCATCGATAGATCGGGGGCATATTGTTTTACTGGTGTCTGTCTGTCCGTCCGTCTGTCTGTCTGTCTGCAAAAGTTAACAACCCAATTTTCCTATAACTCCAACCCTGATTAAGTTACAATGCTAATATTTGATATGTAGATAGGTCTCAACAAGGCGAAACTGGAGAAGGTCATTTCATCGAGGTCAAGGTCAAAATTTTAACCCTTTTCCCTAAAACGATACTCAAAAAATTAACCTGCCAACTAAACATTTTTCTATAACTTCATCCCTAATTAAGTTACAATGCTAATATTTGGTATGTAGATAGGTCTCAACAAGGCGCAACTGGGGAAGTACATTTCTTCAAGGTCAAGGTCAAAATTTTAACCCTTTTCCCTAAAACGTTACTCAATAACTTAACCTGCCAACTAAACATTTTCCTATAACTTCATCCCTAATTAAGTTACAATGCTTATATTTGGTATGTAGATAGGTCTCAACAAGGCGCAACTTGGGAAATTCATTTCATGAAGGTCAAGGTCAAAATTTTAACCCTTTTCCCTAAAACATTAATCAAAAAATTAACCTGCCAACTAAACATTTTTCTTTAACTTCATCCCTAATTAAGTTACAATGCTAATATTTGGTTTGTAGATAGGCCTCAACAAGGCACAACTTGGGAAGTTAATTTCATCAAGATCAAGGTCAACATTTAACCCTTTTCCCTAAAACAAAGAAAAAAAACAACAATAAAAATAACCTGTTTTAAAGAATTCCTGTATCGGGGGCATGGTGTTTCACAAACACATCTTGTTCTACAATGATTTCTATCGAGAATGTGGAAAAAATCTAGAGTTTCATAAACTTTAAATTGTCATCTGCAACTCCTTTGAATTTTGACCACCAAAATTTCGCTATATGGTAATAGGTTAATGTGACAGTTGTAGCCTCAGGATTGATCAGGATTGATTTTCAAGATTCTTTCACTTGAGGTCAAGATGTTGAATAACCCCACAATGACCAACATGGTCCATTTGTTTCGAACTACTCATACTAGGTAGGTTGAGAATCAAGTTCTGTCAAACAACAGATAGTCACTGCAAAGTGAATTACATAGACCTCAGTTTGTATGCTTATAGGTGGGATTCTGACCTAGACTTTTCAATCACCTCACCAAGGTTATTCTGGATTTTATCTTGACAACTTACAAAAAACATCAACCTATACCATCATTAGGGAAGTTACAATCTTAATATACATTTGTAGGATGTAAGCCCTTTTAAGCTCACCTGAACACGAAGTGCTCAAGTGAGCTATTGTCATCACCTTTTGTCGGGCATCTATCTGACATGTGTTGTCTGTCAACAATTTCTTTAAATAAGTAAAGAATGATTTTTAAACTATGTGTCCTCCCAAACTATTTTGTCCATTTGAACCAAAATTGTCTTACAGGTGACCCTGTATAAAATCATCTAATTTACTGACATTATGTTATCCTTAGTCATTAGCAATGACACCTGTATGCAGAGCTCATGCTGTCTGAGAACTGTTACAGCTGGGGGACTGTTACAGCTAGAGGTGTTTCTTTATAATGGAGGTTTGATGCTTTTTTAGGCTTTAATTCATTACTGTTTGGCATTCAATTACTGCTTTCAATATAGAATACCTACAAGCAATCATAGGACTCTCTGTAACGTGCCAGAGGCTGATTCTTCTGAGTAGTTCTTGGTGGTCAATATTACTTGAAAAAAACTGAATGCTGTTTATATCAAACTCAATTCAAATAAAGGTAGAAAGAAATTTGATACATGTACTGAACCAAAGATGTAAATACCTGTTCAAATGAAGAAAGTGTGCAGTGTTTACCTGTGGGTGCATCCATCCATGACCATGTATTTTCGTTGATGGGGAGGACACTAAATGGCCGCCAGCCATGTGAAATATTATTACACACCATCCTTAAAATTAGGACTCATTGTCTTTTTTTGTGAATGTTTAAAAGTTAATAAGTAGAAAACACCTCTTTGGATTTGTTCCTTTTCTTCAACCTCTAAAAGGAAGACAGTCTTTGATTAGTTTTTTTTCATGGAGTAAACTTCAATATGTCACCTGAACCTGAAGAGGTAATGTTTTATGTCAATAGTTTTGATATAGTTGGTAGTGTAATTAAGATTTTATTAAGTACTTTAGGGAAACTGACTTAAGACTTGGTAGAGGGATGTGATAGGCCACAGTCCCTGGTTGGACACCCAACAACACATCTGGTCATAAGGATATGCTTTGCAAGAGATGTTTCAGTGCTCAGTCTCAAACTCATGTTACCTGTGAAGAAGCAAATAATTACTCTATTATAGCACAACAAATTTTTTGACTGGTCCAAATTCAAAGAAGTTGCAGACATGAAATTCAAAAAATCTTGGTCTTGAAATTTCTGAAAGCTTTTTACTAGAGGGTCTTAGAAACATGGTATTGTATGGAAATAGATTTGAATAAGTGACCTACCTTGGTTGAATGTCAGATTGTCAAAGCTAACTGCTGTTTTGTCAGGTGAGGTCTTGTATAATTGAGTCTTGAATTAACCCAATCACATAGTTACAGTCTTTTTTCTGACACCCCCAACCCCCTAAAACACACAAACACACTCAAGAAAAGGCTTTAGAAAGTGTAATATCAAAATTGAAGACCATGCTTGTAAAAAGCAATTTATTCATTGTCCACAAAAGTATCTACCCTTTACGAAACTTCACAAACTTGAAATCACTGTTTAGAAAATAATATAGACAATTTGATATTTTGGTTTGGAGAAAAGCCTTCAACCTGGCTTCGAATTAAAATCCAATTAGTATTAATTGCTTGTAAGCCTGGCTTGGCATGATAAATTATCACAAAATAGAAACAAATATTTCATTTTTCAAGACCTGCATGCTGCAGATGTAATGCTTCAATTAGATGATGAACTCTGAGAACCATGTTACATTGTGAGTTACAGCTTTTTCTTTTGGGTTGAAAACAATTTGCTTGCAACAAGCAGTTTCTTCATTTTATACAATGTTTTCTACCTACAAAGTTGAAAAAATCTAAAATATAGAAAGCTTAAAACTATCGTCTGCAACTCCTTTCAGTTTGGAGAGGTCTAAAATTTTGTTTGTCTGGTAATGGGTTAAGTGGTGATTGTTGTGGGTGTGATACAGAATGTGATATATCCTAGCATGAATTAGAGATAGGATGACAGCTATTTTCAGTATTAATTAACTATAATAGAGATATATCCACCTCACAGACAGAAGCTTCTGTTTTATAGGAAACACTTGGTTATTTTTGTCATATTCATTATATCTTTACTCAATCCTGTCTTTGTCCCTTAACTCATTAGTAGAGGACAAAATTTCAGACTGGTTCTAATTAAAAAAAAAATTGCAGATGGCAATTTCAAGTTTACAGAATTGAAAATGTCTGTTTTTCTGGGTTCATTACTGAGACATTTATTTAGTAGACTATGTTGCCAGGATATGGGATAAAGAAAAATATTGCTGTTACTATTCAGTACTTGGAAAAATTGAGCATTGCTGTCCACTGACAGCTTTTGTTCTCTTGAGGGAGTAGTTGTGTTTCAATATTTCATCTTGTTCATTCCATATTAAAATGAGTTTTGCAAACTTGGCATTGTTTCTACTGTATGAATCAGTGTTGACAAATTTACATTTCGTTTGGTATGACAGAATTTGGACTTCAGCCATAGAATCCACCAGACAGATGCTCTGCAGCCTAAAATTTACAGCTAACAACTACATTGTGACATTGAATAGCTAAAACTGTTCTCTGGAATTATAAAATACTTGTGATTGGTGGGAATGATTGTTGACTGTGATTAAGACGGAGTTGAATCATTTTGCATTATTTCAAGGAATATGTTTTTGTTGTATTAACCAATTAGCACTAAAATTTAAAGAAACAACTTTTGATGCCCCTGTTAAATAATACTTTGGAAACATTGTAAAAAAAGGAGAAATGGCTTGTGATAATCAATTTCTCCTTTTCCACAATGTTTTCTACCATTCTGTCATTATTTTTCAAATAATAAGCACTTTGAAATATTGTCTGAATCACCTTCAATTTGGACCAGTCCAAAATTTGGTGGTGTGGGAATTGGTTAAATATTTCACTACCAGTCAATACAAATAGCTACTGAGAGAAATTGTCTGCTCTTGGGTTAACTAAATCCACTTAATTTGTATTCATCAATGTATTTTGGCAAACAAAACGGTTTTTCATTTTCGATTGGATAGGCAAATCCGGATTCATTCTTGTTAAAATACATGAAGTTGCTCTTCAAAGAGCATGGCTTGATCTTATAAACTAATTACTGCAGCACCATTAAGAAGATTAAAAGTATTCTGTTTCTTCATGATCCCACACACTTCTAGCATTGATCAAGCATGAACGAAATTCTCTTAACCCATTACAACACAAGAAAAATTTAGACTGGTCCAAATTCTAAGAAGCTGCAGATGACAATTTCAAGTTGATGGAATTTTGATTTTTTTTGTCTCTTTGGATAAAAACATTGTGGATAATGAAGAAATTGCTTGATACAAGCAATTTCTTCATTTTCCACAATGTTTTCCCAAAGCTTTTTTCTCGAGGGGCGTAAAAAGGAGGGATTGAGTTGGAATGGGTTAACTTATCTTTAAAGAATTTTATTGCTTTCAAGGCAAAAAAGTTTGGAAACACCAAATCAGTGGGTCAGCGAAAAACATTGTAACTGCGTACATGTTTATAGGCAGTTACAACTGCTTTTCACAGATCCATTGGAAAGGGAGGTATATAGTATTTATTCTTACTTTTTTTTTCACTCTAGCTAATGGGGGACAATCAGAGTTAGAGTTAGATCAGACTTTGATTTTGTGCAGGCTATACATCCTGCATAGCAGGAATATTTTGAGTTCAGCATGACAAGGGTCAATACTATATGGTACTGCCTGCCATAGAGCCCTGAATGTGTGGGCTGATAAGCAGCCCCAATCTGTGGACCAATAAAGGAAACCTAAAGTTGGACCTCTTGAAAGCTGTATCTCAGAACCAATTTAGGAAACAAAAAAAGTCAGAAATTTGGATACCATAAATGTATTATCCTGCAAAGTAAGGCTAATGTTTTGGCCACATGAAAGATTTGTCACTGTACATTTGAATAAGGGGTAACCTCTAAGGATCTGAAAAAAGTATTCTCATTGGAGCTAGTAATATAGTACCCTTTAACCTTCATGGCATAGCTAAAACTTTTGTATGAAATTGATTTAAATGTTAAAAATTGCATGAATTACTTCAAGTACAGCAGATAAAACAGTTTCTCTTAAACACAGTTTTCTGCAATAGATATATGCCTTTGGGGAGGCTGAGTTGATTATAACTACACACTTGTTGAATAATGTACAGGCAACTTTTGCAACAAAATAATCTTGGTGGAAATACATTTATTTTGTTTGTGACTCAAATAAGCTATAGTCTAGAATATGAAGTACAATCTTCCCTGGTGTTTCCTAATAAGAAAACAATCTATTAACTGACAAGATCTGTGGAATTGAATACTGAGAGTGCATCTTCTGGATTACAAGTGTATGGATTATGGCTTGTATTCCTATGGAGGGCTTTTGCTGTCAGGTGAAATTTATTTGTCATTAATCAAATCATGTTAAAATTGTCATAAATGTCGAGTTTTGACAACCAAAACCTTGTAACTACAGATTAGTCAAGCTTCTTTTACTAGATTTTGATTGCCCAACACAGACAATGATTGTAATTTCAATTTATTACATAAATCTGCATGTCCATGTGCAAGTAAAGGAATGGAATATTACAAAGAATTAAATGCCATGTAGTTTTTTTGCTTAGATCCAAACTTTTTGTCAAGCCTGCTTATGATGAACAGAACATAAGATTACAGCTTGTTTTATGATATTTCTTTTATATTGATTTGTGAATTTATCAAACTGAACTCTTACAGAAATGCATTTTATAGTGGTATAGCTATTTTTAGCTCACCTGAGCACGTAGTGCTCAAGTTAGCTATTGTGATCCCCTTTTGTCCGGCGTCTGTCCGGCGTCCGTTGTGCGTCGTGTGTCGTGCCTCGTCCGTCAACAATTTCTTTAAACAACATCTCCTCCTAAACCACTGAGCCAATTTGAACCAAATTTGGCAGAAATGTTCCTCAGGTGGTCCCCTTCAAAAATAGCTAAAAGAATTGAAATCTGTTAAAAACTCTGGTTGCCATGGCAACAAAAGTGAAATTTTAAAATAATCTTTAAAAATCTTCTCCTCCTGACCCAGAAGGCGTAGAGCCTTGATATTTTGCATGAAGCATCAGTATATTGACCTCTTTCAAAATAGCTAAAATCATGATCCTCAGGTCCCCAGGGGTGGAGCTCCCAGTGGGGGGGGGGAGGTTATATAGAAATAAAGAACGATTTTTTTAATGACATCTCCTCTCAGACCACTGGGCTGATTTGAACCAAATTTGGCAGAAATGTTGCTTAGGTGGTTCCCTTCAAAAACAGCTAAAAGAATTGAAATCCGTTAAGAACTCTGGTTGCCATGGCAACAAAAGTGAAATTTTAAGATAATCTTTAAAAATCTTCTCCTCCTGACCCAGAAGTCGTAGAGCCTTGATATTTTGCTTGAAGCATCAGTATATTGATCTCTTACAAAATAGCTAAAATCATGATCCTAGGGTTTCCAGAGGCAGACCCGGGGGGGGGGGGGTATAGGCATGAAGCATCAGTTCACAGACTTCTTTCTTATTTCTGAAATTATAACCCATGGAAAAAGTTTTTTTCTTCTTTGAAATCAGCACTAAAGCCTTGGAATTTGTAATTTAGACTTTTGGATCCCCAGGTTCATAGTCTTTATATGTTATTGTGGCCCACTTGTTTCATAATCCTAACCTTAACATGAAATTAGACTGGTGAAAGAAAAAGAGCCTTTATCTCAGGTGAGCGCCCCAGGGCCAATGGCCCTCTTGTTTGAGAAAGTCAAGGGGACTGCATCTGTGTGCAAAAACTTTGACATAAATTGCTATGTCAATGATACTTATGAAACTCAGGATTTATCTTTATCAAATAGTATAAAGGGGTTCACAGCTCTATAAAGAACTTTTTTTACAGATTCCATGCCCCATTGTTACTCGATTTGCTAGTGGATGGTCAGGCATCCACATGTAGTACTGTTGTTGGTTTATAAGCATCTACTTATGACTAGTTCAAGGTCACATGATACATACAAAATGAATGTTATATTATGACAAGGTCTATGTAAATTACCAAGGCCATATTAATTCAATTAAGGTAGTCCACCCCTAATGAGAATCATGCAAAGTCGGAATTTTTCGGGCATTAATTTATTCTTTGAATTAGGACCTGTCTAAAAGGGTGACATCTGGGAATTAGTTAACCAATGTCCACATAATGTATATAGGCATTTATAACTGTTTCACGCTGACCCATCAATATGTACACAATCCCTACTTGTTCTACGCCCTCAAAAATTGTATTTGGGTAAACATTGTGAAAAGAGGAGAAAATGTTTGTTTCTAGCAATTTCTCGATGTACCCTTGGTGACAATTATTTTTAGCTCGGCTGTTTTCAAAGAAAACCCGAGGTTTTGTGATCACCTTGGCATCGTTGGTGTTTGCGTTAGCGTGACAAACTTTAACCTTTGCCATATCTCTGTTGTTATCACAAGAGCTATCTAGACTATCAAAAGGGATAACTCTAAAAATGTTTTTGTAAAAATTATGCCCCTTTTTCGACTTAGAATTTTTGCATTATACAGCTCCTGCAGCCGAGCGTTGGCACCATGGGCCGTGCTCTTGTTTCATTTAATTGCAATTTGAAAAATATCATCTGCAACGTCTTTGTTTTTGCTTCAGTCTGAAATTTTGTCACTTGGTAATGGGTGAAAGAGCTCTACTGTGTAATTATAGTTAATGACACTTCAGCTGCAGTTGCAATAATATGTTTGCATTATTTTCATTAGACAAATGTATTCTAGATTGATCCAGTAATAAATTGATCCTACCGTTGCAACCTTCTGACTGTCAGTTTTGATTAATCATAGAAAATATGTCTGGTCATCTACATGACCTTTTGGAGAATGGAAAAAGTCAATGTGTTCTCTTAGAATGTTGAAGTTCAAGGTCTCTCACAACTGACCAATTCAGGCTGTTAGTTCAAAGAATCAATCAACAAATCAAATCATTCATGTTGGTCGGAAGTAAGCTTTGAACTCAGAAATTGGACAACATCATTGTGAAACATCTTAGTTGGTTTGGCATCTTAAACGCCTTAACTACAGCTTAACCCTTTCCTGTTCAATCCTTTTGTCTTTATATGCCTGTGTTATTACACTTGAGAAGACATTCCACAATATTTTCCACCCTATTGAATGATTATCATATAAAATCATATTTTGTCGTCTGCAGAACTTTTGAATTTGGACAGGTCCAAAAATTTGAAAAACAGGAAAGCTGTAGTTTAAACGTTTAGGTTGCCAACCAACCATTTAACTTTTTGTTGCATTTGATTGGCCATAAATTCTGCAAAATGACGCTGATTAATATCGTAAGGGAACTGCCTATCTGAGCTCAGTAGGTGTGGCCAGCGGTGTTGGTGGGTGGGACCAGCGATCGATCTATTATTGTTCACATGTTGATAATTCGGCATCAGGTGATTTGTGATTGATTATATATCAAACAAAAAACTGCAAACATGCCACCCTCAAAAAATGAATGAATGAATAAAAAAAAATATATATATACAAAAAAAATAAATAAATAAACCAAACCAAAAACACACACAAGGAAATATTGTGGAAAAAAATTAAGACTTTTCCAAAAAGTAAACATTTAGCTCAAAAAAGTTTTTACCATCACATATTCACTAAAAGGTTTTATCATTCTAGCTAACATTGTCTTTTGAGACATAGGGTTTCAGAGTAATCAACCAATATTTTCATAAAATGCCTTGATATTAACTCATTACCAGACTTAAGCTTGATTTGAATTGAAAGGAGTTGCAAATGACAATTTAACCCTTTCCAGTGTTTGGAAATTTTAGACTAGTCCAAATTGAAAGAGGTTGCAGATGTCAATGAAAACTGGATGCCATTTGAAAAGAAACCATCCTATGTGGTAGAAATATTGTGGAAAAAGAAGAAATTGCTTGTTACAAGCAATTTCTTCTTTTTCCACAATGTTTTCTTGAGTATAAAATCACAGGAACATAAAATCCCGTATTTGAACGGGAAAGGGTTAAAGGTTGTGAAATTTCAGATTATTTTAACTCTGTGTAGATAACATTGTGGAAAATGAAGAAATTGCTTGATACACCATGTTTTCCCTACTGATTCCTATGTGATAGAAAATATTGTGGGAAAAGAAGAAATTGCTTGTAAAAATCACAGCAAAGCAAAATCACAGGTTTGTATTGAAAATGGTTAGCAAATGACAAAAGTATAGTTATACCAGACAATAATTCAAAATGGGTGATCTTTCAATAAAAACAATGAAAATGGTGGAAATTATTGTGATAAAAATCAAAGTTTGCTACAAGTAATATTTCCCTTTGCTACATTGTTTATCCTTTTCTTAGTACTGTGTGAAGGTGTGATTGTATGGAAAAGTGTTAATGGTTTTACATTGAACTCTTCAGCGAAGGATCTATCTGTTCATTGAACATTATTTTTTCTGCATATTAAACATGATTATTTTCTCTTTCCAGTTGAATGAAGGTCGAAAATGTCAAATACAGTTACCAGATGAGCGGAGATTAGACATACTCATTCAGGTAAGTAACAAGATTTGTAAGTTTCTCCAAATACCACTTCCTCCCTTGTTTGAAGATGTCCATGTAGAATTAAATTAAGAAAAAAATTGTGGCACAAGGAGAAGCTTGAGTTACTGCCCCTGATTCAAGTTAATAAAGAGTATAATTATATCGCAGTTCCTGCAGCATCATATTACTTGTACTTAAATCAATGTAACAAAAAGCCTATGTGGGGGTGTTTTTGCCGTCACAAATGGCAGCCAAGTGTAGTTTCACATTCTAAGGGAATCATATAAGAAATAAATTTAACAG
The DNA here is from genome assembly GCA_946902895.1 of Fragum fragum. Classification (NCBI taxonomy): domain Eukaryota; kingdom Metazoa; phylum Mollusca; class Bivalvia; order Cardiida; family Cardiidae; genus Fragum; species Fragum fragum. The sequence continues at coordinate 24,481,840 of OX336371.1, forward strand.
TATTCAATATTTCTGTGTGTGACATCTGATTATTGTCAAAATATAAGTATTTAGTCTAGGGACAACTCCATATACCTGTAGAGGTCCATTATTTTTAGCTCACCAGAGCACGAAGTGCTCAAGTGAGCTAATGTGATCACCTTTTGTCCAGTGTCCGTCTGTCGTCAGTCGTCTGTTGTGTGTCGTCTGTCAACGATTTCTTTAAACAACATCATCTCCCAAACTACTTGGCCAATTTGATCCAAATTTGGCAGAAATGTTTCTTAGGTGGTCCCCTTTAAAAATAGCTAAAAGAATATAAATTCTTTAAAAACTCTGGTTGCCATGGCAACAAAAGTGAAATTTTACAATAATCTTTTAAAATTTTTTCCTCCTGACCCAGAGGGCTTAGAGCCTTGGTATTTTGACCTCTTGTATATTGACCTCTTTCCAAATAGCTAAAATCATGATCCTCAGGTCCCCAGAATAAGCACCAGGGGGGTGGGATTTATATAGAAATAATGGATGATTTTTAAACGACATCTCCTCCCAAACCACTGGGCCAAATTGTACCGGAATTGGCAGAAATGTTCCTTAGAGGTCCCCTTTGAAAAAAGCCAAAAGAATTGAAATCTGTTAAAAACTCTTGTTGCCATGGCAACAAAAGTGAAATTTTGAAATAATCTTTAAAATCTTCTCTTCTTGACAGCGAAGGTGTAGAGCCTTGATATTTTGCATGGAGCACTAGTACATTGACCTCTTACGAAATAGCTAAAATCATGATCCTCTGGTCTCCAGCCCTGGGAGAGGGGGGGGGGGTGTTATAGGCATGAAGCATCAGTTCACAGACTTCTTTCTTATTTCTGAAATTATAACCCATGGATCCAGAGGGAGGAAAAGTTTTTTCCTTCTTTCAAATTGCCCTAAAGCCTTAGAATTTGTAATTTAGACTTTTGGGTCCCCAGGTACATAGTCTATACATGTAGGTATGGCCCATTTGTATCATAATCCTCACCTTTACTTGAAATTTGACTGTTGAAAGAAAAAGAGCCTCTATCCCAGATGAGCGCTCCAGGGCCAACGGCCCTCTTGTTTGAGATTGATTCAACCCACTGCCATACAGTGACACTTTTTTGACACCCCATAATAGAAACAATTGGGAAAGCATTGTAAAGAAATTTGTTGTAACAAGCAATTTTTAGCTCGTCTGAGCACGAAGTGCTCTGGGTGAGCTGTTGTGAACGGTCATTGTCCGTCTGTCTGTCCATCTGTCCCTCTGTCATAATTACAAAAAGTTCTTCTCCTAACCTAACCATGGAATTTCTCCTAAACTTTCAACCAAACTTCACAGAAATGATCCTTAGGTCATGCTCATGAAATCCATGTAGAACTTTGGTTTACATGGCAACTGAGTGAAAAAAACTTTAAAAATCTAAAAAATCTTCTTCTCCAAAAACATTAGGCCTAAAGCTTTGATATTTGGTATAAATCATTATTAATTGATCCTCCACCAAAAAACTTCAAAAAATTACCACACTCTGAAAATTAGCCCTTTTTTGGACAATCCCTGATTTTACTCAGAAATAAGGGAGGGAATCTTTAAAAATCTTCTTCTCCCAAACCATAAGGCCTAAAGCTCTGATATTTGGTATAAATCATCATCTATTGACCCTCCACCAAAATACTTAAAAAAATTACCACACTCTGGAAATTAGCCCGTTTCTGTACGATCCCAGAATTTACATAGAAATAAAGAAGGAAGTCTTTGAAAATCTTCTTCTCCCAAACCATAAGGCCTAAAGCATTGATATTTGGTACAAATCATCACCTTTTGACCCTTCACCAAAATACTTTAAAGAATTACCACACTCTGAAAATTAGCCCGTTTCTGGACGTTCCCTGATTTACATAGAAATCTCTGAAAATCTTTCTTTTTCGAAATCATAAGGCCTAGAGCTTGATATAAGGCTTAAATCATTATCTTTTTACCCTCCACCAAAATACTTCATAGAATTAACATACTCTGATAATTAGCCCTTTTCTGTATGATCCCTGATTTTACAAAGAGAAAGGAGGATATCTTTTCCTAGAGATTTGATATTTGGCATAAATCATCACCTAGAGACCCTCCTCCAAAGTACTGGAAAGAATTACCACACTCTGAAAATAAGCCCTTTTCTGGACAATCCCAGATTTTACATAGAAATAAGGAAGGAAATATTTGAAAACCTTCGAAAACCTTCTTCTAAACCAAATCATAAGGCCTAGAACTTTGATATTAGGCTTAAATCATCATCTATTGACCCTTCATCAAAATACTTCATATAATTACCGTACTCTGAAAATTAGCCCTATTCTGTATGATCCCTGATTTTTCAAAGAAAAAGAAGGATACCTTTGCCTAGAGATTTGATATTTGGCATGAAATCATCATCTATTGACCCTCCACCAAAATACTTCAAAGATTTGCTGTACTCTGAAAATTAATTCTGTGTGATTCCTGATTCTATATAGAAATAAAGAAGGATATCTTTGAAAACCTTCTCCCCCTAAATCATAAGGCTTAGAGCTTCAATATTTTGTATGTATCAATGTCTGTTCACCCTTTACAAAACACTTGAAAGAATTACTGTACTCTGTTTCTGTGTGATCCCTGTTTTTACATATGAATAAAGGAGGGAATCTTCTTCTCCAAAACCATAAGGCCTAGAGCTTTAATATTTCATAGAATTACTGTATTCTGAAAATAAGCCATTTTCTGTGCAATCCAAGATTTTAGAGAGGAATAAAGAAGGGTAGCTTTGAAAATCTCCTCCTTAACCATTAGGCCTAGAGCTTTGATATTTTGTATGTATTAATGCCTATTGACCCTTTTCCAAAATACTTCAAAGAATTGCCTAACTCTGGAAATTAGCTCTAAATGGTAGGATCTTCAATGTACCTAGGATTAAAGGAGAAAATCTTGAAGAAATCTTTCCCCCCAAAATTAGGTGTAGGGCTTTGAGATTTTGTATGTATCATAAAGCCTTGAGCCATCATATTCAGGGGAGCGATATAGGACCATCATGGTCCTCTTGTTTCATTTTCAACAATGTTTTCTACCCCAAAAGACCCAAGATTTTTAAAATTTCATCAACTAAACAATGGTTGTTTGTTACTTCTTTCAATTTGGGTCAGTCTAAAATTTTGTTGTCTGGTCATGGGTTTAAGCATCCCCTGTTCAATATAAAACAACTGATTGTTTTTATACTGTAAATTAACATACTGTGGCATAGCCTGGGCCTTCAAATCAAAGAAGAGTAGTTTCATTGAACAGATATTTATTAAATTATAATTAACATTCCAACTTTGAAGTTATTCCCTTGGTTCATCATAGGGAATGTTTTTCAAGAATAATTTTTGTGGCAAAGTCTGACCTTTCAATTGTAAGGAATCAGAGAACAACTGTCTGATCAAGATACAAATTAATGCTAGTAAGTGCTCCAAGAAGCTATGCGATAAAAAGTGTGAGTTTGTGCATGTTTCTGTAAACTTTGTCTTTTGAAACATTCTCCTCAGAAACTGCCTGTTTGTTTTTAACCCATTTCCACACAATAAAATATTAGACCACTTCAAATTCAAAGAAGTTGCAGACAACAATATAGAGATTATGAAATTTTGGACTTTTTTTACCTGTAGGGTAGAAAACATTGTGGATAATGAAGAAATTGCTTGTAACAAGCAATTTCTTCATTTCCACAATGTTTTCCAAAGCTTTCATGTTGAGGGGCGTTTAAAAGTGTCATTGTGTGGGAATGGGTTAACTCAATTTCAAAAGAATAATCTAAAGTGACCCATTATCACAGATTCTTTGAAGAATTTTGATACAATTAAACTTTCATGGCTTTAGACTGTGCTAATTTCTATATAAATTAATGGTACATAGCGAAAAACTTCTCCTCAGAAAATGCTTTTCTGGTAATATAACTATGAAATCAAAGTGATTGGTTCAATAATACTTGGGTAAGTACTGATTACCAAATAAAGAGAAAAAACAACAACAATGTCATTCCTATTTCAAGCATTTTAGGTCCACTGGCTGAAAGCCAGCAAGCTATTGTCATGGTCTTGTGTCCCTTGTGTGTGTGTCTATCTGTCCATCCATCCATAGACCTTTTTGTTTCCGTGCTTTAACTCAAGAACCAATTGACAAACTTGAAAGTTTATTCAATTGTTGCCACTGATCCAAGGAAGTGCCCTATTGTTCGGGTCACAAAGGTCAAGGTCACTATTGAACTTTGATTGAAGACCTTTTACATGCTCTAATAGGCCATTTTACCTAGGACTTCAACCCATTCCCACTCATCGACGCTTTTAGACGCCCCCAAGGTAAAAATCTTTTGAAAACATTGTGGAAAATGAAGAAATTGCTTGTGACAAGCAATTTCTTCATTTTCCACAATGTTTTCTACCCAAAAAGTTGAAAAAATCTAAATTTTCATAAACTTTGAGTTGTCGTCTGCAACTCCTTTGAATTTTGACCAGTCTAAAATTTTGCTGTGTGGGAATGGGTGAAAATCTATACACATGTTGGCATTGGCTCATGGGGGTGCCCTATTGTTTTTGGGGTAATGTTGGTCAAAGGTCAACAGTGCTGCTTGTTTAACAAAGCTCTGGTGGAGTATGAGTGATCTTTGTGACAATTGTAGTTTTCTTTGGTTTTATTCCCTAGTCAAAATATCTTATAGTGTTTCAAACAAAGGAAAGATGAAGGTCTTCAAATATAGTTTGGTAATAAAATGCATTGAACAAATTGATTGTAGAATAGCTTAATTTATAATACCAATTGTAGATATACATCCTGACCTTTGATGAGGATTTTTAGGCCTTTGATTCTTGATGGCGTAAAAGATGGGATTATGTGGGAATGAGTAAATGAGAGGGTGGGTGAGGGAATTGCTTTCAGGGAGGAAACTCTCTTTTTATGGCCTTGCCATGTTATGGCAAAAAGCATACAGTACAAGTTACCTTTGTCTATGAGAGAGTTCATGCATGTGGATGTTGATGTCCAGTTCTTGTCCGGGGCCCCATATATTCTACAGTAATTGATGGGTTCCAAATAACTTGGCACAGTTGTTCCCCTTCAAAAGTACTAGTGTAATGCCTAAAGTTGTGTTGGATACTCCCAAGTTCAAGGTCACAACTAAAAGTCAAATGACAAGCACTAAAGCAGGGGCATCCGTGTCTGATACATTTTCAACTTTACAAATAGGGTTAATGTACTACTGTATGTCTCTTACTGAGACAACCTTGTCAAGTACTTCCCAGTGTGCTGCTTTATTGTTTTGTGTGTAAACCCCACAAAACAATAGAGGGAAGGAAAGCATGAATTGAAATGAAATGCAAAATTTTTGTTTTATCTTACATGCAAATTGAATATTCAATTTCGTTGTATAAGATGGAATTTCAATGATATTTTCCCCCATGTTAATGAATCTTTTTTTACCAGTCTTAAAGTTCTTAAATAAAAGGTTGTAACTTAATGAATATACCTCTGCAGTGTAAATGAATATTACATGTTTTACTGTTGTTTTTCTGTCTGGTTTTACAGAAATTAAGTGAATAAACAAAATATTTCCCTTCAACTTATTGAATCAACATAATATTTACCATGTCTATGTCTTTGTTGGTTTGTATGTAAGTGCAGTTGACCTCACCTACCAATAATGAAAAGTCAACATGTCAAGTTATAATTAGCTAGGATGATTTTTGGAGAAAACTGTTAATATATCCTTGATGGTGGCATCCTCATTGTTGTTTGATCCATGATCATTGAAAAAACTTTAACATTTTTTCATATCTCTGGTATTTCTGAAGAAAGTCACTTGAAATACATGCTCAGTATTAACCCATAACCACACAATGCTGCTTTTAGACGCACTGAAGACATATTATGAAAATCATTGTTAGAGAGGAGAAATTGATTTTCTCACAATGTTTTCTACCTTATTTGGCATATTGTCCAATTCAGCAAACTTTAAAATGTTGTGTGCAACTTCTGTCTACTTGGACCGGTCTAAAATTTTGTTTTCTGGTAAAGGTTTAAAAGACAATCCTTACTATAAAGGGGGGGACTTTGAACACAGTATGGTACAAATTATTCCCATTTTTGACTTTATATGTTAATTCAGCAACTGAAGGTCAACCAAGGCTTATTCATGTGGGCATGATTTTAAGCTGAATGTTATTCATGTTTCAGTTATAACACTCCTCCCCAAATCCCCCCCCACCCCCCCAACCCCCAATTCTAAAGCTTCTTTTATCATGTTATAGAGAAAGATTGCCCCTTCCTTAAAGTGATCAGATGCAGCTTTCAAGTAAAAACTACTAAACCGATTCCCATACAATACTGTTTTCACCTCTGTCTGAAAATGATAAAATCTTTGCTTACCCGACATGTTTTCATGGTATATGGCTTAAAGATTATTAGAAATGAAAATAATATCTTGTTTTCATGGATATTTGAAAGTGAAAACCTTATCACACTTATGTGAAACTGATTTAGACAGTGATTAGATATTAATTTTTATAGATCTGTTTAAAAAAAAAATAAATAAAAAAATCCCATTTTTCTGTATTCTTGTGTATTTTCAGCCCAAGTTATACACCCATGAACTCCTAGATTTAGTATCATCTCATTTTAAACTCAAAGAAAAACAATATTTTGGATTAGCTTTTCTAGATGACACGTAAGTAAAACAATTTCTTCCATCATGTTGAAAGAGTAAGGGAGATGATGAATACTGACTTGTATTCTCAAGCAAATGCACTTACTTCCCTTGCATTGAATAAGTGAGAACCTTTTTGAAGGTTTGAGAAATATGCTGCTAGTGAAAAATTTTAGCTTTCATTTTGCCTCTTTTACTCTTTCCTGTTTGTCAAAATTTTAGACCAGTCCAAATTCAAAGGTGTTTCAGATGATAATATTAAGTTGATTTTGTATGAAAAATGATCATTCAGTACTGTAGAAAATATCGTGGAAAAAGAAGAAATTGCCTATAAAGAAATCAAGAAGGCAACTCTTCGAAAAAAAAATCATGGCGAATTTCAACCAAATTTGGCAGAAAAATCCCCTAACCCATTCCCACACAGTGACGCTTTTGGACGCCCCACAAAAAAAAAAAAAATTTGGGAAAACATTGTGAAAAATGAAGAAACTGCTTGTAACAAGCAATTTCTCTATTTTTCACTATTTTTTCTACAAAGAAAGTGGAAAAAATCTAAAATTTTATAAACTTTGAATTTTCATCTGCAACCCCTTTGAATTTGGACCAGTCTAAAATATTGGCATCTGGCAATGGGTTAAATTGCACCCATTTAATAATTACTCGAAGATTTGAAATCTGTTGAAAGCATTGTTTTCCATGGCTACATAAGATGATTTTATTTAAACTTTAAAGGTCTCAGGCACAATTAGTATAAGGCCTTGAAGAAAAGGAGCCTTATTTAAGGTGAGTGCCTCTTGTTTGGAATTTAATACTGATTCAAACTGAAAAAAGTTGCAGACAACAATGAAAATTTTGATGCCGTTTGGAATGAAACCATCCTATTTGGCAGAAAATATTGTGGATGAGGGAGAAATTGCTTGTTACAAGCAATTTCTTCTTTTTGCACAATTTTTTCTCAAGTATGAAATCAGTGCGAGTTAAAATCCTGGGTTTGTACAGGAAAGGGTTAAGAAGACTAAATTTCCAGTGTAATAGGTATAACAGGCCGGTGGAGAGAATCAGGGGTTCAAGTGCCTCTTGTTCCTTTTGGCATTAAAAAGTGGTATTGTGAGGTAATTGGTAAAGAAGACAACTTTAAAGACCATAAATGTTCATAGAGATAATGTCAAATGGTGTAGTTAAGGGTAAAAAATTGCTATATTGAATATTACAACTACTAGACACAAATCATTGATGCACATGGCTTCAGACGAATAGCCTCCAAATTGTATTGATTATCCATCGTGTTCAATCAAAGTTTATCCGTAATCAATGACAAATACCATCGATAGAGTACCGAACGGAATTTCCTTCACTGTCTCGATAAATTACAAAAATCCACACACGTACATAATTCCGTTATTGTTGGATAATGTCAGTTAAGCTACTCTCGGGAGAAGGAAAAAATGGATTTTCAGTTGATATAAGTTAAAAGATTTTACTCCCAGATAACTGTCAGTTTTAAAGAAGACGTTGTGAGAAATATTGATCTTTGAAAGGAAATTCAGGTACTTAAATTGCTTTTGCTTCTTTCTTGTAGAGTAATATTCTATCATTATCACGCAATCCTTAGTCTTTAATGCAAAAAAGAAATATGTAGTAGGCAAATTTTGTGAGAAAAAATTAAATGCTGGTTTCTCCTTTTCCAATCATATTTTTTACCTTTTCTGATGCATGAATTGTATTGATTTAGCCACATAAAAAGTATTGTATGTATCCACTTTCGATTGGACCTCTCTTCTGCTAAACTCCCTATAGCTGCTCCTCAAGAATTCTCAGCATTGACAGGCAACATGCAACAAAGTTTTAGACTTGTCCAAATTGAAAGGAGTTGCAGACAACAATTTAAAGTTTATGAAATTAAAGATTTTTTCAACTTTATGGGTACAAGCAATTTCTTCATTTCCAACAACAATGTTTTCCCAAATGCTTTTCTTGAGGGGTTTGGTTGGGGTGTGTCAAAAAACATTATTGTGTGGGAATTGGTCAAGGCTGATCTTGTTCTATATTATCTGCTGTTTACACTCTAGAGGTCATAGTTTTATCTCAAATTTTATGAAACTTGTTCAGAACAATTGTTACATCATAAGGATGAATCCTATAGAAAATAAAAAAGGTTCTCTTTGATAACTAGGAAAAGTGGCCTTAATAATAATTCCTTTGTTTGCACCCTAAGGGCCACAAATTTTGCTCAGTTTGATGAATTTTGATCTGAATATTTGTCTCATCATATGGATGGAACCCTGTTGAAAGTAGATCAATTCACTGGGGGAAAAAAAAAAGAAAAAGAAAACAGAAAAAAGCGGCTTAATGTTACTGCTTGACTCTTTGAAGTTTTAGCTCAATGTTGCTTTGTTAAATAAGGAACTCAGTGAGGGCCATCTTTGCCAAATCAGAAAATGGTACAATGTAAAACTTAATAAATCAAAGAGAAGGGAAGGGGATAGGGGTCAAAAAATGGATGATGCCAAATAAAGGCTATATATATATTTATTTATTGGGAAATTATAGTAAATGATCAAATGGTTGTCTTAAATTTTTTGCCATGAATAGAGAATACTGATAGAATATTTCAGAATTCTACAGCTTTTTAAGAATCATGTATGGAGTTATAAATGAAGGACAAAAAATCACCCTTTGCTAAAAAAGATACTACCCATATTTTTAGCTCTGCTGACTGCTGACATGACCAGGTTGAGCATAAGTGATTGTGTACATCGTGCATGGTTGGGTGTCCTGCGTCATCATTTACCTTGTACACATGTAAGGGGCCACAGTTGTTTTCTCAAAAGACTTGAAAATTCTTGAAATGTAAGTCTCAATGAAATCTTGGACAAGTTCAAAATTAGGTTACCTAGGGGTCAAAACTAGATTATTAGGTCAATTCTTAGAAAAACCTTGTAGACACTCAGGAAGCCACAGTTTTATGCTCAATCAACTTGAATATTAGTCAAATTCTTTGTCTTAGTGTAATCTCTTACAACTTTGCAATTGGTATATTCTAAGAAAATCCTTGTAGACACTGTAGAGGACATAGCCTTTGCACTATTTAGCTCGGCTGTTGAGAAAACCCAAGGTATTGCTATAGCCTTCGTGTCGTTGTTGTTATTGTTGTCATCGTGCCAAAACTTTGACATTTTGTGATATCTCTGGGTATACTAAAGGCATTCAATTGAAACTTGGCAAACTTGTTCACTTTCAAAAGAGCAACCTATACTATCAAGGGGGATAACTCTAGATGCATTTTGTCCACTATCCAGCACCCAACAGCCGAGCGTTGGCACCCATAGGCTGTGCTCTTGTTTGCTCAAATATTTTCAAACTTTGTCAGAATGATTGTCTCCATGAACTCACTGTGAAGTTTGAATTTGGATCACATGGGGTGAAAATTAGGTCACTAGATCAAATCTGAGAAAACCCTTATTTGCACTCCAGAGGCTACATTTTTGATATAACGTCTTGATTTTTTTGTGGGAATGATTGTTAATTTGGTCTCTGGCCAAAAATATAATTTGGGTCACTAGGTGTCAAAAACTAGGTCACTAGGTCAAATCTGAGAAAATCTATGTAAGCACTCTAGAGGCCTTATTTTTAGCTCTGCTTTTTTCGGAATAAAAAAAACAACCCTGTATTGGGATAGCCTTTGTGTTGTTGTTGTCATCGTCGTGCTAAAACTTGACATTTTTCTTGATTTTTTTTGTCAGAATGATTGTCAATTTGGTCTCTGGCCAAAGATTTAATGTGGGTCACAAGGAGTCAAAAACAAGGTCACTAGGTCAAATCTGAGAAAATCCATGTAAGCACTCTAGAGGCCACATTTTTAGCTCGGCTGTTTTTGGAGAAAAACCCCTGTAATGGAAAAGCCTTTGTGTGGTTGTTCATTGCCATTGTTGTTGTTGTCATCGTTGTGCGAAAACTTTGACATTTCGTGATAACCTTAGTTCTACTGAAGGCATCCACTTGAAACTTGGCAAACTTGTTTACTATCAAAAGAGCAAACTAAACTATCATGGGGGATAACTCTAGATGCATTTTGTCCACTATTCAGCACCAAACAGCTAAGGGTAGGCACCTGTAGGTGGTGCTCTTGTTTGCTCAAATGTTTTCAAATTTGTCAGAATGATTGTCTCCATGAACTCACTGTGAAGTTTGAATTTGGGTCACATTGGCTGAAAATTAGGTCATTGTTTGCATTCCAGAGGCTACATTTCTTTCCCCAAATGTCTTCAACATTTGTCAGAATTATTGTCTCTATGGTCTCTTATTAAAGTTTTAATTTCAAGAAAAATCCATGTTAACACTCTAGAGGCCACATTTTTTGCTCATATGTCTTCAAACTTTGTCAGAATGATTGTCTCCATGATGTCTCAGCAAAGTTTACATTACGGTTGCATAAACTAGGTCACAAGGACAACTGTTAGAAATATCTTTGTACTGTAGAGGCCTCAATTTTAGCTCAAAAGACTTGATATATGGTAGGAATATTTGTTTCCATGGTTTCTTGGCAAAGTTTAAATTTTGGTCACATGGGAATAAAAACTAGTTCGCAAGGTCAAATCATAAGGCCACATTTTTTGCCCAAATGTCTTCAAATTATGTCAGAGTAATTTTCACCATGGTTTTTTGTCAAAGTTTGAATTTGGGTCACATGGGATCAATAACTAGGTCGCTAGGTCAAATCTGAGAAAATCCTTGTTTGCACTTTGGTCTTTTGGGGAAGTTCAAATCAGGTCACATTGGATCAATAACTAGGTCACTAGGTCAGATCTAATAAGTACTTTGTTTGAGCACTAGAGGCCACATTTTTTGCTCAAATGTCTTCAAGCCTTGTAAGAATGATTGTCCCCATGTTTTTTATGCCCCTTTAGGGAAAGATCGGGGCATATTGTTTAACCATTGTCCGTCTGTCTGTCTGTCTGCAAAACTTAACCCAAAAACTAAGCATTGCCAATTACTACCAGCCTATTCAAGATACAATGCACATATTTGGCATGATGATACATCTCCATAATACGCATCTCCTCATGTCAAGGTCATGTGATAAGGTCAAGGTCACATACCAAGGTTAAATGCAAAAAAAAAGAAAAATAAGAAGTTTGATATTATAGTCACATTGGGTCAAAAACTAGGTCACTAAGTCTAATCTAAAGAAAATTACTTTTTCCATCCGTCCAATCCATATACTTTTACTGTACAGAACAGAATTCAACCAAATTTCTCTTGAATGATTCTTGGGTGACTATTTATCAGATTTCTTCAGAGTTTATACCGGTAGATCGGATGAAAAAGATAGCTTTTATTGCCAGAGCTAATTTCCAAATATAGTGAAAACTTTGAAAACCTTCTGCTCAGAAACCAAATGATGGATTTCAATCAAATTTCACAGGAATGATCTGTTTGTGACCTTTTTTAGGATTTCTTAAAAATTAGAACTAGCTCTTATTGACGGAGTTAATTTCAATATATGGTATATAGTGAAAACTTTGAAAATTTTCTTCTCAGAAAGCAGTCATTGGATTTCCATCAAATTTCACAGAAACAATCATTTGGTGTCCTCTTTATAGGATTCTTAAAAAATAATCTGATAGGATGAAAAACATGACTTTTATCGGTGGAGCTTATTTTATTTGGTAAAACTTTGAAAATCTTTTTCTTAGAAACCAGTGGATGAATTTCAAACAAATTTCACAGGAATGATCTTTTGGTGACCCTTAATTAGATTTCTTCAAATGAAAAACATGGCTTTTAAGGGTGGGTCCAATTTACTTACTCGGCATATGGAATATAGTGAAAACTTTGAAAATCTTCTTTAAAGAAACCAGGTGATGGATTTCAACCAATTTTCACAGGAATGATTTTTTGAGACAATTATCAGATTCCTTATGGTACACAGTGAAATTTTTGAAAATTGGAGATGACGGTTTTCAACCTAAATTCACAGGAATGATCTTTTGGTGATCCTGTATTAGATTATCCAAAGAAATTTTGATAGTTTTCATTAGAAAGTTTAGGAGGATTGGCCAAATTTTATGGAGAAATCATGTAGTGATTCAAGGGAAATAATTGATACTACTTGACCGAGAACATTTGTTGCATAAAGGAATCTTGTCTTCCTTATAGTAAATTCAATTTTCTCCATTATTAAAGAAAACTTAAATAACCATCATAATAAGTCAATTCAGGCTTGTGGAGCAAATCAGGCGCTCAAGCACCTCTAGTTAATTCAAGTTAAACCGTTGTTCAAAATAGGACCAATCATCATTTATCGTATTGTAATGGCTTAGAACTTCATGGTTTTTAGCTCCTCTGGCTCGTGCTAATTAGCCTGTTATCTTTACTAGTTGTAACTATCTGTATGCAAATTTTATACAGCCATCTTCTCTCAACCAAATCCTTGGGATATACTATATCAGACTTTTTCAGGAAATTTTGATAAGGCAAAGAACATTGGTGTTATTGGCAACCAAGCAGCCAAAAATAAATGGTACCAATATCATGGCTAAACATAAAAATCTTCTTCTCTGAAACTACTGACAGTATATGAATGATTTTTTGGCATGTTCCTTAGGTAGTCCTTAGATTTTGTAAGCAATTTTGATAGGGGATAAACACAGGTATTATTAGCAGGGATTATCAGTGCCATATGGAACATACAGTTAAATGTTAACCCATTCCAACTCAATCCCTCCTTTTTACGCCCCTCAAGAAAAAAGCTTTGGAAAACATTGTGGAAAATGAAGAAATTGCTTGTATCAAGCAATTTCTTCATTATCCATAATGTTTTCTATCCAAAAAGAAGAAAAAATTCAAAATTCCACCAACTTTAAATTGTCGTCTGCAGCTTCTTTCAATTTGGACCAGTCTAAAAGTTTGCTGTGTTGGAATGGGTTAAAAGATCTTCCCTGACACTACTTGTACGATGACAATGCTTTGATTATTTAAGCATAAGGATCTGTGTTGAAAATGAAGGCATCCAGAAAAGATCGAAATCCGACGTTATTTGAAAATTTGATTCTTCGTGCCCTTATTAGACAAATATACTTAGAGTAACAGATTCAGGTCTGAACAAAAACAACAAAATGTACTCGGGTGAATGCTTTAAGACCCTCACTTTTCGTTTTAATTGAAGTAGGAAATGAAATTACATATCACAATAGCAAAGACTAGCTTGGTGGTAATTGCCCCAAGGGCATTACATAATGCAGTGACAAAACATTGCTGCCAGGAAAGCATATTGATTTACAATTGGCTGCTGGAATTAGGCTGAATTCTGATGCAGCTTTAATGTCATCTGGCTTGAATTTCTCTGCAGTCCCTAAATGATGTGAAAATCTGCTATTGTGAAGTGTTTTTATCCCATACATGTTTTATGGCTGTCACTTTAGGTGCCTTTTATTGTAATTCCTGGGGAAAAAAACTTTGGAACATGACATTCATACAGGTTTTCCTCCTGGAAAATGCTTCTCACTTTAAATGCCATTGGAATCGATTTCTTTTGTTGTTGTATCAAGCCAAATGCACTGCTACTTTCATCCAATAGTTGCACCAAATCTGTGGTTCTTGAAACTTCTCACACTAGTATTTACCTGTGTTAAATGTCAACCAAAAGGATTCAATAAGCAACAAGAAGTTATGCATTTCTTGTCAATATAATGTAACCATTTACTGTTTTGAATTTTTTTTTAACTTTCCAAATTCAAAGGTTTTGTAGACAGTAATTTAGAGTCGAATTGATTTGAAAATTAATTATTAAGTAGGGAAGAATATATTGTGGAAAGACAAGAAATTGCTTGTTACAAATAATTTCTTTTTTTCCACAATATTTTCTCAAGTATAGAAACACAGGAACCTAATAACCAGGGATTGAACAGGAAAGGGTTAAACACAAACTTATTTACATAAAGAACAACTTTTATTATGCATCTAACTTTGAGTGATATTATTTAATAGTATTTACATTGTTTTTGAAATCATGCTGCTTCCCTTCTTGTGTGATGGACATTGCTGACTGATGTATTGAAAAGCATGAATGTGGTGTTCATATAACATCAATTGAAATATTGAATTGTATCATCGTAGAAATCTATTTGCAGTTGACACAGGGTGGGGCGTTTCAAAGCTTGTACACCAAAACCTTGGACTTTGCCCTTGGATTTTATGCTTGTGCATCTCAACCCTTCACCTTGTGTCTAACTGCAAATAGATTAATATATTCAAATCTTTATTTCATAACACTTTCCTGTACAAACCCAGGATTTTACATAACTATGATTTAATACATGAGAAAACATTGTGGAATAGGAAGAAATTGATTGTAACAAGCAATTTCTCCTTTTCCTTCAATATTTTCTACCACATTGGATGGTTTCATTTCAAATTGCATCCAATTTTCATTGTTGTCTGGAACCTCTTTCAATTTAAAGAAATGGGAAAGGGTCAAGATAAATTTGAAAGCCTTGCTCAAGGAGTAAGACCAAAAGAGCAAAATATATACTCTGACTGGAAACTAATGACCCACTGCAGGCATCTTTAATTACCAGTCTGGCACCAAAGACTAATTGAGCCTGAAGTCAAAATGACACTAGAACTGATACGGTAGAGGGATACCCTGAAGATATCTATATCGTTCTTCTATCTATTCGCATAGATCTTCTTAGAACTGTCTATAAATTGATTTTCTCTTTCTTGGCTTGAACTGTTGATTAAAATGTGTCAATCAGACCAAAACATAACATGATCTTTGCCAGTGAATATTGAATAGATTAGATTCCATTATCATTATTACCCAAACACATTGGCTAATGGCTATAGAGTACTTGGCAATTGCATAATATCAAAAAAAAAATTATTCTTTGCTCTTAGAAAAACCATAGATGTTTCTGTTATAGACGATGCTGTTCATAGCCAGACTATAGCTAAATCTAGAGCATGCTGTCTTGGTTGTCATTGTCAATTTTGGTGCCATAATCGCTAAAACTCTATTCAAAGCTATACTCAATTCATTTCATAACTTACCTGAGCACAACATGCTCATGGTGAGCTTTTGTGATACTTGAAGGTACATAGTCAACAATTTCTTTGTTATACCCTCCACCTACGAAGGAGAGGGGGGCATATTAGTTTCGCATTATCTGCCTGCCTGTTTGTCTGTAGACTTTTTAGCTCACCATGGTGAGCTTTTGTGACCTAGCTGTGTCTGGCATCCTTCATGGGTTAAAAAAGGGGCTCTAATGATAATTTCTTTGTTTACACTCTACACACCACAACTTTTGCCCAATCTTGATTGAACTTGTAGTCAGAAAATTTATAAGCTCATAAGGATAAACCCTTCTAAAAATGGAAAGGTTACATGGGAAATAACTGGGAAAGAGGTTGTGAAGACAAAAATTGTTTTAAGCGGCATAAAACCTCTTCAGACAAACAAACATGGTCAGAATGAATGCAAGGTCATAAAGATTAACATTCCAGGTCTTACAATTTTTGCCCAATTTTAATGAAACCTAGTCAGAATGATTGTTAGGTCGATCCCTATTGCAAATGGGAAGGTTATATTTGAAAACACTGAAAAAGAGGCCTTAATGACAATTTCTTTGTTTACACTCTAGGGGCAACAATTTTGGCCTGATCTTGATGAAACTTGGTCAGATTAATTGTTAGGTAAAAAGAATCAACCTTATTGAAAATGGGTTAATTCATTTGGAAATACTAGGAAAGTGGCCTTTAAGGTGGTTTGATGAAGATTAACAAATTTCATAAACCTGGTAAACTACGTTTGATGTCTCAGTTTCATGTTTCTTTTTTCAATATAGAACGTGAAAGATAGAGGGCTATTTTGGCCTTCTTGTTTTTAGCTCCAATGGCTGAAAGCCAGAGTGCTATTGTCACGACTTGGTGTCCAGTGGTCCATCCGTCTGTAAACTTTTCCTTTAAAAATCTTCTCAGCAGAAAGTACTGAGCAGATTTCAACCAAATTTCACAGAAATGATCCTTTGGTGACTCTCTATTAGATTCCTTCAAAGAATTTTGATAAGATGAAAAACATGGCTTTAATGGGCAGGGATGACTTCAAATTAATATTCATACAAATATTGCCCCTTAGATTTATGACCCTACTAACTGATAACAATTAACCTTTTCTTGTCAAGCTTAGTCTACAGTTTTCTTCAAATTAACTTATTCTCTTCAAACTAATACTCTGAATGATTATACATTCATTGGGATTGTGCTTTTCAAAACTGTGTCAATTCTGTTAACCCTTTCCTGTACAAACCCGGGATTTTATGTTGCTGTAATTCTATACTTGGAAAAATATTGTGGAAAAAGGAGAAATTGTTTGTCATAAGCAATTTATCCTTTTACCACAATATTTTTACCACATGGGATGGCTTCATTTCAAATTGCATCCACTTATCATTGTCGTCTGCAACCTCTTTTAATTTGGACCAGTCTAAAATTTCAAAAAACAGGAATGGGTTAGATAACATTGGGAAAGGACTTCTATATATATATATATAAAAAAAGAGGGAAACATCCTTAAATTATTAACCTAATTCAGTCCACAGTTGTACAGTCCTATAGGGGTTGTTCCTTTTGAAATTGGGTCAAATGCATTACATACACAGTATGAGAACTGAAGTAAATTGTTCTCATGAAAGCAATATAGTCCAGAGTCTCTTCAAACTTTCCCAGAATGATTATACCATCTTAAGAATTGTTCATGTAAAAAGGGGCTTGTTAACATATTAAAATCCAAACCATTGGGATTCTTTTCAAACTTGCACAAAACAATTACATCAAAGGATCCTTCATTTATAAATTGAGTTAATTTTATCAGGAATGGGAAAAGAGGGGGAGGGAGGATGGGAGGAGCTTAGTAAGTCAAAAGCTTTCATCACATTTAAAGAACAGATTTTCTTTATAATTTATGTGCACAGAATGATTGCAACATCTTAAAGATTGTTCCTTTTGAATTTGGACAATTTAATAAAGTAAGACAGGAAAGAGGCCGTATGAATATTTTAATAGACTAATCAATGTTAACACAATCTATTTCCACCATGATGCTTTTTGACGCCCCTCAAGAAAATAATTAGGAAAACAATGTCTAGAATGAAGGAATTACTTGCAACAAGCAATTTCTCCATTTTCCACAATGTTTTCTACCAAGAGTAAAAAAAATTCCATAAACTTTAGAATGTCATCTGCAACTTCTTTCAATTTGGACCAAACAAAAAATGTGCCATCTGGTAATGGCTTAAGTACCAAGCTCCACCCAATATGAGTTCAGGTTTAAGGTGCTCCAACCCACCTGCTTGTTAACTGGCATGTTTAAAGAGATCAGGTCATTGAAAAAACTGTTTAATCCAATAAAATCTGTAGCTCTCTATATATAGCACCAGCATATCTTCTTGGAATCTCATTTTATCATTTGTATTCCTTTTCATACCAAAAGCAGTCTTTAATTATTTAGATGAAAGAAAGCATTATGTATTTAGTGATCTAAGAAGGTTGAAATATTGTGACATTTAAATGATGTGACATTTCTGTTAAAGATCTAGAGCTAAAAATTCATTGATCTTTATTAAACAAGCATAAGTTATGACCAGAGAAACCTTGTAAAAGCCTATATATGCAAAACCTGACTTGGTACACAATTCTTGTCAAACCATATGAACTGTTTCTTTTCTAAGATAGTTACTCAAAGAATATAATTAGCATAAACAAAGGCACATATCTTGTAAATGTTACTTTATCATGAATAGCCAAACTCTGATATGCCTAAAGTCCTGTTATTTTTTGGATATTCTTGATAATATATACCTATATAATGGGTTCTCGAATTAAGCGTAAACAGAGCAATTTAAAAAGCAGCATTGTATAAATCTGGTAATCTTTCAAAATCATGAAATTGTTTCTACGTTAAGCCATTCCAACGCAATCCTGTTCTTTTTACTAGCCTCAATTAAACAGCTTTTGAAAAATTGTGAAAACTGGAGAAATCACTTTTCCCAAAGACTTTAAAAAAAAAAAAGAATTTCATGAACATGAGCTGTCTGACACATTGGACCGGTCTGAAAATTTTTTAGGTTTGGTTATGACTGATGTTGTGCTGTTACTACAACAAGTTGTAGGAAACTATCAGATGATGATTTAAAAGCTTTACAAAAAATCTTTTTTACATGCCCCTTGTTGATTTCTATCACATGGAAATCAGGATATACCTGTAGATTAGTTATCAGATATCAGGAACATTATCGGTAATAACTAGTCCACAGGCCATAACTTCCTCTTTATCCAAAAAGTTTTTCTTCAAATACAAATTTAATTCTACAGAGATATTTTAAGTATTTTTAGGATATACAACCAAAAGCATATTATTGACTTTTCTTTAATGCATTTGCAGTGAACTGTTGATATTTGTAGCAGGATTATCATTTAACAATCTGTAAAACATTGAAATTAATAAAAATGAAATATCCTTGTGTTAGGTTCTTTTTTCTTCCTGGCTCTGATTATTTTGAATAAAAGCTGTTATTGTCAATCATTAAATTTTTGGTGTCATATAAATAAGAAAAAAGGCAGCTTCACGATACTCAGCTTTAAATATCATTGTTTAAACTGGCTGCAGTCATTTTTGTTTTGGCCTTTAATATGCTTTCCTCATACATGTCTCTTTAATCCAAGATTATGTTCGATGCTAGTGATGAGCAAAAACGTCTCTTTAACCCATTCCAACTCAATCCCTCCTTTTTACGCCCTTCAAGAAAAAAGCTTTGGAAAACATTGTGGAAAATGAAGAAATTGCTTGTATCAAGCAATTTCTTCATTATCCACAATGTTTTCCATCCAAAAAGGTGAAAAAATTTAATATTCCATCAACTTGAAATTGTCGTCTGCAGCTTCTTTCAATTTGGACTAGTCTAAAATTTTGCTGTGTTGGAATGGGTTAAAGACTAGGGACTTAATTAACACCCTTGTCCTACCATAAAAAGAATGGTTTCCCTTTGAGAAGATTCTGGTAGGTTTCTCTTTTAGAAAAGTCCAGTAGCAAGACTAATCACTGTTGTTCTTTAAATGTTTTACATGATAAATAACTTTTCATTTCGTGTATCAACATGCAAATCTATGCTGGCTTATAGTTTTGGTCTGTACAATACCTACCTTATTAGATCTTCTCCATTGCAAAAAAGGTTCAAGAACTTCAGTTTGGTTCTAGATTTTTTTTAGAACTTCAATAACTCTATTTTGAGGTTCAAGAAGTGTATAGGAGTGCATTTTTATAAATCAAAAGTGCATGAACACTTGATACTAGTCATTCTGTAATTCTTTCCAATAAGAGTACTTTTAAAAAAAAATGGATTGTGTAAGGTATGCTTGTCATTCTATCTGTCATAAATCAAAGAATATTTTGACAGACAACTTCCAGGAAAGATTTCTGTTATTATGGGTTTGTTTATGTGATATGGAATAATGTAAGAGAAATAGGGCAGTATGGATTTTCTTCCAGTTGTCTGATATTGATATGACCAACTTGAAAGTGCTAGTTTATCTAAAAAATATATACCTTTTGACCTTACATGACCGAAATCCATCCCATTATACATGTGTAGGAGTAAAGACTCAGAGTAGCCTGGAAACTTGACAGTCTGATCAGTTTCTATAGATACTGACTTAACCTTTTTCATGCTTGATAAAATCCTTTCTGGAATTTCATTAAAATCAGAGGGCTGAAAACACTGAAAGCATTAGTTATAGGTCATTATTTCTTTTGAAAATAAATGTAATAAATATTTCTGGCTTGAATGATACAACAGGTGGTGTGGACTAAAATCAGACTGCATATATTTTAAAATTTCCATCAAGTAAAAAATTGTTGACTGCAACTTCTTTCTATTTGGTCCAATTTATAATATTGTCATCTTGTAATGAGTTTATGACCTGAGTGGATGTTTAAAGCTGGTCAGTTTTTGTGGATTGATAAGAAATGTCACACAAAGGCCCTTAACCCACTCCCACACAATAACACTTTTTGATGCCCCTCATGTAAAACATTTGGGAAAAAATTGGGTAAAATGAAGAAATTGCATGTAACAAGTAGCTGCAACTCCTTCCAGTTTGGACCAGTCTAAAATTTTGCTGTCTGGTAATGGGTTGAATAAAGACTAATTTCCAATACTAGGATGGACTTGGTCAACTGCTGTTGACAGTTGTTGATATTCATCATCATGCATTCCTATTTTAGATCACTTAATCAAATTGTTTGTATATATTTATATGTTTAATCACTTCAGGGGTCACTTTAACTGGTTACACTCAGAGAAGAGAGTTCTGGAACATGACCTTCCTCGCAAGCAAAGCACCAATCTAGTCATTCACTTTTTGGTGAGGTGAGTTGGAGTGTTTTATAACTAAAAAAAAAATTGAGAAGCTCTGTACTTTGTAAATATACTATATGACTGGTGTTCCAGAGATTTGTGAACTTTTTAGCTTGTCTGAGCAGAAAGCCCACCAAAGTGAGCTATCGTGATTGCCAAATGCCAGTAATGGTCATAGTGTATCCAATATCAATTTCTTTAAACATCTCCTCATTAAACGTCTCTTACTCTTAACAATACCAATCTTGGATAAACTTGGCAGTGATGATTCTTGGTTGAGGTTTTCCAGAATTATTTAAAAGAATGAAATCCACCCTTGGCAACAAAAATGGTGAAAAAAAAATCAAAAACAAAATCTTTAAAAATCTTAAATTTGAACTTGATAGTCAAAAGCTTTTATAGATCTAGAGCACCTCCTAGGGGACTTCAATCAAAGTTTACTCATATAATGCCCCTTTGATCATATTTTCATCCCACCAAGGTGTACCCTTTCTTTGAATGGAACTAGACAGCCTATGAGGCTACTTTACCCATTCTCACACAGTGATGCTTGTTGTCGACCCTCAAGAGAAAACAAAAAGGGACTCATTGTGTAAAATGAAGAAATTTCTTTGAACAAGCAATTTTTAACTCGACTGGTTGAAAGCTGTCATGGCGTTTTGTCTGTCGTGCATGCGTGCGTCCGTCTGTCCATCCGTAAACTTTTACTTTAAAAATCTTCTCCTAAGAAAGTACTGAAAAAAAAAAATTTCAAAGAAATTATCCTTCAGTGACCTTTTATTAGATTTTGACCGGATGAAAAACATGGCATTAATGGGTGGGGTTAATTTCAATAAATGGTGAAAACTTCTCGTCAGAAACTGATCGATGGATTTCAACCAAATCTTAACCCTTGTCATGCTGAACCCGGAATATTCCGGTCTGGGCAGGAGGTGTAGACTAAGATAAGACTGCACTTATGTGCAGGCTGATCTTAGTCTATACCTCCTGCTTGTAATTTTCCTGCCATAGTTGCTTATTAAGTTGATTTCTAAGAAAAAATATTGATTTTTGAACAACAAGTTCTATCAGTGCTCTCAGCCCTTTGATTTGACAGCAATTCAGTTAGGTAATTTATACAGCATGACAAGGGTTAAAGGTATGATCATTTGGTGACCATTTATCAGCTTCCTTCAAAGAATTAAGATTGAATGAAACACATGACTTTACGGGGGGCTAATTTTCATATAGTGAAACCTTTAAAAATCTTCTTGTAAAAAACAATGAATCTTAACCAAATTTTACAGGAATTCTCATTGGGTGACCTTTTATCAGATTCCTTCAAAGAATTAAGACCGTAAAGAAAAAACATGGCTTCAATGGGCAGGTATGGTGAAAACTTTGAAAATCTTCTTCTCAAAAACCAATTTATGGATTTCAATCAAATTTCACTGGATTGATCCTTGGTTGACCTTTTATCAGATTCCTTCAAAGAATTTGATAGGACAGAAAAATGGCTTTAAGGGGTGGGGCTTATTTTCATGTATGGTGAAAGCTTTGAAAATCTTCTTCTCAGAAATCATTGAACATGGATTGGTTTCAACCAATGCTGGTGGAGGTAAACAAGAGCTCAAGCACACTAGTTTGTTTTGTTAGTTGTTCTTATTTGTAACTTAATTATTGGAACACTCCACATGTTTTTTGCAGATTTTATGTTGAAAGTATAACAGAACTTCGAGATGCTACAACTGTTGAAGTCTTCTACCTCAATGCTAAACAAGCTGTATTCAGGGTATGACATTAAACTTATTTCTTTGAAACCATGCTCGAGATTCTGCATGTGAAAATTCATTTTACCCCTTAACCCATTTCAAGATGGCAAACTTTTAGACTGGTCTAAATTGAAAGGAGGTGCAAACGACAATTTAAAGTGTAAAAGTTTGGATTTTGTCAGGAAGAAAACTTGTGGAAAATGAAGAAATTGCTTGTTTCAAGCAATTTCTTCATTTTCCACAATGTTTTACCTATTGTTTTTCTTGAGGGGCGTTAAAAAGTGTCACTGTGTGGGAATGGGTTAAAATAGGGTGCTTATCCTTCATATACATATAGATATCTCTAGAAATCATATGAAAATTATATTACTGTGCCATCTGTTAACCAGTAGAACTACTGTGACACAAAGTTTTGATCTTTTTAGGTGAAGATTAAGAATGAGTGATTTCTTAGATTTAAAGAACAACTTTGTATATTGTGATTAGCCCTATTTTAGTTCTTCTCATGATTATTAAGTGCTATTTAAACTTTGTTGCCAGGACACAATTGGATTCTTCTGTTCCAAATCGCATCAAAATGAAAATTTCCTGGAATTAGAATTAGAAGGCCAATCCTGATGTATAAAAGGGAACTGTTCTAAATTCATAACGAGATAAATTCTGCATTAAATTTTGTAACATGAGATAAATTGTAAGAATTAGGGGGGAAAAGAAAGAGTTTTTCACCAAAATGTTGATGTTTGATAATTTGAAAGTTTTTGTTAAACAAGAGAGACATTTTTAGCATGGCTATTTTAAGCTCACCTGAGCAAAAAGTGCGAGGTGAGCTATTGTGATCGGTCCTTGTCCGTCGTCAATTTTTTTAAAATCTTCTCCTCCTAAACCACCAGGCCAATCACTCTGAAACTTTGCAGGGATGTTTCTTGGGTCAAGTTCTACAAAAGTTGTTAAAAGAAATTAATTCCGTCTTAAACTCTGGTTGCCGTGGCATTTGAAAATGGGAATCTTAAGTAAATCTTTAAAAAACTTCTCCTCCTAACTCACCAGGCCAATCACGCTGAAACTTTGCAGGGATGTTCCTTGGATTAAGTTCTACAAAAGCTTTTAAAAGAATTTAATTCCGTAAAAAACATGCTACAGCATTTAAAAATGGGAATCTTTAGAAAATCTTTAAAAATCGTTAAAAATCTTCTTCTCCTAAACCAGTAGGCCAATCAAACTGAAATTTTGCAGGGATGTTCCTTGGGTGAAGCTCTTCAAAAGTTGTCAAAAGAATTTCATTCCATGAAGATCTGTTGTAACGACAGCATATGAAAATGCGAAATTTTAGTAAATATTTGTTGTTGTTTTTTTCATAGACTAAATGGCCAAAGACCTGTATATTTTGTATAGAGCTTAATCATATGGTTCTCTACCAAGTTTTAAATATTCATTCCCTGAGGTCAAAAATGGCCACGCTCCTGAAGTCCGAAGTTTGGAAAAATGCTTAATTATACCCCCACAACGAAGTTATGGGGGAGTATACTGGAATCAGGTTGTTTGTCTGTCCGTCCGTCCGTCCGTCCGTGGACATAATTTTGTGTCCTCTCTAGGGCTGTAACGATACAGAAAGTGACGAATACAAATACAGATCACGATACAGGGTCATGAATATGAATAATTATTCATGAATATAACTTTTTCCAGGAACAGACATATTTATCTATATATTTCTTTTAGTAAAGAATGTAATAAACGTATGCTTATCCGTGATACAGACAGCTGTTTTAAGTTAACTATTTTATTATTTCTGCACCAACAATCAAAGGTATATGGCATATTCAAGCCTAACAAAGGGTGAAGTCAAGATCCGTCATTGTTTGATACTGGATCATTTCATTTTACATACCTCAACATTATGGATTTCACGTATTTGTACTTTTAAATATGTATATTTTGAATTATGTTGTAAACTTCTATCTGTTACAAACTTACCAATCAATATGAAAATTTTTGTCACCAGAATTGATCACTTATAATGAAAAGACGAAATATTTAAATTTTAGCCAACATTCAAGGTGTATTGGACATGCAGCCATTTTGAACTTTTTAATGGGGGGGGGGGGGAGTAGTCAAAATTTAAAATTGCAAAACTCAGTAACCATAAGGGGAGTTACCAAATTTGGTAAGTAACATCATCTTGTTTACCTTTACAAAATATCGAACGGTTTATTTCCTGAGGTCAAATTTGACCCCACCCCCCGGGGGTCAAAAATTTAACATAGGCTCATATTGACTTTTCGTGGATATAATTTTGTGTCATCATCTCCTCACACAGTTTTCTTTAACATAGGCTCATATTGACCAACCTTTCCTAATCAGTCAACTCTAGCAACAAACACAAAATCAGAAAGAGGTGGAGGGTTGGCAATGTTCATCCACCATGACATGCATGTGATTAAACAGCTTCAAATTCCACTCCTTCATAAAAAAGCCTTTTAGCGGTTTGGGGGGTATTCTCGTCAGCCCTTGAGGGCGACAGCTCTAGTTAGAGCAATTTCAATAGACTTTTCCTCTTAAACTATAAGGTCTAGGATATTCATATTGGGTATGTAGCATAACTAGATTGTCTTTTGTACTATATCATTTAAAGTTGTCCTCCTAGGGTCAAAATGGCCCTGCACTAGGGGTCCAAAAATTGGGAAAACGCAAAATTTGAGTATGTTTAAAAAAAAATCTTCATTTTAAGGAGGAGGGCATTTTTATTTCGAGTGAAGCATAGACTTGCTGTGATCTATCAATTTTGATTAAATTATGCCTGTAGGTTAAAAAACACCCCTTCCCTGGGCGTCAAAAGTTCGTATAAATGCTCAATAAGACCATGTTCAACAGTCTTCTCCTCCCAATCTACAAAGTCTAAGGCATTCATATTTGGTATATAGCATAAACAGATGGTTCACTACCATGTTAGCTAAAATCTTAGCCCTGGGATAAAACATGGCACTGCCCTATAGGTCCAACATTTTGGAAAAATCCATTTAGAGCAATATAAGGTGAAGGGCATTCATATTTGGTATGTAGCATGACTAAATAATTTTGCACTATGTTACAGGAAAATATGCTCCTAGGATAAAAAACGTCTCTGCTCCTGGGGTCGAAAATTGTGTAATTCGCATCGCATGAAGAATTATTCTTCTTAAATAGAAATGGAGAAATTGCTTGTCACTTCCTTTCTCACAATGCTTTTTTATGCTTCCGCATCGATAAGATCGGGAGCATATTGTTTTACCGATGTCCTTCTGTCTGATTGTCTGTGTGTCCGTCCGTCTGTCTGCAAAACTTAACCTGCCAACTAAACATTTTCCTATAACTTCAACCCTGATTAAGTTACAATTCTAATGCAT
Source organism: Fragum fragum (assembly GCA_946902895.1). NCBI lineage: Eukaryota > Metazoa > Mollusca > Bivalvia > Cardiida > Cardiidae > Fragum > Fragum fragum. Next base: position 24,508,074 of record OX336371.1, read on the forward strand.
GTATTTGGTATGTAGATAGGTCTCAACAAGGTTCAACTGGGGAAGGTCATTTCATCAAGGTCAAGGTCAAAATTTTAACCCTTTTCCCTAAAACAAAGAAAAAAAAACAATAAAAATCACCGTTTCTAAAGAATTCCTGTTTTGGGGCATGGTGTTCCACAAAAACATCTTGTTAAACCTATTTTCCCTGAGGGTGACAAATTGTGGGATAGTTTGGTAATGGATTAAACTATAAAGCCAAAGGCATTCATTTTTATTGTAAAGCATTACTGGATTGTTTTGTACAAAGCCCAAAATCTTATATTTGTTTTATTTATTTTGCTCAAGTTGTGTCTTTTTTATACAAAAAGTACTGTAATTTGCAGATGCCTCAGGTGAGCGATTTAGGACCATCATGGTCCTCTTGTTTGAATAAATTATTTCTTTGATTTTAAAAGGTTAACCAACTATCTAGTACTTGAACAACCAAGCTATTGCATCCACATGTGGTGCTCTTGTTCCACATGTAATTATGAGATGGAAATGAAACATGTATGTCATGTTATATACAAGGAGAATACTGTAAATGGAAAAACCTGTCTGAAAAGTGGACGGCGGCACTCATCCTTTCCGACTATTTGTCTCTCACTAATGGGTCGATAATCATAGACCTATGTGGGATAGCAGCTGGAGGCTAGGAAAGGATGTAATGGTAGTACTGGTGTGAGAAATACCAGGATTCCATTGTTAGGTGCTCCAGCCACGATATAACTGAAAGATTGTTGAAAGCGGCGTAAAACTCCATTCAAACAAACAAACAAAACTGAAAGGTGGACCAGTAATGATCCTTGAGTACCCAAACTAAAACTTCACCTAAAACCATTTTGAAGTGATTTTTGATGTGAATAACCACAAAATTTATCCTAAAAACTATACAAAGAGAAGAATTACATGTACTTGATTCCCAAAGGGTATAAACTGTGAAGATCTACAATAGAAATTTGAGCAATAAAATGGGGGTCAAATTCTAGCTTTCCTTACAAAAAGTCAGACTACCCAATGATCAAGGATTGACAAATGGCTCTTTCTACAGAACATTATGACCTCCAGACTTTATAATGGGGGATAATCTATGCCATTTATGGGCAGAATTAATTACTTCTTTCTGTAAAAAGGAAGAGCCTGGGCTATCATTGTAGATCACTCTATGTTATGTGCTGAAATTTCTCCTCTGGTGAATTGATGGTTTATCAAAAGGGAACTGACTTATTTGATTCATATTATCTTCCATAAGTTACTCAGTTCTTGATACTATTTGAAAAAAACAAGAGTTCAATCTATCAACTTGGCTGATATCATTCTGTGAATACATAATTAAATAAAGAGCACAGTAAGTCTAGAAATTCACTTCTTTTCAAACATTCACATGTTTAAGTTATAATCAAATACAAGAATATGTATAAGGTCGAATTAATGGAGGAAACAAATTCCTTTAAAATTGTTGTTAAAGGATGTTCTAGAAAGCCCAAAATAGTTTAAAATAAGGTGAAATTTTCTTTTGTGGCAAACTTGAGTACAACCCTTTACACAAAGACGCTCCCAGCTCTATAGCGCTATAATTTGGAGCTCTATGGCGTCATACCATTTTACCAACCTCTTGTAAAACTGCACCTTCTCAATGCCAAAAGCCAGATAAAATATAGATTTATATGCTCCGCAAATTCAACCTTTAAATATTGTCAAGTTTTAAAAAATTCCCCCGCTAGAGATAACTTTTTGATTTTCCTATAATGTTGATAGAAAGGCTGAAGGGAAAGGTCTGAGATGAAAAATTATTTTGGGGAAAAAGTATGCCTAGTCCACATGAAAAACTGATATCAATAAATTTGTAGACATAACATGGATATTCCTGCCAATTTCCATATTTCTTACAATGTCAGATGATAAAAATATTGAACCTAACTGTGAGTTTCTATCTTGGATCTTCAGGAGTTCCAGAGTTTATCCAGACCAATTTAAAACTAGGTTACAGAATACCTTTATTCAGAAAAGATGTTAACTCTGCAGTTCCGAGGCAATTATGGAAATAAAAGAAATTTAGTTTACTTAGATATTCAAGCAAAACATCACATCTCTGTTTACGGGAATTTTTTGATAGTGCTCATAGTGCTCAAGCAACTGCTATTCTGTCTGATGTCCATTTGCTCAACAATCACTTTAAATAGCATTTCCCCCATCCAACTGGGCAAGATTGAAGTGAATGTGGCAAACATCATTATCTGTCAAAAAAAGCTAAAAGAAATAAAATCTATTTAAAACCAAGGTTGTAAGATCTAAGTAAAATAAATTCTAAAAAGATCTTAATAATCATCTCCTCCAGACCAAGGTGGTTTGATACTTTGCATGATTCATAAGTTCAAAATATCAAAATCATTAGCCACTAGGGGCTCATATTGCACTCATACACTCTATAGGAAGGGGGCTTTCATTTAAGACAATGACCTTAAACCTGTGACCTTATGACCTTAACCTTTAACTTGTATATAAAACTTTAACTGAAAACTCATGGTGCTCATATTTCACACATGCATTCATTAGGAGCTTGGTTTTCATTTTAGACAATTACCTTGATATCGTGACCTTTTGACTCTGACCTTTGTCCTTTTATGAAAAACTTTAACCAAAAAACTTTTAACTTTTTCTATCTTGGTCATTTTTCATCTTAGGGTACTCATATTTCAAATAAGCACTCAATAGGAGATGGGCATTCATTTGAGACAATGACTTTGACCATGTGACCTTGACCTTCATTCTCTAGACCCTAAGGAGTGGAGCTAGAGAGTATTAGGCCTTTATATAGAAATAAAGAAGAATTTCTTTTAACCATGTCTCTTCTCAAAAAACTAGGCCAATTTGAACTAAATACAGCAGGAATATTACTGAGGGGATATTATTTCAAAATAATTAACAATGGAAAACAGCTCAAAATTGCTTGCCATAAGTGGAAATCAAGAAAAAAAAAGTTTCTAGAAATCTCCTCCTTAGTTCAGTACACTTATAGATCCTTTTTTCATGAGCATTTCATAGAGCATTTTTCATGAAGCTTAGGTTTAAATAGCTATAATCATTACCTCAGGTCCCAAGGGACAGAGCCCCAGAGTGGCAGGCTTACTTAAAAAGAAAAGAAAGATATCTTAAAATGACCTCTCCTCCTAAGCTAAAGGACGAATTTGAGTAAACTTTGGCAGGAATTTCCCATTTGAGGTCCATGTTCAAAATAGCTAAATTTAAGAAAAAAAATAAAAAATAAAAAAAAATAAAAAAATGAAAATTCTGGTTGCCATGGCAACAAAAAAGCTAAATAAGCAAAAAATACTTTTAAAGTGTTCTCCTAAAAGAGAAGGCCCAGAGCTGTGATATTTGTCATGAAGGATCAGTTTATAGATTTCTTTGCTTCTTGCCAAGATCTTGACCCTTGGATCATAATGGGTAGATGGGGATGGCCTTTATGTGAATATATATTTTTAGGCTGACTTGTATCTTTATCCTGAGTATATTATTAAAGTTAGCTATTGAAAGAAATAGATTGGCGCACCAGGCCAAATGGCCCTTTTGTTATAAATCGGGCAGTTAGCCTCTCATACAAGGCAGACGACCCTCTAAGACTTGCCTAAGTTTTTAATTTGCTTCTTAGGACATAGTCAAGCAAATATATCGTAGCATTGGCAAACAACTTATGATTTTCTAAAAGTTTATAAGAATTTAGATAAAAAAATTGATATCATGAATTTTTCAAAGTTTACTTGACATTCATTTCAGTGATTGTTTAAAAGGTAACCCTTGTCATGCTGTATAAATTACCTTACTATATTGCCGTAAAATCAAAGAGCTGAAAGCACTCATAGAAGTTGTTGTTGTTCAAAATTCAATATTTCTTAAAAAAAAAAAATTGAGCAACTCTGGCTGGATTATTACAAGCAGGAGGTGTAGACCAAGATCAGACTGCACTTATGTGCAGGCTGATCTTGGTCTATAACTCCTGCCAAAACCGGAATATTCCGGATTCAGCATGACAAGGGTTAAGTCTTTCTTTTCATGATGTGATTTCTGACTGATATTCCAAGATTTTGTCTTACATTAATGGCCTAATATCATAATTCAAGAAAGAGGAATCATTTGACAGTCATCATTTATCTTGGTAAATTGTTGACTGGGATAGTTCTCCCTATAGTTTTATGTGCCTAAATGGTTATCATCTAGACCATTGTGATGTTCCTTTACAAAAAATGATTGATGGCCCGTTATTAGGACAACATAAAATATAGTATCTGTATATAGGAATCAAGGTGATTGCCAAAACTACATAGAGTCTGTACAGAGTATTGACACTTAGAATAGTCTTACAATAACAATGCAAATATATTTTCTTGAATTAATGATAATGGATGAATGGAATGCAGACCTCCATTCTAAAAACCAGTCAGATTTTGATTATATTTTCTAGGTCTTATTTTGGATTTTTATACTTGTTTAACCAGAAAACAATTTAACCATTCTCCGTTGAAGCTTCAGGGATGACAGATAATATGAAAATTCCTTTATAGGCTTGATATAGCTGTTCTCAGTGAAAGTAGTCCAAGAAGTTCCTTAACCCTTTCCTGTTTTTCAAAATTTTAGACATGTCCAAATTCAAAGGATTTGCAGGTGACAATATAAAATCAATTTTATTTAAATTATAATCTTTCAGTAGGGTAGAAAAAATTGTGGAAAATGAAGAAATTGCTTGTTACAAGCAATTTCTTCTTTTTCAACAATGTTTTCTCAAGTATAACAACACAGGGACGTAAACAACAGGGATTATACGAGAAAGGGTTAAGTTTAGGTGTTAAAATATTGTCTTCAGGCAGAAACCATGACATTTTTTGATGACACAGTTACTACATGATGCCCCTTAGTTCATATTTCTGCCCTGATTTAGTACATCTTATACTTCTAATCGAAACAATTAAGATTGAAATAGTTTTGAGTCTTCTTCAAAACAAGATTTGTATTTTGTTTGTAGCATTCCTAGAAGGTTTCTTACAAATTTATTCATATGATGCTACTTTGTGATATTTCTTTGTTAAACAAAGTTGTGATCTTTCAAGGCTACAAAGGAGAAACTTGAAAATAAGAAAATGTTTTGTAAGAAATTGTTTTGATTATGGTGGTTTTGCAACAAACATCATTGTGGCATATTTTGATAGAGTAGTACACATATTTCTATATGTTTGCATCCACTTACTGCATCAATTAGTTTTGCAATCTTTCGCTGCTGTAGAGAAATGATTGATTACTATCTCTACTAAATTAGAAGCAGTTTGGAGCCTGTTTCAGATTAAAAGTGCCAGTTGATTTTATTAGGACAGTTTAATGTTGATTGATTAATCAAAGCCCTGAAATTACTGATAACATCATTGTTCAAGATTAGATAAAGTTCTAGTTGCTACTTGAAACCCAAAAGATGAAGTATAGAAATGTGAGGGCAGATTTTGTTAACATTATTTGACTTTGTTGATTCTTACAATGGATCAAATAATATAATAGTTGTCAAAAAAAAAAAAAAAAAAATGCATTATGGACTTTCTCTTGCTTCAGTAAAAATGCTGTTCTCAATTCAAGAAGACTGAAGGTAAAGTCTTATTTGAAATAATGTCATAAAGTGAATCATTATTTGACCTAGATTTTAATATTTATAATTAAGCCTTGTCATGCTTAACTGGGAATAGGTTGAGTCAAAGATCAGCTGGCACATAAGTACAGTCCACATCACCCATGTGTCCCTTATGTCAGAGTTGTTTACATAAAATTAATTTTCAAAAGAAATATTGATCCAAAACTAGTGCTTTATCAGCTCTTCGATTTCAATGTAATTCTGAAAAAGTATTTCAGACTTTTTTGCTTACAGCCCCTTGATAGTGACAAGCATGTAAGTAAATAGAAAACAGACAAAACCAATATAAACAGAATTAGGAACCAAAAATCAATTGAGCGTACTCAAGTAGTTAACAAAGTAATTAAATCAGTCCCTTGGACCAGTTTTCCTATCATTATCTAAACAGCCATAAAGCTATTTGATTTGTGCTAGACCTGATAGGGTAGCATTGATTATTTGTCAAAGATCTCAGAGGAAAGAATCTTTTATTATTATATCTTGTATGGAATAAGTACTTGCATAGTACTGTTCTTCCATGATACAGACAAATCATTTCATAGAGATGTATTAATCCATTCCTAGATGGCAAAAAATTCGATCTGGATAGAAAACATTGTGTAAAATGGAGAAATTGCTTGTTACAAACAAGCAATTTCTCCATTTTACACAATGTTTTTCCCTATTGCTTTTCTTCACGGGTGTCAAAAAGTGGTCACAGTGGGAATGGGTTAAGATATTGAATTAAGATCAGCAAATAAGTTGTCAAAATATTCATAGCTGTAGCAAAATAATTGTGATATCAAGTTATAGGATTTGACACATTCCTGCACAGCCCTGCTTTTTGACACTGCTCATGAAAAAGGTTTGGAAAACAATCTGAATTGCTTGCAAAGTGCAAGTTCTTCAATGTTCTCAATGTTTTCTACCCTAAATGTAAAAAAATTCAAAATTCCATCCGTTTTAAAGTGTCGTCTGCAACTTCTTTCAATTGGACCAGCCTAAAATTGTGTCATGTGGTGGTGGGTTAAAGAATCTATAAAATTGCTTATAATCCAATTTAAACAAACTAAGCAAAGCAAGATTGATCACGCCTTCAAAACATTGGTTGCTCAGGCTTTCAAGTGGTCTAAGTGTTTTTAAAAAAATGTCTGGGCCCATGAATTTTGTAGCACAGCAAGCACTTGGTTTTGGGTGCTTGAAAGTGAGTAAGTGTTCCAAGATGACACGGAGTATATTTAGTATTCCAAATAGACAGTAAGAGTTACCTGAGTAATTCCAACAAAATTTTAGACTGGTCCAAATTGAAAGAAGTTGCAGGTGACTTTTCAAATTGTGCTGAAATTGGAAAATAAATCCCAATTGGATAGAAAATTTTGTGAGAAAATGAAATTGCTTGTTACAAGTGATTTCTCCTTCTCCCACAAAGTTTTCCATGATAGTATTTCTTCAGGGCGTCAGATAGGGTCATTGTGTGGTGATGGATATATATCATTGTAAGAAAATAGTAGATTGCTTTACTTAACCCATTCCTACACAGTCACTCCTTTTGAAGCCCATAAGAAAGAAAAGTTTTGGAAAAAAATGTGGATAGTGAAGAAAGTAGTTGAAACAATGTTTTCTTCCCCAAAAGACAAATATTTCTAAAATTTCATCAATGGAAATTTGTTGTCTGCAACTTCTTTGAATTTGGACCATTCTACAATTTACTGTCTGGTAATGGGTCAATGGTTCTTCTGATACCTTAAGGCGCTGATTGTTGGTATTAAACCTTTTCCTGTTTTTCAAAATATTAGACTTGTCAAAATTCAAAGAAGTTGCAGATGACAATTAAAAGTGAGTGAAATGTGAAAAGAAGCAAACCTACAGGGTAGAAAATATTGGGGAAAAGAACAAAGCAAATATTTTCTATTGTATAAAATCACAGGGATGTGAAAACAAGGGATTAAACAGGAAAGGGTTAACTGGCTTAAACAGTATTTTGATGCATCTACAAAAAATGATAATGGAAATATGTAGGAAAGGAACATTCTTGTTAATCACAAGGTTTTCTACCTTGGTAATTGTTCTTCTATTTAAATGCACTTTGAAATGTCATATACATCTTTTTTCAGTTGAGACTAGTCTAAGATTTTGTTGTTAAGTAATGAAATATTCCTGAGGCAGCCAAGCTAAACATAACATTAAGATCAAGTTTTACTCAGCTTATTACAGGACTGATATGGTTAATAGTCATGAACTTCTTAATAAAATTGAAAAACAAGTTTTTTGTCCTTGTCTAAATCATTTATTTTCCTCCAGAATTGAAACTGGCAGAGGAGATGAATTTCCAATTTCTATTTAGGGAAGTTATTACAAAAAACTGTTTAATTTCAGCTTAACTGACATTTTGAATTATTTCTTGCTTTTTTAATTGATTCATTTTTTTAGGCACCCTGGTCTCTGGTCTCTTAACCTATTCCCACACAATGACACTTTTTGATGCCTTCTTAAGAAAAATCAATAAGGAAAACATTGTTTAAATTGAAGAAATTGCTTGTATCATTTTACACAATGTTTTCTATCCAAATGAATGAAAAAAAAATCATAAACTTTAAATTGTCCTCCGCTACCCCTTTTAATTTGGACCAGTCAAAAATTTTGTTGTCTGGTAATAGGTTAAAGGGAGGTATCGATGTTTCTAAAACCTAGATAAGACAAATTTGCCAATCGCCTAAAAATACGCTAAAACGGACGCTTAATACTTAAATTTGAGTCAAATAATGCCTTCGCGGTAATCTGATAGGCTTAAAGTAAGGTTTAGCGGGATTCCAGGTTATTTTTAGTTATAACAGAATTCGGTTGTCGACACTGCATGACTTCATTTGCATATGACCCAGTCAAAAAATTTACAAGCGAAACAACCAATGTCCTAAATTATGTTACGCAATATGGTTAGCACAAAACTACGGTAAGTGTCTATTTTCGTATTAACAGTTATGGTGGTTTTGCTATGATCTTTACAGAATTGAAGACCAGCTAGCGAAAAGAGCTCCTGATGACGTATTGATGACGTTGGTTTGATGTAATTCAAACTGAATACAGATTCCTACGGTTATACGCACCGCTTGAATGACCCAATATTCTTCGCGACTGTCTCGGCTTGATCTAAAAATAGATTAACAGCCTACGTAGGCTTTTAGGGAAATACCCTTGTTTATTCAATTAAACAACGTCTGATTTATGCAAAACTACTTTCAGAATATTGTATTGAAATTGTAAAGGAGAGGGAATAAGAAAAATCAAAATCTGTGACATGAAAGAAACATTGATACCTACCTTTAACAAATGAATATTGAAAACTTGGGTTGATTGAACAATTGATTTGATTCACTTTGCATCCATAGATGGATCAGATGTAGTTGTAGTTTTCCTGTTCAAATGCTCAATTTGCCAACACAACTTTCTCGTAACATACCACATAATCCAGGGGTTCCATACCCTTGTGGAAAAAGAAGCAATTGCTTGCTACAAACAATATTCCCCTTTCTTATAAGGGTTTGTTTTGTGATTGTTTATTGTTTGTAACTCCACTGAGCACAAAGTGCTCTGGGTGAGCTATTGCGATCTGTCATCATCTGTTGTCCATCTGTCTGTCTGTCCATTTGTTCACAAGTACAAAAAATCTTCTCCTCCTAAAATAACCCTGAAATTTCAACCAAACTTAACAGAAAGGATCCTTAAGGTCATGCTCTTTCAAAATACTTAAAAAAATCTATGAAGAACTTTGGTTGCCATGGCAACCGAGTGAATTTCTAAAAAAAAAAATTTTCCCCCTAAAACATAAGGCCTAGCATTTGATATTTGGTATAAATCAACATCTTTTGACTTTCTACCAAAATACTTCCAAGAAATACCGTACTATGAAAATTAGCCCTTTTCTGTATGATCCCTGATTTTACTTAGGAATAAAAAAAAAGATGTCTTTGAAAATCTTCCTCTCCATAACCATAAGGCCTAGAGTTTGATATTTGGTATAAATCATCATCTATTGACTCTTTACAAAAATATTTCAAAGAAATACCGTACTCTGGAAATTAGCACTTTTCTGTACAATCCCTGATTTTACATAGAAACAAAGAAGGAAATCTTTGAAAATCTTCTTGTCCCAAACCATAAGGCCTAGAGCTTTAATATTTTGTAATTGACCCTCTACCAAAATACTTCAAAGAATTACTGTACTCTGAAAAGTAGCCCTTTACTGAAGATCCCTGGTTTTACATAGAATTAAAGAAGGAAAACTTTGAAAATTTTCTTCTCCCAAACCATAAGGCCTAGAGCTTAAATATTTTGTATGTATCAATGTATATTGACCCTTTACCAAAATACTTCAAAGAATTACCATACTCATTAAATAAGCCATTTTCTATGACTTTCTGTGTGATCCCTGATTTTACATAGAATTAAAGAAGGATATCTTTGAAAATCTTCTTCTCCCAAACCATATGCCCTAAAGCTTTAATATTTTGTATGTATCAATGTATATTGACCCTTTAGCAAAATACTTCAAAGAATTACCATGTTCTGAAAATAAGCCATTTTCTTCGCAATCCAAAATTTTAGAAAAGAATAAAGAATGATATCTTTGAGAATCTTCTCTTCCTAAACCATGAGGCCTAGAGCTTTGATATTTAGTATGTATCAATGCCTGTTGACCCTCTACCATTGTACTTCAAAGAATTACCGTACTTTGGAAATAATCTCTAAATGGTAGGATCTTCAATATACCCAGGATTAAAGGAGAAAATCTATAAAAAATCTACTCCAAAATAATTAGGTGCAAGGCTTTGATATTTTGTTTATAAAATAAAGCCTTGAGCCATCATACTCAGGGAACCGATATAGGACCATCATGGTCCTCTTTTTTTCTTCATTTTACAAGCAGTCTTTATTGCTGTCTGCAACTTCTTTCAATTTAGACCTATTTAAAATTGTGTTGTCTAGTAATGGTTTAAATATGTATCTTTATTGCAGTGGCCATTTAATTCAAGCCTGTTAAGGTCATTGTCATGTATTGTAACAATGTAAAGCCCTTAATTTACCATTTGATGATTTCAAATTACCCTGTAAGTTTTATTTTGGCTTGAAATACTAATGTCATGGAATATGTATTTGTTAAGGTGCAGGTCAAAAATTTGCAACTTTAGCTGAGTGCATTTTCCTACAATAAGCATATCATGATTATTTCTTATGGATAAATAATTTTCAGCCTTTGAGTAGTTGTATGCTGAAGTTATGAGGAAAATTTGGGGGGGGGGGTGATAGATATCAGTTGTTGCTTTGTTTGTTTGTTTGAATGGGGTTTTACGCCGCTTTCAACAATCTTTCAGTTATATCGCGGCGGCTGGAGCACCTAACAATGGAATCCTGGTATTTCTCACACCAGTACTACCATTACATCCTTTCCTAGCCTCCAGCTGCTATCCCACATAGGTCTACGATTATCGTCCCATTGGTGAGAGACAAATAGTCGGAAAGGATGAGTGCCGCCGTCGGGGATCGAACCCGGGACCTCTAGATTGACAGTCCGACGCGCTACCAACTGCGCTATGACGGCGGCCTCAGTTGTTGCATTACACAAATTTATACAATAATATCATCAGATGAAAGATGTTAAGAAACTGAATTGTTTATCCATCTTGAATAAGCAAATAGAATAAAATGTTAGCTCTAGGGGGAAATGTTTCACCACATTGTTTCAGGGAAAATGGATGAAACATGCACCTAGAAAACATTGCAAGGTAAACAAAAGTTTTTCTTTGCTTATTGACGCACATAATTACAGGTTTCATAAGGGTTTTTCATGTCAGTTTTGGGGAGTATTTGTGTGGAAAAATATTTATTGTATTATGAAATTGTGCTTTAAAATGTGTTGAGTCAAAAGTCAAGGTAAAATCTGTACCTTCAACCTGGTAGTTTGGCCAAGATATATATATATAAGATTTAGACAAAAAGGAAATGGCAAAAACAGCAAATGGTATGTCTTGCTATCAGAGTAACCCATGTTTCATTTGAAATTTCAAACTTTTGAATTTAAAATGGTTTGTCTTAACTTGCCTAGACTTTACCAAGAAGTTTTTGCTCAATTTCAAAGACTAATTAATACGTTATAAAGAATGTATATCAAGGCATCTGGTATGAAAATTAACCCATTCTAGACAGCAAATTTTTAGATTGGTTCAAATTGAAAGAAGTTGCAGACCACAATATAAAGTTTATCAATTTTTGGAATTTTTTAACTTTCTGGGAACAAAACATTGTGGTATATGAAGAAATTGCTTGTGACAAGCAATTTCTTCATTTTCCGCAATGTTTTTCAGAAGCTCTTTTTCCTGGGGACTTCTAAAAGCGCCACTGAGTGGGAATGGGCTAATGTGGAAAAAGGGGCTACTAGGTACATGAAAAAGTCTTTCTCTTTTTTTCAGGGCCAGATAGAATGTGACAGTGAAACTGTATTTGAACTGGCAGCTCATGTACTTCAAGCTTCTTTAGGAGATTATACAGAGTAAGTAAAATCTGATACAGATACAATTAAAAGTGGGTGTATTTTGGAAAGTAACCAATCCACAGGTTAGAAAAAATTGTGGGAAAAAAATAATTGCTTATTACAACCAATTTCTTCTTTTTCCCCAATGTTTTCTTAAGTTTAAAACCATAGGGACATGAAAACCAGGGATTGAAATGGTTAAAGGATTGTTCAGAGTAAATAGAAACTGTATTAAAGTGGCAGGTCATGTTCTTCAAGGTTCTCCAGGAAATCATACAGAGTAATATCATACTGTATTTGAACTGGCAGCTCATGTACTTCATTCAAGCTTACTTGGGAGGTTATGCCAATTAAACAGAAACTTTATGTAAAGGCCTGTTTACACGTGCATGATCTTGGCTATGGTGCCGGTACGATTAGCCTCGATTTGTAAAATTGTCGTGTATAGTGTTGATTCATAGAACCCTGGTGAATCATGGTGAATCTCAATGAATCATGATAATTCAGGAAACTACACAGTAGCCCTACGGAAGTGTTAAACTGTTTAAAACATTTGTGGTGAATCATGATTGTTATTTGGCCATGCCTAATTAGTAGTGCAACTGTAGGGGAATTGTGCTTATTCATACTGACACCGTAGCTATATTCGCAGCTTTTTGTAAGAGATTGTAGCCAGTCATGGAATCTTGGACACCAAGAACTCTCATGATTCACCACGAATTGTGTAAGGTTGTCCTATGAATCATCCATGGTTTCGCTACAGAGCTCCATGATTGGCTCGTGTGGCTACCACCGTGAAGCGTACTGTAGCTTATCGAACTGTACAAGCACTGTGAGCATTCGTCCTGCCACCATGGTCAGTCCTCATTGACTGTAGTGTTGCCGTCATGAATTGTCATTGATTCGTAGCGATACCTTACAGACACCTTACTAATATCGTAGACATTCTTACTAGAATCGTAGTGACACTGAATATTTTTACGTTTTTCCACGATTCATCCCAATCCATCTCGATATTTCTGATCATGAGAAATCTGGTTGAATCGTGAATGTTTAAAAGGAGCCTTAACCTGGCAACACATGAACTTCAATCTTCCCTAGAAGATTATTCAGAGTAAGAAGAAACTGTAGTTGAACTTGGAAGTTTACATACTTCAAGCTACTTTACATTAAACCAAGTAAATTCAAACTTCATTGGAATATAAATTGTACTTCAAGCCTACTAAGAAGGTAATTCCAAGTAAGCACAAGCTGTTGTTTAACTATCAGCTTATGTACCTAAAACTAATCTTAAAAGGACCTCAGAAACAGATGTAGAATTTTTTGATAAATAACAGAAAAACAACAAGTTGCTATGGCAGTTTCTTCTAAAAATAAAAAGGGATGGATGTGTTTGTCATTGTATCTCATTAGAAAGCATATTTTGTTGATGTATTTGTGAACTCATATCTAATTTGAGTCTCTGTTTAAGAGAGAAAAAATGCCTATGAGTCAGTTTTGTTTGCAAAGTCCAAACACACATTAGAAGAAACTGAAAGGGTTTTAAGTGCCCCTTGCCTGCTTAGCTGTTTTACGCTTGGTAAATACCGACGATTTTGGTCAGGAATTTTGAAAATTAGTCAGGGAAAAATCAGGAAAAAGTCAGGGAATTTTACTTGTGAAGTTTGTAGGAACCCCGATTGAGACAGAATGTTTGTCTGCATGTAAAGTACGATATTGGGTCACATGGGGTAAAAAAAAATAGGTCACTTGATCAAATTTAGAAGACGGTGTTCACTCTAGATACCACATTTTTGCAGAAATGTCTGATGTTTGGTAAGAATGTTTGTCGACATGATATCTCTGTCAAGTTGGATAATGATTCAGTCACATGGTATCTAAAACTAGATTACTTTGTCAGATCTTAGAAAATCTTGTGGGAACTGAAGATTTTGCTCAAGTTGGATAATGATTCAGTCACATGGTATCTAAAACTAGATTACTTTGTCAAATCTTAGAAAATCTTGTGGGAACTGAAGATTTTGCTCAAAGTTTGTCTGCAGGATTTCTTGGTCAGGATCCATATTGAGTTAAATTGGGTTATAATATTGGTCACTAGGTCATATCATAGAAAAATTACTATGTAGACACTACACTTCTGGCACAGATATCTTGAAACAGGGTTAGAATGTCTTCCAGTTTTAATTATCTTAAACAAGATTTCGAAAGTTGGTTTGGACCAAAATAAGGTAATTTGATCTATTTTACTTCTGCAGTCATCGACTCAGGTGTGTGCTTTAGGCCAATGGCTCTCTTGTTTGTAGAATTAATTTCCTTCCATACTTCCATACTCAAGACATATAGTTATAACTATGAAGAACAGTAATACCTGTTGAATAATTCACATTAGCTTATAAGCTGTTAATTTCTGACCTAAATATCTTGCATTGTTAATGAAACATAACAAGCAAACAACCTGCATAGGATAATAAACATTAATATACAAAGGAAGTAGACAGAAATAAGTTCTTGGATACTGGGCTTAGCATTAATTTCTATGATGCTCAGTGGTAATTTTTTTAAAGCCAGTAACTGACATCAAATTCTTAGACTGGTCAAAATTAAAAGGGGTTGCAGATAACAATTTCAAGTGAATGAAATTTTAGAATTTTTTATCCTTCTGGATAGAAACATTGTTGAAAATGAAGGGATTTATTGTTTTCCACACTGTTTTTCCAATTCTTTACCTTGAAGGGGTCAAAAAGCACCATTGTGTAGGAATATGTTAAAAGAAGATCAAATTGGTCCAAACTGAAAGAGGTTTAATTAAACATGTCAAAGTACCTTGAAAATTAAGAATAAGTATACTAATTGGTAGTTAATATTCAGTCTCGCTTTTAATGCCCCTCAAGAAACAGTTTGGAAAAAAATTCTACCCAGAAAGATTTTTTAGCTCACCTGAGTACAATATGCTCATTGTGAAAGTTTGAATTGGGTTTAATACCACTTTAATTAGTATTTCAGTCATATCATGGCAGCTGAAGCACCTAGCTATGGATTCCTTATATTACTCACACTAATACTACCACTACATCATTTCCAAGCCTCCAGCTGCACACCCCTCTTGGCCACCCATTGGTTAGAGAAAAATGTTGGAGAGGATATTTCCAGTGACTGAGGATCGAAACCTTGACCTCATGATTGGTAGCACTTAATGGTGGCTATAGCCTGCTCATGGTGAGCTTTTGTGATACTTGAATGTCCATTATGTGACCTCTATTGTCAACAATTTTTATGCCCCCAAAGGGAGGCATATAGTAATCGAGCTGTCAGTCTACCCGTCTGTCTGTCACGCTTTTGTGTCCGCTCTGTAATTCTACATGCAATAGTGGATTTCAATATAACCTTGTTCACCGCTATAAGACGACATGTTGCGAAAAAGACCCAGATTCCTATCTCAAAGATCAAGGTCACAATCTGGGGTCAAAGGTAAAAAAATGGGGACTTTTCGCAGTGTCCGCTCTGTAACTTCTATAATCATGCACGCAGGTACAAATTTCTTTCATACAAATGTTAACCACCTTCAGGCGACGTGTTATGAAAAAGACCCAGGTTCCTATCTCAAAGGTAAAGGTCACAATCTGGGGTCAAAGGTAAAAAAATCAGCACTCTTTGCCGTGTCCCCTCTGAAACTTCTATAATCATGCACACAGGTACAAATTTCTTTCATACAAATGTTAACCACCTTCAGGCGACGTGTCGCAAAAAAGACCCAGGTTCCTATCGAAAAGGTCAAGGTCACAATCTGGGGTCAAAGGGGCGTCCAGAATGGTTAAATTGCGACCAGAATGGTTAAATTGTATTTACTCTCTTATTCTTCTATGGATTGCTTCCATATTTGGACAGATGCTTAATTGGGTGGATCACTTTACTTGACCTTGACCCAGTGACCTTGATCTTTGACCTACTTTTGACCTCAGAAAAATCCGTCCATAATTCATTTCTCGATTTCATTCTGAATTTATAGAAATTATTATATGTATTAAAATTTCATTTATTGAAAACCCAGACGTATAGATCACAAATGCATGCGGATGTGTTTACAAAACAAATCAAAGTGCCACATGCTTGACCCTGTCCTTTGGGGGCATTTGTCACATGACTGTGACCAGCTCTTGTTCTGTTTACATTCTAGGAGCCACAGTTTTATTTCAATCTTGATTAAACTTGAATGGAATGATTGTTGGGTCATAAGTATGAACCCTGTTGAAAATTGGAAGATCCCATTGGAATATGGTAAAAGAGGCCTTAAATACAATTTCTTCATTCACACTCTAGGGGCCACAATTTTGGTCGTAGCTTTATCAAACTTGGTCAGTATGATAGGAAATAAGGATGAATCCAAATGAAAATGGGAACATTCTAGGAGAAATGACAGGGAAGGGAGCCATAGTACAATATCTTCGTTTACAATTTAGGGGTCAAATTTGATAAAACTTGGCTTGAATGATTCTTAATTCATAGCGATGAATCCTATTGAATATGAAAAGATTCTGTTGAAAAACATGCAGAGAGGGCCTATTTGACAATTTCTGTATTCAAACTCTAGAGGCATTTTTCTTTGCCTATTCTTTATGAAGCATGGTCAGAATGATTGTTAGGTCATTAGGATGAAACCTATAGAAAATTGGAAGTTGTTTTCAGAGAACATGGGATATAGAGCCTAAATGACAATTTCTTTGTTTACTCTTAAGAAGTTACAAGATTGACACAGTTTTGATGAAACTTTGTCAGAGAGATTGTTTGGTCATAATGATGAACCCTAGTGAAAATGGGGAGGTTCCATTTGAAAACGGGAAAAGGGGCCTTAATAGTAATTTGAAATACAACCCTTGTGTACTGCTTTACTCTTCACAGAAGCTTTTTTGATGTCTCTGTTTCATGTTTCTTTTTTTCAATAAAGAACTCAGATGAGTGATTGTGATGTAGCGTAATCTTGGCCCTCTTGTTAGTTCGGCTGTTTTCGTAGAAAACCCGAGGTATAGCAATAGCATTGGTGTCATTGTTGTTGTTGTTGTTGTCTTCGTTGTCATGCGAAAAGTTTGACATTTTGTCATGTCTCTAGTTCTACTAAAGGCATTCACTTGAAACTTGGCACACTTATTCACTATCAAAGGAGCAACCTATACTATCAAGGGGGATAACTAGATGCATTTTGTCCAATATCCAGCACCAAACAGCCATTTGTAGGCACCCGTAAGCGGTGCTCTTGTTTGTAATTCTAGCAACTTGAAATTTTCATCTGCAATTTCTTTTAATTGTGACCAATTCATATTCTATTGTCAAAACTAATGGATAACCAAAGCTCCGAATTTAAAAAAAAAAAGGAAACCCAACTAAAACAAAGAAAAAAATATATAAGCTTAGTAGTTGGGTAAATTGTGGTTAAGGGGTTAGAATTTTAACCCTTCCTGTTTTTCGAAATTTTTCGACTGGTCCAAATTAAAAGAGGTTGCAGACGAAAATGAAAATTGAACACGTAAATCCTTGCTTTGTACAGGAAAGGGTTAAGACTAACAGTGGTCAAATTGCGATAGATTTAAACAAAAGTATGACCAAGTAATTCTTCAAGTATTTGTTTTGGTTTCCTATTAATGATAATGCCCCATTTAGTCTATTTGATCAGATTTAGAAAGTATTTATTACTTTAAAATAATAGTGGGAGATTTGATTTCATTATTCTCTTGTGGATGAATCATATTGATTTGGAATTTGTATATAGGTATGTGTCTTCATCGGCCAAAAACTTGGACATTTTGTAATATCTTCAGTATAAATGAACACATTCGCTTGAAACTTGAAATATATATTCACTATTGAAAGGGCAATCTATACCAAAAAGGGGATAACTCAAATGAACTTTTAACCCTTGTTATGCTTAACCCGGAATATTCCGGTTTCGGCAGGAGATGTAGACCAAGATCAGCCTGCACATAAGTGCAGTCTGATCTTGGTCTACACCTCCTACTTGTACCTTTTCTGTAAGAGTTGTTTATGAAATTGATTTCTAAAAAAATATCAATTTTTGAACAACAAGTCCTATCAGTTCTTTCATCCCTTTGATTTTACATCAATTCAGTAAGGTAATTCATACAGCATGACAACGGTTAACGAATCATGCCCCTTTTTCGTCTTAAAAGTTTTACCTACTATCAAGCACTGGAACAGTCGAGCACTGGCATCCCCATGTAGTGCTCTTGTTTAATATACATAGCCATCTGATGAAGGAAAGCACTGGGAGTTGATAAATTGAACTCATTTGGGGACTACTTTGTCATAGACCATAGTAGTCATGATACAGGACTCTCAAAACGTACATGTAATCTTAACACAGAAAGACAATGAAATTTCTTTTCCTCCAATAAGAGACACAGTTCATCTGACCTTTTCTTGCAGAAATTTCACAGCAGGATTTTCCTGAAATATCCACTAATTGTTATATCCACTTGAATTATTATTATTGCAAAATTTGGAAGCATATTGGGGAAGGTTTTGTTTTTCATTATCTGTAGTAAGACAGAAATTACATAGCAGATGTAATGTGATACATCTAGTGATATTTTTGACGCTGAGCTTATCTGTAAGATGAATCATTTAGGTCTTTCATATCTTTCATAGACATAAATAGTTGAACTGTCTTCGGTTAGGGGTTGCCAACAATTCAGTGTTGCCACTCTGTCACACAGGCTATAGTTTTGGCTCAATCTTCCTGAAACATGCTAAAAATGTTTGTAAAGTCAAGAGGAAGAATCCTATTGAATGAGTATGGTGACATTCTGACCAGTTTCACTGGAAAAGAGGTCTTATTCACAAATTCCTTGTTACCACTCTACAAGTCATAGTATTGGATGAATTTTCTCAAAGTTGCTTTAAGTGCTTGTATAGTCATGCTCTGTCCCTTGGCTAAGGCATTTTGGATCCCCATCCTAGGAGAATTCATTTTACAAAGGAAGACCAATACACAAAATTAATGGTACATTGACATAGATATGAGAGATGACAAGGTTCAATGCAGTGAACAGCATACAAGAAAACAGTGATTAGCCCAATGTCATTTTACAGGGTCATTTTTGGGGTCCTGCATAGCTCCGTGATAGGGGCAGGACTTGTAATCTAGATCCCAGCAAAGCTGCTGATTAATTGGTTATGGCCTTGGGTAGCACATAAATAAGTGAACTTCGCTGTGATTTAACTTGACCCATTACCACACAGCAAAAATAGACTGCTCCAAATCAAAAAAAGTTGCAGACATCAATTTTAAGGTGAGAGTATTTCAAGTATCTCTGTCTTTTGGGGCAGAAAAAAAAGGTTTAAAATGAAGAAATTGCTTGTAACAATTGTTTAGAGTGGCATTAAACCCCATATACTTAAATTACAAGGTCAGTGTTATGTTTCAAAAAATAGTAGTACCTACGGACTTCATAGTCAGAGAGAATAAGTTAAGAGTTACATTCTGTAGACATATGAAATGTTTCATAGAAGGGAAGAAAATATGTAAGGGTGTGTTATGCAAGTGAAGAAAATATTTATGTAATTTCCTACCAAGATGCACTACAGATTTTCCATAGAGAGAAAAGAATAAACATGGGTTGATAGAACAGACTTCCTATAATAAGTTACTAATTTCTTTATGTTTGTACATGTATTATTAATTATAGGAGATTAAACTCAATCAACTTGGTTTCAACAAGGATTTGTTGAGAAATCAGTAATCAAACCACCCAAGTTGTCATCTTCTGCATTATCTATGCTTTTCAATTTGATAGTATTGACAATCAAAGTGAGCAGTGTCTAACTCAACTATTTAACCTATTACCAGACAACAAACTTTAGACTGGTCAAAATCAAATAAAGTTGCAGATGACAATTTTAAATTGATGAAATATAGAAATTGCTCGTCTTTCTAGGTTGAAAACATTGTGGTAAATGAAAAAATTGATTGTTTTTCTCGCATCTTTCTTGAGGGACTTAACAGAGGGGGATTGTTTGGGAATGGATTAAAAGTAACATTATCCTCACAGTACACTTGTTATGTTATAGAACTGACCAGAAATTTGGTATAAGATTTGAGCTGCAAAGGAAATAGTTATTTTATGGGATTCAGGTATATTGGGATGTCAAAATATTCTGTGTCAAGAAGAATATATATACTAGGTTTGGGATCACAGAAAATAGTTTTTAACCAGGTTTTCCAAAGGAAAAATCAGGCTAATAAATTGGTGAAAGTAGGCATTTGGTTGCCGGCTGGGTTGCCTTATGTGCGCAACTACTCATACAGTTCTTGACAGATTTGGATGAAATTTTCACAAAATGTTTGTTTTCGTGTGACCTAAGTGCATATTATCAGTGTTGAGTGATTCAGTGCTTTGTCATACAAAAAAGGAGACAAGAGGGTCAATGGTCAAACTTTTACCTTGCCTTTATCTATTGAGTCCATGATTGGCACTTAAACAACTTGTTTGGAGAAAGATTGCTTCACAAAATCAAAGTTCTTACCTCCTAAGATAAGTTAAAACTCTGATCTGTTCTGTACCACTGAACCCATGGTCTGATATTTAGCTCCACTGGCTGAAAGCCAGCGTGCTATTGTCATGGCGAGGTAAACCTTTCCTTTAAAAATCTTCTCCTCAAAAAGTACTGAACAGATTTCAACCAAATTTCACAGAAATGATCCTTGGATGACATATATACCCTCTATCAGATTCCTTCAAAGAATTTTGATCGGATGAAAAACATGACTAATTGGCGGGGCTAATTTCCATATACGATAAAACCTTTAAAAATCTTCTTCTCTGAAACCAGTTGATGGATTTCAACTAAATTCCACAGAAAAAATCCTTGGGTGAGAGAGGATTCAGAGAATTCAGAACAAATTAAAAACATGGCTTTAATGGGTGAGGCTAATTTCCATATTTTGGCAAAAGCTTTGCAATTCTTTGTCTTGAAAACCAGTTGGATTGATTTTAGCCAAATTTTTGCCAAATTGATCATTTAGTGTCTCTTTATCAGATTATCAAAAAGAATTTTGATTGTAAGAAAAATATGGCTTAAATGGGCAGGGCTTATTTCCATTTATGACAGGGCTCCAGAAATCCGATAAATTGCCGGTTTGGACCGAATTTTGAATTGCCAGACCGATTGAAATCCCAAAGGATACACCAAAATCACCCACCATCTATCAAAATCCACTTGAAACCGAGAGAATTCAAGGGTTTCACGCGTTATCTTCAGATTAAGGGAGTAACAGCAATGCCAAAAATCGATAATTAGTTTACCAGCCAGCAAGTCAAGTGCCCTTCCGCACGTGGACCTAATTTGCAGTTAGCCACAGTTTCATGCTTGACCGAACTTCAGGTATCGAGTTCTGTAAACTATTTGCAATAGAGATTTGGTTTGACTTATGCGCCTTCGAAGTCCTATCAGAATGGACATCTTATACTGCGTCAGTTTAAATTGCCGTTCCTAGTGAATCAAATTCCGTTTACTATGATATGGGATGCGTATATAAATCGAGACATGAACAGGCTTCAGTTGCCGTTCGTATAGTCGTTCAGTTGCCCTTCGTATAGTCAGAATAGCCCAGCACAACGCTTTTAAGAAATGAATGTATCAAAAGTAAGCGCATGAGACCGGGTTTGAAATTTTTATAAAAAAGTCACGTCGTTAATGTTATACATTCAAGGTAAGAAACGTAGCCGATAGAATTCAAACAATAAGTGGAAATCCGCAGAATGCAGATAATTTGAATACAAACGAAAACGACTGCTTTATAACATCGCTAGTTCTGTCAATAAAATTAAACAAACGACAAATCATGAAATCTTACTTCTGGGGTGGAAAGTCCGAAAGATGAATCGCAAATCAACTACAATTAATAAATGACCGAGATTTGAGCACAATTTCTGCTCTAGGAAAATGGTGCAACATGTGGGCGACCCACTCGAGTTTGTCTCGTCGATCTTTTTGATGCATGTCATGACTCTGCGATCCCATGGAGTAGAATGGACCGACCCGACATTTTATGACGGCATCTGTGTTTTTCCATCAACAGAGGATCGTCTTGAGCGAAAATCGCCATGACTGTGTTAAATTTACATAACTCTGGATAACTAGCTTGTGAAAAAGTATATCTATATTATTATTAAATCAGCGGTATTCGGAGGAGGGAGGGGGCCTACGACACGGAAATAGTCTGTAAAACCGTTGAAGATTATAATCATCTTCGGATTTAAAAAAGAAGGCCACTATTGCATGAATGATGAAATCTTGTTCGTGTGGGAAAGGTGAAATAGGTGGGGAATTCGTTTTGCTGGCGGTGGGCATTGTCCCGGACCGATTTAAATTTCCAAATTTCTGGAGCCCTGATTTATGGTATATACTGAAAATGGACTGTTGATGAATTTCAACCAAATTGCACAGGAATGATCCTCAGATGACTGTTTGTGGGATTCCTTCATATTATTTTGCTTGGTTGAAAAGCTTGGCTTTTATGGTTGTGGCTTATGT
This sequence comes from Fragum fragum, assembly GCA_946902895.1. Lineage (NCBI taxonomy): Eukaryota > Metazoa > Mollusca > Bivalvia > Cardiida > Cardiidae > Fragum > Fragum fragum. Next base: position 24,530,816 of record OX336371.1, read on the forward strand.
TCATATATGATAAACAATGAAATTTTTTTAATTTATTTAATACCTTTTCATCTTCCCCAGTGAATGAATTTTACATAACTTGACTGTTGTAAAAACAATGAAAAAGCTGAAATGCTTCTTTAGAACTATTTTAAAGATTTGAGTGACTTAGGTTTATTTTCCTAATATCAGTTTATATTGAATTCATGAAAAATTTGCTTAATCAGTACATTCGTGCCTTTGGAGCTATAAAGAGGTTGAAACGCCTCTAGTTGTAATATTTCACCCAAGGTCAGAGGTCAAAGGTCAAATTTATCCTGAACCTGTTGTCTGATATTTTTGACATACTTGTTCATGCCATTACACCTTATATAGTAAGTGGAGACCCTCTTGACAGATTCAAGCACACACAGTAGAGTGTTGCTGTGTTCTTGTTTTATACAACGCGCTCAATCCTGTTACTCTTGTTTGGCATAATTTTACTAGAAGTATTACATTGTCCAACAATACCTGAGTGAAATATGGAATGGTACTTGTTCTACCCTCACACTGCATGCCACATTTTTATATCCCCCCCCCCTGCAATGTTTTGGTGACAGGTATATATAGTTACCTTGTTCCATGTGTGAGTTTGTGTGTTGATGGGTGTGTAATTGTGTGTGTCAAGTTCTTGTTCAGAGTATATCATCTACCTTAGCTCATTCCCATACAGCAAAATTCTAGACTGGTCCAAATTGAAGGAAACTGCAGACAACAATTTCAAGGCGATGGAATTTTAATTGTTTTCATCTTTTTTGGTTATAAAACATTGTGGATAATGCAGAAATTGCTTGATACAAGTGTCATGTGCAAAGTCTTTGTTTGATACTCCTAGTTTAACCTGATCCCACTCTTTTAGATGCCCCTAAGAAATAAAGCTTTAGAAAGCATTGCTTGTTACAAGCAATTCCTTCATTTTCCACAATGTTTTCTACCCAGAGAGTTGAAAAAAAAACAAGAGGACCATGATGGTCCTAAATCGCTCACCTGAGGCATCTGCAAATTACAGTACTTTTTTGTATAAAAAAGACACAACTTGAGCAAAATAAATAAAACAAATATAAGATTTTGGCTTTGTACAAAACAATCCAGTAATGCTTTAAAATGAAAATGAATGCCTTTGGCTTCATAGTTTAATCGATTACCAAACTATCCTAGAATTTGTCACCCTCAGGGGAAAAGGTTTAAAAAAGCATTGTGAGAAAGCAAGCAATTTCTCCATTTCTATTTAAGAAGAATCCTTTCAATGCGATTGTGCAATTTTCAATCCCAGGAGCAGAGACATTTTTTATCCTAAGAGCAAATTTTCCTGTAACATAGTACAAAATTATTTAGTCATGCTACATACCAAATATGAATGCCCTTCATCTTATATTTCAGAAGGAGAAGACTTTGATGTTGCTCTAATTGAGCGTTTTCAAAAAATTTTGACCTCTGGGGCAGTGCCATGTTTTATCCCAGGGCTAACATTTTAGCTAACATGGTAGAGAACCATCTGGTTATGCTATATACAAAATATGAATGCCTTAGACTTTGTAGATTGGGAGGAAAAGACTATTGAACATGGTCTAATGGAGCTTTTTTACAAACTTTGGACACCCGGGAAGGGGTGTTTATTAACCTACAGGCATAATTTGATCAAAACTGATAGATAACAGCCAGGCTATGCTACACTCAAAATATAAATGCCCTCCTCCTTAAAATGAAGATTTTTTTTTTAACATACTCAAATTTTGCGTTTTTCCCAATTTTTGACCCCTAGTGCATGGCCGTTTTTGCCCTTAGGAAGACAACTTTTAGTGATAGTACAAAACCATCTAGTTATGCTCCATACCAAATATGAATATCCTAGACCTTATAGTTTAAGAGGAGAAGTCTTTTGAAATTGCTCTAAATAAGCATTTTTCCAAACTACGGACCTCTAGGGCGGGGCCATTTTAGACCCCAGAGATTAAATATTTAAAAACTTGGTAGAGAACCATATAATTAAGCTCTATATAAAATATAAATGCCTTTGGCCTTGTAGTCTGTGAGAAAAAAGACAACATAGATTTTCTAAAATTTCCCATTTTCATATGCCACGGTTACAAGAGTTTTTCACAGAATTAGATTCTTTTAACAACTTTTGAAGAGCTTCAACCAAGGAACATCCCTGCAAAGTTTCAGCTGGATCGGCCTACTGGTTTAGGAGGAGAAGATTTTTAAAGATTTTTACAGATTTACTAAAGATTCCCATTTTCACATGCCGCGGCAACCAGAGTTTTTGACGGAATTAAATTCTTTTAACAACTTTTGTAGAACTTCACCCAAGGAACATCCCTGTACAATTTTAGCTTGATTGGCCTACTGGTTTAGGAGGAGAAGATTTTTAAAGATTTTAACAGATTTACTTAAGATTCCCATTTTCACATGCTGCGGTTGCAAGAGTTTTTGACGGAATTAAATTCTTTTAACAACTTTTGTAGAACTTACTATAAGGAACATCCATGCAAAGTTTCAGCTTGATTGGCATACTGGTTTAGGAGGAGAAGATTTTTAAAGATTTTTACAGATTTACTAAAGATTCCAATTTTCACATGCTGCGGCAACCAGAGTTTTTGACAGAATTAAATTCTTTTAACAACTTTTGTAGAACTTCACTCAAGGAACATCCCTGTAAAGTTTCAGCTTGATTGGCCTACTGGTTTAGGAGGAGAAGATTTTTAAAGATTTTAACAGATTTACTTAAGATCCCCATTTTCACATGCCGCAGCAGCCAGAGTTTTTGACGGAATTAATTTCTTTTAACAACTTTTGTAGAACTTACCATAAGGAACATCCCTGCAAAGTTTCAGCTTGATTGGCCTACTGGTTTAGGAGGAGAAGATTTTTACAGATTTACTAAAGATTCCCATTTTCACATGCCGCTGCAGGCAGAGTTTTTGACGGAATTAAATTCTTTTAACAACTTTTATTGAACTTCACCCAAGGAACATCCCTGCAAAGTTTCAGCTTGATTGGCCCTTTGGTTTAGGAGGAGAAGATTTTTAAAGAAATTACGGGACGGACGGACAACGGACAACGACCGATCACAATAGCTCACCTTGCACTTTGTGCTCAGGTGAGCTAAAAATCATAATTTAATAAATTTTGAATTGTCATCTGCAACTTCAATTTGGGCCAGTCTAAAATTTCGCTGTCTGGTAATGGGTTAAGGTCACAACTGAAGGCCATGTGACAAGCAATTTGTTGGGGCATCCATGTCTGTGACACATTTCTTGTTATAATCATCTGGATAAATCAAGGTATAAAAAGTATCATTATAAAGCTATATCTATTAATTTTTTTCTTCCTCCACAAGAACCAATCTATTGAGATGGCCAGTAATATTTCTTGGCCTTCAAGTTGTGTACTCTATGAGGAATTGTAAGACTGTTTTTCCGGAGTTTTGCAGATTTTCAATTCACTAGATGGGCAAATAGGGAATTCTATATTAGATTAAGGTGATTGATTTGAAGGAATTGGGAGACTTTTCTCTGTTTTGAAAACCTTGGAATCTGTGAAGGATTGTTTCTAGACTTTGGTTACCCTTCTCTTCTTTGAACCATGCAGTAACTTTTTAACACATTCCCACTCAGTGACATTTTTTTCTGATGCCCCCCAAGAAAAGTAATTTGGAAAGCATTTTGTAAAATGGAGAAATTGATTGCAATAAGCAATTTCTTCATTTTAGACAACATTTTCTAACCAGAAACTTTGAATTGTTGTCTGCAACTCCTTTAATTCGGAGCTGTCTAAAGTTTTGCCGACTGGTAATGAGTTGAAAAAGTTGGGGAAGATTCCATTTTAGAAGTGAGAGCAAGACTGTGCAAAGTGTGTCCATCATAGCTTGCCTCTTGAAATTTCAATCAGAACCCTTGTCATGGTGAATTAATTTTAGTTTCAGAATCCCATATAATCGAACGGTGAAAGCAACGAAAGGCCCTAATTATGAGTCAATATGTGTTTTGATAAATTATTTTATAAACAGTTATGACTGTTTTAACCATTCTCACACAATGACGCCTTTAGACGCCTCTCAAGAAAAACAATTGGGAAAACATTGTGTAAAATGAAGAACTTGCTTGTAACAAGCAATTTCTTCATTTTACACAATGTTTTCTTCCCAGAGACTCTATAATGTTGCCTGCAACTCCTCAATTTAGAACAGTCTAAAATTTTGCCGTCTGGTAATGGGTCAAGTAAACAGGTTATGAAGACTATATGTGATCAGATTGCACATTTGTGCAGGCTGACATGTGGGTATACCTTCTGCCAAACCTAGACTATTCTAGGCTCAGCATGACAAAGGTTAATTTTGTAGCAAAATGTTTTGTAAATCTCATTTTGATTCTAAACAAGACTAAAGAAAGCCTGTATTGGATTATCAGAGCTAGATAAAAAGCATTCTTGATTGCATGGAAAATTCTATCTGTAATTGGAAATTGGAGGAACTTTAATTTCATTTTCAGCTAAGAAAAAAATAGGTTTTAATCTGGTTTTCTGACTTGTAGATTCAATGAAACCAGTTAATGTGACACAGAATTTAATTTGGTCTGGTAACAGAAACTCTTACTGTTTATACAATTTTGATTTTTAAGATACCGTATTTTCCCTGAATGTCCGGACAGGAAAAAATAATTAATATTTTTTGTGTCCGAAAATTAAGGAAATTATTTTCCTTAGTGTCCGAACTTTTAGGGTTACAACTGTACTGCGGCGAAAGTCCGTCATATATATGGGTAAATGCTCACGGCGGGAGATTTACGGACGAGTCGAAGGATTTTTAAAACGCCGACAAATGCGTGATTAATCCAAAAAAATTGTCTCATTTAAAGTTTCCAGTAATAGAATCCTCATAAATATCCGCGGCTAAACACTACAATAATATGAAACAGCTTTACACAGATTCACAAAAATAACATTACAGTTAAAAAAACAAATAGGGCCGCGTACGCATTTGAGATGATGCAATAATTGACCTTTATCCCTACTCGATCTATTAACTATTTGATGGAATTTGTTTGTACGTAATCCGATTGAATAATGTATTTGTTCATTTATTTTCAGGTGACTGTGTACTTTTCGAGAAGTAATCTAATGGGAGGTGAAGATTCGAAAATATTTCATTAAAATAAAATTCAGAACAAATTGCATATGAGTTTATTTGTTTCGTATGGAGATCAATCCTAGGTTATGTTGTTCAACCTTTACATGGTTCCAGGTCGTTATAAAATCATTATCCCCGTAGGTCGACGGAAAATACTATCACTACTGCTATATCTAGCTGTAGTCACAACATTTTTGTCGCCCATCAACTAAACAGATGAGTCTGCAACATCCAAACAAAGCATTGTATTTATACAATTCTCCGTAATGACGACCTTTTGGCAGACGACGGACAACGTCTCAAATGCGTGATTTCGTTTGAGATGTTTTTTCTGAAGTTTTATGTCATGTCCCTAAATAATAACAAGAACTAGCTTCACTTTCAAATACTTTATTCGATAAATACAACAAATAGACAATAGATCGACTGATACATTTCTGTGATTTTCGGCCATCACTTCTGTCTGAAAAGGAAAAAAATAACAATGAAAAGAAAGGCAACGGGATACAGAATCAGAAAGCGTTCAATTCAAATTCAAATAGTCGGTGGGCGATTAAATGCCGTAACTTCTCCAGGAATAAGCTGTAGTTACGACATTTTTGGTTGCCTTTCGACGGCGAAGGAAAGACAGCCATCTATACGACCGTTTTTCATTTGCGATTTTTTTTTTTTTAAATCATCTTAAACATCAGATTTATGCAAAATCAATTTATGTTAAGATGGTAAAAAATCTTTCTCTGTGTTCGGATTAGAATAAGGTAAGGGTAAATCTTGGCTATCGTCCAACTTTCAGCGACGCTCGATCGGGACGTCTCCATGGTGACGTGTCGAACTACTAACACTGTCCAGTTATGTAAAGCATATACACGCATCTTTTACGTGTATCGATAGACATACGGCGCTATTGCTTTACTTGTTATAAGTCTAGACATATATCGTGGCATGTTGACACCGAGGTCTGCTTAACCGTCTTTTACTAAATGAATCGGTCCAATTTGTAAACCATCGCCAATTGTGCGCTAGTCTAGGAAGCATGATTAAACCTCGCAATATCCGATTGTCGTTTACTAGCCCGATTTTAAATTGATTAAACACAATATGATAAATAAGAACAAGGCGTCTTTCAGATGAACAAGCTTTGGGTTACGACGATTTAATTTAGTAATGAAGTAACCCTTCCATTAAGATTACTCCCGAGTCTCTTTGACTGTTCGTCGTAGTTCTTTCTATACCTTACAAGAATGTTTAGTTTAGCATAAAAAGTTTGTCCGTAGGTGTTAATTTATAATGTCACGTATTGTAAAGCTTGACTGGAATATCAACGTGTCAAACTAATTAACAGGAGATTAACTAATGGCAAACAAAGAAATACGTCTTACAGGGATATAAACGATCTCATGAATGGTTAAACAGGTAAGGTACGTCTTTCGTCGTTGACAAGATTTGTACTTCGTAAGTACGTGTCCGAAAATTTAGGGATGTCAAATCCATTCTGTGTCCGAAATTAGGGACAAAAAATAAATTATTTTTGAAAATAATTAATGGTGTCCGAAAATTTCGGGTGTCCGAACATATCGGGAAAATACGGTAATAAGTCTTTGACTTCTCAATATAAAACTACAAAAAATGTAGAAGGAATTTGAAGCATATATGAAAATAGTTTGAATGTATTCTCTTCTATTGCAGTGATGCTACTACGAAAGCAGACTTAAAACGCCTTCCATTGATAACAACAAGTGCACTTAAAGAACACCCTTCCATTCCATTCTGGTAAGTATTAGATGAGAAATATGATAACAACCCTTGCTTACTAAAAGATGGTTTGTTTTTTTCCCAAAAATATCAAAAGGTCAGAGGCTTGGTATTTTATACATATTACTGTTGGGAACATGATTGATGATGAATTCTTGATTTAACCCATTTCCACTCAATGACGCCCCCAAGAAAAAGGGCTTTAAAAAAAATTGTGGAAAATGAAATTGCTTGTGACAAGCAATTTCTTCAGTATCCACAATGTTTTCTACCCAAAAGATGCAAAAAGTCCAAAATTTCATAAGGTTTAAATTGTCGTCTGCAACTCCTTTCAATTTGTACCAGTCTAAAATTTTACCATGTGGTAATGGGTTAAATATTACCAGAAGAAATGATTCTATACTTGTCAAAATTGAGAGTTCACTGCTGTTAATCAAAAAATTAATTGGCCAATCAATTATTTTGTTACACCAGTAGTGAACGTGTAACTCCAATATTTATATATGGTAGCCATTTCGGTTAAATTTTTCACCAAAACATCTGGTACATTTGGCCATACAAAAAAATAAGATATCTTGAAAGTCATCCAGTGGCAACAAGTCCAGGCTGACCAATATTTGACTTTGAGCTGTGACCTTGACCTCAGGGTGATCTGAAAATTTATTTTATATGGCATATCTACCTATAGGGAACAGTTGTGCCAAGTTATTTTGAAATTCATTCACAAACATAAGTCATAGCTTCTGGACAAGCTCAAATTGAACCTTTGACCTTGAGTTGTGACATTGACCCTAGACCTATCCAGAAATGTAGGAGATATACCATGAATAAATTTGGAAGGACTGGTCCAAATTGAAAGAAGCTGTTGACAACAATTGTAAGTTGATGGAAATTTAATTTTTTTCGTCTTTTGGGATAGGAAACATTGTGAATAATGAAGAAATTGCTTGATACAAGCAATTTCTTCATAGTCCACAATGTTTTCCAAAGCTTTTTTCTGGCTGGGTGTAAAAAGGAGGGAGTGTGTGCAAATGGGTCAAACACACATACACTGACTTGAAATGGTGATACTAGCCACAAGTCAGGGCTTGACAAAAAAAATCTGATATTTTAAAAAAGAGTAAAAAAAGGGCATAGGGTATAGCAACAGCCAAAAAGGTGTCTGTAATGTATAAATTTTCTTCTTTTTTTTCTCTTTAGACATAACCTTTTACCTAACAACTAAGTTTTATACTTGTCCAAATTGAAAGGTGTTGCTAACAACATTTTCAAGTTGATGAAATTATAAAAAAAATCTTTGTCTGTCTCAATAGAAAACATGGCAAAAGTATAGAATTGCTTGTTACAAGTAATTCCTTCATTTTCCACCATGTTTTACTTTAGAGGGGTTTTAAAGCAGTACATGTGTATTGTGTGAGAATGGATTGAGGAAGGTAGCTTAAAAATGAAAGAAGTACAATGAGCTGTAGAATAAAACCACAAAATTAAATAAATGTGCTTCTATAATCGGTAGGAAATTGTTATAGTGTAAAGTGCATGCTGCTATCAGTAGATGAGTAATTCTTGGAAATTAATCTTATCTAAATCATGCTGTAAAGAGGAAAGAAGCTGTTTTTCTCATTTGCCATGTTATCAGGTCTGATAAGCTTGGTTCACCCTCAATTTACCACTGATACTCTGCCCACACTCTTTTTAACCTATTGCCAGACAATAAGATTTTGGACTGGTCCAAATTCAAAGAAGTGCATATGATAATTTCAAGATTGTATAATTTGAAAAATCTTTGTCTTACAGGATAGAAAATATTGTTAACAGTGCAGAAATTTCTTGTACAAGCAATTCTTTCATTGTCAATATTTCAACATTTCTCAAGCTTTTTTCATTATAGGAGGATTGTTTGGGGAAAGGTTAACCCTTTTACAAACTCAATCCTCTGTGTTTGAAAATAATGTGGAAAAGAAGAAAAGTCTACTTGTTGATAGTGATTTATCCACTTTCAGAGGATCTTCTACTCTGTAAAATAATTTGGAAAGTTTTAGCTTGATTGTAGACTTTCTCTGTGTATACTCAAGCTATTACTTTGAAACTTTCCTAGATGAGACCGCAATACAGGGTCATAGGGAAAAATAGCAAGAGTCTGAGAAACTACTGGTATGAGGCTTTCTATGTTCCTCAAAAAGCTTTCTGGAGAGCATGAAGTTGCACGATTGTGTGTACATCCAAGTCTTTCAATCTGAAGCCATTTCTTCACAACTCCTGGACCAAATTGGATGAAACATCATATATTATTTGTTTGTCAATTTAAGGCTTTGTTATGGAAAAGGAATACTTGATGTAAAAAAAAAAGGATTATACTCATGTCTTCTAATTCACTGGTCAAAATCGAATGAAATCTCATAGTTAACCCATTCCCACACAGTGACGCTTTTAAACACCTCTCAATATAAAGGTTTTGGAAAACATTGTCACAAGCAATTTCTTCATTATCCACAATGTTTTCTACCACAATAGACAAAGATTTTAAAGATTTCATCAACTTTAAATTGTCGTCTGCAACTTCGTTGAATTTGGACTGGTCCAAAATTTTATTGTTAAGGAATGGGTTAAATAAATAACCAAAAGCCCAAGACCCTGCACAATTTGTTATTCATTTACACAAAATTATTTTAAGAGAAAAGGCTTGATATATTATAGACTTGCTTCAAAAAACATTCTGTTACCATATATTGGTTAGTCTGTTTGCCATCCACATCTTGATAACATGCACATTGCCTGCATCTATGGATGAATTTGAATGGAAATTTCACCAAATGTTCCTAGTGTCCTGACCTTGAGCATATTGTTGGGGTTTGCAATTTAGGCTGTGTCATGGGAAAACGGGAGCTTAATGCAAAATTTCTTGTCTAGGCTTGTTGGCGGTGTATATTGTGACTATGGCTTTTGTTGTCTGGTTTGTTCTAAATTATTGGCAAGATTTTATTAATCAAAAGCTATCAACCATATACTCTTTTTATTTCATTTATGAAAAAAAGAACAATTAACCCTTTCCTGTTTTTGGAAATTTTAGACTAGTCCAAATAGAAAGAGATTGCAGACGACAATGAAAACTGGATGCCATTATAAATGAAACCATCCTATGTGGTAGAAAACATTATGGAAAAAGAAGAAATTGCTTGTAACAAGCAATTTCTCCTTTTTCCACAGTGTTTTCTGGTGTATAAAATCATAGTAACGTAAAATCCCGTATTTGAACAGGAAAGGGTTAAGGGAAATGAAGGAAATGCAAGTTCAGAGGCTGAATTTTGACATGTCTAAAAACCAAAAATATAATACTACAATAATTCTGTTTTTGAATTAGATATCATATATTTTATGATGGTATGTGAATGGTTGATATTTATACAAAGCATATCAAAACAGATAATTTTTTCATAAAGGGAGATAATTGGTCAATCAGTTATTTCCAAAAATAACAGGAGATTCAGAGTGTAATTGTTTCCTGTGTAACCCTTTTATCCATATAGTTAATGCTAATCAGGCAGTGTTTATGAATAGTAAAGCAAACATTATTGCTACAAATGAAATTAATTTTAATATAATGAAGCAGATAAGTTGATGAAATTCAAAAATAAAATTTTCTTTTGGGGTAGAAAACATTGTCGATGAAGAAGAAATTACTTGCTATCCCCCCCCCCCAAAAAAAAAACAGGCAATTTCTTCATTATCCAAACTTTTTCCTAAAAGACCCCAAAAGACAAGAGATTTTTGAATTTCCATAAACTTTAAATTGTGGCCTGCAACTTTGAATTTGAAATAGTCTAAAAGAAATCATGTGGCAATGGGTTAAAGTCAAGCCTGAGAATCTCTTTGAGGTGCAATACAGTATAGTGGTATCACTTAATATGATGAATATCTTCGCCCTTGTCAATAGACTATAAAATCCTGTTCAGAAATTCATTAAAATCAAAGTTCTGAAATCACAAGGAACTAAGGTATGTGTGATTATTTTTTTCTCCAGACTAATGTTACAAATAGTACTTCAGTGTGCCAAACAGGTGGTTTAGATTACATGTATGTCCAGGCTGATCTTTGTCTATACCACCTGCAAAAACAGGAATATTCCGAGCTCAGCACAACAATGGTTAAGATGAAGTTGATTTCATAGTTCTGACTAGCTCTTTTTGTAAGAAGGAAGTCATCAGCTATACTTGGTATTCAATTTCTTTTTTAGCTCACCTGAGCACATATTGCTGAAGGTGAGCTATTGTGATTGGTAAACTGCCGGCACCTGTTGGTCTGTCCATTAATAGTTATTAAAAAAATCTTCTTCTTCTAAACCATAAGGCCTAAAGCTTTGATATTTGGTACATATCACCTACTGACCCTCTACCAAAAAACTTCAAAAAATTGCTGTGCTCTGAAAATTAGCCCTTTTCTGTGTGATCCCTGATTTTACAGAGGAAATCTTTGAAAACCTTCTCCTCCTATACCATTAGCCTAGAGCTTTGATATTTGGTATGTGTCATATCCAATCAGATTTTTTGTGACAAGCTTTTTCTTCACTATCGGCATTATAATGTAGGATTGTGTGGGAGTGGGAAAATAGCTGATGTTAACTGTACTGTTGAAAGTGCAAAAGAAATAAACATGCACTTTACAGAAGCTTTACACTTATACTGTGACTTCATCTATCATTTACCGTATTTCTCCTAATAAACATTAGAGTCATACAAAACTTTGACAGTGAGCTCATATTTTGTACTGAATTTTAGGAGGGGTAATTTTTTCAAAAAGATATTCTGTCTTGATGTCATCAAATGTGAGGTTTATTTCCTCTAAACAATCTTTAACCCATTCCCACTCAGACACTTTTTGACTACCTCAAGAATAAATTAGCTTTGAAAAACATTGTGTAAAATGAAAAAATTGCTTGTTACAAGCAATCTCTTATTATCCACAATGTTTTCTGCTCGAAAAGACAAATATTTTTTAATTCCATCAACTTAAAATTGTCATCTGCTAACTTTCAATTTGGACAAGTCTAAAATTTTGTCCTCTGATAATGAGTTGAATTGTTCAAAGAAAATAATCCTCAACTCAGTGTAAAGATTGCTGATAAGAAAATAGTCTCCAAATCAGTGGATGGAAATTGCCTGGGGTGCTACAATTAGGGTGGGATTGCTTATAAGGAGAAATATGGTAATCCTTGTGATATTCACCAAATAAATACAATATCAAGATTGTAATACTGTGTGACATTTTGATATCTGGTTTTGATATGCCTGCACATATGAAACTTGCTATTGGTTTCAAAATACGCTTGTGATGCTTCCTTGTATCTTGTTTCTTACATTATAGAAATTTGATATTGGATTTAATTCTTGTTTAAGTTTCACATATGAGGAAGTAGATATCTGAATAATAATGTGAACTTGTCTTAATTAACCAGGGACCAAAATGTATAGAAACCAACACTTTTACAGAAGTGTTATTTATGCACCATGGTTCTTATAAATACAGAAATAGATATTTGGGTGACAAAGTGTTTCAAATTTAAGTTTTGGATAATATAATTTTCATGTTGAATAAAAAATAGAATAGAGAAATAGTGAAAATACAAATGAAATACAACTTTCTTTGCTTGTGAAAGCTTATATTTGCCTAAAATAAAACTACTGACAAGTATTGTGATCTATGACTGTTTAATCCAGGTATCAAAAAGTGCAATCGAATTGGTTAAATTACATCTCTTTCCTAAACATTGTGCCTATTTTCAACCAAATTTTCAAAGAATATTTCTTTGATTCCCTTCTTTAAAATTTACCATTGATATGCCTCTTTAAAATTTACTGTGAAATTCTAGTTATCAAGGCAAAAAGATTAAAAAAAAACCTTTAAAGCTCATCTTCTCACCATCCAGAAGGCTGAAAATCTCTATATTTTGCATAGGGCATCTGTTCACCAGCCTCTTGAAAATTGGTCAACATATTAGTTTTATGGACATATTTAATCTTGGTACCTTACAGCTTATATAATATCATTGAAAAGATCACTGATTTTATTATCTTAACCCTTTCCCACATAATCCTGCCTTTTTAAGCCCCTAAAGTAAATAGGTTTGGAAAACATTGTGGAAGTGTAATTGTGGAAAATGAAGAATTTGCTTGTAACAAGCAATTTCTTCATTATCCTCAATGTTTGTTGCCAAAAAGACAAAAAAATACAAAATTTCATCAACTATATATATTCATCTACAACTTCTTTCACTTTGGACCAGTCTAAAATGTTGTCAACTGGGAATGGTTTAAACAACTTGCTGCAATTCATTTTCCCCATTTTTCCATGGTAGGTATTTTATCAAGTTCTTTAGAGACATTTAGGTCCATCAGAATGGAGAATAGCTCATTTTAAAATCACTTCTAATATGTATTACTGATTTTATTTTTATTTCAATGTCCATTCATGAGTGGAGATCTTAAAACTAGTGGAGCAATACAGGCCATCTCTGGCCTCATTTGAAATGTTCAACTCTAATAGACTTGAAATCAAGTCTTAATAGACTGGAACTCTTACTTAAATATAAGGGTTACATAGATTGTCAGCCATAATTCAGCCCAAAAAGGCAATTTGTGGAAAGCGAAATGTCTGGGATGATGAATATAATTGGACAAGTTGTAGTCAGAGATGGAAATTTGATGTGAAAATTTGTCGCTTCTGTGTGCATTTGATATTTTAGTGGGATTACCTATTTTGGATACTTATTATTTATCCTTGAGAGCTCTGACTGAATGGAAACCAGAAGTACATTGATAAATGTATGCAGATTGATCTGTAAGTGCATGCTGAATAAAATCCTTTCTTTATAACTGCATTAAAATCAAAGGGCTGAAAGAAATTGAAAACTTGATTGTTGTTTAATATTTCCATATGATTTAAGAAAAAAAAAAAATAATAAACTACTACATGTACATTTGTACCTCTTCAAAGGGCCAAATGGTTGGTGTAGACTAAAATCAGACTGAATGCATGTGCATGCTGATCTTTGTCTATGCCTCCTACAAAAACTGGATTATTCCAAGTTCAGAATGACAAGTTTTAAGTAAATTTCATTTGTAACATCATATAATATACTGTAATTGTATAACCTTATAATTGTATATACCTTATTAAACTATTTTTCACTCTTTACCATATTCAAAACTTTTGATTGGTCAAGATAGATTTAAGATGCAGACCACAAATCAATTTTATTTCTTTTTTAGCTCACCTGAGTTGGGGGAGCTATTGTTATTGGTCGTCGTCCTTCTGTCTGTCTGTCTGTCTGTCTGTCCATGGAACAGGAACTAACCATGGAATTTCAACAAAACTTCACAGAAATGATCCTTAGGTCATGCTCTTTCAAAATGCTTCAAAGAATTGAAATCCATGAAGAACTCTGGTTACCATGGCAACAGAGTGAAAAAACTTAAAAAATCTTCTCCTCCCAAACCATAAGGCCTAGGGCTTTGATATTTGGTATACATCATCATCTATTGACCCTCTACCAAAATACTTCAAAAAATTACCATATTCTGAAAATTAGCCCTTTACTTTTTGATCCCTGATTTGACATAGAAATAAAGAAGGAAATCTTTAAAAAATCTTCTTCTCCCAAACCATAAGGCCTAGAGCTTTGATATTTGGTATACATCATCATCTATTGACCCTCCACCAAAATACTTTTAAGAATTATCATATTCTGAAAACTAGCCCTTTTCTTTGTGATCCCTGATTTGACATAGAAATAAAGAAGGAAATCTTTTAAAATCTTCTCCCAAACCATAAGGCCTAGGGCTTTGATATTTGGTATACATCATCATCTATTGACCCTCTACCAAAAAACTTCAAAGAATTACCGTATTATGAAAATTAGCCCTTTTTTGTGATCCCTGATTTTACATAGAAATGAAGAAGGAAATCTTTTAAAATCTTCTCCCAAACAATAAGGCCTAGAGCTTTGATATTTGGTGCATATCATCATCATCTATTGACCCTCTACCAAAATACTTCAAAGAATTACTGTATTCTGAAAATTAGCCCTTTTCTTTGTGATCCCTGATTTGACATAGAAATAAAGACGGAAATCTTTTAATGTCTTCTTCTCCAAAACCATAAGGCCTAGAGCTTTGATATTTGGTATACATCATCATCTATTGACCCTCTACCAAAAAACTTCAAAGAATTACAGTATTATGAAAATTAGCCCTTTTTTGTGATCCCTGATTTTACATAGAAATGAAGAAGGAAATCTTTTAAAATCTTCTCCCAAACAATAAGGCCTAGAGCTTTGATATTTGGTGCATATCATCATCATCTATTGACCCTCTACCAAAATACTTCAAAGAATTACTGTATTCTGAAAATTAGCCCTTTTCTTTGTGATCCCTGATTTGACATAGAAATAAAGACGGAAATCTTTTAATGTCTTCTTCTCCAAAACCATAAGGCCTAGAGCTTTGATATTTGGTATACATCATCATCTATTGACCCTCTACCAAAAAACTTCAAAGAATTACCGTATTATGAAAATTAGCCCTTTTTTTGTGATCCCTGACTTCACATAGAAATGAAGAAGGAAATCTTTTAAAATCTTCTCCCAAACAATAAGGCCTAGAGCTGTGATATTTGGTGCATATCATCATCATCTATTGACCCTCTACCAAAATACTTCAAAGAATTACTGTATTCTGAAAATTAGCCCTTTTCTTTGTGATCCCTGATTTGACATAGAAATAAAGACGGAAATCTTTTAATGTCTTCTTCTCCAAAACCATAAGGCCTAGAGCTTTGATATTTGATACAAGTCATCATCCATTGACCCTCTACCAAAAAACTTCAAAGAATTACCGTATTCTGAAAATTAACCCTTTTCTTTGTGATCCCTGATTTTACACAGAATAAAAGAAATCTTAAAAAATCTTCTTCTCCCTAATCATTTGGCCTAGAACTTTGATATTTAGTACAAATCATCATCTATTGACCCTCTTCCAAAATACTTCAAAGAATTACCGTATTCTGAGAATTAGCCCTTTTCTGGGCGATCCCTGATTTTACATAGAATAAAAGAAGGAAAACTTTAAAAATCTTCTTCACCAAACCATAAGGCCTAGAGCTTTGATATTTGGTACTTATCATCAGCCATTGACCCTCCACCAAAATACTTCAAAGAATTATCATACTCTGAAAATTAGCCCTTTTCTTTGCAATTCCTGATTTTACAAAGGAATAAAAAAGGAAATCTTTGAAAATCTTCTTCTCCCAAACCATAAAGCCATAGCTTTGATATTTGGTGCATATCATCAGCCATTGACCCTCTACAAAATTACTTAAAAAAATAAGCCCTTTTCTGTGCAATCCCTAATTTTATTTAGGAATAAATAATGATATCTTTGAAAACCTTCTTCTCCTAAACCATTAGGCCTAGAGCTTTTATACTTGGTATGTATTGATGTCTATTCTTAAAAGCATTACCATATTCAGGAAATTAGTGCTATATGGTGGGATCATCAATAAACCTAGGATTAAAAGAGAAATCCTTAAAAACCTAGGATTATCAAAACTAAGTAATGAAGCTAATGTTAAGGTGATATATGATATATTAATAGATTAAACTCATAACTGATGAAAGGCTTGTTATCACTTGAAAATAGCCATTATGATCAGATTAGATAAGGGATGAAAATAGGGATCTAAACCAGGAGGTTAAAACTTTTAAGTTCAAGATGTGCAAGATTGTGTAGCTTTTACTAGATCTCTTATTAGATAGAAAAATACAAAAGCATATTTGTGACTTATTGGCTAAAATAAATGGGTATACAACTTCTTTAACCCATTCCCACACAATGACGCCTATGAAGAAAACCATTTGGGAAAACATTTTGTATAATGAAGAAATTGCTTGTGACAAGGAATTTCTTCATTTTACACAATCTTTTCTACCCAGAAAGTCAAAAATGCAAAATTTTATAAATTTTTATTTGTCGTCTGCAAATTCTTTGAATATGGACCAGTCTGAAATTATGCCGTCTGGTAATGGGTTAAATGAATAACCTCTTCATGAAATAAAATCTCTATTTGTAAACTGCAACATTTAGTTACCATTTTCTATAAAAATTCAAGAATGGAAATTTAGGGGCTTTAACCAATTACTAGACAGCAAAATTTTTTGACTAGTCCAAATTCACAGAAGCTGTAGATCATGTTTTAAAAATCTGTCTTTTAGAGATAAAAACATTCTGGATAATGAAGAAATTACTTTTTGTAGTTTTTGAACAATTTCACCTATGTGAAAGTGGATTCACTGACCTCGAATTTTCACATATAAATACAACATTCTATTTGCACATAAAGGAGTATGCCTTTCCTGTCTATCAGACAAGGGGTCACTCAGA